>CM074720.1:177682484-178354359 GCA_037306005.1 Rhinophrynus dorsalis | reverse complement strand
CTATAATATCTATTATAGTGGAGGGAATCCATGCATCTGCGTTACTTGATACAGGATCACAAGTAACCATCATATATAGATCATTCTATGATAATCATCTGAAGCACATTCCTATTCAGCCTGCTGATGACATTAAGCTCTGGGGATTAAGTTCTCAGGCCTACCCTGTAGAAGGGTTTATCCAAGTAAAGTTAACCATACCCCAAATCAACACAGGGATGGTTTGCCCCATGGACATTGAGGCACTAATCTGTCCAGCGCCTAGAGATCACTGTGCCCCAGTAATTCTGGGCACGAATGCACAGGTGGTGCAGGATGTGTTTCGGGCTTACCTGAAAGAAGTGGGAGATGTATCCCTGGCTCGACTGATGGAAATTCATCCTGGTCTAGGAAAAGAGTGTCACAAGTTGGCTCTTCAAACACAATCTGGGAAATTCCACCATGTGGGTGGACGTTCTGTGTGTCTTCAGCCAGGAGAAGTAAGGATCCTACAAGCTGTAGCCACTTTACCTGAAGGAATAGTTGGTGGAGGTCATCAATACTCTGTTGAGTCCCTTCCTGAGGAAGATGCCAAGAAAGGTTGGACAGTAATGCCCGAAGTTAAAGACTGGAGGAACAGGAAGACAAGTGTATTCTCAGTGACTGTTCGGAATATATTTCATACAAGCGTAGAGATCGCGCATCAACAGGAATTAGGAGTGGTTTATCTTTTAGAAGACATAACTCCATTAACTGCTATGAAGGTTGGATCAGAAGAGAACTCCCACAGACCCTTAGAGTTCAACTTCAGAGATTCCAGCTTACCTCAAGGATGCAAGGACAAGCTCTGTGCTGACCTTTTATCAAGAGAGAAAGTATTCTCTAGAGAGGAGATGGATGTTGGATGTGCCAGGAGTGCTAGTCATATCATCAGGTTAGACAACCCTACTCCATTCAGGGAGCGGTCCAGAAGAATAGCTCCACGAGACATTGACGATGTAAGGGACATTCTTCAACAGATGGAAGGGGCAGGAATTATTACTGAATCCCGGAGTCCCTATGCTTCTCCTATTGTGGTAGTTAGGAAAAAGAATGGATCAGTTAGATTATGTGTCGACTACCGTACTCTGAATAGGAGAACCATTCCAGATCAATACACCCTACCACGAACTGAGGATCTTCTGAATGCCCTATGTGGGAGTCGGTGGTTCAGTGTCCTGGACTTGAGATCTGGATACTACCAGGTACCCATGAAGGTGGAAGATCAAGAGAAGACAGCCTTTATCTGCCCACTGGGGTTTTATCAGTTCACCAGGATGCCTCAAGGTGTCACGGGAGCCCCTGCAACCTTCCAGCGTCTCATGGAAAAGACAATAGGGGATATGAACCCTAAAGAATGTCTGGTCTACCTAGACGATATTATAGTCTTCGGGAAAACCCCTGAAGAGCATGAGGCTAGATTGCTCAAGGTATTAGATCGACTACAGGAGGAAGGCTTGAAACTCTCACTGGATAAGTGTAAGTTCGCCCAGAGCTCCGTCACCTATGTGGGCCATGTGGTGTCAGCAGATGGCGTGACCACACATCCTGCAAAGATCGAAGCAGTAGTAAACTGGCCAAGACCTAACAATGTTGAAGAACTACGGTCATTTCTGGGGTTTTGTGGTTACTACCGAAGATTTGTAGAAGGCTACTCGAAAATAGCCAGAGAGCTCCATGATCTCCTGAAGACAACCCCAGGGGAAGGGGGACAGAAGGCACCGCGCCCCAAAGAGCCCTTTGGAGAAAGATGGACATCAAGATGTGAAGAGGCATTTCATATGCTTAAGAAGAAGCTCACTGAGGCTCCAGTACTGGCATATGCAGATCCTGATAAACCCTATGTCTTGAATATGGATGCTAGTTTTGAGGGGTTGGGAGCTGTTCTACATCAGATCTACCCTGAAGGATTGAGGCCCGTAGCATATTCTAGTAGGAGTTTGAATGGAAGTGAGAAGAACTACTCTGTGCATAAGTTGGAGTTCTTAGCACTCAAGTGGGCTATTGTAGATAAGCTCCATGACTACCTATATGGAGTTCAATTTGAAGTAAGAACAGACAATAACCCTCTCACTTATATATTGACCACGGCTAAGTTAGATGCAACTGGACATCGATGGTTGGCAGCACTTTCCAATTATCATTTCACCCTGAAGTACAAGCCTGGGCCCAAGAATGTGAGTGCTGATGCTCTATCCAGAAGACCAGGACTGCCCCCAACACAAGAAGATGAGGAATGGGAAGAAATCCCTGGTCCAGGGGTGAGAGCCTTGTGTAAAACTGCCACAGTTGTTGGGGATTGTGTAGACTTCTCTGAGCTGAGATGCATTGATTCAGTTAGCTGGACTCCTGGAGTAGTTCCCAATATCTTGTGTCTACCAGTGATCCTGAAGCAGTGGTCCGCAATTGGGCTGGAAGACAAAAGGAGAGCTCAGTATCAAGATCCTGTAGTAGGCCCAGTGCTACGAGCGGTGAAGTAAAAAAACCCTGCCTTGTTGAGGAGTCTTTGCAATGAGGATCGTGATATCTTCAGAAGACAGTGGAGTAAGCTTCAGGTAGAAAGAGGACTACTGTACAGGATTGCCCAATATCATGACCACCCAGATAGAAAACAATTAGTGTTGCCACAGAAGTTTAAAGGAATGGTCCTGAGAGCTCTTCATGATCAGCATGGACATTTAGGTGTGGACAAAACGTATGGTCTAGTCCAAGACCGATTCTATTGGCCGAAAATGCGAGGAATGGTGGAGCAGTACTGCAGGACTTGCAGAAGATGCATACAGCGTAAGACCTTACCACCAAAGCTGCAGCAATGGGCCACCTCAAGAGTTCAGGCCCCATGGACTTGGTATGCATGGACTTCCTCTGCATAGAGTCAGACTCGACCGGAAGTGGGAATGTCCTAGTTATAACCGATCACTACACAAGATATGCCCAAGCATTTCCAACCAAGGATCAGAAAGCAGCCACCGTGGCCAAAGTGTTATGGCAGAAGTATTTCATGCACTATGGACTTCCTAATAGACTTCATTCTGACCAGGGGCGAGATTTTGAGAGCAGGTTAATCAAAGAACTCCTAAAGTTGCTTCAGATAGAAAAATCAAGAACAACCCCATACCACCCGGAGGGAGATGCTCTGCCTGAGAGATTCAATCGAACTCTCCTGGATATGCTAGGAACCCTCAAGGATTCAGAGAAAAGATCTTGGAGTCGGCATGTAGAAGCAATGGTCCATGCCTACAATTGCACTAGACACGAGTCGACAGGTTACTCCCCATATTTTCTGATGTTCGGGAGAGAAGCTAGATTGCCTATAGACATTCGACTGGGAGTCTCCCCTGATGGTATGAGTCAAGCTTCTCACTACCAATATGTGAAGAAACTGAAAGACAGTCTTCAGAGAGCCCATGAGCTGGCTGAACAAGCCACAGCCAGACTCAATGAAAATAACAAGAGAAGATATGACCTCAAAGTGAGATTTAAGGAGATCAAGCCTGGAGATAGGGTACTCCTTCGCAATTTGGGAGTGCCTGGAAAGCATGAAGTGGTGTCCAAAATTCCGGGGATACCGGTATACAGGATAAGAGGACCCAATGGCCAGATTAAAGCTTGGCATCGCAATGACCTACTGCCAGTCATATACAGTGAAGAAGAGGATTCACAAGATTACAATGTGGACGATAGGGATGAAGGCCCTAGTCAAATACCTGGGCAAGTGGATACCCCCAATATTCATTCAGAGGAAGGGGATGATGGAGTGCCACTTGGCTCTGATGAAGATAGAGGAGAGCTTACAACTGATCAGGACTGGTGGACATTACCAGATGACATGTCTCAGCAGATGCCTCTTTTAAATCCTCCCGCCCAGACAAATCTAAACCCTGAAAGTCCCAGCTTTGTTCCAGCTTCTGAGAGAAGGAACTTGAGTCCAATGAGGGAGTCGGGGCCTCAAGCCACTGGAGATCTCCCCAACACTGAAGACAGAACAAATACTGAAGAAGTGCACAGACTTCCTCCACGGGAGTTGAGAAGGGGACAACGAGTAAGGCATCCTCCTAGGACACTAACTTATGATTCCATAGGGGAACCCAGCTATGAATATCCTACTAATGTACAGTCTAAAGTAGTTGTACTTTTACATGCTCTTGCTGATGTGTTTTGTGTAGAAGATACTCTGTATTAGTTTGTTCTCATATCTAGTGTAATATCACTTTTGTAAATGTTATGTTGAGTATGACTTTTCACATGGACTACCTCATCTTGCCAGTGGAAGGCAAGAATTTAACATAGAGGAGAATGTAACCCTGGTATCCAGATACCTCCAGTTACCACAGAGCTACACTGTAGAGCATAGAGTTCTCTGTGGATGACTCATTGCCCCAGCATTTCCCTCAGCCAATGAAAATCCTGCTGAGTATCCAGGAAGGGGAAGGATGATCTAGGGGAGCTGGAGGAGTTTCAGTTTTGGTTTGAGCAGGGGAAGTGAGCAGAACTCCCTGCTGCTCAGCATAAGAGACATTTTAAACCACATGTCTGCTAGGAGTTGTATATTAAAGTGAGAGATCCCAGAAGTCTCCTAGTGTGGAAGCTTGTGAATGTCTAGCAGTATATCTTGTTTGATGCACTACTCCACATGTTACTTATGAAGAAGGAACTGACACTCCAGTAACCATCCAGACGCCTGTCAGAAGAACTCCTGTAGGTGACCTGCCTGCCAATCAAGGTGTTGCTGCTCAGAGGGTTCAAGTGCAAAGCTGTGCAAAGCTGTCCAAAGGTGCAAGGCCTGCAATCAGCATACAAGCTGCAAAAAGGTACTCTGTGTTTCACACCTCACACTACAGGGGTAGCGCTACCTCCAACAAGGGCCCCACCATGTGCACCACCGTTTCCCCAGGGGACTGAGTCTGTATCAGCTGAGGGGGAGGAAATAATAGGGACTCTACTGTTGGGAGGGTGTCACTGATGGGTGCTGAACTTTCACACTGTGCAGTATAGGATTATGTTATAAATATCTGTTTTATTCTGTTACACTGTTTTTATTCTTTGCATTTTACAATATATATTGTGGGTACCATTCCCCTTTAAAATACATACTGTGTGCAGTTATTATTAGAATTGCTTTATTGTTTTCTTAGCAGGGATAAACATCTATCATTAGATACCTAGCTAAGTGGAGGCACTGCCAAAAGCTCATTATTCCCCAAACTCCCAAATTCTGCGGAGACTCAGCATCATCCTGTTAGCGCCAAAGTCAGAGGTAATCATCGATAAGGTCGGAAGTTGGTCACCGGCCAATCCGGAAGGGGTTACATCTATTTTAACACAGGAAAACTCTACAGCTGATTTAGGACGCCCTGACTTGGGAAAGTGGATTTTTATAGAGGCAGAATACTAGCCAACTGGATCCAATCACAGCTAATTTAACTTCAAAAACAGAGCCATGTGTTGTAAATAATTATTGATAGGGATTACATGTGAAGAGACAGGATAGGAGGGGTCAGGAGACATCCATATAGTTCTAATACACAGAAATAAGGAGCCTACAAGTCTAGTATAAACTGCAAGATAACTCTGTAACAGATCACTCTATAACAGATAGAAATAAAAATTACAGTATAATCTATTTTAACTCAGGAAAAACTCTACAGCTGACTTAGGACGACCTGACTTGGGAAAGCCCTGCAAGCAGAGCCCTGCTTCGGCAGCGGATTTTTATAGAGGCAGAATACTAGCCAACTGGACCCAGTCAGAGCTAATTGCACTTCAAAAATAGAGCCATGTATTGTAAATAATTATTGATAGGGATTACCTGTGAAGAGACAGGATAGGAGGGGTCAGGAGACATCCATATAGTTCCAATACACAGAAATAAGGAGCCTACAAGTCTAGTATAAACTGCAAGATAACTCTATAACAAAAAGAAATAAAAATTATAGTATAATCTATTTTAACTCAGGAAAAACTCTACAGCTGACTTAGGAAGCCCTGACTTGGGAAAGCCCTGCAAGCAAAGCCCTGCTTGGGAAGTGGATTTTTATAGAAGCAGAATACTAGCCAACTGGATCCAATCAGAGCTAATTGCACTTCAAAAGCAGAGCCATGTGTTGTAAATAATTATTGATAGGGATTAACTGTGAAGAGATAGGATAGGAGGGGTCAGGAGACATCTATATAGTTCCAATACACAGAAATAAAGAGCCTATAGGTCTAGTATAAATTGCAATATAACTCTATAGCAGATCACTCTATAACAGATAGAAAAAAAATTATAGTATAATCTATTTTAGCTCAGGAAAATCTCCACAATTGACTTAGGACGCCCTGACTTGGGAAAGCCCTGCAAGCAGAGCCATGCTTGGGCAGCAGATTTTTATTGAGGCAGAATACTAGCCAACTGGACCCAATCAAAGCTAATTGCACTTTAAAAACAGAGCCATGTATTGTAAATAATTATTGATAGGGATTACCTGTGAAGAGATAGGATAGGAGGGGTCAGGAGACATCCATATAGTTCCAATACACAGAAATAAGGAGCCTACAAGTCTAGTATAAACTGCAAGTTAACTCTATAATAGATCACTCTATAAAAGATAAAAATAAAAAAAAATTACAGTATAATCTATTTTAACTCAGGAAAAACTCTACAGCTGACTTAGGACGCCCTGACTTGGGAAAGCCCTGCAAGCAGAGCCCTGGAAGCAGAGCCCTGCAAACAGAGCCCTCCTTGGGAAGTGGATTTTTATTGAGATAGAATACTAGCCAACTGGACCCAATCAAGGCTAACTGCACTTTAAAAACAGAGCCATGTGTTGTAAATAATTATTGATAGGGATTACTTGGAAGAGACAGGATAGGAGGGGTCAGGAGACATCCACATAGTTCCAATACACAGAAATAAGGAGCCTACAAGTCTAGTATAAACTGCAAGATAACTCTATAACAGATCACTGTATAACAGATAGAAATAAAAATTATAGTATAATCTATTTTAACTCAGGAAAAACTCTACAGCTGACTTAGAACGCCCTGACTTGGGAAAGCCCTGCAAGCAGAGCCCTGCAAACAGAGCCCTGCTTGGGAAGTGGATTTTTATTGACGCAGAATACTAGCCAACTGGATCCAATCATAGCTAATTGCACTTTAAAAACAGAGCCATGTGTTGTAAATAATTATTGATAGGGATTACTTGGAAGAGACAGGATAGGAGGGGTCAGGAGACATCCACATAGTTCCAATACACAGAAATAAGGAGCCTACAAATCTAGTATAACCTGCAAGATAACTCTATAACAGATCACTGTATAAGAGATAGAAATAAAAATTATAGTATAATCTATTTTAACTCAGGAAAAACTCTACAATTGACTTAGGACGCCCAGACTTGGGAAAGCCCTGCAAGCAGAGCCCTACTTGCGTAGCGGATTTTTATTGAGGCAGAATACTAGCCACCTAAACCCAATCAAAGCTAATTGCACTTTAAAAACAGAGCCATGTGTTGTAAATAATTATTGATAGGGATTACCTGTGAAGAGACAGGATAGGTGGGGTCAGGAGACATCCATATAGTTTCAATACACAGAAATAAGGAGCCTAAAAGTCTAGTATAAACTGCAAGATAACTCTATAACAGATCACTCTATAACAGATAGAAATAAAAAAAAAAATTACAGTATAATCTATTTTAACTCAGGAAAAACTCTACAGCTGACTTAAGACGCCCTGACTTGGGAAAGCCCTGCAAGCAGAGCCCTGCAAACAGAGCCCTGCTTGGGAAGTGGATTTTTATTGACGCAGAATACTAGCCAACTGGATCCAATCATAGCTAATTGCACTTTAAAAACAGAGCCATGTGTTGTAAATAATTATTGATAGGGATTACTTGGAAGAGACAGGATAGGAGGGGTCAGGAGACATCCACATAGTTCCAATACACAGAAATAAGGAGCCTACAAATCTAGTATAACCTGCAAGATAACTCTATAACAGATCACTGTATAAGAGATAGAAATAAAAATTATAGTATAATCTATTTTAACTCAGGAAAAACTCTACAATTGACTTAGGACGCCCAGACTTGGGAAAGCCCTGCAAGCAGAGCCCTACTTGCGTAGCGGATTTTTATTGAGGCAGAATACTAGCCACCTAAACCCAATCAAAGCTAATTGCACTTTAAAAACAGAGCCATGTGTTGTAAATAATTATTGATAGGGATTACCTGTGAAGAGACAGGATAGGTGGGGTCAGGAGACATCCATATAGTTTCAATACACAGAAATAAGGAGCCTAAAAGTCTAGTATAAACTGCAAGATAACTCTATAACAGATCACTCTATAACAGATAGAAATAAAAAAAAAAATTACAGTATAATCTATTTTAACTCAGGAAAAACTCTACAGCTGACTTAAGACGCCCTGACTTGGGAAAGCCCTGCAAGCAGAGCCCTGGAAGCAGAGCCTTGCTTGGGAAGTGGATTTTTATAAAGGCAGAATACTAGCCAACTGGATCCAATCAGAGCTAATTGCACTTCAAAAGCAGAGCCATGTGTTGTAAATAATTATTGATAGGGATTACCTGTGAAGAGACAGGATAGGAGGGGTCAGGAGACATCCATATAGTTCCAATATACAGAAATAAGGAGCCTACAAATCTAGTATAAACTGCAAGATAACTCTATAACAGATCACTCTATAACAGATAGAAATAAAAATTATAGTATAATCTATTTTAACTCAGGAAAAACTTTACAGTTGAGTTAGAATGCCCAGACTTGGGAAAGCCCTACAAGCAGAGCCCTGCTTGGGAAGTGGATTTTTATAGAGACAGAATACTAGCCAACTGGATCCAGTCATAGCTAATTGCACTTCAAAAACAGAGCCTTGCGTTGTAAATAATTATTGATAGGGATTACCTGTGAAGAGACAGGATAGGAGGGGTCAGGAGACATCCATATCGTTCCAATACACAGAAATAAGGAACCTACAAGTCTAGTATAAACTGCAAAATAACTCTATAACAGATCACTCTATAACAGATTGAAATAAAAAAATTACAGTATAATCTATTTTAACTCAGGAAAAACTCTACAGTTGACTTAGGACACCCTGACTTGGGAAAGTCCTGCAAGCAAAGCCCTGCTTGGGAAGTGGATTTTTATAGAAGCAGAATACTAGCCAACTGGATCCAATCAGAGCTAATTGCACTTCAAAAGCAGAGCCATGTGTTGTAAATAATTATTGATAGGGATTACCTGTGAAGAGATAGGATAGGAGGGGTCAGGAGACATCTATATAGCTCCAATATATAGAAATAAGGAGCCCATAAGTCTAGTATAAATTGCAATATAACGCTATAGCAGATCACTCTATAACAGATAGCAGTAAAAATTATAGTATAATCTATTTTAACTCAGGAAAAACTCTACTGCTGACTTAGAACGCCTTGACTTGGGAAAGCCCTGCAAGCAGAGCCCTGCAAACAGAGCCCTGCTTGGGAAGTGGATTTTTATAGAGACAGAATACTAGCCAACTGGACCCAGTCAGAGCTAATTGCACTTCAAAAACAGAGCCATGTGTTGTAAATAATTATTGATAGGGATTACCTGTGAAGAGACAGGGTAGGAGGGGTCAGGTGACATCTATATACTTCCAATACACAGAAATAAGAAGCCTACAAGTCTAGTATAAACTGCAAGATAACTCTGTAACAGATCACTCTATACCAGATAGAAATAAAAATTACAGTATAATCTATTTTAACTCAGGAGAACTCTACAGCTGACTTAGGACGCCCTGACTTGGGAAAGCCCTGCAAGCAGAGCCCTGCTTGGGAAGTGGATTTTTTTAAAGGCAGAATACTAGCCAACTGGATCCAATCAGAGCTAATTGCACTTCAAAAACAGAGCCATGTGTTGTAAATAATTATTGATAGGGATTACCTGTGAAGAGACAGGATAGGAGGGGTCAGGAGACATCCATATAGTTCCAATACACAGAAATAAGGAGCCTACAAGTCTAGTATAAACTGCAAGATAACTCTATAACAGATCACTCTATAACAGATAGAAATTTAAAAAAATTACAGTATAATCTATTTTAACTCAGGAAAAACTCTACAGCTGACTTAGGACACCCTGACTTGGGAAAGCCCTGCTTGGGAAGTGGATTTTTATAGCTGCAGAATATTAGCCAACTGGATCCAATCAGAGCTAATTGCACTTCAAAAACAGAGCCATGTGTTGTAAATAATTATTGATAGGGATTACCTGTGAAGAGACAGGATAGGAGGGGTCAGGAGACATCCATATACTTCCAATACTCAGAAATAAGAAGCCTAGAAGTCTAGTATAAACTGCAAGATAACTCTGTAACAGATCACTCTATAACAGATAGAAATAAAAATTACAGTATAATCTATTTTAACTCAGGAAAAACTCTACAGTTGACTTAGGACGCACTGACTTGGAAAAGCACTGGAAGCAGAGCCCTGCTTCGGCAGCTGATTTTTATAGATGCAGAATACTAGCCACCTGGACCCAATCAAAGCTAATTGCACTTTAAAAACAGAACCATGTGTTGTAAATAATTATTGATAGGGATTACCTGTGAAGAGACAGGGTAGGAGGGGTCAGGAGACTTCCATATACTTCCAATACACAGAAATAAGAAGCCTACAAGTGTAGTATAAACTGCAAGATAACTCTATAACAGATCACTCTATAACAGATATAAATAAAATTACAGTATAATCTATTTTAACTCAGGAAAAACTGTACAGCTGACTTAGGACGCCCTGACTTGGGAAAGCCCTGCAAGCAGAGCCCTGCTTGGGAAGTGAATTTTTATAGAGGCAGAATACTAGCCAACTGGATCCAATCAGAACTAATTGCACTTCAAAAACAGAGCCATGTGTTGTAAATAATTATTGATAGGGATTACCTGTGAAGAGACAGGATAGGAGGGGTCAGGAGACATCCATATACTTCCAATACACAGAAATAAGAAGCCTAGAAGTCTAGTATAAACTGCAAGATAACTCTGTAAGAGATCACTCTATAACAGATAGAAATAAAAATTACAGTATAATCTATTTTAACTCAGGAAAAACTCTACAGTTGACTTAGGACGCACTGACTTGGGAAAGCACTGCAAGCAGAGCCCTGCTTTGGCAGCGGATTTTTATAGAGGCAGAATACTAGCCACCTGGACCCAATCAAAGCTAATTGCACTTTAACCCCTTAGGGACCCTTGACGTACCAGGACCGTCAAGGCTAAATTTGCTCGAACGACCCTTGACGGTTCTGGTACGTCACGTACTTTTTACTTACAGTGCTCTACCGGGAGCGCTGTAAGTAAAAATAGGGCATGAAATAGACCGGCCCAAGATCGGAGCGATCTGTTTCAAGCCCCATAGTGACGCTCCGATACACGTGACAGGTCACGTGTACCGGCTCGTGAAAGTGCCCCTATGCGGACGTTATGGGACGGAAATGTCCCATAACCTCCGGTCCTTAAGGGGTTAAAAACAGAACCATGTGTTGTAAATAATTATTGATAGGGATTACCTGTGAAGAGACAGGATAGGACGGGTCAGGAGACATCCATATAGTTCCAATACATAGAAATAAGGAGCCTACAAGTCTTGTATAAACTGCAAGATAACTCTATAACAGATCACTCTATAACAGATAGAAATAAAAATTATAGCATAATCTATTTTAACTCAGGAAAAACTCTACAGCTGACTTAGGACGCCCTGACTTGGGAAAGCCCTGCAAGCACAGCCCTGCTTGGGTAGTGGATTTTTATTGAGGCAGAATACTAGCCAACTGGACCCACTCAGAGCTAATTGCACTTCAAAAACAGAGCCATGTGTTGTAAATAATTGGAGATTATGTTAGCGTAGTGTACTAATAATCTTAATTTTAGTAATGACTAGACTTGTAGGCTCCTTATTTCTCTGTATTGGAAGTATGGATGTCTCCTGACCCCTCCTATCCTGTCTCTACACAGGTAATCCCTATCGATAATTTTACCACATGACAGGAGTAGTGATGAGCGAGCATGCTCGGCCGAAGCTCGGTTCGGCTCGAGCATCGCTCTGCTCGGCACATGGCGGTACTCGTACGAGTACCGCATGTGCTCGCCCGCCATGTTCGGGTCTCCTCCCCGCACGTTTCGCGGTTGCTGCGCAGCCAATAAACGTGCGGGGAGGCTCTGACATCAGTGTAATGCCAGCAGCCATGTTGGCTGCTGGCATTACACTGATTGGCTGGCCAGAACCCGTGATCGGGTGCTGTATAGCACCCGACGCGCGAGTTCGGCTCATTCTTAGCCAGGGAGAGATGCGCTTAGGCAGGGAAAGTCAGTGTAGGGAGAATAAAATTGTTGAAACTCTTTCAAGACCCAAAAGTCCTTTTTAGGACTGTTGTGTGTGGGGGCAGCATTTATATTTTGTTTGGGGGGGCACAATTTCCTTTTTTTTGTGGGGGGGATATTTTTAAGGTGACATATAATACTAGATGCACAGGAAGTCAGTGTAGGGAGAATAAAATTGTTGAAACTCTTTCAAGACCCAAAAGTCCTTTTTAGGACTGTTGTGTGTGGGGGCAGCATTTATATTTTGTTTGGGGGGGCACAATTTCCTTTTTTTTGTGGGGGGGATATTTTTAAGGTGACATATAATACTAGATGCACAGGAAGTCAGTGTAGGGAGAATAAAATTGTTGAAACTCTTTCAAGACCCAAAAGTCCTTTTTAGGACTGTTGTGTGTGGGGGCAGCATTTATATTTTGTTTGGGGGGGCACAATTTCCTTTTTTTTGTGGGGGGGATATTTTTAAGGTGACATATAATACTAGATGCACAGGAAGTCAGTGTAGGGAGAATAAAATTGTTGAAACTCTTTCAAGACCCAAAAGTCCTTTTTAGGACTGTTGTGTGTGGGGGCAGCATTTATATTTTGTTTGGGGGGGCACAATTTCCTTTTTTTGTGGGGGGGATATTTTTAAGGTGTCATATAATACTAGATGCACAGGAAGTCAGTGTAGGGAGAATAAAATTGTTGAAACTCTTTCAAGACCCAAAAGTCCTTTTTAGGACTGTTGTGTGTGGGGGCAGCATTTATATTTTGTTTGGGGGGGCACAATTTCCTTTTTTTTGTGGGGGGGATATTTTTAAGGTGACATATAATACTAGATGCACAGGAAGTCAGTGTAGGGAGAATAAAATTGTTGAAACTCTTTCAAGACCCAAAAGTCCTTTTTAGGACTGTTGTGTGTGGGGGCAGCATTTAATTTTTTTTGGGGGTGGCAGAATTTCATTTTTTTGTGGGGGGGGACATGATTTTACAACGCAGCAACAAAAAGGGCCATTTTAAACGTGTGCCTAGCCATAGATTATTGTCACATTCTGTTTAGTGTGCAAATTCACAAATTAACGTCACATATTCCGTTCACTGTGCCTAGCCGCAGATTAGCGTCACATTCTGTTTCGTGTGCCTAGCCGCAGATTAGCGTCACATTCTGTTTCGTGTGCCTAGCCGCAGATTAGCGTCACATATTGTTTAGTGTGCCTAGCCGCAGATTAACGTCACATATTGTTTAGTGTGCCTAGCCGCAGATTAGCGTCACATATTGTTTAGTGTGCCTAGCCGCAGATTAGCGTCTCATTCTGTTTCGTGTGCCTAGCCGCAGATTACCGGCATATATTCCGTTTAATATGAAGAAGGCGGGTAAAAAGGGACGGGGAAGTGGACGTGATCCTGATAGTTCAGGGCGCGGGTCAGGACGCGTAGAAACTGTGCCTGGTGCCAGAGCACAAGAAAGAAAGACATCCACCATACCTAGCTTCATGTCTCAGTTTACAGGGCGTCGCAGGACATCACTCTCGAGGTCAGACCACTGCGAACAGGTGGTCGGTTGGATTTCAGCTGATACTGCTTCCAGTCGGTTAAGCACCACCCTGTCTTCCACCAAGTCCACTCTCACTAGCCAAGAGTCTGGTCAACATAATCCTCACCCTGATCATCCTTCCTCCCACCATAGAGGGTCTGGCCAAAGAAGTGATCCCACACTGGGATATAGTGAGGAGCTCGTCTCATCACCAATCCTTGATGTGAACCTCTCTCCAAGCACGCTTGCAGAGGAACATGAGATCTTGTGCCCTGATTCACAACCTCTAGAGGGTACCCAATCACAAGAAGATGACAGAGGGGAATGGCATTTAAGGTCAAAGGAAGTGGATGATGATGATGAGACACAGTTGCCATCAAATCAACCACAATTACTGTCTCAAGACCTTGATGAGGAGGATGATACACAGTTGTCAATGACTGAGGATGTGGTGGTATCAAGAAATGAGGAGGATGATCAGAGTGAGGAAGTGGAGGAGGACTTGGTGGACGATGAGGTCACTGACCCCACCTGGGAAGGTGGAAAGCCGAGCGATGACAGCAGTCCTGAGGGTGAGCCATCTGCAGCACCGCAACAGGCTGGAAGAGGCAGTGGTGTGGCTAAAGAAAGAAGGCGGACCGCACCAAACCGGCCCGCAAATGTTCCACGGAGCACCCCCTTGCGTAAATCTCCCTTGCCAAGGGCTAGGTGTTCCGCGGTATGGCGTTTTTTTAAGGAAAGTGCGGACGACAAAAGAATTGTAGTTTGCAACCTGTGCCACACCAGAATGAGCCGAGGCATGAACACTAGCAACCTCACCACCACCAGCATGATCCGACACATGGCATCCAAGCACCGTAATAAGTGGGAGGAACGCCCGGATCGCCAATCTGTGTCTGCAGGCCACACCACTGCCTCCTCTTCCCCTGTTTTCGGTGCCGGCCAATCGCCTGTCGAAGGCGCAGGCCCGCATACCTCCCGCCCTGCACCTGTACCATCTGAAGCACCATCAGCGACCACATCCACTTCCCTGTCCCAGCGCAGCGTCCAAATGTCGTTACCCCAGGCATTTGAGCGCAAGCGAAAATACCCAGCCACCCACCCACAGGCCATAGAACTAACCTCACACCTTTCCAAATTACTGGCCATCGAAATGCTGCCATTTAGGCTTGTGGAGACTGAGTCCTTCCGCAGCCTGATGGCAGCAGCTGTCCCTCGGTACGCAGTCCCCAGCCACCACTACTTTTCCCGGTGTGCCGTCCCCGCCTTACACCACCATGTGTCCCTTAACATCACCCGTGCCCTGACCAACGCAGTTACTGGGAAGGTCCACTTAACGACTGACGCATGGACAAGTGCTTGTGGCCAGGGACGCTACATTTCCCTGATGGCACACTGGGTGAATGTCGTGGAGGCTGGGAGCGACTCGGACCCTGGGATGGCACAGGTGCTACCCACGCCGAGGATTGCGGGCCCTACCTCCATCAGGGTTTCCGCCAGCACCTACGTTATTGGCTCCTCCTCCTCCTCCTCCTCCGTTTCCACCTCCGAATTCTCTGCGCGCAGCGCCACTCACCCATCAGCCGGTAGCTGGAAGCAGTGTAGCACTGCAGTGGGGAAGCGTCAACAGGCCGTGCTGAAGCTGATCTGCCTTGGGGACAAACAGCACACGGCCTCAGAGCTGTTGCAGGGGATTAGTCACCAGACCGAGCAGTGGCTCTCGCCACTCAACCTGCAACCAGGCATGGTTGTGTGTGATAATGGGCGTAACTTGGTGGCGGCTTTGGAGCTCGGCAAGCTCACACACGTACCATGCCTAGCGCATGTATTTAATTTAGTGGTTCAGCGATTTCTAAAAACCTACCCCAATTTGCATGATCTCTTGACGAAGGTGCGCCACGTGTGTGCACATTTCCGTAAGTCATCTACAGCTTCAGCCGGCCTGTTGACGCTGCAGCAGCGCTTACAATTGCCAGCTCACCGGCTGCTGTGTGACGTGAGCACGCGCTGGAACTCCACCTTCCACATGTTGGCCCGGCTTTGTGAGCAGCAGAGGGCAGTAGTGGAGTACCAGCTGTTACACGGTCGTCGCCTCTCCGTTCAACTTCCTCTAATCAGAAGTGAGGAGTGGGAATGGATGTCAGACCACTGTGAGGTTTTACGCAATTTTGAGGAATCGACACAGATGGTGAGCGGCGATAACGCTATTATCAGTGTAACCATCCCACTTCTGTGTCTACTGAAACGCTCGCTGCTCACAATTAAAACCGACGCTTTGCATGTGGAAGAGGTGGAAATGGGGGAGGAAGAGCTTACACAAGGTGATAGCCAGAGCACCCTCACTTCGTCTTCTCAGCGACAATTGGAGGAGGCGGAGGAGGAGGAGGAGGAGGAAGACACGGTTGCCTCCGCTACAGAGGGTAGCCATGGAACTTTATTTCCATCTCTTCAGCGTGGGTGGGCAGAAGAGGAGGAAGAGGATGAGGAGATTGAGAGTCATCCTCCTGGTGAGGACAGCGAAATCTTGCCTGTTGGTACTCTGGCACACATGGCTGACTTTATGTTAGGCTGCCTTTCCCGTGACCCACGCGTTATACGCATTTTAGACAACACGGATTACTGGGTGTTCACCCTTCTGGACCCCCGCTACAAAGAGAATTTCTCATCTCTCATTACTCCGGTGGAGAGGACAAGCAAAATGGTGCAATACCAGAAGGTTCTTGTCGAAAAATTGCTCCAAAATTTTCCATCTGACAACGCTGGCGGCAGAGTACGTGCTACCTTGGCCAACCGAGAAGGGGAGAAAAGGGGAGCACACAGCAGTTCCGACAAAGGCAGGGCAACACTCTCCAAGGCGTGGGACACCTTCATGACACCCCGCCAGCACCCTCACCCTGATGCGCGGCCTAGTGTCACAAGGAGGGAAAAGTTTTGGAAGATGGTGAAGGAGTACGTAGCAGACAGTGTCAGCGTCCTCACTGATCCCTCTGTGCCTTACAACTACTGGGTGTCCAAGCTGGACACGTGGTATGAACTGGCACTCTACGCCTTGGAGGTGGTGGCCGGCCCTGCCGCCAGCGTTCTGTCTGAGCGGGTATTTAGTGCTGCTGGTGGCATCATAACAGATAAGCATATCCGCCTTTCCACCGAAAATGCTGATAGGTTGACACTTATAAAAATGAACAAGGCCTGGATTTCCCCTGACTTCTCCACTCCACTGGAGGAAAGCCCCGGGTGAACATAAAGTCACTTTAGATATGTTATTTACAATGATGGGAATACTCTGTATTCCCATTCACCC
Source organism: Rhinophrynus dorsalis (assembly GCA_037306005.1). NCBI lineage: Eukaryota > Metazoa > Chordata > Amphibia > Anura > Rhinophrynidae > Rhinophrynus > Rhinophrynus dorsalis. The sequence continues at coordinate 178,337,152 of CM074720.1, read as the reverse complement.
CTTCCACCCAAAAAACGGGTATATGGTTGACTCTTAATCTTCTCATCCTCCTCCTCCTCTTCCATATGCCCTGTGATATAATTTTTATATAGGGCCAGCTCACCAGCGGGCCCTGTGATATAATTTTTATATAGGGCCAGCTCACCAGCGGGCCTTCTCATATAATGTTTTATTGGGTCAGCTCTCTAGCGGGCCCTCTCATATAATGTTATATAGCGTCAGCTCACTAGCGGGCCTTCGCATATAATGTTTAGGATGGTCAGCTCCGCAGCAGACCCTCACCCATAATGTTTTAGATGGTCGGCTCAGCAGCAGACCCTCATTCCTAATGTTTTAGATGGTCAGCTTAGCGGCATGCCCTCGCCCCTAATGTTTTAGAGGGTCACCAGCAGACCATTAATCCTAATTTTTCAAGGGTGTGTATGATGCCCTCCTTTATGTGTAATAAAGTGTGTATTGGAGTGACATTTCAGTCTAATTTTTGGCAGCCCTTTCACTTAGTGCATAGGCTTTATGAGTGTTGGACCACTACCTGAACTATTGTACCACAATGTGAATGAGGCCCTCCATTTTGTGATATACAGGTTGTATCGGAGTGCCTCAGGTCCTCCCATTGAATTAAATAGGGCTGGGGTGTTCGACAGAGCAGAAGGTAGTTCTTGGCTTCATCCACTAAGTCACTTCGTCACTTTTACTCAATGGATCAGACCCCACTGTTCCGACTATAAATTTTGGACTTAACAAGGGCAAACGGACATGTTGTAAAACCTGTGGTAGCTGCGGCCTCCGTTCCTGAATGCTGTACCTTACCCGGGCCATAACCACGTTGAACACCTGCTTTACGCTGCGCACGTTTCCCTCTTAATCATGGCCCCAGTTCCGAAAAATCGATGACATTTTTTGCAGAATTTGCAGATGATATACAAGTAAATATAGAGCAAATACTGTTTGGTAACAATTTTTCGCCTAAAATCGTTTTTATCTTCCTTTTTGTGTGTTTTACGGTCAGTCTGTAAAAATGGCGTACTACGGGCGAAACATCGTTCCCAGCAGCGACGTTGGAGTCCAAGATGCATCCAGACATCCTCCCTATGCTGTCCCTGAACCATTTCTGTGGTGTTTCCATCATTTTCTGACCTTTTCCTATGAACCAGGCACCCTCCCCTCATCCGAGCAGGGGGTGCCTGGTGTAATGCTCGAGTCCTCCCATTGACTTCAATGGGGCTCGGGTGCTCGGCCGAGCACTCGAGCCTCCGGGGGCGCTCGGCCAGAGCACCCGAACACCCGAGCATCGGGGTGCTCGATCATCACTAGACAGGAGGCTTCATATTTTGCTTATCTTCCTTTACTGAAATCCTCCATAGCAGCACAGATCATTTACATAACCAATCAAAAAACAGTAAGCAAGGCCATATAAGAACCCAACTCCACCCACTCCTCCTCTTTCTTTGCACAAAAGAAGCAAACAATATGACATATAAACATCAGCAACAACATGACGTCTTCAAGAATCAGCAACCCCCTCGGACCAGCAAAACACGATGCCAGGACCATTCAAGCAAACTGACCTCGAGGTAGGAGATACACTGAAAGAAAAGAAATGTTTGACAGTACACCAGGAAAGATCAATAGATACACCAATAATACATACAAGCAAACACAGAAATTATGAATAAACATAAATAAATGTATAGAAACACACATAAGTCCACCCTTCTTCTCTAATAAATCCTAAAATACAAAAACCCAAAGGGAGGGGAAAGGGAGGGAAAATATTCCCTAAAATTAAGATTATTAGTACACTACGCTAACATAATCTACAATTTTACCACATGACAGGAGGCTTCATATTTTGCTTTTTTAAAGTTCAGACACTGAAGAAAACAGCATGAGAAGAAGGACAGAAAAAGAAAACGTAAAACATGTCTTCCCCAAGACCAGTCCGCCAAAGACAAAATGTCCGCAACAGAGACCCCTGCAGACAGAGCCCACTATGCAAGTGCTCCCCAAACTGAATGAGCACCAAAATAAATAACAACTCCTGCCAGAGTAAAAACCCAACAAATCACTCTAGTTAACATCGCCCAAGACACTGGGCCTGACATACGAAACCAAAAACTGACCCGATGGAAACAAACTTGGAGGATCAGAAACCTACACACAACAAAGCAAAACCAAGGCAACAAAATCCTACGAAATAGGGTGACAAAGAAATCAAAAGACAAAAAAGAATCTACAAACAAGATATACCTGTAACAGACCCTAGAAATTACAGATAATGAAGACGTGTAATACACACCCTAAACTGCAGACAATGTATACGTGGCAGACACCCTAGCCTCCACAGATAATGTAGATGTGTAACAAATACAAGAAGCTACAGATAATGCAGACAGGTAACACACACCAGAATCCACAGATAATGTATAAGTGGAAAAGTGAAATACCAGCTAGAGTCTACAGATAATATACATGTGTAATACCCCCTGGAACCCACTGATAATGTATATGTGAGATATAAGCTAGAATCCACTGATAGCGAATACGTGTAATATGTGAAACACCAACTATAAGCTACAGATAGTGTATACTTGTATAAGATGAAATAAAAGCTATAATTCACAGATAGCAAATATGTGTAATATGTGAAATACAAACTATAACCGACAGTGTATACTAGCAATACGCACCAGAATCTATAGAGAATGCTTATGTGAAATACCAGACAGAATCGACATATAACGTATATGAAACACACACCAGACTCTACATAAAATGTATACTGATAACACACCCTAGAATCTACAGATACTGTATAAGTGCAATACACACCAGAATCTACAGATAATGTGTAAAGGCAATACACACCAGAATCTACAGATAATGTATATGTGTAATACACACTACAATCCACCAATAATTTATAAGTGTAATACACACTACAATCCACCGATAATGTATAAGTGTAATACACACTAGAATGTACAGATAATGTATAAGTGTAATACCCACTAGAATCCACCGATAATGTATAAGTGTAATACACACTAGAATGTACAGATAATGTATAAGTGTAGTACCCACTAGAATCCACTGATAATGTATAAGTGTAATACACACTAGAATCCACCGATAATGTATAAGTGTAATACACACTAGAATGTACAGATAATATATACGTGTAGAACACACTAGAATCCACAGATAATGTATAAGTGTAATACACAGTAGAATCCACAGATAATGGACATGTGAAATACAAGGTAGAATCCACAGATAATTTATATACGTAACACACACTAGAATCTACAGATAATGTATATGAGAAACACATACCAGACACTCCAGATAAAGAATAAGTGCCATAGAAACTAGAATGTACAGATAACCTATATGAGAAATACAAATTAGAAGCTACAGAAAATGTACATGTGAAATACAAGCTAGAATACACCAATAATGTACATGTGTGATACACACCAGAAGCTACAGATAATGAATATGAACAATACAAACTAAATGCACAGATAATGTATATGTACAATACAATCTCCACAAACGCAGCCCTCGCACAGAATGGAAATCTGTAAACTTGTGGATGAGAAAGAGAAAAAAGAGATATGTAGTACAGAAAAAAATGGAGTTAAATCCATGGGCGCAGCCCAGGTGCACCAGAAAAAGGGACCCCCCTAGTAGCAAAGTCACTAGTGACAGATATAGAACCTGTCACATACACAACAGTATAAAATATATATATATATAGAACCAGTCAAACATACAACAATATACAATATACACATACACACATATACACATACATACATATACATACACACCCACATACATCCATAGCCTCAATCAAACTGCAGACAAAGGGCAGGGGAAAAACCCTAGAAACACCCTCTCATAGAAGGGTAAACTCCAGCTAAGTAAAACTGGGGCCCATCCAGTAAAGAGGACTACAACCACCCCGCAGGGATAAAGAAAAAAGATAAATATAACAAAGAAGGCAGGGAAAGTGCCCCGCTTCTAGAACAAAACAAATGAAAAAGGAGCCTTAAAAGAAAACTAAAACAAAGAAATAATAGTAACTAAGTAAAAAGGGAGTCTCACCCCGTATAAACATAAATACACGTTTACAGAGGAAAAAAAGACCCCTCAGTGAGAAAAAACCCATGCCAAGCATGGAAGAAAATGCCTGCCAGAGACAGGAAATAACGGGCTCACCCCCAGGCCAGAATGGGGCTCACCCAAAAGTAATAAACAGGTAGCCATAATATCCATAACATGGGGGCTCACCCCAGTTGCACCGCAGGTGCTCACCCTGGCATTTAATGTATACAAAAATATATAAGTGACAGAGGGAAGGAAAAAACCTCAGAGAGAAAACCCATGCCAAGCGTGGAAGAAAATGCCTGCCAGACACAGGAAAAACAGGGGCTCACCCCACAGGAAAACATAATATCATTAACATGGGGACTCACCCCAGTTACACCGCAGGGGCTCACCCTGGCATTGAATGTATACAAAAATATATAAGGGACAGAGGGAAGTAAAAACCCTCAGAGAGAAAAAACCATGCCAAGCGTGCAAAAAAATGCCTGCCAGAGACAGGAAAGCTAGGGGCTCACCCCACAGGAAAACATAATATCATTAACATGGGGGCTCACCCCAGTTACACCGCAGGGGCCCACCCTGTTTTTTTTTTTTTTTTTTATTATTTATTTATTTATTTAGTGGAGGGACCCAAGTCTCTGGAAAATAACAATCTGTAAAGGGACAGGGAGATTAGGGTCAGAAATGGCAAGCACCCTAATGCAGAAAGGGTGATCTCCTGGAAGGTACCAACTGGGGCTCATCCAGAAAAATTAAAAACGGGTAATAATATATAGGGAGATGTAAACAGCCCAAAATATAGGGCAAAAGGTAAAAACAGGGGCTCACCCCAGCGTTAGTGTTTGTATCCTGGGACTAAAAGAGAAAGCCCATATCATAACCCATGCAAGCATGGCACATGGCCTACCCAAAGGCAGGATTAATAAGGGGGCTCACCCCAAACAGATAGTGGGGCTCACCCACGAGAAAGGCACATAAATTGTATATAGATAAACGTGTATAAAGGGGGCTCACCCCAGCTGTACCACCGGGGCTCACCACGCTTACTTTACAGTTACAATGGGAGAACCCTAGATTAATGACTTAATCACCCTTGTCAGAAAGTATTACTTTATTGATTAGGAAAAAAAAGAAAAACAGAATTGAGCTGGAAAGTAAAGCAGGTGACTATCTTATAAAGGCACAGTTTAACAAAAACCAGCACCAAAGAGACTGCAGTACAATGAGCAGCTCCGCGCTGCAGGGCATGCAAAGGTTGCCCCCTTAAAGGAAAAACGGCCCAGAACGTAACCCGCTAAAAACGGGACAAATGGTGAGAGAAAGTAGGGGAGAAACTCACTCCGCAACTGGAGCCACCCGGTAAGGGAGGAACAAAGCATATAAGATGGCTGCCGAGAATCTCGCGAGAACGAGATCCAAGATGGCCGCCGGAGCTCACGGCCGGTCCGCAGACTGCGACCCGCAGTGAGCCAGGGCTGAAAGTAATTGAAATGGATCGGAGCGTGCCATGCACCCTGCAGGGAGAAAGTCTATAAAAAAACAAATGACACAGGTAAAAGGGGGCAGCATGATACAGCTAAAAGGACAAATAACCTCCATGCAGAGTGCCAGACAGTCTCAGACCCAATCCATAAACATAAAATGTTCTGGAAAACAAATGGAAGTGAAGGAACATAAATGGAAAAGTATTTCCAGTAGCAGAAAACCAAATTTAAGTGAAAAACACATTAATATATGAAATATTTAAAGAAAAACATAAGGAATCCTAGAATCCCCTTTATTCCTGGTATAACTTTATAGTAAAATAAGCTTCACAATAAAACACTACAGCAAATAAGACAGTAATACAGCAAAGATATCACAGAAAAGTACTCTGACCTGTGCAGCTTGTTGGAACAGCAAGAAAGAGGAGGAGTGGGTGGAGTTGGGGTCTTATATGGCCTTGCTTACTGTTTTTTGATTGGTTATGTAAATGATCTGTGCTGCTATGGAGGATTTCAGTAAAGGAAGATAAGCAAAATATGAAGTCTCCTGTCATGTGGTAAAATTATTGATAGGGATTACCTGTGAAGAGACAGGATAGGAGGGGTCAGGAGACATCCATATACTTCCAATACACAGAAATAAGGAGCCTACAAATCTAGTATAAACTGCAAGACAACTCTATAACAGATCACTCTATAACAGATAGAAATAAAATTTATAGTATAATCTATTTTAACTCAGGATAAACTCTACAGTTGACTTAGGACGCCCTGACTTGGGAAAGCCCTGCAAGCAGAGCCCTGCTTGGGAAGTGGATTTTTATAGAGGCAGAATACTAGCCAACTGGATCCAATCATAGCTAATTGCACTTCAAAAACAGAGCCATGTGTTGTAAATAATTATTGATAGGGATTACCTGTGAAGAGACAAGATAGGAGCGGTCAGGAGACATCCATATAGTTCCAATACACAGAAATAAGGAGCCTACAAGTCTAGTATAAACTGCAAGATAACTCTATAACAGATAATTGTATAACTGGTAGAAATAAAAATTACAGTATAATCTATTTTAACTCAGGAAAAACTCTACAGCTGACTTAGGACGCCCTGACTTGGGAAAGCCCTGCAAGACCTACAGTTTTCTCTTTGGCTCACTTGGTCAGGGGAAACTGCCAGTAACCTTTGGTTATGGGCATGGGATAGGCATCACATTTAGAAATCTCATTTAATTTTTGGAAGTCATTACAAAATTTAATTTCTCCATTTGGCTTCAGGAATGCAATAGGGTTTCAAGTTAACCTTTTTTTCTCTGGTTCAGTAAATACATCATTTTAATGACATGAGTCCATCCTGGTACTGGTTAGAAGCCATCACTTTTTCTTGAAACAAATTACTTGACATCCCGTTTTTGATGAGGAGCTAGGGACTCAGCTATGTTTACCTCTGGTTCTCTCTACTTTGGCTTGTTTACCACTCTCATGAACGCCTCTCTGTCAGTCCATGGTTTAAGAAAATTCATATGGTAAATTTGTTCTGGCTTTCTGCTACCCGGTTGTCTCACCTTATAATTTACCTCATTCACTTGCTCAATGAACTCCTAGGGCCCCTGCCAACTTGCAAGGAATTTGCTCTCATCTGTAGGGACCAGAACTAGCACCTTGACTCCCGGCTGAATGACTTCACCCCTATAGATTTCATGTGGCTGCCATAATTCTGGATTGCAGGGTGGCTGTAGGGAGTTACTGCATTCTGGGAGTTGTTGTCCAGGTTTCTACATTCAATTTGTTTCTATCTCCGTGCACGTATCTCAGCCCAGATTTAGCAACTCATTGTGAAAGGTTTAAAGGCATACTAATGTCACGTAAAAAGTAATAGCTATATTGTAGCTATAATAAAAAGAGATTACCTGAGGTTATTCCTATATCTCAAACCTTTATGGTTTGATAGATATACGAAAATAAAGTTCTCCGCTCTCTCCCCTTTCTGCTTGACGAGCTGCAAAGCTGTCAGAAGCAGATTCTAGTCATGCAACCACACGGTGGCTCTTCAGATGAGCCAACACAGAGATATCTAAAATTAAATACTTAACTGGAATGGTCTACAAGTGTGCTTGCAAGCCAGGCACACTTTGTAGACCGTTCCAGTGAAGTATTTATTTTTAGATATAGCTATGTTGGCTCTGCTGAAGAGCCTCTATCTGGTCCCGGGACTAGGATCTCATGCCGTCAGCTATACAGCTGACATATGAGAAAGGGTAGGGAGCGGAGAACTTTATTTTTGTAAATTTCTCAAACCATAAAGGTTTGAGAGATAGGAGTAACCTCGGGTAATCTCTTTTTATTATAGCTATGATATAGCTATTACTTTTTACGTGACATTATATCCCTTTACACAAACATTACAAAGGATGTGGAGGTTCACGCATGAATACTTGACCAGCGCAATGAAATAAAAGCAACGTTTAATGTCGCGACATGAGAATCTCACACTTTTGATGCAGGGCAAGATTCTCATATCGCCCTTTTCATCAAGGCAACCTGGTTATTGAGCCTTTATGTCGCACACTGTTTTGTGTGCAACATTTTTAAAGTATACCTCTTTTACTACTTGTACATTCTCCCACGCAACCATTCATGTTGGATCCTCCCACTGGATGGCCTGAAAGTTTCCTGGACTAATGTCTAAATTGTGGAAATCAACCTCTTCTGTGAGTTCCTCTATTTGGGAGGATCCAGACAAATCTTGTTCCCCTTCTTCACCCAAGCATGCTACAGCTGGCTTTTTCTCATTACATTATTCCCAATCAATATTAGAAAAAGGAAATTAATCTCAGATTTCTCTGTTTCTAGCTCATCCTCTACAGGTCTGGCCTGATTAGTTTACGGAAGAGGGGAAAATCTCTTCCAAGTACTACATTATAATGCAATGAGGGAACTGCAATCACTCTGTATTTCACAGTCCAACATCAATGACAATTTCCACCTCCACTGTAGGATATGAGTGGGTGTCTCCATGAATGCACACAATATTAAGCATATGCTGCCTGTCTAATTTTTCTGACTGAAGTAAGGGTCTAGTTACTAATGTAATCTCACTCCCAGAATCAAGCAGTGCTTGAACACGCTTTCCTTCCACTTTTACAGATGTTAAATGGTTAATACCAACAGCACTGGTTAAAGCAGACAGTTTGGTGTATACCAACAGAGTACTACCCTCAGTTTGGCCCTATAACTGCAATAGAAATCTGGGGGAACATTTGTGCATATAGTCAGATCTATGGCGCTGTATAGAACCCTTATTTTCATCTGTGCCTTTAGAACCTAACACAATCTTTCCAATTGCTCTGTGGATTTGAACTCAGGTAAGGCTCCTCAGTGTCAGGTTCGTTTGCCATCTGGTTTCTTTCCACCAAATTCATAATTTCCTCTGGGTTTTTTGGGTCTGCTTGACTGACCCATTTACGTAGAGCTGTTGGTAAGCTCTTGAGATAGAGGACCATTACAACCATCTCCACAATTACTAATATAGTAACATAGTAACATAGTAATTTAGGTTGAAAAAAGACCATCTAGTTCAACCCTTTTCCTATTCCTGTTTACCATTATTGATCCCAAAGAAGGCAACCCCCCCCCCTCAATATAGCAATTTCAAATTCTACCCTGAATGGGGGGATAAATTCCTTCTTGATTCCTAATGGCAATCAGATTTCTCCTTGGATCAACAAGCCCTAACTAAATATTAATCCCAATACTAACGTACATAGCCCTCTATGTTCTGCTCTTTTAAATAAGTATCCAGGCCCTTTTTAAAGGCATCCAATGTATTCAATAGCACCACCTCCTCAAGCAGTGAATTCCATAACTTTATTGTCCTTACTGTAAAGAAACCCTTCCGCTGTTGTAGATTAAATCTCCTTTCCTCAAGTCTAAGCGGGTGGCCCCTTGTCCTTTGTACTGTTCTGTTAATGAACAGGTCTTTGGAGAGCCCTTTGTATGGGCCCTGAACATATTTATATAGTGTTATCATATCCCCTCTAAGATACCGTTTTTCTAGTGTGTACAAGTTTAACTTTTCTAGCCTTTCTTCATAACTAAAACTTTCCATTCCACTTACTAGTTTTGTAGCCCTCCTCTGCACTCTCTCTAGTCCTTTTTCAGAAAGGGCGCCCAGAATTGAACAGCATATTCTAGGTGGGGTCTTACCATGGACCTGTAAAGAGGCATAATTATATCTTCCTCCCTTGAGTCAATACCCCTTTTAATACATGCCAATATCTCATTGACCTTTGCAGCTGCCAGCTGGCACTGCATGCTACTGCTAAGTCTATTGTCTACCATTACTCCCAAATCCTTTTCATTAGTAGATTTCTCCAGAGAAACACCATTTAAACTATATGTTGCATTTTTATTATTATACCCAAAATACATAACTTTACACTTGTCTATATTGAATCTTATTTGCCATTTGCCTGCCCAGTTACTCGATTTGTCCAAATCTTCTTATAATGAAGACACATTCAGTTCACACTTTATTACCCTACTTAATTTTGTGTCATTGGCAAACACTGATATATGGCTCCCTATGCCCTCTAGGAGGTCATTAATAAAAAAATTAAAAAGAAGAAGACCCAGGACAGATCCCTGATATACTCCATTTATCACGTTTAACCAGTTGGAGAACTTGCCATTTACTACCACTCTTTGCATTCTATCTTTCAGCCAATTTCTTTTTTTTTTTTTATTGATTTTCCAAAATTGACATACATAAATGCAAACTTTCCATTATAAATTAGCTCACATTTACATTCATAAACATTATCTCCATCACGCAAGTACTTAATTAAAATTATAATCCCACCATCCTCTCCTCTCCCTCTTTCCTATTCCCATATAGTTATAAATATCATAAACAGAGGCAGACTTTGAATTAACTATTAAGCCAAATATATTGGAGACCAAAATTACATTATTCAAACCAGCTAAAATCTTTTTTTTTGTTTAAAATGTTTTTATTGAGTTTTAAGAAAAATAAACATTACAAACAATCAATTAAAGAAAGAAAAAGAAAAGAAGGGAAAAAGATTAAAATGAAAGAAAACAAAACAACATAGGGCAGAAAGAGTGTCACATTATTAGTACAACAAATATAATCAGGAGGGTGCACATAAAGGTGCATCCCACATATACAGATCAAGGACATCTGAGGTTGCAAGGCCACCCAATGATCAGTACAACAGTGATACAAGCATAGGTACACGTTATATCAATAAGAAACAATGGTACAGTGGAAAGTAAGCCAATAACTCAGGAAGGTGGAGCTATACTACCAAGTACCACTAGGTGTTGACATTTGCCCTAGAAGAATAGAGAAGAAAAAGAAGGGAGGGATTAAAGAAGGAAAGAGCTGTAGGGTAGGGTTAGGGTAGGTCCCGAACGGATGTCCACAGCCAATGACCAGTCGTAAGCGAGAGACAGCTCCAAACTGTCGGTATAAGTTGATCTAAATTGGGAGGGAAGTTTAAATTAGATTAAAGTTGAGAATCCCTTAGCCTAAGGCGAAATGTGTCCCCCCCTAAATATTCATCCCAATGAAACCAGTGGGTCTCATGTGCTAAACCCCTACCCATAGCCTTCCACTTCCAGGCAGAGTTAGCAGACAGTGTATATGTGGTGGTTCTGTGACTGCCACTGGAACATGGCTGGGGTGTCAGTCAGTGTTTGTGTCGTTCTCTTACTATCGGGTGAGAGTGGAATAAGGCTGGGGTGTTAGACACTTTAAGTGTAGGTATGCGATTACCATTGGCCAAGGCTGCCAGGTTTGACAGTGTATGTGTAGTTCTGTGACTGTATAGCTGTATGTGTATACCTCTTACACTGTTACCTGACTCAGATGGCTGTATGTGTATACCTCTTACACCATTACCTGACTCAGATGACTGTATCATACATAATTTTTGTGGCTGAATAAAAAAAATTTCAGTCAAAACTTTTTGCACTTTTTTTTTTTTTTTTTTTTGGGGGGGGGGCGCTTCAGATTTCTGTGCCTACAGGCCCCTGAGATGTAAATCGGGCCCTGAGGACAGGGTCACATTAAGTGCAGCCGATTTGTCCATGATAATCTTAAAATAGAAGAGCCGGCCAAACCGCTGGAGCTCGTACAAGAGGTTAGGCAGTGAAACCTGTGGCTGAGATAAAGTGAAAAGTAAGTCATCCGCAAAGGCGGAAAGTTTATGCATGTTCTGGCAAGCAGGTATGCAGTGGATAGAAGGATTATTACGAACCGCACTGAGGAAGGGCTCCAGTGCTAAGACAAACAAGAGAGGGGAAAGGGGACAGCCCTGCCTGGTACTGTTGGACAGAGTGAATGGTCCCGAGAGAACCCCGTTGACCCGAATGCGAGCCTCAGGGGAATGGTACAAGGAAGTGATCCAGTGAAGCATTCGCTCACCCAGTCCGACGTGACCGAGAACATGCATCAAGAACGGCCAACTCTGTCGAATGCCTTATCGGCATCAGTAGATATCAACATAACAGGCAAACCACTATGTTTGGCAAGATGAATCAAATCGATGGCTTTGATGGTACTGTCCCTAGCCTTGTGGCCGGAGACGAAACCAATCTGATCCTTGTGAATAAGGTCAGGCAGAACTCGACCAAGTCGATGACTCAAAATTTTAGCAAAAAGCTTGACATCTACATTCAATAAGGAAATGGGTAGGTAGCTGGAACACTGCTCCAGGTCCTTGCCCGGTTTTGGCAGAACGGAAATAAAGGTGTCAAGAGATCAGTCATGCTGAAAAGCCCTGGGTACAATGAATTAAGAGCGAGAAGGAAATGCGGAAGTAGAATGTCCTGAAAGGTCTTGTAGTAAATAATTGTTAGGCTGTCTGGTCCCGGGCTCTTGCCAGGGGGGTAGCTTTAATAGCATGCAAAACTTCCTGCAAAGCAATTGGTTCTTCAAGGAATGTCATGTCAGAGGGGGACAACTTTTTAGACATGTGGGACATCAGATAATCCGATATGGCAGAGGAGTCAAACCCCATGGAGGAACTCGAAAAAGAAGGATTCCGCAATATCTTCAGTACGGTGAAGAAGGACACCGGACTTAGATCTAAATTTTAGAGATGAAAGATTGAGAGTGTTTCTTCTTGAGGTCCCTTGCCAAGAGCCTACCAGGTTTATTGGCATGTACGTAAAATGTGCTACTGACACGTTGGCATGTCCGCTGAATATTATTGTTACATATCGATGCTAACTCTGCCTGTGACTGAAGAAGTCCCTATTAAACCTCTGGAGAGAGGGTCAGCTTGTGAGTGCATTCTATTGAAGAAATTCTGTCTAACAGGGAAGTAAGGCGGGCAGCTCTCTGTTTCTTACGTGCAGAGCCCAGGCTAATAAGGAGCCCACGAATCACTGCCTTATGTGCCTCCCACAAAACCTGGGGAGCAGTCTCTTCATGCACATTTTCGTTAAAATAATGAGAAAGAGACTCACTGAGCCGTTGTAGAAAGAGAGGATCCTGCAGCAAGGTCTCATTAAGCCTCCAAAAGGACTGCCTGCGCGGAAGTGATAGGATCAGAAGACGGACAGACAGACAGTGCCGATCCGGGAAGCACGGACCAAGGGAATGTGTCTGTGGGAAAGAAAGATATAGTCCAGTCTGGAATATCTGTTGTGAAGGGTGGGGGGGAAGTGTAATCCCTAGTGTCTGGATAACGTGACCTCCAAACATCTACTAATTGTGACTGGTGAAGTTTTAATTTTACTTTCCGAATTCTAGAGTATCGTACAGCAGAGGCCCCGGTGGAGGAATCTAGAAGTGGATTAATTGTCAAATTAAAGTCACCCACCAAAATAATTATGCCCTCTGCAAAGGACTCAAGGTCTCGTAAGATAGAGCAGAGGAATAGATGTTGGTCCTTATTAGGGGCATATATGTTAGCAATAGTAACCTTTTTCTGACCAAGTGAACCCTTCAAGAAGAGAGCACGTCCATCATGATCAGACCATGAATCTTGGATTACCAAGTGTAAAGACTAAGAAATGATCATGGCCACTCCTTTAGTTTTCTGGAAGGGGGAATGCGAAAAGAACCCAATAGGATAAAAAGGATAGGAGCAAGTAGGTACCCTGTGTCTTTGGAAATGTGTTTCTTGAATCAACCCAATATGGGCCCCAAGGGCTTTATGTTCTCCAAACATTGTAGATCTTTTATTTGGGGAATTCAAGCCCTTTGCATTGATGTAGACGACTGTAAGGGGGAAATTATGATCAATCAGACTATCCATACCCCGAGAGTGGTGAAGGGATCCTCATCTCAGGATGACTGTCAAGTGAAAGGTCCACAATCAAAGACCAGCTATAACACACCCGTGCTGGACCTAGGAAGAGAGAGAGAAAGGGTAGGAAGGGGGAAAAGAGAGAAAGAGAGAGTGCAAGGAACAGAAAAGAAGCACAAGAACCGGGTCGCCGCTCCTAAACTAGTCCACAGGGTTCTACCAGCGAAGACACAAGAGCACTGCCAGAAAACCATCTCCCAAGAAGTGTACCCCCGTCTCCGCCCCGCGGTCACAATATGAAACAGTATAACATTTTATGCACATGCATGGTGTGCGACATATAAAGAGCTAAACCTTTAGAAGCCTCCTCCCCTAACCGCAAGAAGACGGAAGCAAAAACAGATCAGTAAGTGTACAGGAACATGATGCCCCATTAACCCAAGGGGGAATACAACCTCCCCCTCCCCGAGCACCAAGGGAGACGAAGGCCGAGACCAAACAAAGCACATCATCCCTGAACTATGTCCAGGAAAACTCTTAGGCCAAAGCAGGTCGCCACCCATGGCAATCAGGGAGGGTTCCCAAAAATATAAGTGTCATGAAAACCTCAGTAATCCATCGTCCCATACAGGAGGCCCCACCCAACACCCCAGCCTCCCCACGCAACCACCAACCGGAGCAGGTTTTACCTATGCCCGACCAGGGCGACGAGCCGTGTCCGAGAGGCCAGATGGCCCCCCCACACTCCACGACAGATCTATACATAGCTTGGGTCAGTACATAAATTTTGCATACTCAGTCCCCTTCCCCCACCCACTCACGAAGGGTAGAAAGCCAAGGCCTCAGGGGCACCCACTCCCACTGCCCCAGCCCCCCACCATGGTATTTAAATGGCGAGGAGGTGTAGGATCGGAAGGAGACAGACGCCCCCCGCCAAGGCTAAGCAAGCGCAGGCCACCCCATGAACCCTCGTGACCCTTCTTTTTTTTTTCCCTTTCTTCAAATAGAACCCCTAAAGGTCGTCCAGGAACCGGATCGATCTAATACCCCCAGTAACCCATAAAGACAGTTTACTCAACATATCTTGTCAGCCCATTACAATAAACCAGAGTGATTGGGTGTGTGAGCCCTCTTGGAGGGGCCCCATGGTCCAGAAACAGACAACTGTGATGGGGGGATCATAGGCAGGTCCCCACCGCCAGACCAAGACCATGGGGTCCGCAGAGGGGAACCAACAAGTAGGTTAGGGGACAGGGCCCCAGACATCGAGGGCCCTCAGTCCCACCCTAAGCCACAGGTAAGGCATCTCCAGCAGGCCCAGGTCTCTCCGCATCCTGATTTGGTCTGCGTCGCCGCCTGCACTGGGGCCTAGGAAGCCAGGGCAGATTCTGCAGGGCCAACAAAGGCAATGGCAGATCTCCAGAAAGGAAAGTCTTCCAGTCGGACAGGTCAGGAACATCATCCGGTTCCCTAACCACATAGGTAGTATTGTCGCGTCTCACAGATAGGGAAAAAGGGAAGCCCCAAAGGTAAAGGATTGTGGCTTGGCGTAGCCGTTCAATGAGGGGTTTTAGAAGTTTACGTAGCTGTAAAGTGGCCCACACCACATCAGGCAGGATTTGGATCGGTATTCCATTGTAGTCAAGTAGACCTTTTATCACAGTGCCTGTGATTCCTGTCACTCTCAGTTGTGGCTGTCACTGATTTGCTGACTGGGTTTGACCCGCCTCCTGATGACCTTTTTATACCTGGCTATCACATCTGTCAGATGCCCTTTCGTGGTGTTCCTGAGCCAGTAGTGCTGTTGCTGTGTTCCTGTATTCTGAGTTCCTGTGTACTGATTCGGCTTGTCCTGACTATTCTCCAGTGTTCCTGCTTGTGTATGACCCGGCTCGTCTGCGTACCACCCTTGGATCCTGACCCGGCTAGACTGACGTTCCTGCTTGTGTATGACCCGGCCTGTATGACTGCCTCCTACGTGCTCCGACCCGGCCTGGCTGACTTCCTGCTCTGAAGATCGACTTCCAGCTTGTTCCAGTGACCTGCGTTCCAGTTGTCGCCGCCGCGACATTATCAGACTCTGTTGCCCGCTTTAGTGTGACTGCCTTGCCTGGTGTTACCCACGACTACTGCTGTGCCTCGCTACCTGTGCAGAGCTGTGTGTGAATCTGTGTGCCTTCCTCTCAGTGCAGAGCCTTCCAGTAGTGCTGAAGCCTCGAGTAAACGTACTTTTTAACTCTTGCAGTGCTGCCTCGATTTCACTCTCTCTATCTCCAGTACGAGCCTCGATATCCGTGATACTGCTGCTGAGTTGGCCGCTCACCGTCGGCAACTCTAGTCCTCCATTGCAGAGTAGTCACGTTGTTTGGGTCGTTTGGGCGCCTAAGGCTCTCCGGTGTCGGTTACCGGCGATATCCTTAATATAGAGTGGTGGCAGTAAGGCTTCAGTGTTGGCTTATCCGGTACTACGCCCGAGGGGGCTAGTGGCTCTTGCATTCATATTCCAGCATTCGACTAAGCTTGAGGAGGCTGTTAGCTCTTGCATTGCCGGCCGGTTCCCGTTACGCCCGTGGGGGCTATTTGCACTTGCACAAACCAAAGCAGTTCCAGTAACTACGCCCGTGGGGGCTAAGTTGATTCCTATTCTGCTTAATATTCAAACACCTTGGCAAGGCAGTTCGGTCTTCAGTACTTGATGAACTTGGTCTATCCAGCACAGCCTTTTAACATCCAGGGCGTGTCAAACCTCCATATCTGAGACGGACTGTTATCTAGACATTAATCCCTTGGGGGTTCATATCATCCTATTGCACACTGTCTTGCATTTATATCTATTGTGCTATTACTATTGTAATATCTCAGTTTACTTGATCTGTGTATTACCTACCGCCACTAGAGGGCGAACTTGAGCATTATTTACTTTAAATAAAGTGTGTTTTATTTTCACTTACTGGTCTGAGAGTCCTAAAAACCGTTACACCTTTCCTCCTAGCAGCAGACAATATGTCCTCTTTGAGCCCATAGGAGTGGGTACAGCATATAATGTCTCTAGGCATGGCTCCCATAAGATGCTTAGGTCTGAGTGCCCTGTGGGCCCTGTTCAGGACAAGTGTAGAAGAAGAGTCATGGCCCAATACAGAATTAAACACACCTATAGTAAGTTGGCGGGTATCCTCCGGACCATTCGATTCAGGTAAGCCCTGGATCCGTAAATTGTTTCTGTGGCCTCTGTTATCTAGGTCAATAACATGCTGCGCCAGCCATGATAACATGGAGCCCTGGGCAGAGAGCCTCGAATCGAGGGCATGTAGCGAGTTCTGTAGGGAGGAGTGGTCTTCCTCAAGAATCTGAATCCGTGACCCCTGTTGCCGGAGGGCTTCTCTAAACTCCTGCAGCTCATCTCGCACCGTGGATCGGACCTGATCCGCCACAGAAGCCAAATCCTTTTTAATTTGCAGTATGAAGGCCGCAAAGTCCACTCTTGTCACCGTGCCCCCGTCTGGGGGGATGAGGCTCGAAAGGAGAGTCCATTAGCGCCTAATGTCTCCCCATCTGAGGAGCCGGGCGAGAGAGGTGCGGCACATGAGGGATCTTCCATACCGTGGGCCTCCGCCTGCGTAGCTGACAAGGGGGCGAAGTAAGAGTTCATGGGCTGGGAAGGGAGATTCTTGGCTGGGAGACTTTTTAGAAGATTTCACCATGGTCAGTGAGGCAAATATGCAGGTATACACTCTTGTAAGTGCCCGCAGGGCAAGAGCAGAGACAGAACACGTCTGATCACACTGAGCGCTGGCCCCGCCTCCCCGAACCAGCTAAAATCTTGCTTTATAGCTAATTTACCATTAACCTTATAATTAATAATTAAATTCCCCCCAATCCTACCACTCATCATTCATACTTGAGGTCTCTCTAGATGCATTTCCAAAGTCAAGCAAAGGAGGGGTTAATCCCCCCTAGGCCTGAATCCTCTTCTCCAAGATTATGATCTCTGTAGATATCCATGGTTCCCAAATCCTATGATAAATACCAATATTATTCTGGTTTTGATATATAGGACTTTCCATATACCTTTGGTAACTAACTTGATTCGAGATCTCCCCCCAACTAGGAATTCCCTCAATACCTGGCCATACATAACTTGGTGGCCATCAGGATATGAATCATCAACATTTTACATTCTTTTTGCTTCAAAGGGATTTCTATATGCAGGAGAAACAATTGGGGTGTAAGCTGTACTGAGTTCCCGAATATTTCCCCCAAAATCTCTCTCAATTTTAACTTCAATGAAGCCAACTTCCCATACTCCCACCAAATATGAATCTGGGATCCCAATTCTTTCCTAAATCTCCAACATTTATTAGTTGTACCCTGTTGAAATTTGCTTATCCTCTAAGGTACCAAGTACCATCTATGTGTCAATTTCACAAAATGCTCATACGTTTTTATACAATGAATAGATCTCATCATCAAGGAGACTGAGTATGACCAAATTTCACATGCAAATTCCCTACCCAAATCTCTTTCCCATTTTATCTGGATATTCATCTTTCCACTATTCCTATTAAATATGTCATTCAGGGCAATAAATATCTTATCTCCCTTCACAAGCCTGAATACCAAATTCAGGGAGCTTACCCTTATTAACATTTTGACCGTGAGGTAATCCTGAACTCTCACAAAATTAAAAATTTCAGTATTTGGAAAGGTATATTCTTTCTGGAGCTGACCCAAGGTCTTCCTAGTGATTCCATTATATAGATCGCCTATATTCAATATACCCCTAAGCCACCAACTTAGGGAACTAAAATTTTCCATATTCATATCCAAAATTTCCATGGGAGCAGTTGGCAAAATCTTATTCTTCCCCAGAAATGTATTTTTCCATATGATCACTGTCCGATAAATATCTAACACTATCATGTTTTTAATTTCCAGCTTTTTGAAAATACCTTTATCTATCCAAAATAGTAAACTGGGATCCATATCTTTACATGCCGCATATTCATATCTCCACCACCCCACCTTCTCCTCTTTCTTTTCCTTCCACTTAAGAAAATGAGAAAACATTATGGCCTCATGACTATCATATATATTTGGAAAAGAACATCCCCCATCTATTAACTTCCGTGACAAATGTGCATTTATTCTTGCCTTCTTAGAGGCCCACACAAATTTGAAAAACAACTTATGGAAAAGATCTAAAATGTTTTTCGATACTCTCAATGCAATCATTCTCATCATATACTCCAATTTTGGCAGTAAGTATGATCTAACCACATTTATCCTACCCAACCATGAGATCTGTAATTTCCTCCATTTGGCTATGGTTTCCTCCAAATCCCAGTACAAATTGGTATAATTATTCTCCTTTACTGTCAACAGCTCAAAATTCACTAATACTCCCAAATATTTAATTTCCTTGTTCTTCCATTTAAAATCATAATCCTTAACCAATTTTATTAATTGCTCTCCCAACACATTCCTAATAATAACTTGTGTTTTTTTTATATTTAATTTAATTCGAATACCTGCCAAAGACTTTTATGCTCTCCATCACCCTTGGAATAGATTCCCTGGGATTAGACAATGTGATAATGATATCATCCGCATATAACATTATCTTCACCATACTACTATCACGGTGCCCGTGATTGGTGCTGTTCAGTGTCAGTCACTTGCTGAGTATCATGATTGGCTGTCTGTGATTAGCCCTCCTCACACAGCCTTTTTAAACCCAGGCTGAGCACTTCCAGGTTGCCCTTTTGTGGTGTTTCTGACTTCACTCTGCCTGACCTGCTTGTCAGGCTTCTGGGCCTGTTCCTGCTGTTCCTGCTGTACTTGCTGATCCTGTGTTCCAGTGTTCCAGTGTTCCTGTACGCTAGTGTTCCTGTGTTCCAGAGTTCCAGTGTTCCTGCGTTCCAGCACCTCGCGGGTTAATCTTACTGAGTTCCTGAATCTCCTGCTCCAGCCATCGCTCTGGCGACATTGTTCTTCTCGCTGCTGATCCTGCTTTGTTGGTCCCAGCGTGCGGACGCTGGTTTACTCCACTAAACCTGGTTGCGATATACATTGTTGGTCCCAGCGTGTGGACGCTGGTTTACTCCACTAAACCTGGTTGCGAGATACGTTTTTGGTCCCAGCGTGCGGACGCTGGTTTACTCCACTAAACCTGGTTGCGATATACATTGTTGCTCCCAGTGTGCGGACGCTGGTTTACTCCACTAAACTGGTTGCGAGATACATTATTGGCTCCAGCGTGCGGACGCTGGTTTGCTTCACCAAACCTGGTTGTGATATACGTTGTTGGTCCCAGCGTGCGGACGCTGGTTTACTCCACTAAACCTGGTTGCGATATACATTGTTGGTTCCAGCGTGCGGACGCTGGTTTACTCCACTAAACCTGGTTGCGATATACATTGTTGGTTCCAGCGTGCGGTCGCTGGTTTGCTCCATTAAACCTGGTGACGCTATTACCATTAGTCCCAACGTGCGGACGTTGGTTTGCTCCTGAACATCCAGTACTGTGGTCCGTCGCTGTCCACTTCCTTGCAGTTGTCCGAGTATCCCTGGCAATAGACTCCTGCTGAGTAAGACATCTATACTTATGCTCTATGCTGTCTTAGTCACCTGACAGCTGGTCTACTTGCTCAGGCTGCCCTGCCCGGTATTGGTAAGGCCGGTAGAACCTTGACGATACCATCGTGTAGGTTGCCTCACCCGGTATTGGCAGGGCCGGTAGAGCCTACTCCAGTACTCCTTTGGGCTGCCCTGTCCGGTATTGGTAAGGCCGGTAGAACCTTGTAATTCACCATCTTTAAGGTTGCCTTACCCGGTATTGGCAGGGCCGGTAGAGCCTACATTCAGCATTCCGTGGGGGCTGCCTTGCCCGGTATTGGTAAGGCCGGTAGAACCAGTATATGTCATCTCACGGTTGCCTTACCCGGTATAGGCAAGGCCGGTAGAGCCTGTCATTAAAACTGTCTCTTGGGTTGCCTTGCCCGATATTTAGGCAAGGCCGGTAGAACCTATTATATGTTCTATTACTATTGTATTGTTATGTATGTTTACCCTACGGGGACTGCCTTTAACTTTTAATAAAGTTAAGTTATTTTACCAAACCTTAAGTCTGAGAGTCTTCAAAAACCGTGACAGTACGAAAGGGCCATGACCTCAGACACTAAGAGTGACGGTAACGCACAGAATATTCATTGAAGGATGGATATGCACGAGCAACGTTTGGATCAGCTAGCGGTTGCTATCCAAACTATTCTTGAACGCACGGTACTTGCGGATAAGTCCGGTGCTCCCTTGCCGCTGAGATATGACGGTGACCCTCAATTATGCAGAGGGTTTATTAATCAACTTGAATTTTTTATGGAATTGACGGCACACGCATTTTCTAGTGATCGCAGCAAGGTTGGGTTCATGATATCCCTGCTGACTGGCAGAGCATTGGCCTGGGCCAACCCACTTTGGGAAAATGCTAAACCTTGCACAAAGAATTTCTGTGATTTTGTGCAATCCTTTCGGAGAGTATTTGAGCCTCCTGGTAGAACTACCTCTGCTGCTAAACGTCTCATGGAGATACAACAGGGCAGGCGCACGGTTGGCGATTATGCCATTGAATTCCGCACCTTGGCAGCAGAGGTAGGGTGGAATAACGAGGCCCTGTTGGCAGCCTTTGCTCAAGGATTGAGTGACCAGATTAAAGATGAGATTGCAGCAAAAGAGTTACCTACTGACCTAGACGATTATATCGAATACGTGATTCTAATTGACTCCAGAATACGTGAAAGATTAACCGCCAGAGAGCGACGAGTACGGTTAAAGAATAATGGGTCCAGTAGCATATTTTGCCCACCCAACCCTCCCTCTGCATCCAAACCTAGTGAACCTATTTTGGAACCATGTGAACCTATGCAGGTGGGTTTCACTAGGTTAACTAAGGAGCAGAGAACGTATCGCAAGACACAAGGATTATGTCTGTACTGTGGAAAAGATGGTCACCTGTTAAGATCTTGTCCGGTACATCCGGGAAACGAACACACCTAGGGTACCTTGGGGGACAGGCCCTAGGTGGTGTCCAATCGTCCCCATTGTTGGACACACTTAAAACCACCATACAGGTGGTATTGTCATGGGCACAACGCTCGGTTGAGGTTTTGGCCTTGGTTGATTCTGGTGCAGCTGGGTATTTTATGGACAATACCTTTGCTGAATTGCATGGGGTACCACGGATTCAGAGAGAAACCCCTCTTGCTATTGAAGCAATTGATGGCAGACCTTTGGAACCCGCCCAAGTTACTTTTGAAACGATGCCCTTGTCCATGACTATTGGGGCTCTTCACAAGGAAGAGCAGCAGTTCCAATTGATTTGATTGGCAGAAATGTGAGATTGCTGCTTGGTCTCAGTTCTGTATGGATAAGTGTTTTACCCATCCTGTTAAGGTCTTGTGCACCTCCCCTTCACTACCTGATGCCTACCAGCAGTTTAGCGATGTTTTTAGTAAGGGAGAGGCTGGCACCCTACCTCAGCACAGACCATACGATTGTCGCATAGAACTGAGTCCTGGAGCAGTACCACCGAGGGGACGCACGTATCCATTGTCTTGTGAGGAGAACCAAGCTATGGAGGAATACATAGCAGATGCCCTCAGTAGAGGGATCATAAGGAAATCTACTTCTCCGGCCGGTGCCGGGTTCTTTTTTGTTAAGAAAAAAAGTGGCGAAATGCGACCTTGCATAGACTATCGTGGGCTGAATAAGCTGATGGCAAAAAATGCCTACCCAATACCACTCATCACCGAGCTGTTTGATAGACTTAAGGGGTCCTCGATTTTCACCAAATTGGACCTAAGGGCAGCCTACAATTTGATACGTATCAGAGCCGGTGATGAGTGGAAAACTGCCTTCAATTCGAGATCTGGGCATTATGAATACCTAGTCATGCCATTTGGTCTATGTAATGCTCCTGCAGTATTTCAAGAACTGATCAATGACGTTCTTAGAGATATGTTACAATCTTGTGTTGTAGTCTATCTTGACGACATACTTATCCACTCCAAAGACCTGTCACAACACATCAAGCATGTGTCTGAAGTGTTGCTGCGCTTACGAAAAAATAAATTATTCTGTAAACTGGAGAAATGCGAGTTCCACAAAACCAGTGTACCATTTCTGGGGTTTATAATTGGCAAAGACGGCATTGCCATGGATGAAGAGAAATTGACGGCAGTCTTACAATGGCCTAAACCCAAGAGCCTCAAAGCCATCCAACGATTTCTGGGCTTCGCCAATTATTGCAGGAAGCTTATTAAAAACTTCTCCTCTATCGTGAAACCTCTGTCTGACCTCACACATAAGGGCGCTAACCCATCCCTCTGGCCGGTGGCTGCTGAAGAGGTCTTTGAGAAGTTGAAGGTAGCCTTTGCTGAAGCACCTGTGTTGTCCCACCCTAATCCAATACTCCCCTTTACTTTGGAAGTTGATGCCTCAGATATTGGGGTCGGGGCGGTGCTCTCTCAGCGACAGGTTAAAGGCGGTACACTCAGACCCTGTGGATTCTTCTCAAAAAAACTGACTAGTGCTCAAAGTCATTACGAGATTGGTGATCGAGAATTACTGGCCATTATCCTCGCTCTCAAAGAATGGCGTCATTTACTTGAAGGCACAAAAAACCCCGTTTTGATTCTAACTGATCACAAGAATCTGACGTATCTTTCTGAGGCCAAGATATTGTCTTCTCGCCAGGCCAGATGGGCACTGTTTCTATCCCGATTCAATTTTGCTGTATCATACCTGCCGGGATCAAAGAATGTTAGGGCTGATGCTCTGTCTAGACAATTTGAAGCAGAGGTTGACAGAGAAGAGGTACCAGCCCCTATCATTCAACCCGATCGAATATTGGCTACCATACGTACTAGTATTACTTCACCACTAGGGGAGGAGATTTTGGCATCCCAAGCCTCTGCTCCTCATGAGACTCCCGTGGGCAAATGTTTTGTCGCTGAGCCATTCCGTACTCGATTACTTGAGACCTACCACTCCTCTAAGGCTGCGGGACATATTGGTAGGGATCAATTGTTCTGGTCTCTCTCACAGCTATTTTGGTGGCCTTCTATGAGAGCAGATTGTGCCAATTTTTTGAATGCCTGTGCCACCTGTGCCCGTGCCAAAACCCCTAGACATCTCCCCGTGGGCTTGCTTCAGCCGGTGCCTAATGGTGAACGCCCTTGGTCTCACGTCTCTATCGACTTTATGGGAGAATTGCCCAGGTCTAGAGGGTACTCCTTCATATTGATGGTGGTAGACAGGTTCTCTAAAATGGCACACTTCGTACCCCTCCGTGGCCTTCCTTTGGCCAAGGAACTGGCAATGGTATTCGCTCAAGAAGTATTTCGGTTACATGGAGTACCCAGGGTGCTGGTGTCTGACAGGGGGAGCCAGTTTGTGTCCAGATTCTGGAGGGCATTTTGCGAACAGATGGGCATACAGCTATCATTTTCCTCGGCATATCATCCCCAGACTAACAGGGCCGCTGAGAGGGCCAATCAAGGATTGGAACAGTTTCTGCGATGGTTTGTGACTGACCATCATGATAATTGGGCCGACTTGTTGCCTTGGGCAGAGTTCGCCAGGAACTGCGCAGTTAATTCTTCCTCCGGGAGCTCTCCTTTTTTGATCAATTATGGGTTCCAACCCTGTCTGCTCCCGGATTCCTTTCAATCACAGCAGATTCCAGCTCTGGATGAGCATATAGAGCAACTCCGTTCCACATGGGCACAAGTTCAGAGGGCATTGGGCCAGTCTTTTCAGTGACATCAGCGTCATGCCAATCGCAGAAGGCTTCCAGCGGTTTCCTTCCGAGTCGGGGATAGAGTATGGCTGTCCTCCAAGAGTCTAAAGCTCCAGGTCCCATCTAATAAGCTGGCACCTCGGTTCATTGGTCCGTACAAGATCATTCGCAAAATTAACCCTGTTTCCTATGCCTTGGAATTACCTGCTTCTATGCGCATTCATAATGTATTCCATGTGTCTCTCCTTAAACCTCTGGTTTGTAACCGTTATACTACCACACCTGTGAGGCCAGGTCCTGTTGAAGTCGAGGGGCAGGAGGAGTATGAAGTACAAAACATCATTGATTCCCGCAGAGGTAGAGGAGGGGTACAGTATCTGGTGCATTGGAAAGGTTATGATCCTGAGGATCGTTCCTGGGTAGACAGTAAGGACCTTCATGCACCCAAGTTACTACGAATATTTCATGCCAAATACCCTCAGAAGCCTAGACCCTACTCTGGGAGAGGGGGTCTTTGAAAGGGGGGTACTATCACGGTGCCCGTGATTGGTGCTGTTCAGTGTCAGTCACTTGCTGAGTATCATGATTGGCTGTCTGTGATTAGCCCTCCTCACACAGCCTTTTTAAACCCAGGCTGAGCACTTCCAGGTTGCCCTTTCGTGGTGTTTCTGACTTCACTCTGCCTGACCTGCTTGTCAGGCTTCTGGGCCTGTTCCTGCTGTACTTGCTGATCCTGTGTTCCAGTGTTCCAGTGTCCCTGTATGCTAGTGTTCCTGTGTTCCAGAGTTCCAGTGTTCCTGTGTTCCAGCACCTCGCGGGTTAATCTTACTGAGTTCCTGAATCTCCTGATCCAGCCGTCGCTCTGGCGACATTGTTCTTCTCGCTGCTGATCATACTTTGTTGGTCCCAGCGTGCGGACGCTGGTTTACTCCACTAAACCTGGTTGCGATATACATTGTTGGTCCCACCATGCGGACGCTGGTTTACTCCACTAAACCTGGTTGCGAGATACGTTTTTGGTCCCAGCGTGCGGACGCTGGTTTACTCCACTAAACCTGGTTGCGATGTACATTGTTGGTCCCAGCGTGCGGACGCTGGTTTACTCCACTAAACCTGGTTGCGATATACATTGTTGGTCCCAGCGTGCGGACGCTGGTTTACTCCACTAAACCTGGTTGCGATATACATTGTTGGTCCCAGCGTGCGGACGCTGGTTTACTCCACTAAACCTGGTTACGATATACATTGTTGCTCCCAGTGTGCGGACGCTGGTTTACGCCACTAAACTGGTTGTGAGATACATTATTGGCTCCAGCGTGCGGACGCTGGTTTGCTTCACTAAACCTGGTTGTGATATACGTTGTTGGTCCCAGCGTGCGGACGCTGGTTTACTCCACTAAACCTGGTTGCTATATACATTGTTGGTTCCAGCGTGCGGTCGTTGGTTTGCTCCATTAAACCTGGTGGCGCTATTACCATTAGTCCCAACGTGCGGACGTTGGTTTGCTCCTGAACATCCAGTAGTGTGGTCAGTCGCTGTCCACTTCCTTGCAGTTGTCTGAGTATCCCTGGCAATAGACTCCTGCTGAGTAAGACCTCTATACTTATGCTCTATGCTGTCTTAGTCACCTGACAGCTGGTCTACTTGCTCAGGCTGCCCTGCCCGGTATTGGTAAGGCCGGTAGAACCTTGACGATACCATCGTGTAGGTTGCCTCACCCGGTATTGGCAGGGCCGGTAGAGCCTACTCCAGTACTCCTTTGGGCTGCCCTGTCCGGTATTGGTAAGGCCGGTAGAACCTTGTAATTCACCATCTTTAAGGTTGCCTTACCCGGTATTGGCAGGGCCGGTAGAGCCTACATTCAGCATTCCGTGGGGGCTGCCTTTCCCGGTATTGGTAAGGCCGGTAGAACCGGTATATGTAATCTCACGGTTGCCTTACCCGGTATAGGCAAGGCCGGTAGAGCCTGTCATTAAAACTGTCTCTTGGGTTGCCTTGCCCGGTATTTAGGCAATGCCGGTAGAACCTATTATATGTTCTATTACTATTGTATTGTTATGTATGTTTACCCTACGGGGACTGCCTTTAACTTTTAATAAAGTTAAGTTATTTTACCAAACCATAAGTCTGAGAGTCTTTAAAAAACCGTGACAACTATCTACCATTTGGATCCCCGTTATTTGAATATCCTGCCTTGCATAGGCCGCTAATGGTTCAATTGAGAGAACATAAATTAATGGGGCCAAAGGGCATCCCTGCCGTGTTCCATTTTTTATTAAACCATTCTGAATTTACTCCATTCCCAATTATCTATGCAGTCAAATCCATATATATACTCATTATCCAATGACAAAACTGACCTCTCACCCCGAACGCAGACAAGAACTCCGACAGGAACCCCCAATTTACCCTGTCGAAGGCCTTCTCCGCATAAAGAGCTAAGAAGGCCACTGGTATACATCGCTCTCCGACTTCTTGCATCATATTAATCAACCTCCGTACATTATCCGCCCTGGATCTTCCTGCTATAAACCCAACTTGATTGTGATGAATCAGATCTCTTATCACCCCCTGCAATCTAAATGCTAAGATTTTCAAAAACATTTTTATATAATTATTCAGAAGGGATATTGGCCGATAGTTTGAGATACAGTTTAAATCTTTTGCAGGTTTGGGGATAGGAATTATCAGAGCTTGCAACATTTCAGCTGGGAAACCCCTTATGTCCCCTACCTCATTATACAGATGACATAATAACGATACCAACTTGGGTTCAAATAATCTATAAAACATTGCAGTGTACCCATCTGGACCTGGTGCCTTTCCATTTTTTAAAGTTTTTATTGATTGCGATATTTCCTCCACCGTTATAGGGGAATTCATTATTGTCATCTGCTCAGCCCTCAACCTTGGCAATTTGCACTTATACAAAAAATCCTTCATCTCCTTTCCAGTTACCATAACCGGTGGCAAGTAATATAAAGATCTATAAAAGGAAGAAAATGCACCCCCAATATCCCCATGGGCCAAAAGTACCTTACCTTTATAAATAATTTTCCTACTTGTTTGATTTATCTTCCTAAATTTCAATTTGTCTGAAAACCACTTTCCTGATCTGTTATCTCCATGATACCATTTTTGATTAAGTCTAATAATGGCGTTATTCACCTTTAACTCTAATTTAACTTTAATTTCTGCTTGTATATCTTTAATCATTGTGCTCACTCTATCCGATATCTTCTTATTTTCAGCCTCCAATATACAAATCCGAAAGCTCCCTCCCTTGACTCCGTTTTATTCTTGCCCCCAACTGAATCATTAAACCCCTCATAAATCCCTTAAGGGTACACCACAGTGTTCCAATGGAAACATCTTTGGTATCACTGAACTCTAAAAATTCTATAAGCTGTCCCCTAAGGTGTTCCACTTGATCCTCAGATGTTAATAGCCCTTCATTCAATCTCCACTGTGTACTATTTACTACTTCAATCTTATCTAATATCTCTACTATAATAGGGGCATGGTCTGACCAAGATATCCTATCAATATCCGATTTTATAAAGTTACCCAGTTGGCAATATTTTTTCAGGAATAAATCTATCCGCAAATATGATTTATGAACTTTAGAAAAAAAGGAAAAATCCCGATCCTGTGGGTGTTGTACCCTCCAAATATCTGCCAATTCAAAATCACTCAGCAGTTCTCTAAATGATCTAGATTTATTCCTCATATTCCGAATAGATTCTTCCTTATGTCCTTTACCTCTCCTATCCATATCCTCATTGGGTGGCACATTTCAATCTCCGGCAATAATCAATATCCCCTTTTTAATTTCTTCCACCCTAGCAAATATCTTACCAAAAAACTTGCGAGCGTATTTATTTGGGCCATATACATTTACTAAAGTATATTCTCTGTCATTTATCCTACAAACCAGCACCAGAAATCTACCCTCCAAATCTTTTTGTGCCAAAATCAATTCAAATTTAATTTTTACAGACACTACAATTGCTACTCCCCTCTTCTTTTTATTTGGAAAGTTTGAACCATAAACTGTTGGATACTTATTACATTTCCAAAGAGAGTCAAAGCCCCTTTTCCAATGTGTCTCCTGCATAAAACATACATCAATATTATTCCTGATCAATGCATCATACATATATTCCCTCTTCTGTGGTGTATTCAATCCCTGTGTATTTATGGACATACATTTAAGACTCATAGTTTGAGCTCCCAATCTTTTCCCTCTTCCTCGCACCAGAGAAGGGCTTCCCCCCCAGACAGACTTCTCCCTGCATCCAGATTGACCTCAATACTACACTCCTACAAACTCTCATCCCCCCTCCCTCCCCAACCATACCACATTCAACCTTCTCATCTCTATCTCTAAACCACAGTCTATAGGCCAATACCTAGCTCAGTAAAATAACCCTTAATGCTAGGAATTCATTGCCGGTGGTGCTGCTCAACTAGTAGCTAAACTCTACTCTCCTTTAGCTCATCTCAACTTCCTCTCACCCCCAGATTTATTCTGGATCACAACTGCTATGAGAGTCGGGGGAAGGGGGAACTACTAACCTATACTATGAACATCCTAACTAATATGCCATCTTTCTCTAATCTACAGAAAATGTTCTTTTTAAATTCAACCACTTCAGTAAAACCCCCTATCCATGTTTACCTACCTTAAACCTTCCTCCAAGCCTACCAAGTTCTACTCTTATTAACTACCTTAAATGTGCCACTAAACCCCAACCTACTATAATATACTATAAAGTATACAACCTCTATCCAAATTTATATAAATTTTTCAGTGCTTGTCCCACCTGCCCCCTATATAATCCATAAAGTCTTCCCTTCTCTCCCAAAATATTAAACTACCCTTATCTAGTCAACCCCCTTTATAACCCAATTCATGCAAATCATTAAGGACACATTAATCCCCCCTCAGGCCCCTCCACCAAAGAAGGTGCAACACACAAACAAGAGGCTGCTCATGATATGACGAGCCCAAGGCCAGACACCTGACCCCGGGGTGCCCCCCCGTGCCAGCCCCACCAAGAGCAAACCATACCACCCTAGTGCAAAATGCCCCCCACCCTCAGCTCCCCCGTTATCCACACCTTCAAAACACTATGGAACAGTGGCCCTCCGCCCCCACCCCAGGACCCAACACCAGGCCGGGGCCCAGAGACCACCCCACCAGGGCACAGGCAAGTCAACCAAGAAGCCTGAGCCTCCTATCAGCACACCAGGCCCCCAGCCAGGGGCCCCCCATGCCCCGGCCCTCCATCTGGCCCCAATGACTGGGGCCGAGAACCACCGCCACAGATACCTTCAACACCTTCTCTGACCTCACCCTCACCCATAGTGCATCCAACCCACAGTGACTCCAGACCCTAAGACATAAACCCCATGTATTAACTTAAAACCCCTACTTCTTTCCCCCACTCTCCCAATATCTCTGGTTGGGCAACTATCGCCCCGACAGGCCACAGGGGAAAAAAACCCTTACTCAAGGCCACGATGGGTGACAGGAACGAACACTACCCCCTCAAACACCCCACAATCCTCCTCACATCTGACCTCCCCTACTTATCACTCCTCCCCCCCAACCAATATCATTGAGCATCATAAGACCTACGGACATTCTCCAAGTCCCCTTATCAATTTGCAACATCCAAAACCCCCAAACTTGATAAATCCTCCAGGGGGTCTTCAATCACTATTGTCCTCCCTTGTTGAAAAATCAATACTTTTGTTGGGACCCCCCATTTATAAGAAATGTTATTTCTCCTCAGACGAGATGTTATTTCTTTAAATCTCTTCCTATGCATCTTCATATCATATGACAGATCCGGAAAAATCAAAACTGCTTTATACTTGGGATCTTTTGCTTGACCCTTCCACACTCTCTGCAACGGTTTATACTTCACTGACCAATCCAAAAAACAAACTATTACATCCCCAGGGACCTCCTGCTTAATAATTGCCGGTTTACGAAGCCTATGCCATCTCTCAAAAGGCTTATGCCCAACTTCTTGTACTTCCAGGAACTGTAACAGAAACCCTTGCAGATAATCTTGCAACTTATCATTTTTTATCTTTTCTGGTATCCCTTTAAATCTTAAATTATTTCTCCTTGATCTATCTTCAATTTTTATTACTTTCTCTTCGAACAGTTTGATTCGATTACTTAATGAAACATCCTGCATCTGCAGGGATTCTATATCAAACTTCATACTCTCAAGATTTCCCCCTTGCCTAGTTAATTTCTCAGTCACCAGTCCCATTTCATGTTTTAACACGTTGATATTATTTGCCAAATCCTGCTTAATTTTCACATATAAGCCATCGAGGGCGGCTAGCAAACTTTGTTGTGAAACATTAACATCCTGTTGACTATCCATCACATTCGTTTGGGTCGTGGAATGGGAGAGCTCATTAGGAGACAAAGAATTTCTTTGAAGTTTCAAAGGGGGATTAACATTATTTCCTTTGGGGGAGTAAAGGGAACTAATCACCTTAACTTTCTCTTGCTTATCCCCCTCATGGCCTTTATCTTTCTTAGGAGGCATTCTGATTTCTAGTCCCTTATATGTAGATCTCCAAATGGCCCCTCAGGGCCACAACTCCCAGATATACAGCTTGGTTTATAAATCGTACTGCACCACGTCTGCCTTTAGGCCTTTAGATAATAGCTATGTGCC
Source organism: Rhinophrynus dorsalis (assembly GCA_037306005.1). Classification (NCBI taxonomy): domain Eukaryota; kingdom Metazoa; phylum Chordata; class Amphibia; order Anura; family Rhinophrynidae; genus Rhinophrynus; species Rhinophrynus dorsalis. The sequence goes on along the minus strand of CM074720.1, from coordinate 178,305,767 downwards.
TCCTTTACCTCGTAATCCACAGATTTTTATTAATAGAGCGCATTTAACCTCTTACTCCACACCCCTTATGAGTATGGTCTACTCCCTCTCTCTCTCTTCAGAACACGGTTTCCCCCAACAACACTTCTCCTCTTCTTTTCAACCTTGAGATTTAAAAATGTAACGGAAGATCAATACTACTTCCAACACATCCAGCATGTCCAAGCACTGACCTGCCCCTCTAGGACCCACATACAATAACAGTTTTATCACCAACTTATCTTTATTGGGTATTCCCCGGCAGGCAGTTTGGGCTGTTCATCTCCACCGCTCCCTCCTCTCCAATCCATTCTTCGTTGGGTTAATAGCCAGGTCACTATGAGACAATTTTCAGTGTGCAGGAAGGGTATTTTTAGCCAGCCTAGCCATCCTCCAAATCCTCCAGGTTCTCTGTGTTGCCCATTTAACGGCACCCAACAGCGAGTTTAAACAAAGCTGTGGTTTCACTCCACAAACAGCATGTAAAGGTGTCACGGTTTTTTAAGACTCTCAGACCAGTGTGTGAATAAGAACACAATTTTATTAAAAATAAAATAAGGCAATAACACGCCCTCTAGTGGCGGTAGATATACACCAGTGGTAATTATATATATAGATACAATGGTAAATGCACAAATGACTTATAAGTACAATTACACAGCAGAAGAATAGCGTATACCCCCAAGGGGTTAAGTCCTTGATAACAGTCAGTCTCAGATGTGGATGTTTGGAACGCCCAGGGTGTTATAAGGCTGTGCTGGAGACCAAGACTATCACCGGCTGGATACTGGACTGCCTCGCCACAGTGTTCAGTAAGAAGAAGCACAAGAGTCCACGTAGCCCCCTCGGGCGTACCTACTGGAATTGCTTCAACTAGTGCAAGTGCAAAAGGCCCCCACGGGCGTGATTGGAACCGACCTTCAATGCGAGAGCTGCCAAGCCTCCTCAGACTTAACCGGACAACGGGATAACATACGCTAGAGCCGACAGCCCCCACGGGCGTAATTACCGGAATACGAATGCTGATGCCTGTGCCTGCCACCACTCGGTAAAGCGGAATCGCTCAATGAACAAGAGAGAGAGTCTTAGGCGCCCAACCGGCCAAACGGATGTGAATACTCTGCAAGGATGTGTGGAGCTGCCGACGGAGAGCGGACAACTCAGCAGTAGTATCACCGAGAAAGAGACTCTTACAGGAGTAGCGAGAGAGTGGAACCCAGGCGGCACTGCTAGGGTTAATTAGCACTTTTACTCGAGGCTTTTCAGCGATATCGCAAGGCTCTGCAGTCTGAAGAGGGCGCGTATACGCACAACTCTGCAAAGGAAAATACACTGCACAGATCGGAGTACACCAGGCAAGGCAGTCACACCAAAAGCTGGAACAGCAGATAGAAATGTCGCGGCGGCGACAACTGGAACACAGGTCAGTGTAGAAAGCAGGAGTCGGTCTTCGGAGCGGGAAGTCAGCCAGGCCGGGTCGGAGCATGTAGAAGGCAGTCATACAAGCCGGGTCGTACACAAGCAGGAAAGTCAGCCAAACCGGGTCAGGATCCAAGGGTGGTAGTCAGACGGGCCAGGTCATACACAAGCAGGAACACAGGAGAATAGTCAAGACAAGCCGAGTCGGTACACAGGAATCCGGAACACAGGAACACAACAACAGTATAACTGGCACAGAAACACCACGAAAGGGCGACTGACAGCTGTGCTAGCCAGGTATAAAAAGGTCACCAGGGGGCGGGCCAAACCAACACAGCAAATCAGTATCTGCCATAGATGAGACTGACAGGAATCACAGGCACTGTGATAAAAGGGGAGTGGGGCCTTCTCTTCACCCCCTTCTCATCCAAGCACGACAACACGCTCCATCTCCAAGCTGAAACGATCGACACACCACAATTCCGCAACACCACGCTGGCAACGCCCTTACGTCCTGACGTACTACATCAGAATCACCCTCTTTCAGCCAGTTTCTAATCCACACACAAACGTTTTCCCCTAGGCCTATTTCATTCAATTTGTACAGTAACCTCTTGTGTGGAACCGTATCAAATGCCTTGGCAAAGTCTAAATAGATCACATCAACCGCCGCTCCCTCATCTATATTTTTACTCACTTGTTCATAAAATGCGATCAAGTTAGTTTGACAAGACCTGTGTTTCACAAAGCCATGTTGGCTCCTGCTAATGATATTCCTGTTCCAGCTGAATTCTTGAAAATATTCCCTTAGCAACCCTTCAGACTGCTTCCCTACCTCATATGTCAAGCTTATAGGTCTGTAGTTTCCTGGTTGTGACTTTGATACCTTTTTAAATATGGGCACCACATCTGCTTTACGCCAATCCATGGGCACCATACCTGAAATAAAAGAATCCCTGAAAATCAAATATAACGGTCTGGCCAGGGCCTGGCTTAGCTCTTTAAGTACCCGTGGGTGTATATCATCTGGCCCCGGAGCTTTGTCTACCTTAACACCATTCAATTGTTTTAACACTTTTTCTTGTGTTAGCCATTCCCGTGCTTGCTGTGACTGTACTGTAAAAGTAGTTTGCGAATTCTTGTCCATTGCACCACAGACGTAAATCCAAGGCATGTTACTATTTCTGCCTTTAGTTTGTTATAATCATGGGCTTGGCTGATTGTCAAGTCATCATAGGCTTTTCTGGATTCCCCACTTAGACAAGGGAACAGTAGCCAAGCCCTCTGCTCTGGTGGCTAGCCTTCTCTGGTAGCAATCCTCTCAAAAGTTGTGAGGTAGGCCTCAATATCATCTGTCTTTGACAATTTATGCAGAAAGTCATTTACTCGAATCTCATGGCTCCTTTCCACAGAAGGTAGCTACACTTGGCTGACTCTGTCTTCCTGCTGTGTCTCTGCTATATTGCTGATTTGTGCAGCCAGTAGGTGACTCATCTTCTGTTGAGCAGCAGTAGCCTCCTATTGGGCAGCAGTAGCCTGTCACTGTGTCTCCACAAGGCTGTTGATCTAGGCTGCTGTCACCCGGTTTGTTTCATACCGAGTACTAGTTGCCTACACCAAAGCTTTTACCAGGTCCTCCATAATGCTTGCTTTGTTTTATTACAGCAGCCTGGTAAGTACCAGGTAACACAAATACAAAATATCTCTGCAATACCACTTTAATTCACAGTGTAAAGCAATGTCCTTTCAGATGTAGATAACCTTCATACTCACAGACCTTTTAAATGTGCTTGCCCTCATCTTTCACTATCTTGTGATAAACCATAAGTGGACTACCCCTGGGTGGGCAGTAAGCACCGTCTTCTAGTCTATCACACACAGGCCACAGTTCTTAAAAAAAGATTTGCATGTTTATTTTGACATTGCATCAAACACAATCAGCAGGCAGTGTTTTACAAAACAAAATTAATACAACCGTAGAAACAAAAACCTATCTGAGCACTAACTTTACTTGTAGCAGATTCCCTTTCTACCTCAAGTGTCTAAACCAACAAAAACAGCACAGGTTTAACCAACATTTTCAAGTCCTGCTTTGCTGTATTGCTCTGCTCTGCACTTCTTGTTCACAGCAAGTCAAACTCCATTTTTTACAAACTCTGCAGCCTGGGATTTTACAGGTTGCTAATTAGGGCAGGTGGAGGGGTAGAGGCTCTGTAGGAATCTGGGTCCTAAATACCTTCCTTCTACAATCCTCCCATACAATTTGTCACTCTACAGTGAAATAAAAACCTGTTTAAACACCCAGTGTTTATAAAAAAAATGCACTGTGCAAAAATAGACATATTAATAGTTTATATTCATCATGCACAGTGAGTGAACAGAAGAAAAATCTAAATTAAATCAATATTTGGTGTGACCACACTCTGCCTTCAAAACAGCATCAATTCTTCTAGGTACACTTGCACAAGTCAGGGATTGTGTAGGCATATAGTCAGGAGTATGATTAAAGGGATAGTAATGTTTCTGTCACTAATGTCACTAGTAAAACCGTGCTACCAGGTAAGAGGCTAGCAATACTAGGGAGGTATGAGGAAAGATAAGACAAAAGTGATTGGGGGGAGAAGCTAGAGAGTGTCGCTAGTGTGCATGGCTAGGTTGCGTAGGCCAAACGTAGTGGGGTGTGCTGCAGCCAAAGCTGTATAAAGGTGCTGGCTACGAAGCCAGATATCCCCCTTCGGTTGAGCCGAAGGTGACTCAGGATACCCCACCATGTTTGGTCTATACCCCAGTGACCCCAGGGAGGAATGATCTCCAGAAGAACAGACCAGACTGATATAGGAGAAACTGGAAGGAATATACACTTACTGGTTGACAGCAAGAGACTGGAGGCAGGAGCAACAGGAGACCACCCCAAGGCTGTAGAGCAGGAAACTGGAGGACTGGAGCAGGAGTAAGGGAAGAGACTGGAGGCACCAGCTGGAAGCAGGAACAGCAGCAGGACAAGCCCACAGGTACAGGTACTGAACCCCAAGGCTACTGAGCAGAAGACTGGAGGACTGGACCAGGAGTAATGGAAGAGACTGGAGGCACCAGTGGTTGACAGCAAGAGACTGGAGGCCAATATACGGGAGGAGGGCAACACGGGTTCAGCAATAGCAGAACCAACAGAGTTGGACTCATACTGTCGCGACAAAGCGTCGGCCTTAATACTCCTAAATCGAGGCAGGTAAGTTATGACAAAGTGGAAGCGGGTAAACACAGGGACCATCTGGCCTGACGTGCGTTCAGACGTTTGGCTGAGGCTAAATAAACCAGGTTCTGGTGGTCAGTATAGATGGTCACAAGGTGAGGAGACCCCTCCAACAAGTATCGCCATTCCTCGAGGGTTAGCTTGATAGCGAGCAATTCTCTGTTACCCGTATCGTAATTCTGTTCTGGGTCAGTGAATCTACGAGAGAAGAAGAAACAAGGATGCAGGAGGCCGGAACTTGTGGAGCGCTGGGAAAGAACGGCGCCAGCTGCGGTCTCGGACGCATCCACTTCCAGAAAAAAGGCACGTAAAGGATCCAGATATTGTAACACGGGTGCAGTGGTAAAGGCGGCCTTAAGCTGGGCAAAGGCTGCCAAAGCGTCAGGAGGCCAGTGTTTGGTGTCGGCCCTCTTACGTGTAAGGGACACTATGGGACGGATGACGTTCTGTATAAACTTCCGGTAATAGCTGGAAAAGCCGATGAATCTTTGTATGGCTTTGAGACCCACAGGTAAGGGCCAGTCGAGAACGGCTGAGAGTTTGGAGGGGTCCATAGCCAACCCAGAAGAGGAAACGACATACCCGAAGAAGGGTAGACGGGTTTGCTCAAACAAACACTTCTCCAGCTTAGCATACAAGTTATGGGCACGTAGCCGGTGCAAGACCTGACGGACATGGTCACGGTGTTCAGAGAGTGACTTGGAGAATATTAGTATATCGTCCAGGTAAACAACAACGGTGGATAAAAGGAGATCCCGAAAAGCGTCGTTCACGAATGCCTGAAAAACCGCCGGGGCGTTCCGAAGACCAAATATCACAGTGCCCGTGATTGATGCATTTCCCTGTCTGTCACCAGTAGGGGGCTTCTATTGGCTGTCTGCATTTAGCCCGCCTCATATTGCCTATTTAAACCTGGATTGGGCACCCTTTGAGTGCCCTGTCGTGTTGTTTCTGACCTGTTTGCTATCACTATGTCCAGTGATGGTTGGGCCTCGGTTCCTGTGTTCCTGAGTTCCTGATTACAACTGTTCCAGTGTCTCCTGCATGCTGAGTTGTTCCAGTCCTGGTTCCGGCCTAGTACTCTGGGGTTGCAGTTCCTGCTGACCTTCTTCTCTGCTGTTTCCTGACCTGACTGATCGCTGCTGGTTCCTGTCATCTCTTCGCCTGCCTCCTGTGATCCTGGCGACCTTCTGCTTGGTCGCGTCGGCGACATTGCTTGTTAGTCCCAGCGTGCGGACGCTGGTTTACTCCAAAGCCTTGCGGCTACACGATTCAGTTGTTAGTCCAGTGTGCGGACACTGGTTTGCTCCAAAGCCTATCGGCTACACTACTCAGTGGTTGGTCCCAGCGTGCGGACGCTGGTTTGCTCCAAAGCCTTGCGGCTACACGATTCAGTTGTTAGTCCAGTGTGCGGACACTGGTTTGCTCCTAAGCCTATCGGCTACACTATTCAGTGGTTGATCCCAGCGTGCGGATGCTGGTTTGCTTCAAAGCCTTGCGGCTATACGATTCCCTGTTGGTCCAGTGTGCGGACACTGGTTTGCTCCAAAGCCTATCGGCTACACTACTCAGTGGTTGGTCCCAGCGTGCGGACGCTGGTTTGCTCCAAAGCCTTGCGGCTATACGATTCACTTGTTACTCCAGTGTGCGGACACTGGTTTGCTCCAAAGCCTATCGGCTATATGATTCAGTAGCTGGTCCCAGCGTGCGGACGCTGATTTGCTCCAAAGCCTTGCGGCTATCCGATTCAATTGTTAGTCCAGTGTGAGGACACTGGTTTGCTCCTAAGCCTTGCGGCTATACGATTCCTCTGTTGGTCTCAGTGTGCGGACACTGGGTTGCTTACGATCCTGTCACTCTGTCATTATCATCCGACAGCTATTGATACCTCTGGGCTGCCCTGCCCGGTATTGGTAAGGCCGGTAGAACCTTGCTTCGCGTTGCTCTTGAGGTTGCCTTACCCGGTATTGGCAAGGCCGGTAGAGCCTATATCAAGGGTTGTTGGGCTGCCTTGCCCGGTATTGGTAAGGCCGGTAGAACCTTTTGCCACATTCCATCTGAGGTTGCCTTACCTGGTATAGGCAGGGCCGGTAGAGCCTACACTATGTACTAATTGGGGCTGCCTTGCCCGGTATTTTGGTAAGGCCGGTAGAATCTTGACGCTATTCCATCTGCAGGTTGCCTTACCCGGTATTGGCAAGGCCGGTAGAGCCTATTATTCCATTATCTCAGATTGTCCTGTCTGGTATATTGACAGGGCCGGTAGAGTCTGCATACTGTCTTTGCTATTTACTCATGATATATATATTTATGTGATTGCCATTCTAGTGATCATTTTTATTATTTCAATAAAATTGAGTTTTACCTAAAACTTGTGTCTGAGAGTCATAACAAACCGTGACAGTACGAAAGGGCCATGACCTCAGACAGCAAATGTGAAGGTAACGCACAGAATATCCATTGGAGGATGGATATGCTCGAGCAACGTTTGGATCAGTTGGCGGTCGCAATTCAAACGATCCTTGAACGCACGGTACTCGCTGACAAATCTGGCTCTAGCCCGGTGGTCTCGCCAAGTCAGACACCGGAAAGTGATACCAGGCCTCTAGGGGGTACTGTTAAAGGGTTAATGGCTTCTGCACCCTTGCCGCTAAGATACGATGGTGACCCTAGTCTCTGCAGAGGGTTCATCAACCAACTTGAAATATTTATGAGATTGACGGCACACGCATTCCCCAATGATCGTAGTAAAGTCGGGTTCACGATATCGCTGCTCACTGGCAGAGCATTGGCTTGGGCTAACCCCTTGTGGGAGAATGCTAAACCTTGCACTAAGAACTTTAGAGAATTTGTGCAATCCTTTCGAAGAGTGTTTGAGCCTCCTGGTAGAACCACCTCTGCTGCCAAACGTCTTATGGAGATACAACAGGGCAGGCGTACAGTGGGCGAATTCCGCACATTGGCAGCAGAGGTAGGTTGGAATAACGAGGCATTATTGGCAGCCTTTGCTCAAGGCCTGAATGACCACATTAAAGATGAAATCGCTGCAAAAGATCTACCTATTGACCTAGATGATTACATTGAGTATGTTATGCTAATTGACTCCAGAATACGTGAGAGATCAACTGCCAGAGATCGTAGGATACGGTCAAAAAATAATGAGCCTAGTAGCATGTTTTGCCCACCCATCCCTCCCCTGGGATTGAAGTCTAGTGAACCAGTACGGGAACCAAGTGAACCTATGCAAGTAGGTTTCACTAGACTAACCAAGGAAGAGAGACTATATCGCAAGAAACAAGGGTTGTGTTTATACTGCGGTAAAAACGGGTACTTGCTAAATTCCTGTCCGGTATGTCCGGGAAACGCACACACCTAGGGTACCTTGGGGGACAGGCCCTAGGTGGTGTACAATCGTCCCCAGTGTCGGGCATAATGAAACCCACCATACAGGTGGTATTATCCTGGGCACAATGCTCTGTGGAGGTTTTGGCCCTGGTTGACTCTGGTGCAGCAGGGTATTTTATGGATAATACCTTTGCCGAATTGCACGGAGTTCCACACATTGAAAGAGAAAACCCCTTGGCTATTGAAGCAATTGATGGCAGACCCTTAGAACCGGCTCAGGTTACTTTTGAAACTATGCCACTGTCTATGACTATTGGGGCACTTCACAGAGAAGAGCAGCAGTTCCAACTTATTAATTCTCCTCACCATGCTGTAATATTGGGATTTACTTGGTTACAGTTACATAACCCACAATTTGATTGGAAAAAGTGTGAAATCGCTGCTTGGTCCCCGTTTTGTATGGACAAGTGCGTCAGCCAGCCTATTAAGGTCCTGTGCACCTCCTCTGCTATACCGGATGTTTACCAACAGTTTGGCGATGTTTTTAGCAAAGGAGAGGCTAGTATACTACCTCAGCACAGACCTTATGATTGTTGCATTGAATTGCCTCCTGGAGTAGTACCTCCGAGGGGACGCACTTATCCATTATCTTGTGAGGAGAATAAAGCTATGGAAGATTACATTTCTGATGCCCTTGCTAGAGGGACCATACGAAAATCTACCTCTCCAGCTGGGGCTGGGTTCTTTTTCGTAAAAAAGAAAAGTGGCGAATTAAGACCATGCATTGACTACCGGGGCTTGAATAAACGAATGGCAAAAAACGCATACCCAATACCACTCATCACTGAGCTTTTTGATAGGCTTAAGGGCGCTTAGATTTTTACCAAATTGGACCTACGGGCCGCTTACAATCTGGTTCGCATTCGAGCAGGTGATGAGTGGAAAACTGCCTTTAATACTCGATCTGGGCACTACGAATATCTAGTGATGCCTTTCGGGCTGTGTAATGCACCCGCAGTTTTTCAGGAACTGATAAACGATGTTCTGAGAGATATGTTGCAGACATGTGTCGTGGTGTACCTTGACGAAATACTGATTTACTCCCAAAACATGTCACAACATGTCAAAGATGTATCCGCAGTATTGCTACGACTTCGTGAGAACAAATTATATTGTAAATTGAAGAAATGTGAGTTTCATAGAACCAGTGTGCCATTCTTGGGGTTCATAATTGGCAATGGTGGCATTGCTATGGACAAGGAAAAGTTGTCAGCTGTCCTACAATGGCCAAAACCCAAGAGTCTTAAAGCCATACAGCGTTTCCTGGGTTTCGCTAATTATTATAGGAGGTTTATTAAGAACTTTTCTTCCATTGTCAAACCTCTGTCCGATCTTACGCACAAGGGTGCTAATCCTTCTTGTTGGCCGGTATCTGCTGAGGAAGCCTTTGAGAAATTGAAGTTGGCATTTGCTGCGGCTCCTGTGTTATCCCACCCCAATCCTTTACTTCCATTTACGTTAGAGGTTGATGCCTCAGATATCGGGGTTGGGGCAGTACTTTCGCAACGACACGATAAAGGTGGAACACTCAGACCTTGTGGGTTTTTTTTCTAAAAAGTTGACCGACACTCAAAGCCACTATGAGATAGGTGACAGAGAATTATTGGCCATTATCCTCACTGTTAAGGAATGGCGTCATTTGCTTGAAGGTACTAAGAATCCTGTCTTAATCCTAACAGATCATAAAAATCTGACTTATCTCTCAGAGGCCAAGAGATTGTCCTCTCGTCAGGCCAGATGGGCACTGTTCCTGTCCCGATTTAATTTCATTGTATCATATTTACCGGGATCAAAGAATGTTAGGGCTGATGCACTGTCAAGACAATTTGAGGCCGACAGTGACAGAGTGGAAGCACCAGCACCTATCATCCAACCCGATAGAATATTGGCTACTATACGCACGAGTATCACTTCTCCTTTAGGGGAAGAGATCCTGGCCTCTCAGGGGTCCGCTCCCCATGAAACCCCAGTGGGCAAATGTTTTGTCGCTGAACCATTTCGTACTAGGTTGCTCGAAACGTACCATTCCTCTAAGGCTGCGGGACATATTGGTAGAGACCAACTGTTATGGTCCCTTTCTCAGTTATTTTGGTGGCCTTCCATGAGAAACGATTGTGCCGAATTTACTAATGCCTGTGCCACCTGCGCCCGCGCTAAGACCCCGAGACATCTCCCAGTGGGCTTGCTTCAACCGGTGCCTAATGGCGAATGCCCCTGGTCTCATGTTTCCATTGATTTTATGGGAGAATTGCCTATGTCTAAAGGGTATTGATTTATATTCATGGTGGTGGACAGGTTTTCTAAAATGGCTCATTTCGTGCCCCTCCGTGGCCTTCCTTCAGCTAAGGAATTGGCAATTGTGTTCGCCAGAGAAGTGTTCCGGTTGCATGGAGTGCCCAGGGTCCTGGTGTCCGACAGGGGGAGCCAGTTTGTGTCTAGGTTTTGGAGGGCATTTTGCCAACAGATGGGCATACAGCTGTCCTTCTCCTCTGCCTACCATCCCCAGACCAATGGAGCCGCTGAACGAGCTAATCAGGGCTTGGAACAATTTCTCCGTTGTTTCATTACTGACCATCATGATAATTGGTCCGACTTGTTGCCTTGGGCAGAGTTCGCCAGGAACTGTGCAGTCAATTCTTCATCTGGGAGCTCCCCATTTCTGATTAATTACGGGTTTCAGCCCTGTTTGCTTCCAGATTCATTTCAGACGCAACAGATTCCAGCTCTGGATGAGCATATCGAGCAACTCCGTTCCACATGGGCACAAGTTCAGAGGGCACTTGGTCAGTCATTTCAGCGTCATCAGTGCCGTGCCAATCGCAGAAGGCTTCCAGCGGTTTCTTTTCAGGTTGGGGACAGAGTATGGCTTTCCTCCAGAAATCTCAAGCTGCAGGTTCCGTCTAATAAGTTGGCTCCTCGGTTCATTGGTCCATACAGAGTTATTCGCAAAATTAACCCTGTCTCCTACACACTAGACATACCTGCATCCATGCGTATCCATAATGTGTTCCATGTGTCCCTTCTCAAGCCTCTGGTTTGCAATCGCTATACTACCACACCTGTGGTGCCAGGACCTGTTGAGGTTGAGGGTCAGGAGGAGTACGAGGTTCAGAGCATTATTGATTCCCGAAGGCTTAGAGGAAGGGTACAGTACCTGGTACATTGGAAAGGATATGGTCCTGAAGATCGATCATGGGTGGATAGTAAGGACCTTCATGCACCTAGGCTAGCTAGGGTCTTTCATGCCAAATACCCACAGAAACCTAGACCCTATTCTAGGAGAGGGGGTCTTTGAAAGGGGGGTACTATCACAGTGCCTGTGATTGCTGCATTTTCTTGTCTGTCACCAGTAGGGGGCTTCTATTGGCTGTCTGCATTTAGCCCGCCTCATATTGCCTATTTAAACCTGGATTGGGCACCCTTTGAGTGCCCTTTCGTGTTGTTTCGGACCTGTTTGCTATCACTATGTCCAGTGATGGTTGGGCCTCGGTTCCTGTGTTCCTGAGTTCCTGATTACAACTGTTCCAGTGTCTCCTGCATGCTGAGTTGTTCCAGTCCTGGTTCTGGCCTAGTACTCTGGGGTTGCAGTTCCTGCTGACCTTCTTCTCTGCTGTTTCCTGACCTGACTGATCGCTGCTGGTTCCTGTCATCTCTTCGCCTGCCTCCTGTGATCCTGGCGACCTTCTGCTTGGTCGCGTCGGCGACATTGCTTGTTAGTCCCAGCGTGCAGACGCTGGTTTACTCCAAAGCCTTGCAGCTACACGATTCAGTTGTTAGTCCAGTGTGCGGACACTGGTTTGCTCCAAAGCCTATCGGCTACACTACTCAGTGGTTGGTCCCAGCGTGCGGACGCTGGTTTGCTCCAAAGCCTTGCGGCTACACGATTCAGTTGTTAGTCCAGTGTGCGGACACTGGTTTGCTCCTAAGCCTATCGGCTACACTATTCAGTGGTTGATCCCAGCGTGCGGACGCTGGTTTGCTTCAAAGCCTTGCGGCTATACGATTCCCTGTTGGTCCAGTGTGCGGACACTGGTTTGCTCCAAAGCCTATCGGCTACACTACTCAGTGGTTGGTCCCAGCGTGCGGACGCTGGTTTGCTCCAAAGCCTTGCGGCTATACGATTCACTTGTTACTCCAGTGTGCGGACACTGGTTTGCTCCAAAGCCTATCGGCTATACGATTCAGTAGCTGGTCCCAGCGTGCGGACGCTGGTTTGCTCCAAAGCCTTGCGGCTATCCAATTCAATTGTTAGTCCAGTGTGAGGACACTGGTTTGCTCCTAAGCCTTGCGGCTATACGATTCCTCTGTTGGTCTCAGTGTGCAGACACTGGGTTGCTTATGATCCTGTCACTCTGTCATTATCATCAGACAGCTATTGATACCTCTGGGCTGCCTTGCCCGGTGTTGGTAAGGCCGGTAGAACCTTGCTTCACTTTGCTCTTGAGGTTGCCTTACTATCACGGTGCCCGTGATTGCTGCAGTTGCTTGTCTGTCACCAGTAGGGGGCTGCTATTGGCTGTCTGCAGATAGCCCGCCTTTCATTGCCTATTTAAACCTGGATTGGGCACCCTTTGGGTGCCCTTTCGTGTTGTTTCTGACCTTCTTGCTATCACTATGCCAGTGATAGCTGGGCCTCTGTTCCAGTGTTCCTGAGTTCCTGATCTCATGTGTTCCTGAGTTCCTGATCTCTGCTGTTCCAGTGTTTCCTGCATGCTGAGTACTTCCAGTCCTGGTTCCGGCCTAGTCTCTGGTGTTGCAGTTCCTGCTGAACTTCTTCTCTGCTGTTTCCTGACCTGACTGATCGTTGCTGGTTCCTGTGTTCTCATCGCCTGTCTCCTGTATCCTGGCGACCTCCTGCCTGGTCGCGTTGGCGACATTGCTTGTTACACCAGCGTGCGGACGCTGGTTTGCTCCTAAGCCTTGCGGCTATACAAACTTGCTTGTTACACCAGTGTGCGGTCACTGGTTTGCTCCAAAGCCTATCGGCTATACAATCCTGTGTTGGTCCCAGCGTGCGGACGCTGGTTTGCTCCTAAGCCTTGCGGCTATACAAACTTGCTTGTTACACCAGTGTGCGGTCACTGGTTTGCTCCAAAGCCTATCGGCTATACAATCCTGTGTTGGTCCCAGCGTGCGGACGCTGGTTTGCTCCTAAGCCTTGCGGCTATACAAACTTGCTTGTTACACCAGTGTGCGGTCACTGGTTTGCTCCAAAGCCTATCGGCTATACAATCCTGTGTTGGTCCCAGCGTGCGGACGCTGGTTTGCTCCTAAGTCTTGCGGCTATACAAACTTGCTTGTTACACCAGTGTGCGGTCACTGGTTTGCTCCAAAGCCTATCGGCTATACAATCCTGTGTTGGTCCCAGCGTGCGGACGCTGGTTTGCTCCTAAACCTTGCGGCTATACAAACTCGCTTGGTACACCAGTGTGCTGTCACTGGTTTGCTCCAAAGCCTTGCGGCTATACAAACTCGCTTGTTACACCAGTGTGCGGTCACTGGTTTGCTCCAAAGCCTATCAGCTATACAATTCTGTGTTTGTCCCAGCGTGCGGATGCTGGTTTGCTCCAAAGTCTTGCGACTTTACGATTCCCCAGTTGGTCTCAGTGTGTGTACACTGGGTTGCTTACGATCCTGTCAATTTGTCATTACCATCTGACTGCTGCTACTATCTCTGGGCTGCCCTGCCCGGTATTGGCAGGGCCGGTAGAGCCTACATTGTAAATCTGTTGAGGCTGCCTTGCCTGGTATTGGTAAGGCCGGTAGAACCGTTATGCTATTCCATCTGCAGGTTGCCTTACCCGGTATTGGCAAGGCCGGTAGAGCCTAACATTCTATTACTTGAGACAATCCTGTCCGGTATATTGACAGGACCGGTAGAGTCTGCCTTCTGTCTTTGTTATATTCTGTATATATCTGTATGTATGTGAATGCCATCCTACATTATCAATTTATTATTTCAATAAAATTGATTTTTACCTAAAACTTGTGTCTGAGAGTCATAAAAAACCGTGACAGTACGAAAGGGCCATGACCTCAGACAGCAAGGGTGAAGGTAACGCACAGAATATCCATTGGAGGATGGATGTGCTCGAGCAACGTTTGGATCAGTTGGCAGTTGCAATTCAAACGATCCTTGAACGCACGGTACTCGCTGACAAATCGAGCTCTAGCCCGGTGGTCTCGCCAAGTCAGACACCGGAAAGTGATACCAGGCCCCTAGAGGGTACTGTTAAAGGGTTAACGGCTTCTGCACCCTTGCCGCTAAGATATGATGGTGACCCTAGTCTCTGCAGTGGGTTCATCAACCAACTTGAAATCTTTATGGAATTGACAGCACACGCATTTCCCAATGATCGTAGTAAAGTGGGGTTCACGATATCACTGCTCACTGGCAGAGCATTGGCCTGGGCTAACCCCTTGTGGGAGAATGCTAAACCTTGTACTAAGAACTTCAGAGAATTTGTGCAATCCTTTCGAAGAGTGTTTGAGCCTCCTGGTAGAACCAACTCTGCTGCCAAACACCTTATGGAGATACAACAGGGCAGGCGTACAGTGGGCGACTATGCCATCGAATTCCGCACATTGGCAGCAGAGGTAGGTTGGAATAACGAGGCATTATTGGCAGCTTTTTCTCAAGGCCTGAATGACCACATTAAAGACGAAATCGCTGCTAAAGATCTACCTATTGATCTAGATGATTACATTGAGTATGTTATGATAATTGACTCCAGAATACGCGAGAGATCAATTGCCAGAGATCGTAGGATACGGTCAAAAAATAATGAGCCTAGTAGCATATTTTGCCCACCCATCCCTCCCCTGGCATTGAAGTCTAGTGAACCTGTACGGGAAACAAGTGAACCTATGCAAATAGGCTTCACTAGACTAACCAAGGCAGAGAGACTTTATCGCAAGAAGCAAGGGTTGTGTTTATACTGCGGTAAAAAAGGGCACTTGCTAAATTCCTGTCCGGTACGTCCGGGAAACGCACACACCTAGGATACCTTGGGGGACAGGCCCTAGGTGGTGTACAATCGTCCCCAGTGTCGGGCACAATGAAACCCACCATACAGGTGGTATTATCTTGGGCACAACGCTCTGTGGAGGTTTTGGCCTTGGTTGACTCTGGTGCAGCAGGGTATTTTATGGATAATACCTTTGCTGAATTGCACGGAGTTCCACGCATTGAAAGAGAAAATCCCTTGACTATTGAAGCGATTGATGGCAGACCCTTAGAACCTCCTCAGGTTATGTTTGAAACTATGCCACTGTCTATGACTATTGGGGCACTTCACAGAGAAGAGCAGCAGTTTCAACTGATTAATTCTCTGCACCATGCGGTAATATTGGGCTTTCCGTGGTTACAGTTACATAACCCACAATTTGATTGGAAAAAGTGTGAAATTGCTGCTTGGTCCCAGTTTTGTATGGACAAGTGCGTCATCCAGCCTGTTAAGGTCCTGTGCACCTCCTCGGCTATACCAGATGTGTACCAACAGTTTGGCGATGTTTTTAGCAAAGGAGAGGCCAGTTTGCTACCTCAGCATAGACCTTATGATTGTTGCATCAAATTGCAGCCTGGGGCAGTACCTCCGAAAGGACGCACTTATCCATTATCTTGTGAGGAAAATAAGGCTATGGAGGATTACATTTCTGATGCCCTTGCTAGAGGGATCATACGAAAATCTACCTCTCCAGCTGGGGCTGGGTTCTTTTTTGTAAAAAAGAAAAATGGCGAATTAAGACCATGCATTGACTACCGGGGCTTGAATAAACTAATGGCAAAAAACGCATACCCAATACCACTGATCACCGAGCTTTTTGACAGGCTTAAGGGCGCTTCGATTTTTACCAAATTGGACCTACGGGCCGCTTACAATCTGGTGCGCATTCGAGCAGGTGATGAGTGGAAAACTGCCTTTAATACTCGAGCTGGGCACTACGAGTATCTTGTAATGCCATTTGGGCTATGTAATGCCCCTGCAGTTTTCCAGGAACTGATAAACGATGTTCTGAGAGATATGTTACAGACATGTGTTGTGGTTTATCTGGACGATATATTGATTTACTCTCAAGACATGGCACAGCACATCAAAGATGTATCCGCAGTATTGCTACGACTCCGTGAGAACAAATTATTTTGTAAACTGGAAAAATGTGACTTTCATAGAACCAGTGTGCCATTCTTGGGGTTCATAATTGGCAATGATGGCATTGCCATGAACAAGGATAAGTTGTCAGCTGTCTTACAATGGCCAAAACTCAAGGGGCTTAAAGCCATACAGCGTTTCCTGGGTTTCGCTAATTATTATAGGCGGTTTATTAAGAACTTTTCTTCCATTGTCAAACCTTTGTCCGATCTTACGCACAAGGGCGCTAATCCTTCTTGTTGGCCGGTATCTGCTGAGAATGCCTTTGAGAATTTGAAGCTGGCATTTGCTGCGGCTCCTGTGTTATCCCACCCTAATCCTCTACTTCCATTTACGTTAGAGGTGGATGCCTCAGATATTGGGGTTGGGGCAGTACTTTCGCAACGACACGAGAAAGGTGGTACTCTCAGACCTTGTGGGTTTTTCTCTAAGAAGTTGACTGTCACTCAAGGCCACTATGAGATAGGTGACAAAGAATTATTGGCCATTATCCTCGCTCTTAAGGAGTGGCGTCATTTGCTTGAAGGTACCAAGACTCCCGTATTAATCCTAACAGATCATAAAAATCTGACTTATCTCTCGGAGGCCAAGAGATTGTCCTCCAGTCAGGCCAGGTGGGCACTGTTCCTGTCTCGATTTAATTTCATTGTATCATACTTACCGGGGTCAAAGAATATCAGGGCTGATGCACTGTCAAGACAATTTGAGGCCGACAGTGACAGAGTGGGAGCACCAGCACCCATCATCCAACCTGATAGAATACTGGCTAGTATACGCACGAGTATCACTTCTCCTTTAGGGGAGGAGATCCTGGCCTCTCAGGGGTCCGCTCCCCATGAAACTCCAGTGGGCAAATGTTTTGTCGATGAACCATTTCGTACTAGGCTGCTTGAAACCTACCATTCCTCTAAGGCTGCGGGACATACTGGTAGAGACCAATTGTTATGGTCCCTTTCTCAGTTATTTTGGTGGCCCTCCATGAGAAACGATTGTGCCGAATTTACGAATGCCTGTGCCACCTGTGCCCGCGCTAAGACCCCGAGACATCTCCCTGTGGGCTTGCTTCAACCGGTGCCTAATGGCGAACACCCCTGGTCTCATGTTTCCATTGATTTTATGGGAGAGTTGCCTATGTCCAAGGGGTACTCCTTTATATTCATGGTGGTGGACAGGTTTTCTAAAATGGCTCATTTCGTGCCCCTCCGTGGTCTTCCTTCAGCGAAGGAATTGGCAATGGTGTTCGCCAGAGAAGTATTCCGGTTGCATGGAGTGCCTAGGGTACTGGTGTCTGACAGGGGGAGCCAGTTTGTGTCTAGATTTTGGAGGGCATTTTGCCAACAGATGGGCATACAACTGTCCTTCTCCTCTGCCTACCATCCCCAGACCAATGGAGCCGCTGAACGAGCTAATCAGGGCTTGGAACAATTTCTCCGTTGTTTCGTTACTGACCATCATGATAATTGGTCCGACTTGTTGCCTTGGGCAGAGTTCGCCAGGAACTGTGCGGTCAATTCTTCATCTGGGAGCTCTCCATTTCTGATTAATTATGGGTTCCAGCCCTGTTTGCTTCCAGACTCATTTCAGACGCAACAGATTCCAGCTCTGGATGAGCATATCGAGCAACTCCGTTCCACATGGGCACAAGTTCAGAGGGCACTTGGTCAGTCATTTCAGCGTCATCAGCGCCATGCTAATCGCAGAAGGCTTCCAGCGGTTTCTTTTCAGGTTGGGGATAGAGTATGGCTTTCCTCCAGAAATCTCAAGCTGCAGGTTCCGTCTAATAAGTTGGCTCCCCGGTTTATTGGTCCATACAGAGTTATTCGCAAAATTAACCCTGTCTCCTATGCACTAGACCTAC
Organism: Rhinophrynus dorsalis; assembly: GCA_037306005.1. Lineage (NCBI taxonomy): Eukaryota > Metazoa > Chordata > Amphibia > Anura > Rhinophrynidae > Rhinophrynus > Rhinophrynus dorsalis. The sequence continues at coordinate 178,287,664 of CM074720.1, read as the reverse complement.
CTGCATCCATGCGTATCCATAATGTGTTCCATGTGTCCCTTCTTAAGCCTCTGGTTTGCAATCGCTATACTACCACACCTGTGGTGCCAGGACCTGTTGAGGTCGAGGGCCAGGAGGAGTACGAGGTTCAGAGCATTATTGATTCCCGTAGGCTTAGAGGAAGGGTACAGTACCTGGTACATTGGAATGGGTATGGTCCTGAGGATCGATCATGGGTGGATAGTACGGACCTTCATGCACCTAGGCTAACTAGGGCCTTTCATGCCAATTACCCACAGAAACCTAGACCCTATTCTAGGAGAGGGGGTCTTTGAAGGGGGGGTACTATCACGGTGCCCGTGATTGCTGCAGTTCCTAGTCTGTCACCAGTAGGGGGCTGCTATTGGCTGTCTGCAGATAGCCCGCCTTTCATTGCCTATTTAAACCTGGATTGGGCACCCTTTGGGTGCACTTTCGTGTTGTTTCTGACCTTCTTGCTATCACTATGCCAGTGATAGCTGGGCCTCTGTTCCAGTGTTCCTGAGTTCCTGATCTCATGTGTTCCTGAGTTCCTGATCTCTGCTGTTCCAGTGTTTCCTGCATGCTGAGTACTTTCAGTCCTGGTTCTGGCCTAGTCTCTGGTGTTGCTGTTCCTGCTGAACTTCTTCTCTGCTGTTTCCTGACCTGACTGATCGTTGCTGGTTCCTGTGTTCTCATCGCCTGTCTCCTGTATCCTGGCGACCTCCTGCCTGGTCGCGTCGGTGACATTGCTTGTTACACCAGCATGCGGACGCTGGTTTGCTCCTAAGCCTTGCGGCTATACAAACTTGCTTGTTACACCAGTGTGCGGTCACTGGTTTGCTCCAAAGCCTATCGGCTATACAATCCTGTGCTGGTCCCGGCGTGCGGACGCTGGTTTGCTCCTAAGCCTTGCGGCTATACAAACTTGCTTGTTACACCAGTGTGCGGTCACTGGTTTGCTCCAAAGCCTATCGGCTATACAATCCTGTGTTGGTCCCAGCGTGCGGATGCTGGTTTGCTCCTAAGCCTTGCGGCTATACAAACTTGCTTGTTACACCAGTGTGCGGTCACTGGTTTGCTCCAAAGCCTATCGGCTATACAATCCTGTGTTGGTCCCAGCGTGCGGACGCTGGTTTGCTCCTAAGCCTTGCGGCTATACAAACTTGCTTGTTACACCAGTGTGCGGTCACTGGTTTGCTCCAAAGCCTATTGGCTATACAATCCTGTGTTGGTCCCAGCGTGCGGACGCTGGTTTGCTCCTAAGCCTTGTGGCTATACAAACTTGCTTGTTACACCAGTGTGCGGTCACTGGTTTGCTCCAAAGCCTATCGGCTATACAATCCTGTGTTGGTCCCAGCGTGCGAACGCTGGTTTGCTCCTAAGTCTTGCGGCTATACAAACTTGCTTGTTACACCAGTGTGCGGTCACTGGTTTGCTCCAAAGCCTATCGGCTATACAATCCTGTGTTGGTCCCAGCGTGCGGACGCTGGTTTGCTCCTAAGCCTTGCCGCTATACAAACTCGCTTGTTACACCAGTATGCTGTCACTGGTTTGCTCCAAAGCCTTGCGGCTATACAAACTCGCTTGTTACACCAGTGTGCGGTCACTGGTTTGCTCCAAAGCCTATCAGCTATACAATTCTATGTTTGTCCCAGCGTGCGGACGCTGGTTTGCTCCAAAGTCTTGCGACTTTACGATTACCCAGTTGGTCTCAGTGTGTGTACACTGGGTTGCTTACGATCCTGTCAATTTGCCATTACCATCTGACTGCTGCTACTATCTCTGGGCTGCCCTGCCCGGTATTGGCAGGGCCGGTAGAGCCTACATTGTAAATCTATTGAGGCTGCCTTGCCTGGTATTGGTAAGGCCGGTAGAATCGTTATGCTATTCCATCTGCAGGTTGCCTTACCCGGTATTGGCAAGGCCGGTAGAGCCTAACATTCTATTACTTCAGACTGTCCTGTCCGGTATATTGACAGGACCGGTAGAGTCTGCCTTCTGTCTTTGTTATATTCTGTATATATCTGTATGTATGTGAATGCCATCCTACATTATCAATTTATTATTTCAATAAAATTGATTTTTACCTAAAACTTGTGTCTGAGAGTCATAAAAAACCGTGACACTTACCCAGTATTGGCAAGGCCGGTAGAGCCTATATCAAGGGTTGTTGGGCTGCCTTGCCCGGTATTGGTAAGGCCGGTAGAACCTTTTGCCACATTCCATCTGAGGTTGCCTTACCCGGTATAGGCAGGGCCGGCAGAGCCTACACTGTGTACTTATTGGGGCTGCCTTGCCCGGTATTTAGGTAAGGCCGGTAGAACCTTGACGCTATTCCATCTGCAGGTTGCCTTACCCGATATTGGCAAGGCCGGTAGAGCCTATTATTCCGTTATCTCAGACTGTCCTGTCCGGTATATTGACAGGACCGGTAGAGTCAGCATACTGTCTTTGCTATTTACTCATGATATATATATTTATGTGATTGCCATTCTAGTGATCATTTTTATTATTTCAATAAAATTGAGTTTTACCTAAAACTTGTGTCTGAGAGTCATAACAAACCGTGACACCAAAGGGCATAACCTGGTATTCATAATGCCCGAATCGGGTATTAAAAGAGGTCTTCCACTCATCCCCCGCATGCACCCGAACCAGATTATATGCCCCCTGAAGATCTAGTTTGGTAAAAACCGTAGCACCACGCAGACAATCGAGCAATTCCGAAATCAAGGGCAGGGGATAGCAATTTCTACGAGTAATGGCATTCAAGCCCCGATAATCGATACAAGGCCAAAGAGAGACGTCTTTCTTGGCGACAAAAAAGAAGCCCGCACCAGCAGGTGATGAAGAGGGGCATAAAAACCCATGGGCAAGGCTATCATGATGTACTCCTCAAGGGCACGAGTCTCAGGTAACGAAAGGGGGTATATTTTCCCCTTAGGCGGCATGGTGCCAGGCAGGAGGTCGATGGCACAATCATAAGGACGGTGCGGTGGAAGCACCCCAGCCAAATGTTTACTGAAAACATCAGAGAACTCCCGATATGGAGCCGGGACCTGCAGATTAGGGACAACAGGAGGTTGGGGGAGCCCCAACATGGAGATAGCAGATGGAGCAGGGAAGGTGAATGTGCCTGAAACCCAATCAATCCGGGGATTATTGGCCCTCAACCAAGGGTAGCCGAGAATGACTGGTGCTTTAGGGGAGTCTATAACCTCGAAGGTAACAGTCTCCTTATGGTCCCTCCTATCTTCAAGACCAAGGGCTGCGTTACCCATGAGATGAGTCCAGTACCCAAAGGAGTCCCGTCCACCACAACTATAAGCATAGGCGGAAGATGCCTAGATAAGGGAATACCGTGAGCCCGAGCAAAGGAAGAGTCAATGAAAATGCCCACCGCCCCGGAGTCCACGAAGGCCTGCACAGGCAGAGCACCCTCTCCCCACAAGAGGTAAGCCGATATAGTAAGACGTTGATCTTGATCAGGGGGAATAGAAGAAGCGAGACTTAGGAAGGATCCCCTACTCCCTAAGTCCGGTAGTTTCCTGATTTCTTGGGACAAGTGCGTGCAACATGGCCTGATTCACCGCAATAAAGGCAAAGCCCCTATGTGCGCCGACGAGTCTTCTCTTCCTCTGTGAGGTGGTACACCTGCCCAGTCTCCATGGGCTCAGGAGCAGGTACTGCCGTGACCGGAGTCTGGAACCGTGGGGCAAGGCACATGGCGGGACGTGTATGTGGACGACGAGACCTATCCAGATCCCTCTCCTCCCATCTCTCCAAAATACGATGTTCAAGAGAGGAGCAAAGGGCTATTAGTCCTTCCAAGGTTGGTGGCAAGGTCCGGGTGGTCAGCTCGTCCTTAAGACGGTCGGAGAGGCCTTTCCTGAAGGCCGCCTTCAAAGCAATGTCTCCCCAATCCGTCTCATAGGCCATAGTACGGAACTCAATTGCGTACTGCGACAGCGGTCGTGAACCCTGTTGGATCTCGAGTAAACCGGATTCGGCAAAGACTGATGACCAGGGGTATCAAACACAGCTCGAAAAGCCCCTAGGAAGGAGTCTAGATCATCCAACACAGGAGATTGGGGATCAATGAGAGGGGACACCCAGACCAAAGCAGGACCACGAAGCAAGGAAATTATGAACGTGGTCTTAGATTGCTGCGTCGTGAAAACGTCCGGCTGACAGCGGAAATGAAGGAGGCACTGGTTGATGAATCCCCGTACCTCCTTAGTGGTACCATCAAAACGGTCTGGCAGAGGCATACGGAGGGCAAGAATAGGAGCTGGACTAGCAGAAGCGACGGCAGGTGCGATGGTAGGAGGGGACGGAAGCCTAGGCGACTCAAGCCTCTGCTGCAAGCACTGCAGTGGGCCTGAAATGGAGTCCAACTTCTGATCAAGATGCAAAATCTGGGTGGTATGCTGCTCCAGTGCAGCCCCCTGCTGCAGGACAGCCTGGGTGAGCTCTGACGGCTCAGCAGATATAGCAGGAAATGTGGCATTGTCAAAATGTCACTAATGTCACTAGTGAAACCGTGCTTCCAGTAAGAGGCTAGCAATACTAGTGAGGTAGGAGGAAAGATAAGACTCCTCCAACAAGAATGATTGGGGCGAGAAGCTAGAGAACGTTGCTAGTGTGCGTGGCTAGGTTGCGTAGGCCAAACATAGTGCGGTGTGCTGCAGCCAAAGCTGTATAAAGGTGCTGGCCGCGAAGCCATATAGCCCCCTTCGGTTGAGACGAAGGTGACTCAAGATACCCCACCACGTTTGGTCTATACCCCAATGACCCCAGGGAGGAATGATCACCAGAAGAACAGACCAGACTGATATAGGAGAAACTGGAAGGAATATACACTTACAGGTTGACAGCAAGAGACTGGAGGCAGGAGCAACAGGAGACCACCCCAAGGCTGTAGAGCAGGAGACTGGAGGACTGGAGCAGGAGTAAGGGAAGAGACTGGAGGCACCAGCTGGAAGCAGGAACAGCAGCAGGACAAGCCCACAGGTACAGGTACTGAACCCCAAGGCTACTGAGCAGAAGACTGGAGGACTGGAGCAGGAGTAATGGAAAAGACTGAAGGTACCAGTGGTTGACAGCAAGAGACTGGAGGCAGGAGCAACAGGAGACCACCCCAAGGCTGCAGAGCAGGAGACTGGAGGACCAGAGGAGGAGTAAGGGAAGAGACTGGAGGCACCGGCTGGAAGCAGGAATAGCAGCAGAATAGACACTGACACACAGGACACAGGAAGCGGCTAGACCAGATCCGGAGAACTAGGTGACGCTTTGACAACACGTCAGAAGAAGCGCCTCCACGTCTTTTATGATGGTGAGAGCCTGGCCAGCCTCAAAGGAAGTACTGTGCATGCGCGCGCCCAACCCGGAAGTGGACCGGGCGCACGGAGCGAAGGAGGCACCACTGGAACGAGAGCAACGGTGACAGTTTCACATTAAAAGCATCTCCAATTAATATTAGTATTTGGGCCATGGAAAGTGTTATTTCAGTACTATCAGAGTTGTAGTTCAAGAGTAATTGATTGATAAAGTATCCACCTCCTGCCCCTTTTACTCATGTAATACTGTTAACCTCAGAGCAGCAAGACTGTCTGCATGGATCACAGAAGGACGATCTTCAGTGAGCATAAGGAAAAACCTGAAAAACCTGTCAAGGGGGGGCAGGGTTTTCCTTATACTCATATTGAAAAGATTGTCTCTTGCTGTGAGCTGTCTGGTCCCAGGACCAGATTCCACATCTGAGGGGAGGTGGCTTACAGTAGGTAAAAGGGGCAGAAGGGGGATGAACTACTACTCTGACAGTATTGAAATAACACAAAAAAACAGAAAAGTAGGCGCACACGTGAAATTACATTTCTAATAGTCAACCCATATTATATATATATATATATATAGAGAGAGAGAGAGAGAGAAAGAGAGAGAGAGAGAAAGAGAGAGAGAGAGAAAGAGAGAGTGGAAGATGAGTAAAAAGTACTCACAGGTCTTCAATGCTTTGGTAGTGACAAAAAGGTGTTTATTCAATTGATCTATTGAATAAACACCTTTTTTATCACTACCAAAGCATTGAAGACCTGTGGGTGTTTTTTTACGTATCTTCCTCTATATTAAAGACTGCTTTATAAAGAGCACCCAGGCACAAGTCGCTATTGCAAAACGAGAGTGTTTCCCTCTTGGAACGTATATATATATATATATATGTATATATATATATATATATATATATATATATATATATATATATAATATGGGGTGCACTTAATCATCATAAGTTGCTATGAATTAGGAATAGAGAACCACAAGGTAGAGATTTATATGAGGCACACGACTAGTCAACCAATAATAATTCATAGTATTGAAAAAATACTCTCCATGGCCCAAATACTATGTAGATTAACTGGAGTTGCTGTTTTTGTGAAACATTACTATGCCTTTAAACAATTATACCAAACAGGTGCTAATGATCATCAATTTAATATGTGGGTTGAAACACAATTATTAAGTGAAACAGAAACAGCTGTGTAGGAGGAATAAAACCTGGTGAGGAACAACCAAACTCAGCTAACGAGGTAAGGTTTCTGAAGACAGTTTGATGTCAAAAATCATACACCATAACAAGACTGAGCACAGCAACAGAAACCAGGCAGAAATGACAAGGTAATGCTGTCTAAGCTCTTTTGAAGAAGCACAAAGAAATGGACAATGTTGAAGACTGTAGACTCAGTGGTTGTTCAAGGAAACTTAGTGCAGCAGATGAAAGATACATCATACTTACTTCCCTTCACAATCTGAAGATGTCCAATAGTGCTATGAGCTTAGAATTGGTAGAAAACAGTGGTACCCTGGTATACCCATCCATCCACTGACTGGAAGGCAATTTGTTCACTGAAGGGCTGGAAAGCGTTACAAGAATGAGTGTCTGCAGGCAACATTCACTATGCATTTTGTTAATTGATGAATATAAACTATAAGATGTCTATTTATGAAAGCATTCTTACTTCATAGCATTTTTTCACACCAGCCTAAAACTTTTGCACATTACTGGAAAAGCCCTTATAGAAAAAACATGTGTACTCAAATTTGTGGCTATATATAAACTTTCTTACAAGATTTGGCTTATTTTTTAATTTAATTTCTAAATAATTTAATAATTTGAAATTTGAGGAAGATAATAACCATAATCCTATTAATTATTTAGAAATATACATTTTTCTGGGTCTATAGACTCAGGTTCAAGGAAAAAAGCAGACACATACAATGTTTTAGTTATATGATTGTTTCTAAACATTCGTTTGGACCCTTAGGTTGTAAAGTGCATAATGTGAAAATCCAAAAAGACTTTCTATTTGAAAGTTTTACGTATTTGATATAATTATTAGTGATGAGCGAGCATGCTCGGCCGAAGCTCGGTTTGGCTCGAGCATCGCTCTGCTCGGCACATGGCGGTACTCGTACGAGTACCGCATGTGCTCGCCCTCCATGTTCGGGTCTCCTCCCCGCACGTTTCGCGGCTGCTGCGCAGCCAATAAATGTGCGGGGAGGCTCTGACATCAGTGTAATGCCAGCAGCCATGTTGGCTGCTGGCATTACACTGATTGGCTGGCCAGAACCCGTGATCGGGTGCTGTATAGCACCTGACCAGCGAGTTCGGCTCAGTCTTAGCCAGGGAGAGATGAGGATAGGAGGGGAAAGTCAGTGTAGGCAGAAAAAAACAAAAGACCCAAAAGTCCTTTTTAGGACTACTGTGTGTGGGGGGCAGCAGATATATTTTGTTTTGGGGGGCAGAGTTTAAAAAAAAAAAGTCACATATTCCGTTCACTGTGCCTAGCCGCAGATTAGCAGCACATTCTGTTTAGTGTGCAAAGTTGGAGATTAGCAGCACATTCTTTTTAGTGTGCAAAGTTGCAGATTAGCAGCACATTCTGTTTAGTGTGCAAAGTTGCAGATTAGCAGCACATTCTGTTCAGTGTGCAAAGTTGCAGATTAGCAGCACATTCTTTTTAGTGTGCAAAGTTGCAGATTAGCAGCACATTCTGTTCAGTGTGCAAAGTTGCAGATTAGCAGCACATTCTTTTTAGTGTGCAAAGTTGCAGATTATCAGCACATTCTGTTTAGTGTGCAAAGTGTAAAAAATAAAAGTCACTTATTCCGTTCACTGTGCCTAGCCGCAGATAAGCAGCACATTCTGTTTAGTGTGCAAAGTTGCAGATTATCAGCACATTCTGTTTAGTGTGCAAAGTGTAAAAAATAAAAGTCACTTATTCCGTTCACTGTGCCTAGCCGCAGATAAGCAGCACATTCTGTTTAGTGTGCAAAGTTGCAGATTAGCAGAACATTCTGTTTAGTGTGCAAAGTGTAAAAAATAAAAGTCACATATTCCATTCACTGTGCCTAGCCGCAGATAAGCAGCATATTCTGTTTAGTGTGCAAAGTTGCAGATTATCAGCACATTCTGTTTAGTGTGCAAAGTGTAAAAAATAAGTCACTTATTCCGTTCACTGTGCCTAGCCGCAGATAAGCAGCACATTCTGTTTAGTGTGCAAAGTTGCAGATTAGCAGCACATTCTGTTTAGTGTGCAAAGTGTAAAAAATAAAAGTCACTTATTCCGTTCACTGTGCCTAGCCGCAGATAAGCAGCACATTCTGTTTAGTGTGCAAAGTTGCAGATTAGCAGAACATTCTGTTTAGTGTGCAAAGTGTCAAAAATAAAAGTCACATATTCCATTCACTGTGCCTAGCCGCAGATAAGCAGCATATTCTGTTTAGTGTGCAAAGTTGCAGATTATCAGCACATTCTGTTTAGTGTGCAAAGTGTAAAAAATAAAAGTCACATATTCCATTCACTGTGCCTAGCCGCAGATAAGCAGCATATTCTGTTTAGTGTGCAAAGTTGCAGATTATCAGCACATTCTGTTTAGTGTGCAAAGTGTAAAAAATAAAAGTCACTTATTCCGTTCACTGTGCCTAGCCGCAGATAAGCAGCACATTCTGTTTAGTGTGCAAAGTTGCAGATTAGCAGAACATTCTGTTTAGTGTGCAAAGTGTAAAAAATAAAAGTCACATATTCCATTCACTGTGCCTAGCCGCAGATAAGCAGCATATTCTGTTTAGTGTGCAAAGTTGAAGATTATCAGCACATTCTGTTTAGTGTGCAAAGTGTAAAAAATAAAAGTCACTTATTCCGTTCACTGTGCCTAGCCGCAGATAAGCAGCACATTCTGTTTAGTGTGCAAAGTTGCAGATTTGCAGCACATTCTGTTTAGTGTGCAAAGTGTAAAAAATAAAAGTCACATATTCCATTCACTGTGCCTAGCCGCAGATAAGCAGCATATTCTGTTTAGTGTGCAAAGTTGCAGATTATCAGCACATTCTGTTTAGTGTGCAAAGTGCAAAAAATAAAAGTCACTTATTTCGTTCACTGTGCCTAGCCGCAGATAAGCAGCACATTCTGTTTAGTGTGCAAAGTTGCAGATTTGCAGCACATTCTGTTTAGTGTGCAAAGTGTTAAAAATAAAAGTCACATATTCTGTTCACTGTGCCTAGCCGCAGATAAGCAGCACATTCTGTTTAGTGTGCAAAGTTGCAGATTTGCAGCACATATTCCGTGTAATATGAAGAAGGCGGGTAAAAAGGGACGGGGAAGTGGACGTGATCCTGATAGTTCAGGGCGCGGGTCAGGACGCGTAGAAACTGTGCCTGGTGCCAGAGCACAAGAAAGAAAGACATCCACCATACCTAGCTTCATGTCTCAGTTTACAGGGCGTCGCAGGACATCACTCTCGAGGTCAGACCACTGCGAACAGGTGGTCGGTTGGATTTCAGGTGATACTGCTTCCAGTCGGTTAAGCACCACCCTGTCTTCCACCAAGTCCACTCTCAGTAGCCAAGAGTCTGGTCAACATAATCCTCACCCTGATCATCCTTCCTCCCACCATAGAGGGTCTGGTCAAAGAAGTGATCCCACACTGGGATATAGTGAGGAGCTCGTCTCATCACCAATCCTTAATTTGAACCTCTCTCCAAGCACGCTTGCAGAGGAACATGAAATCTTGTGCCCTGATTCACAACCTCTAGAGGGTACCCAATCACAAGAAGATGACAGAGGTGAACGGCATTTAAGGTCAAAGGAAGTGGATGATGATGATGATGAGACACAGTTGCCATCAAATCAACCACTATTACTGTCTCAAGACCTTGATGAGGAGGATGATATACAGTTGTCAATGACTGAGTATGTGGTGGGATCAAGAAATGAGGAGGATGATCAGAGTGAGGAAGTGGAGGAGGACTTGGTGGACGATGAGGTGACTGACCCCACCTGGGAAGGTGGAGAGCCGAGCGATGACAGCAGTCCTGAGGGTGAGCCATCTGCAGCACCGCAACAGGCTGGAAGAGGCAGTGGTGTGGCTACAGAAAGAAGGCGGACCGCACCAAACCGGCCCGCAAATGTTCCACGGAGCACCCCCTTGCGTAAATCTCCCTTGCCAAGGGCTAGGTGTTCCGCGGTATGGCGTTTTTTTAAGGAAAGTGCGGACGACAAAAAAATTGTAGTTTGCAACCTGTGCCACACCAGAATGAGCCGAGGCATGAACACTAGAAACCTCACCACCACCAGCATGATCCGACACATGGCATCCAAGCACCGTAATAAGTGGGAGGAACGCCCGGATCGCCAATCTGTGTCTGCAGGCCACACCACTGCCTCCTCTTCCCCTGTTTTCGGTGCCGGCCAATTGCCTGTCGAAGGCGCAGGCCCGCATACCTCCTGCCCTGCACCTGTACCATCTGAAGCACCATCAGCGACCACATCCACTTCCCTGTCCCAGCGCAGCGTCCAAATGTCGTTACCCCAGGCATTTGAGCGCAAGCGAAAATACCCAGCCACCCACCCACAGGCCATAGCACTAACCTCACACCTTTCCAGATTACTGGCCATCGAAATGCTGCCATTTAGGCTTGTGGAGACTGAGTCCTTCCGCAGCCTGATGGCAGCAGCTGTCCCTCGGTACGCAGTCCCCAGCCGCCACTACTTTTCCCGGTGTGCCGTCCCCGCATTACACCACCATGTGTCCCGTAACATCACCCGTGCCCTGACCAACGCAGTTACTGGGAAGGTCCACTTAATGACTGACACATGGACAAGTGCTTGTGGCCAGGGACGCTACATTTCCCTGACGGCACACTGGGTGAATGTCGTGGAGGCTGGGAGCGACTCGGACCCTGGGATGGCACAGGTGCTACCCACGCCGAGGATTGCGGGCCCTACCTCCATCAGGGTTTCCGCCAGCACCTACGTTATTGGCTCCTCCTCCTCCGTTTCCACCTCCGAATTCTCTGCGCGCAGCGCCACTCACCCATCAGCCGGTAGCTGGAAGCAGTGTAGCACTGCAGTGGGGAAGCGTCAACAGGCCGTGCTGAAGCTGATCTGCCTTGGGGACAAACAGCACATGGCCTCAGAGCTGTTGCAGGGGATTAGTCACCAGACCGAGCAGTGGCTCTCGCCACTCAACCTGCAACCAGGCATGGTTGTGTGTGATAATGGGCGTAACTTGGTGGCGGCTTTGGAGCTCGGCAAGCTCACACACGTACCATGCCTAGCGCATGTATTTAATTTAGTGGTTCAGCGATTTCTAAAAACCTACCCCAATTTGCATGATCTCTTGACCAAGGTGCGCCGCGTGTGTGCACATTTCCGTAAGTCATCAACAGCTTCAGCCGGCCTGTTGAAGCTGCAGCAGCGCTTACAATTGCCAGCTCACCGGCTGCTGTGTGATGTGAGCACGCGCTGGAACTCCACCTTCCACATGTTGGCCCGGCTTTGTGAGCAGCAGAGGGCAGTAGTGGAGTACCAGCTGTTACACGGTCGTCGCCTCTCCGTTCAACTTCCTGTAATCAGAAGTGAGGAGTGGGAATGGATGTCAGACCTCTGTGAGGTTTTACGCAATTTTGAGGAATCGACACAGATGGTGAGCGGCGATAACGCTATTATCAGTGTAACCATCCCACTTCTGTGTCTACTGAAACGCTCGCTGCTCACAATTAAAACCGACGCTTTGCATGTGGAAGAGGTGGAAATGCGGGAGGAAGAGCTTACACAAGGTGATAGCCAGAGCACCCTCACTTCGTCTTCTCAGCGACAAATTGGAGGAGGCGGAGGAGGAGGAAGACACGGTTGCCTCCGCTACAGAGGGTAGCCATGGAACTTTAGTTCCATCTCTTCAGCGTGGGTGGGCAGAAGAGGAGGATGAGGAGATTGAGAGTCATCCTCCTGGTGAGGACAGCGAAATCTTGCCTGTTGGTACTCTGGCACACATGGCTGACTTTATGTTAGGCTGCCTTTCCCGTGACCCACGCGTTATACGCATTTTAGACAACACGGATTACTGGGTGTTCACCCTTCTGCACCCCCGCTACAAAGAGAATTTCTCATCTCTCATTCCTCCGGTGGAGAGGACAAGCAAAATGGTGCAATACCAGAAGGTTCTTGTCGAAAAATTGCTCCAAAATTTTCCATCTGACAACGCTGGCGGCAGAGTACGTGCTACCTTGGCCAACCGAGAAGGGGAGAAAAGGGGAGCACACAGCAGTTCCGACAAAGGCAGGGCAACACTCTCCAAGGCGTGGGACACCTTCATGACACCCCGCCAGCACCCTCACCCTGATGTGCAGCCTAGTGTCACAAGGAGGGAAAAGTTTTGGAAGATGGTGAAGGAGTACGTAGCAGACCGTGTCAGCGTCCTCAATGATCCCTCTGTGCCTTAAAACTACTGGGTGTCCAAGCTGGACACGTGGTATGAACTGGCACTCTACGCCTTGGAGGTGCTGGCCTGCCCTGCCGCCAGCGTTCTGTCTGAGCGGGTATTTAGTGCTGCTGGTGGCATCATAACAGATAAGCGTATCTGCCTTTCCACCGAAAATGCTGATAGGTTGACACTTATAAAAATGAACAAGGCCTGGATTTCCCCTGACTTCTCCACTCCACTGGAGGAAAGCCCCGGGGGAACATAAAGTCACTTTAGATATGTTATTTACAATGATGGGAATACTCTGTATTCCCATTCACCCCTTCCACCCAAAAAATGGGTATATGGTTGACTCTCTTCCATATACCCTGGGATATAATTTTTATATAGGGCCAGCTCACCAGCGGGCGCTGTTTGACAATTTTTGTATAGGTCAGCTCACCAGCGGGCCTTCTCATATAATGTTTTATTGGGTCAGCTCTCTAGCGGGCCCTCTCATATAATGTTTTATAGCGTCAGCTCACTAGCGGGCCTTCGCATATAATGTTTAGGATGGTCAGCTCCGCAGCAGACCCTCACCCATAATGTTTTAGATGGTCGGCTTAATCATGGCCCCAGTTCAGAAAAATCGAGGAAATTTTGGGAGAATTTGCCTCTGCGCAAGTTTCCCTCTTAATCATGGCCCCAGTTCAGAAAAATCGAGGAAATTTTGTGCAGAATTTGCCTCTGCGCACGTTTCCCTCTTAATCATGGCCCCAGTTCAGAAAAATCGAGGAAATTTTTGGGAGAATTTGCCTCTGCGCACGTTTCCCTCTTAATCATGGCCCCAGTTCAGAAAAATCGAGGAAATTTTTTGCAGAATTTGCCTCTGCGCACGTTTCCCTCTTAATCATGGCCCCAGTTCCGAAAAATCGATGAAATTTTTTGCAGAATTTGCAGATGATATACAAGTAAATATACAGCAAATACTGTTTGGTAACAATTTTTCGCCTAAAGTCGTTTTTATCTTCCTTTTTGTGTGTTTTACGGTCAGTCTGTAAAAATGGCGTACTACGGGCGAAACATCGTTCCCAGCAGCGATGTTGGAGTCCAAGATGCATCCAGACATCCTCCCTATGCTGTCCCTGAACCATTTCTGTGGTGTTTCCATCATTTTCTGCCCTTTTCCTATGGACCAGGCACCCTCCCCTCATCAGAGCAGGGGGTGCCTGGTGTAATGCTCGAGTCCTCCCATTGACTTCAATGGGGCTCGGGTGCTCGGCCGAGCACTCAAGCCTCCGGGGGCGCTCGGTCAGAGCACCCGAACACCCGAGCATTGGGGTGCTCGATCATCACTAATAATTATCTAAACCATCTATCTATTCTATAGGTATTAATTTCAAACCGTTTGTTTCTGAATTATGATGGACTGTACTGTCTTTCCAGAAGCCATGTAATAGAAACCCTTTTTTTGATGTTTCTAAGATGTTGACCAAAGTGACTCCTAAGATACTGAGTGGTATGACCCATGTATTGTAATCCACAAGGGCGTATAATGAGGTATATTATATATCTCGATTCACAGGTCATGAAGCTTTTAATTTGAAGACTCTTTCCAGTAATAGTCGATTCAAAAGCGTACTCTTATTAGAAATAAATTGGCAAGTAAGACATCTTGATTTTCCACATTTAAAACTACCCCTTATGAGTTGTTTATATAATTTACTGTCTGGTTTGAAAGTTAGTTTCTGAACTTTATATTTGCTTGGAGCAATTAAGCTTTTTAAATTTCTAGCTCATCTAAAAGTAGTCTGTGGGTGATCAGAAAGATCCCTCTTATGTAAAGGATCATTGCTGAGGATTATACATTTCTAATGTCTCTTTGTGCTGCAAGAAATATTGAGTATTAAATGAAAAAAATTAAATCTTTGAAACGCAAAAAAAAAAAAAAAAAATGCAAGGAAAAAATGCACACAAAGCATTCTAAATACGGTGTGTTTTAGAATATATTGTATAGCATCCAAAATAAAATCTATTTGATCAGTTGGCATCAAATAATCTATTACAAAATGTTTCACTGCCTGGAGTCCATATTAGTGCACTATATTTCAATAAAGTTATACCATGTCAAAGAACACCCATATAGTCAGTTTCCCAAACTATTTCACTACAAACACTGTGATCTGAACTGAATGGGCCCATCGGCTTGCCAAGGCCAAATCCTCCCCTGCTGATGTGGCAAAAGAGCGATTTCACACATTCCCAGATAGAAAAGCGTAGAAGTCTCTCTAAGCGTAGTATTTGGTAAATCAGTGAAGACCTCCACCAGCACCCTGTGCTCTTATATGTGTGCACTCACTTGCCTCTCAGTATATAAAATTCTCCTGGTATAAACCCCAGGTAGGTTTCTTTAAGATGTAAACACGTATCTTCCTCCTGTGTAGTTCTACCACGTTCCTCCTTTCTTCTCCCCTTTTACTTTCTTTCCAATAAATATTAGGGAGTATAATATCCCAAAAGAAAATCCTCTAATGGGAGGGAAAACTGGATTTGTGGCACAGGAAATTAGAAGAATACCACATGCACTCCAAAACTGAAGATAACTTTGTGGTGCAGTATCAATTACTGATTTATTTACATTCCAAATGCAATGATTGTAAAAAACTTAAAAACAAGTTCAAATCTTATAACAGAAAATTAAAAAACATACAATAGCTCAACTCGTTTCGTAACGCCAAGTTACTTCCTCAGGAGCTGAATATTATAAATGCAGTAACCTCTTACCTCTATTCCATATATAGTATGCACCTCATAGCAGGAGCTACTCCGAAACGGGATGCATTCCCGCCAGCAACTCGAGAGTACAAGTTCCGAGTACAACTTCCGGTGTAGTGCCGCGGTCCAAGCATGGAACGCAAGCGGTCCCACGCATGCGCTCTAGCCTCAAAAGGTCACAGCGTGCCTCACGGTCTGCTTCCGCGTTCCACTTATGGACCGCAACACACACTAAATAGATAAAAGAGAATGAAATCCCCATTATTTATTAGTCCCAAGCATCAAACGGAATGAGATCCTGCAGAAATGCCACAATACATGGAATAAATAAGCTGCAAAAGTTCTTACTATGAAAACATATAGATATTAAAAAGGGAGAGAAATTCTTTTCAAAAGCTGTTCACATGATATTAACATAAACACATGCATATAATAAAATAAGATACATATAAAGAATATATATCCTTAAACTAGACACATATTACTACCTTATCGTATTTTATCCTCCCACATTACATCAAATAAACAAAGAGCAAGGGGGAGGAAAGAGGAAGAGAAGAGAATATAGGTACTATATACAGGTGGTATGCTTAGAGCAAAAATGATATGGGGACAAAACAAATACCTTAAATTGGTAAACAATGAAAAAGTAACTATATGTATAAGTAGTTACATATTATATATAATTTTCAAATAATACCAAGTGTACGTTTACAACAATATCAATACAAAATATACTAGTGTGTTGTTTAAATATACAAATATCCATATATATATACTTATACTTATCAATTTATTATTCTTTTTATAAATATTATCATATGATAATTTTTTTTTATATGATCCTACCACCTTTGTGTCCTAAATAAAACTCAAATCAATATCCTCATTGAACCCACCTTCCATGGTACCAAGCTGATATATCCAATATGCCCCACTCTTACAAAGGCTATTGAATCTATTAGATTTATAATGAGGTATCTTTTCTAAACCTATTACTTTGAAGTTAGCCATACCACCTTCTTCACAAACCTGAAAGCGAATGGGTACTCCATGATCTTGTTTTTTAATTAATATACCTCTTCTATGTTCACCTATTTTTGTTCTTAGGCTTCTAGTCGTCCTACCGACATATTGGATACCGCACTTACAACTAATTAAATAGACTACATAAGTAGTAGTACAATCAATAAAATAATTTATTTTAAATGACTTAGTACTATCCATACTCCTAAAGTTCTGTGCTCCATGAATCATATAAGGACAATTCAGACATCTAGGTTTATCACACCTATAGTTCCCTATTTTTTTCTTACCTTTAGGTTTTTTATTTTTAGATGTTATCTCTACTCCATCTTACTCTATCTTATCATTTATATCTTTTATATCTTTCGGTCTACTAGGAGCTAGATAAGATCTTAAATTTCTATTTCTCCTAAATGTAATAGTCGGTTTATCCGACAAGATTAGGATCCTGTCTGATTATATTCCAATATTTCTGTATCAAATTTTTAATTTCTTTATATTGAGAACTAAATGTCGTAACCATATTTAGTCCATAATTAATGTCCTTCTGTTCATTTTTTCTTTCTTTCTAATAATCTTTTGTCCGTCTAATTTCTTAGCTCTATCAAATGCCCTATTTATAATGTTATCCCTATATCCTCTTTCTTGAAATTCTTTCTTAAGTTCCTCACCTTTAATCATAAAATCTCCATAATCACTACAATTCCTCCTTAATCGGTGATACTGCCCGAAAGGAATATTATTCAGTATTGATGGTAATGTGCACTCGTAGCATATAAATACTTATATGTAACTTGTTTTTTATAAATAGTGCTACCTATAGTACCATCCTGATTTCCTTGTAGTGTAATATCTAGAAATTCTATTTTTTCTTCTTGAATATTAGCTGTAAATGTGATGCCTCGATCATTATTATTTAAATCCACAATCAGATTTTGCAATTTTTCCTTTGTACCGCTCCATATAAGGAGGATATCGTCTATAAACTGTCCATAGTATACCAAGTGCTCCACGCTATATTACCCTCAATGAACAACTCCTCAAAGTGTCCCATAAACAGGTTCGCATAGGAGGGAGCAAACTTGGTACCCATGTTTGCACCTCTTTGTTGTAGGTAATACTCCCCCTGAAAATAGAAAAAATTATGCTCTAACATATGTGCATATTATAGTGCAAAGTACAGAGGACTATATTAAAGAAGGATACAGACTCCTGCAGGATAGTAATTTTTATAGAAAGTTAAAGGAGGACCCTAGCCGTTCATTTAGTAGTAAACTAGATGAGTTAATTAATGAAGCCCTAGAGAGTAATATAATAAATAAATTAGAATATGAATTTATTAAAATAAGGAATCATGAACCCGCCGTTTTGTGCCATCTGCCTAAGATCCACAAATCAGTTAAGAATCCACCTGGGAGACCTATAGTGGCGGGCTTAAATTCCATCACCTCAAACTTATCTAAGTATGTGGACCACTTCCTCCAATAGTATGTAGTGAGCCTCCCTAGTTATATTAGGGATACTCAACATGTGCTGGAACGAATGGAGGATATAGTATGGTTAGACAACTATTTGTGGGCCACTCTAGACATGGTGTCTCTGTACACAAATGTCATTTGGGCCTTCAAGCCTTAGCACATGTTTTGGACAGAGATACCACTAAGACCCTGCCACATATGGAGTTCCTTATGAAGAGTACTGCACATATGTTAGAGCATAATTTTTTCTATTTTCAGGGGGAGTATTACCTACAACAAAGGACAGCCATGGGTACCAAGTTTGCTCCCTCCTACGCGAACCTGTTTATGGGACACTTTGAGGAGTTGTTCATTGAGGGTAATATAGCGTGGAGGGAGCACTTGGTATTCTATGGACGGTTTATAGACGATATCCTCCTTATATGGAGCGGTACAAAGGAAAAATTGCAAAATCTGATTGTGGAGTTAAATAATAATGATCAAGGCATCACATTTACAGCTAATATTCAAGAAGAAAAAATAGAATTTCTAGATATTACACTACAAGAAAATCAGGATGGTACTATAAGTAGCACTATTTATAAAAAACAAGTTACATCTAATAAGTATTTACATGGTACGAGTACACATTGCCATCAATGGTTGAATAATATTCTTTTCGGGCAGTATCACCGATTAAGGAGGAATTGTAGTGATTATGGAGATTTTATGATTAAAGGTGAGGAACTTAAGAAAGAATTTCAAGAAAGAGGATATAGAGATAACATTATAAATAGGGCATTTGATAGAGCTAAGAAAATTGGACAGACAAAAGATTATTAGAAAGAAAGAAAAAAATGAACAGGACATTAATTATGGACTAAATATGGTTACGACATTTAGTTCTCAATATAAAGAAATTAAAAATTTGATAGAGAAATACTGGAATATAATCAGACAGGATCCTAATCTTAAAAAAATTGTGTCAGATAAACTGACTATTACATTTAGGAGATTTAAGATCTTATCTAGCTCCTAGTAGACCGAAAGATATAAAAGATATAAGTGATAAGATAATAGGATTTTAGTCTTACCTGTTAAATCCTTTTCACTTAGTCCATACAGGTTACTGGTACAATGGTAGGAACATTCATCAAAGTGTATGCAGGGGATGGAGCTTCCCCTCCCTCTTAAGCTGCCATCAGCCAGAACAAGCCAGATTGATTTGAGACACTAAAACTGACCAGAGGTAAGAAGGAAAAGGAAGACTCCTGTGAGCATGCCCCGAAGGTCTCCCACTGAATGCCACAGGAGAGCCAAGCATGGTCCCTTGACAGGGTGGGAGACCAGTAACCTGTATGGACTAAGTGAAAAGGATTTAACAGGTAAGACTAAAATCCTATTTTCACTGTCGTCCAATACAGGTTACTGGTACAATGGGATGTACAAACATTGAGCTTTCCCAGAGGTGGGAAGTAAGGCAAGGACCAAGTGCAAGGCCCAAAAGTCACCAGAACTGCTATGAATCAATTAATCATAGAACCCAAAAACCGAAGTGCCAACGGACACCAACCAGGGGTAAAAACAAACCTCCGAACTATCACAGCACACTGAACTAGAGCCAACAGGGCTCAACAGCAAAGAAGCACTAAGAACCACAGAAGTAGAAGATCCTAAACAGGCAAGACTGCCTCCAGGACCTTCCTCCCAAAGCTGGCATCAGCCGAGGCCAGTACATCTACACGATAGTGCTTCGAGAATGTGTGCACGGAGGACCAAGTGGCCGCCCGGCACAGTTGATCAGCAGACGCCTGATTCTTATAGGCCCAAGAGGCCCCAACTGATCTGGTGGAATGAGCAGTAACCCTGAAGGGAACGTGCTTATTCCGCAGCTTGTAGGCTTCACGAATGGTAGATTTTATCCAAGATGCAATAGTCACCTTGGATGCCGGTCTCCCTGCCCTAGGCCCCTCAGGAATGACGAACAGGGCGCCAGACTTCCTGATAGACTCAGTGTGATGAACATAAAATTTATGACAACGCACAACATCCAACAAATGGAGATCTCTCTCCTTGTCAGAGGAAGGGTTAGGACAGAAAGAGGGCACCACAATCTCCTGATTGATGTGAAACTCTGAAACAACCTTGGGTAAAAACTCCTTGGAAGTGCGGAGCACGGCCTTATCCTTGTGGAACACCAAGTAAGGAGGTTTACAAGACAGAGCTTGTAACTCTGCTACCCGGCGAACTGAGACAATAGCCAAGAGAAAGGCCATTTTCCAGGTCAAGAGACGTAAAGGAATAGAAGCCAAGGATTCAAACGGGGGTCTCTGGAGAACCCCCAGCACCAAACTGAGGTCCCACTGGGGAGCTGGACTCTTGAAGGCAGGCCGAACATGAGTCACACCTCGGAAGAAAACTTTAACATCAAGAAGAATAGCAATGCGTTCCTGGAAAAATACAGACAGAGCAGAAGTCTGAACCTTGAGAGAACTCAGGCTGAGTCCCTTTTCAACCCCATCCTGCAAAAAGGCCAGGACCGTGGGAAGATGGAAATCAAGTGATAGATCCTTATCAGCACACCATATGCGATGATAGATCTTGGAAGACACAGGCTTGCGAGCTCTAAGCATCGTAGACACTACTGAAGAGGAAAACCCTTTCTTCTTCAAAATTGAGGATTCAACCTCCAAGCCGTCAAATGGAGATGCTGAACATCCTCCTTCCACAGATATCCTTGAAGAAGTAGATCTGGACGGGCAGGAAGCGGGAAGGGATCCGCCACTGACATGGCTAGCAGTTCCGGATACCAGGACTGATGAGGCCAATTCGGGGTGATTAAGATGACAGGACAACGCTCCATCTTCAGCTTCTGGATGACTCTGATCAGCAGAGGGAGAGGAGGGAAGATGTACGCTAGAGAGAACTCCCAAGGGATTGACAAAGCGTCCACTGCTAGAGCAAGAGGGTCCCTCCACCGAGAGCAAAACACTGGCACCTTCCTGTTGTGTCTGGTAGCCATCAGATCCACTACAGGTACCCCCCACATCTGGGTTAGAAGGTGAAACACCTCTGGATGAAGTGCCCACTCTCCGCTGTCGACTGTATGACGACTGAGAAAGTCTGCCATGACGTTGTCTACACCTGGAATGTGTACTGCTGAAATGACGGGCACATGACCTTCTGGCCAAGATAAGATGGCCTTGACCTCTAACCAAGCGGTGAGACTTCTTGTGCCGCCTTGTCTGTTTATGTAGGCCACTGCGGTGGCGTTGTCGGACTCCACTCTGACTGGACAATCCTCCAGCTGAGATTCCCAGTGTCTCAGGGCAAGAAAGATGTCACGAAGTTCCAGAACATTGATGGAGAGGAGAGAGTCTTCCAGTCCCCATTTCCCCTGAGCACTGAAACGACCCAACACTGCCCCCCATCCCCAGAGGCTGGCATCCGTCGTGACTGTGGTCCAATAGGGAACCTGAAAGGACCTCCCTTTCAGTAGATGAGACAGGTCCAACCACCATTCCAAACTCAACTCGACATGAGGAGGCAGAGAGACTGACAGATGCTGATGATCTGGATGATTCCTGCATGTCTGAATCACAAACCTCTGAAGTTCCCTGGTGTGTGCCATAGCAAATGGCACTGCCTCTATCGTGGAAATGAATTTCCCCACCAGAGAAGTCAACTTCGGCACTGGAACCCTTTCGAGCTCCAGGATCTTGGATACACGGAGAGCAATCTGATGAGCCACTTCTTCCGGTAAAAACACCATGCACTGACCCAAGAAGAGGATCTGCTGGGATGGGACCAAGTCTGACTTGTCCAGATTCACAATCCAGCCATGGCGATTGAGTGTCTGGATGCACAACTGAACCTGCTGGTGAAGAATCTCCGCAGATAAAGCTTTCAGGAGCAGATCATCCATGTAGGGAGTCACCCTGACACCATCTCGATGAAGCACAGCTATCAAAGCTCCCAATACTCTCTGAAAAACCTGAGGAGCTGAAGTCAGTCCAAAGGGAAGAGCTGAAAACTGAAAGTGGCCTTTGTGACAGGCAAACCTGAGATACCGTCTGCTCTCTGGATGAATAGGGATGTGAAGATATGCATCCTGAAGGTCCAGGGAGGCAAGGAACTCCCCTGGAGACATTGCGGCTATCACAGAACACAGAGATTCTTGACGATAGTGGGAACCCACAACAAAGGAATTGAGATCCTTGAGGTCCAAAATAGGATGAGCACCGCTGTCCTTTTTGGCCACAATGAACAGGTTGGAATAAAATCCTGAACCTGTGTCCCCTGAGGGGACCAATTCCAGGACCTCTTTGTCCAAAAGATCCTGAATAGCGTCGTTGAACAGACGTCTTTTTGTAGGCTCCTGAGAAGGACGAGTAAAATGGAACCGAAAAGGAGGAAGGGAAGAGAAAGGGATCCTGTATCCCTCTGATACCACCTGAATAACCCAAGGGTCCGCCACTGACTCCTCCCAAATCCGGCAAAAAATGTGGAGACGTCCACCTACAGCCGGATGCGGACCCGGGTTCGGTGAGTCATGCCGAAGCAGTCTTGGAGGTCTTGGCCTTGGGGGCAACTTTGGGCTTCCAGGACTGTTTGGGCTTGGAGGAGGAGCGCGCAGAGGACGGACCCGCCTGGGACGCAGGGAGTGTCTCAGTTTGGAAGGAAAGAAAAGACCTATTGCATTTGGCTGGAAACTTCTTTTTGAAGACTGATGGTAGAAGAGTGCTTTTACCACTAGTAGCCTCACTAATCATCGCCTTAAGTTCAGATCCAAACAGTGAGGTCCCTTGGAAGGGTAATGAAAGCAAGGCTTTCTTAGAAGCGGTGTCAGCAGACCAAATTTTCAGCCAAAGAGCACGTCTAGCCACCACAGAGGAAGTGGAGGCTCTCGCCATCATGCGCACAGCATCAAAGGCAGCGTCAGAAACATAATTCTGAGCTTCAGAGATATTAGCAAGTAGTTGTAACTGCTCAGACACTGGCGCATCCTGGCGAACCGCCTCAGTAAGCTGTTCAGTCCAGACCGCAATAGCCCGGTTAACCCACGCCACTGCAAAGGTTGGACGCATGGCAGTGCCAATAGAGGCAAAAATAGATTTAAGACAAGTTTCTAACTTTTTGTCCGTCCAATCCTGCAGGGCAGAAGCATCAGATACAGCTAAGGCAGTAGATTTAGACAGCCTAGAAACTGGAGCATCCACTTTAGGAGGATGGACCCATTTAGCCAATTCGGCCTCAGGAAGAGGGTAAAGTTTAGCAAACTTTTTGGACACAGAAGAGGACTTATCAGGATTCCTCCACGCATCAGAGACTAAACGAGCAAGAGTAGGATTAGGAGGAAAACATACAACAGCTTTAGACGGTTTTGAAAAATGTCAGTTGGATCATGAGTAGATTCCTGAGTCAAAGGAAGGTTGAGCGTGGTTAGCACAGCTCTGATCAAACCCTCAGCAGAGAGTTCAGGGTCACATTCAAAAGGGTCACCAATAGACCTGGTAGATTCAATAACAGTGCCTTCCTCAGCATCAGAATCCTGTAAAAGTTCTTCCTCAGAAGAATCAGACATATCAGGAGCCCCCTGTGGCTTGGGCAGGGAGATCCTGACTGTGGAGGGGGTCTGCCAAACCTGAAGAGCCCCCTGAACCTGAGAGGGAAAGAGTTGAAGAGTGGACCTGAGATCCCTAGTGGCAGCCTTGAACTCTTTCACCCAAGTTGGCTCAATGGTGTGACTGGAAAGCCCAGGGTTGCTATCATGGCTTTCTGCACATTTTGGGCATAAATGACCAGAAAATTCTCTAGGCAGCCCAGAGTGACAAGAGGAGCAAAACGCAATGGGGGAAACTGACACCCCAGCCTCTTTAATCTTGGGTCTAGCCCCTGACTCCAGTGGAGTAGACATGCTCACAGCGTCAGATATACTCCACTGACAAGAATCACCCAATTGAAGTGTGAAAGATTAAAAATTCACCCCAGAAATGTCTAAAATTAAACTTATCTGGCAAGCGAAGGGTTAATCTGCAGAGGAGAGAGAGAAGGCTCGGTCCCTGTGTAGTATACTCGCTGAGAATAACTCACAAAATGGCTGCCGCGACGTTAGCCAATCAGAAAACGGGCGTGAAACCAGAGCTCATGGGAAACGTAGTTTTTCTCAGAAGTACCCCAAAACAGTGCCCGAAGCCCCCCTAGACCCCCAACACACTGAATCATGTAACCGGATGATAGAGCAAGGGAAGACCAACGAAATGAGCCCACTCTGAAGTCGCTGTGACAAGCGGTTCCAGAGATACGTCCCACACTGTGTAAACCTATAGAGAGTAAAGGAGCAATGGCGTCTATGCGGGAAAAGCGCGCTTAGAGGCGCGGAACATTAACTTTTAATAAATTTACCCTGACAGAAAAAAGTTACCAAACACACACAAAACACATGTAAAATATGATAAAACAATATCCCAATGAGAGAAATAGCAGGGAAAAGGTTAAACCCCCCATAAACTGCTCCAAAACCCAGGGAATACACACAGACATTACATAAATACAGGCAATATGAAGAAAAACACCCTATGAGTGCTGGAGTGCATAATGAGAACTCCCAAATACAAGCCCAAAGAAGGGACACTGTGGGACAAGTGGACCTTCAGCACTCAAAGGGTGGCTCACCTTTCTGCAGGACTTCTGTCTTCAGGTAACCATGTTAAAAGGGAATTAACCAGAGGAAAATTCCCCAGCAGGGAAGCTACTTGACTCAAGTTGTTCCCTCTTCAGGGCATAAGGTCCACCAGAAAATCCCTGGAAGCTGCACTAGCCACTTTGGGGAGGGCAATTATCAGCCATGGTCACCCGCCTAATGGTGGTATTCCATATTTGAAGAAAACAATAAAAAAACTAAAGTTGATTGAGAGATGTTCTCCACCTGGTGTGCACAGCACGCAGGAACAAATCAATCTG
This sequence comes from Rhinophrynus dorsalis, assembly GCA_037306005.1. NCBI lineage: Eukaryota > Metazoa > Chordata > Amphibia > Anura > Rhinophrynidae > Rhinophrynus > Rhinophrynus dorsalis. Next base: position 178,262,703 of record CM074720.1, on the reverse strand, counting down.
GCTTGTTCTGGCTGATGGCAGCTTAAGAGGGAGGGGAGGCTCCACCCCCTGCATACACTTTGATGAATGTTCCTGCCTACTTAAAGGGGCGGATCGCCTCCCATTGTACCAGTAACCTGTATTGGACGACAGTGAAAGAGTAAGATGGATTAGGGATAACATCTAAAAATAAAAAACCTAAAGGTAAGAAAAAAATAGGGAACTATAGTTGTGATAAACCTAGATGTCTGAATTGTCCTTATATGATTCATGGAGCTCAGAACTTTAGGAGTATGGATAGTACTAAGTCATTTAAAATAAATTATTTTATTGATTGTACTACTACTTATGTAGTCTATTTAATTAGTTGTAAGTGCAGTATCCAATATGTCGGTAGGACGACTAGAAGCCTAAGAACAAAAATAGGTGAACATAGAAGAGGTATATTAATTAAAAAACAAGATCATGGAGTACCCATTCACTTTCAGGTTTGTGAAGAAGGTGGTATGGCTAACTTCAAAGTAATAGTTTTAGAAAAGATACCTCATTATAAATCTAATAGATTCAATAGCCTTTGTAAGAGTGAGGCATATTGGATATATCAACTTGGTACCATGGAAGGTGGGTTCAATGAGGATATTGATTTGAGATTTATTTAGGACACGAAGGTGGTAGGATCATATAAAAAAAAATAAATTCTCATATGATAATATTTATAAAAAGAATAATAAATTGATAAGTATATATATATATATATGGATATTTGTATATTTAAACAATGCACTAGTATATTTTGTATTGATATTGTTATAAACGTACACTTGGTCTTATTTGAAAATTATATATAATATGTAACTACTTATATATATAGTTACTTTTTCATTGTTTACCAATTTAAGGTATTTGTTTTGTTCCCATATCATTTTTGCTCTAAGCATACCACCTGTATATGGTACCTATATTCTCTTCTCTTCCTCTTTCCTCCCCCTTGCTCTTTGTTTATTTGATGTAAGGTGGGAGGATAAAATACGATAAGGTTGTAATATGTGTCTAGTTTAAGGATATATATTCTTAATATGTATCTTATTTTATTATATGCATGTGTTTATGTTAATATCATGTGAACAGCTTTTGAAAAGAATTTCTCTCCCTTTTTAATATCTATATGTTTTCATAGTAAGAACTTTTGCAGCTTATTTATTCCATGTATTGCGGCATTTCTGCAGGATTGCATTCCGTTTGATGCTTGGGACTAATAATAAATAATGGGGATTTCATTCTCTTTTATCTATTTAGTGTGTGTTGCGGTCCATAAGTGGAACGAGGAAGCGGACCGTGAGGCACGCTGTGACCCTTTGAGGCTTGAGCGCATGCATGGGACCGCTTAAGTTCCATGCTTGGAGCGCGGCACTACACCGGAAGTTGTACTCGGAACTTGTACTCTCGAGTTGCTGGCGGGAATGCATCCCGTTTCGGAGTAGCTCCTGCTATGAGGAGCATACTATATATGGAATAGAGGTAAGAGGTTATTGTATTTATAATATTCAGCTCCTGAGGAAGTAACTTGGCGTTACGAAACACGTTGAGCTATTGTATGTGTTTTAATTTTCTGTCATAAGATTTTAACTTGTTTTTAAGTTTTTTACAATCATTGTATTTGGAATTTAAATAAATCGGTAATTGATACTGCACCACAAAGTTATCTTCAGTTTTAGAGTGCATGTGGTGTTCTTCTAATTTCTTGTGCCACAAATCCAGTTTTCCCTCCCATTAGAGGATTTTCTTTTGGGATATTATACTCCCTAATATTTATTGGAAAGAAAGTAAAAGGGGAGAAGAAAGGAGGAACGTGGTAGAACTACACAGGAGGAAGATACGTGTTTGCATCTTAAAGAAACCTACCTGGGGTTTATACCAGGAGCGTTTTATATACTGAGAGGCAGTATTATTAACCTCTGGAACAAGTGAGTGCACACATATAAGAGCACAGGGTGCTGGTGGAGGTCTTCACTGATTTACCAAATACTACACTTAGAGATACTTCTGCGCTTTTGTTTTTATTTATTTATTTATTTTTATCTTGGTGTTTAGAGATCTCTCTGCCTTCACGATGCAGTGGTGCCATGAGATTTGGCCATTAATATCCTCCCTAGGTGCATGTAATATAAAGTACAGATGGTGCTTCCCTATACATTTGATGGTGAAACAGGATGGAATGGAGCATATCCTGAAATACAAGGGTGACATGAAGGCCTTCGCAGAGTGTCTACATGTCTCTATTGGATATCCAGTGGAATATGCAGCTTCAACAGAAATGCAATGGTCCGAGGCACAGCAGAAGAGAGAAAGATGGCACCCTGTACCTTACAGGCATAAAGCTCAGTTCTCCCCATGAAAGACTGAATCTCTGTCTCCTACCACTACTCGGGACATGGTTGACTTTCTTTTTTTAATTCTTTAATGATTTCCTACTGTTATTGTTTAGTCAGGGTGTTGTACATTACACCTGACTTTTCCTCAACATGTTCACTCAATGTTGTTGGGCTTCGAGCCCTGATTAGGTATTAACCTCTGTGCGCTGGGCCTTGGAGAGTATCATTCTTTCTGTTAGCTATACACAGCCTTTCCCCCTAGCCTGTAACTAACCCCACTCTTTGTTTTGATAACTGAGTGGGCTGTCGTTATGTTGTTAATGGTGGGATCTATTTCACCTTCACTTTGGGGTGAATCGGTCTGGGGTTTACCCCCCCTTTCATTTTTTTTTCTTGTGTGGGCCAGAGCCTCATCAATGTAGGAGGTGAGGGGGAAGGTCTCCAATTTTTGGGGCCTCTCCCCATCACTCTCTGCATGGGCTGACACTCCATGGGATTTTATGTCACACAGCTGCACTGTTCTCCATTCTTATTAACGCATTCCTCTGACAATATGTATGTATTCTCATTCCCACATCTAATGTCTATTCATGATTAACCTTTTTTTTTTAATTCTTTCCTATTAAAAGTCGTGGGTAATACCTTTCGTGATAATGGCATACCACTAGGCTGAGTTGCAAGGGGACAGTGTTAAGATACGATGTAGCGGGGGGGGGGGGTTATTTTTTATTTTTATTTTTTTGATACCTCATTATTGTAGATGTTTAGGAGGGAATTCACATTTCAGCGTACTACTCTCTGTTGCCACTTGTAAGGACTATTGCTTCATGGACTGCCATTATCTACACCTATTCCAAAACAAAAATTTGCACATGCACTATTCCGGAATATTTTTCTGTGGGCTGGGGCTTTGTCTATGAGCTGGCTAGAGGGAGGTGACTCGCGGCTTCCTGGGCCTTTCCCCACTGCTGCTTGCAGGGGTCTGATGCTTCAAGAGATGTTATTTCACATGGCTGCGTCACTCTCAATGCGTGGGAATACATTTGTTGGACATTCTAGGTGTTTATGGGTTTCAAAAGATTACAGCCTTTGTTGCCATTCATGCAGAATGCTACCTCATGGGGGGCCATGTATACTCCCTAACTGATTCAAAAGCATAGGCACATATGATTAATTATGATTAATGAGGATGCTGTGCTAACCAACCTTTTCTAGACATTATCAGTTTATGTATACTTTAATACCCTCACTAGTTCTATGTTCTATTAATTCTCATACCTAGAGGTTGGTTGAATAGCTGGGGGTATAGATAACCATCAGACAGGCCTTCAAATCCTCATAAGGGGGAGTCTTTTTGAGATGGTGGACCACCTGATGATCCTTTGCAATACTTACTGTCCTTGACCAGAGATTTACCACTCCCTCACTGTCACCCCTTCCTTCCTTCCCTTTCCCCCCTTTTTTTTTCTTTTCACCCTCTCTCCCTCTTCATTAGAATGTTTCACTACTCTTCTAGGTACTCTTCTATGCTGAAGTTTCTGAGGTAACTTTGCAAGTCATTACGAGAACACTAGTTCGCCGCCTTCTCCTGTAATTATTTTCCAATGTTTTCCTTTTATTCCACTTCCCCTCATGTTTCACTATTGTACATACACTACCGAGAGGAGGAGGAGTCTTTCCCTCTCACTGCCCTCTCACGCAGAGAAACTCTCTTCCTTACACTCTATCCCACTCGTGTTCCCTTTCACCCTCCACCCCTCCTTTCTTCCCTCCATCTATCTCCTTTTCTTGGGTGCCCACTCTTCTGGCTTCCTTTCCTCTGGTGGATCGTGTCCCCTGTCCAGAATTTCTTGGGTGGTGGGATTACTGATTGACTATCTCTTCCTCCATAATTATGGCTAATTCCAATTCTTCAAAAAATACTTCTATACCACGAATGTGCTCACAATTGTTAAAGTCTAATGTCGCTTATATACACAAATCCCCCACTTCTAAGGGACCACTACAGAATAAGAAAGAAAAACAAAATTGTGTGTAGTGCCAATATAAAATAAAATTGACCAACAAATATACATATATCTGCTGAATAACTTGACACCTTGTTTTGCATAAGCATAAATTTATTAAAAATTGAAAATTCCAATATAATATAAAACAATCCTGAACATAGATCAATCAATCCATAACCCTTTAATCAATCTATATTTCTCTATGGCACAATATTTTATATATAAATGTGTATCTTTGCCACTGCAGATTTCTACCAACCTGCACCAAGTTACTATTCTACAGGTTGTCTAAATTTTAACCCGCAGGAGCGAAGAGCCACATACATTAAACTTCAAATATAAATACCCTATAACTCATTAAAGTACTAAATTACAAGTGTAAACAATCAGACTATAATCTCTATATAATCCTATAAATATCTATCTGTGATTAAAATCAGTTCACCTTATGATACCTGCCTGCACAGCAATAATCAGACCCGGCATACACCACCCTTTAGCGTCTGCTGGTCTTTAAATCCTCTGTGCCTGCAACCATCATATTGTGCATGACGGTATGGTGGAAACACAGGATTTGTCTCTCTAAATCTAACGTATGTGGGTCAGGCACATTTTCATGTTATTTGTGGCAGTGTGCTATCATCGATATATTTGTTGGAGGTTGATCAATTCCTTTATGATGTTGATAATTATAATGTGTTTCAAGATATTCTGGTAGTGATAGGGTTAATACCACCTATTTAAATAGAACTCCAGATAGGAACATGTTATACCCTGCAAGAAGAAAATCTGTAGCTTTTTGAAACATGTTGGGAAAAGAAGAGAGGTGTATGAGACAACAATATAGACAGGTGAAGAGGCATTAAAACAGGAAAGAGCCCGGCCGAAGTTGGAAAGATTGGAGTGTGAGGTAAGAGGAAAAGTTACTCCCGACCTTCTAAAAAAACCTCCAGCTCTGGAAGGAGAATTGGGCAAGTAGGAGCGACTGGAGTGAAGATATGAAGGTAGGGGGAAATGCTATTCCCAACCTTTAAACAATGAGTCTCCGGCTCCAGGAGCACTGAATAACGGCTATTTGAATTGTGTTAATTGCCTTTAAGTCCTGTCAAAAAGAAAGCATTCTAAAATATGCATGGTACTAAGGGGTAATTTGGAGAATTTTAATTGATTTTATAACGTTTGGGAAGAAGGAATACGAATATTGAAAGAATTTATGAAAATATGGGACATTGTGATCATATCCCAGTTATTTGGACCCTTTGGCTATAACGATACATTTAAACAATATAGCAACTTTGGATATAACAATATATTTAAACAATATAACAGCTGAACAGAATTCTTGCAATACAGTTATCGTCTCCTCTTAAAATCATTTTGGATTTGGGGTTGTATCAAAACCGTAAGATATACATCCATTAACCATTTCATCTATCATTCATCAGCACTAAACAATTATCTCATTATCATAATATATATTCATCAACTATTTATTATTTTATTTTACATTTTTATAATTTCTTGAGAATTTTGGAACATTAATAATTTAATTTGTATTATTATAATCAATCACATATATATTTTTTAATTAGCACTAGTCTTATTTTAGTTTATTTTAGTTTATTTATTTGGAATTAGAGGAATATCTTGATACATTTTCACAGTTGGATAATTTTTGTATTATCTCTATGTGATGGATCATTTATTTATCCACTAAGATAGTGGTTATATTTCAATAAGTTCACATTATTTCTTTAGAGAGAGTTTATGCACAATATGATGGTTGCAGGCACGGAGGATTTAAAGACCGGCAGACGCTAAAGGGTGGTGTATGCCAGGTCTGATTATTGCCGTGCAGGCAGGTATCATAAGGTGAATTGATTTTAATCACAGATAGATATTTATAGGATTATATTGAGATTATAGTCTGATTGTTTACACTTGTAATTTAGTACTTTAATGAGTTATAGGGTATTTATATTTGAAGTTTAATGTATGTGGCACTTCGCACCTGCAGGTTAAAATTTAGACAACCTGTAGAATAGTAACAACTTGGTGCGGGTTGGTAGAAATCTGCAGTGGTGAAGATATGCATTTATACATAAAATATTGTGCCATAGAGAAATATGGATTGATTAAAGGGTTATGGATTGATTGATCTATGTTTAGGATTGTTTTATATTATATTGGAATTTTCAATGTTTAATAAATTTATGCTTATGCAAAACAAGGTGTCAAGTCATTCAGCAGATATAAGTATATTTGTTGGTCAATTTTATTTAATTTGGCGCTATACACAATTTTGTTTTTCTTTCTAATTCCAATTCTTCTTCTCCTCTTCTAAGTATAATTTCTCAACATGTTAAAGGGCTGAACTTGCCACAAAAGAGGATGATGGCTCTGGGAAAATTCCACCGATTAGGTGGCGTGGTGGTTTTCTACAGGAGACCCATTTCCTTGCTCGTAAGGAACAGAAACTCATTAACCAACATCATTCTTCTTCGAAATGGAACAGCGTTGCAATTCTGTTTCAAAAATGAAAACCTTTCTCAGCTTCACAAGTACATAAAACTGGCCAGAAAACATTAGTGGGCATTTGTTACAAACCACCAAACATTGGTGACCTTTAAGAATCACAGCTATTATTGCAAATAGAAATGGCTTCTCAAATAGGGAGAACTATAATTATGGGGGAATGTAATTATCCAGAAATAGATTGGAACTTGTTGAATGACACATTTTTGTCTCAGCTAGTACAGACCTCAACATCAGGTGACGCATGTCTGAATCTGGCAATACAATAAAGAACTTATCTCTAATATCCAAGTAAGGGGGCACTATGTGAATAGTGATCATAACATGGTATCATTTGAGATTAATTCAAAAAAGCAATTTGGTATGGGTTCCACCAAAACACTGAATTTTAAAAAGGCCAACTTTAGCAGGTTTAATGCATCCCTTGGTCTCTTTGACTGGAATGGAATATTTTCTGGAAAAAACACAGAAGGTAAGTGGAATGCCTTCAAAATAACATTACAAAAATATACATATAAATGTATACCCTTTGGAAACAAATACAAAAGAAGCAAATTAAAACCAATGTGGCTAACCAGTAAAGTCATCCATAAAAGAAATAATAAGAAAGCTGCATTTAAATATTATAAAGCTGAGGGATCAGCAGAGGCATTTGCAAAATAAAAAGATGCCAACAAAACCTGTAAAAGGGAGATTAAATTAGCTAAACTGGAGAATGAAAAAATAATTGCTAAGGAGAGCAAGAGCAATCCCCAAAAATTCTTTAAATACATTAATGGCAAAAAATTAAAGTCAGATAATGTTGGGTCTTTGTTATATGAAACAGGTGAGATGGTCAGTGGGGACAGAGAGAAAGCAGATATTTTAAATAATTTTTTTTCTTCTGTTTTTACCAAGGAAGACCCGATGGACAAGAACCTGCAAACTACTTCTGCAGAACAGTCACAGCAAGCATGGGATTGGCTGTGTTATACAGTTAAATGGTGTTAAGGTAGACAAAGCCCCAGGGCGAGATGGTATACACCCAAAGGTACTTAAAGAGCTAAGCCGGGCACTAGCTAGACCGTTATTTTTGATTTTCAGGGATTCTTTAATTTCAGGTATGGTGCCCACAGACTGCCGTAAATCAGATGTGGTGCCCATATTTAAAAAGGGATCAACATCCCAGCTGGGAAATTACAGACCTGTAAGCTTAACATCTGTGGTGAGGAAACTGTTTAAAAGGTTGCTAAGAAAATATGTTCCAGAAGTAATCTTGAATAGGAATATAATTAGCAGAAGCCAACATGGCTTTGTGAAAGACAAGTCTTGTCAAACTAACTTGATTGCATTTTATGATGGGTGCTGCGGTTGATGTGATCTATTTAGACTTTGCCAAGGCATTTGATAGGATTCCACACAAAAGGTTACTGTACAGATTAAATGAAATAGGCTTAAGGGCAAACATTTGTGTGTGAATTGGAAATTGGCTGAAAGATAGAATGCAAAGTGTGGTGGTAAATGGGAATAAATCTACTCCCCATCCTTTCATTCACTAACACTACCTAATTTCCACCTTTTTCCCCTATGCCTGAGATTTTAGTGGTACTGCACAGGGATCAACAGTTGGGTTGGACCAGATGTTATCCCTACTGCATTGTACTCTCTGTATTGCTCCCTACTGTTTCTACTGTATTGATATAATTATTTACCCGACCTTTTTCTACTGTGAGTTTGTCTTACTCTTCCTCTGTATTGGTACTGCTACAAAAAATAATAAAAGCTTAATTATAAAAAGAAAAGATAATTATAAATGACTGATTACAAACTATACCAGTAAGGATGGACAGAGATCCGTTTACAGCCCCTGTTGTTTCTAATACTCTAGAAAAAACTTTGCGAGAACCCATTGTAAGTCAATTTAAAACTAAATCGGGTTTAAATCCTAGACAATACAAAGGACATTTTGTTGAAACCTTATACACACTGGATCTTAGATCATAACTGAAAAGCAAAATTTTCCGCATCATTCCAATATTTAATTCAAAGAGTCACAGTCTATCAAATCATCAAGAGAAAATCCTAATAGCATTATGAAATCAGCAGACAAAGTAGATGGTGTGATAATACAAAATACAGAGGATTATCTGAAAGAGGCATAGAGGATCCTGAGCATTATGAGATCTTGGGAAGTGATCTTCTGAGGTTTTTAAATCTTCCTTATGCAAATTAATAGAATAAGCATGTTTAAATCAGATTATCAATAAACATGTATGTGAAACATCCAATAGTAGCTCAATACTACCACCTCCCTAAAATTCATAAAGATGCCATAAATCCTCTTAGTCGCCCAATAATTTCAGGTGTAAATTCATCAACATCTACCCTCTCTGATTTACAGGTCATCACTTACAACAATATGTTACTAATTTAAAAATAATATCTTAATGATACTTCTGCTTTATTAGAAATTTGAAGTGAAATTGTATTATCACTGTATTCAATTATAATGCACGACTTTGGACTCCAGGCAGTGAAACATTTTCTAATAAAAGATTATTTGATGCCAAATAATAAAATCAATTTTATTTTGGATGCTATAAAAGTTGAATAGCTACCTGGACTTTTCCAGTGGACATTACAACAGTTGGTGTAAAAACATCCCCTATAGTCAATTTAGGCGGATACGCAGGAACTGTAGCAACAGAGCAGATTATGACCATCAATCTAATCTCTAAATAGAGAGATTCAAAGAGAAAGGATATCCTGAAGAACTTGTCTCCAATGCCTTTATGAGAGCCAGATCTACTGATAGATCAATCATGTGAATAGGACATCTAGATGAAAAGGTGCATCTTCTAAATGTAAACAATCAATTTTTGCTACACAGTATAATTGTGCTCATAGTCATATTAGAACTATATTGGAAAAACACTTGGGATTCCTCAGTAATGATCCCTTACTTAAGGGGGATCTTTCTGATCACCCACAGATTACTTTTAGATGAGCTAAAAATAAAAAGCTTAACCACTCCAAGCAAATATAAGGTTCAGAAACAAACTTTCAATCCAGACAGTAAATTATAAAAACAACTCAAAATGGGTAGTTTTAAATGTGGAAAACTGAGATGTCTTACTTGCCAATTTGTCTGTAATAAGAGAAACACTTTTGAATTGGCTAGAAAGAGTTTTCAAATTAAAAACGTAATGATCTGTGAATCGAGATATATAATATACCTCTTTATACTCCCTTGTGGATTGCAATACGTTGGTCGTACCACTCAGCATCTTAGGACCCTCTTTGGTCAACATCTTAGAAACATCAAAAAAGGGTTTCTATTAGTGTTGAGCGAGCATGCTCGGCCGATGCTCGGATCGGCACGAGCATCGCTCTGCTCGGCACATGGCGGTACTCGTACGAGTACCGCATGTGCTCGCCCGCCATGTTCGTGTCTCCTCCCCGCACGTTTTGCGCCTGCTGCGCAGCCAATAAACGTGCAGGGAGGCTCTGACATCGGTGTAATGCCAGCAGCCATGTTGGCTGCTGGCATTACACTGATTGGCTGGCCAGAACCCGTGGTCAGGTGCTGTATAGCACCTGACCATCGAGTTCGGCTCAGTCTGAGCCAGGGAGAGCTGAGGATAGGAAGGGAAAGGCAGTGTAGGGAGGAAAAAAACAAAAATTGTGAAAAAAAAAGAACCAAAAGTCCTTTTTAGGACTACTGTGTGTGGGGGCAGCAGGTTATTTGGTGTGGGGGGAAAAAAACAAAAAAAAAAAAAAAAAATATATATATTCTGTGTAGTGTGCAAAGTTGCAGATTAGAGCACATTCTGTTTAGTGTGCACAGTTGCAGATTAGAGCACATTCTGTTTAGTGTGCAAAGTTGCAGATTAGAGCACATTCTGTTTAGTGTGCAAAGTTGCAGATTAGAGCACATTCTGTTTAGTGTGCAAAGTTGCAGATTAGAGCACATTCTGTTAAGTCTTCAAACTAAAATATCAAAGTCACGTATTCCATTCAGTGTGCGTCGCCGCAGTTTAGCAGCACATTCTGAGTACTGTGCAGAGTTGCAGAATAGGAAGAAATACTGTTAAGTCTTCAAACTAAAATATCAAAGTCACATATTCCATTCAGTGTGCTTCGCCGCAGTTTAGCAGCACATTCTGTGTACTGTGCAGAGTTGCAGAATAGGAAGAAATACTGTTAAGTCTTCAAACTAAAATATCAAAGTCACATATTCCATTCAGTGTGCTTCGCCGCAGTGTAGCAGCACATTCTGTGTACTGTGCAGAGTTGCAGAATAGGAAGAAATACTGTTAAGTCTTCAAACTAAAATATCAAAGTCACATATTCCATTCAGTGTGCTTCGCCGCAGTGTAGCAGCACATTCTGTGTACTGTGCAGAGTTGCAGAATAGGAAGAAATACTGTTAAGTTTTTAAAACTAAAATTTAAAAGTCACATATTCCATTCAGTGTGCTTCGCCGCAGTGTAGCAGCACATTCTGTGTACTGTGCAGAGTTGCAGAATAGGAAGAAATACTGTTAAGTCTTCAAACTAAAATATCAAAGTCACATATTCCATTCAGTGTGCTTCGCCGCAGTTTAGCAGCACATTCTGTGTACTGTGCAGAGTTGCAGAATAGGAAGAAATACTGTTAAGTCTTCAAACTAAAATTTAAAAGTCACATATTCCATTCAGTGTGCTTCGCCGCAGTGTAGCAGCACATTCTGTGTACTGTGCAGAGTTGCAGAATAGGAAGAAATACTGTTAAGTCTTCAAACTAAAATATCAAAGTCACATATTCCATTCAGTGTGCTTCGCCGCAGTGTAGCAGCACATTCTGTGTACTGTGCACAGTTGCAGAATAGGAAGAAATACTGTTAAGTTTTTAAAACTAAAATTTAAAAGTCACATATTCCATTCAGTGTGCTTCGCCGCAGTGTAGCAGCACATTCTGTGTACTGTGCAGAGTTGCAGAATAGGAAGAAATACTGTTAAGTCTTCAAACTAAAATTTAAAAGTCACATATTCCATTCAGTGTGCTTCGCCGCAGTGTAGCAGCACATTCTGTGTACTGTGCACAGTTGCAGAATAGGAAGAAATACTGTTAAGTCTTCAAACTAAAATATCAAAGTCACATATTCCATTCAGTGTGCTTCGCCGCAGTTTAGCAGCACATTCTGTGTACTGTGCAGAGTTGCAGAATAGGAAGAAATACTGTTAAGTCTTCAAACTAAAATTTAAAAGTCACATATTCCATTCAGTGTGCTTCGCCGCAGTGTAGCAGCACATTCTGTGTACTGTGCAGAGTTGCAGAATAGGAAGAAATACTGTTAAGTCTTCAAACTAAAATATCAAAGTCACATATTCCATTCAGTGTGCTTCGCCGCAGTGTAGCAGCACATTCTGTGTACTGTGCACAGTTGCAGAATAGGAAGAAATACTGTTAAGTTTTTAAAACTAAAATTTAAAAGTCACATATTCCATTCAGTGTGCTTCGCCGCAGTGTAGCAGCACATTCTGTGTACTGTGCAGAGTTGCAGAATAGGAAGAAATACTGTTAAGTCTTCAAACTAAAATTTAAAAGTCACATATTCCATTCAGTGTGCTTCGCCGCAGTGTAGCAGCACATTCTGTGTACTGTGCACAGTTGCAGAATAGGAAGAAATACTGTTAAGTCTTCAAACTAAAATATCAAAGTCACATATTCCATTCAGTGTGCTTCGCCGCAGTTTAGCAGCACATTCTGTGTACTGTGCAGAGTTGCAGAATAGGAAGAAATACTGTTAAGTCTTCAAACTAAAATTTAAAAGTCACATATTCCATTCAGTGTGCTTCGCCGCAGTGTAGCAGCACATTCTGTGTACTGTGCACAGTTGCAGAATAGGAAGAAATACTGTTAAGTCTTCAAACTAAAATATCAAAGTCACATATTCCATTCAGTGTGTTTCAACGCCGTTTAACAGCCTATTCTGTGTACTCTGTACAGTTCCAGAATTATAAGAAATACTGTTAAGTTTTCAAACTCAAATATTAAAGTCACTTATTCCATTCAGTGTGTTTCAACGCCGTTTAACAGCCTATTCTGTGTACTCTGCACAGTTGCAGAATAGGAAGAAATACTGTTAAGTTTTCAAACTCAAATATTAAAGTCACATATTCCATTCAGTGTCTTTCACCGCCGTTTAACAGCCTATTCTGTGTACTCTGTACAGTTCCAGAATTATAAGAAATACTGTTAAGTTTTCAAACTCAAATATTAAAGTCACATATTCCATTCAGTGTCTTTCACCGCCGTTTAACAGCCTATTCTGTGTACTCTGCAGAGTTGCAGAATAGTAAGAAATACTGTTAAGTTTTCAAACTCAAATATTAAAGTCACATATTCCATTCAGTGTGTTTCAACGCCGTTTAACAGCCTATTCTGTGTACTCTGCACAGTTGCAGAATAGGAAGAAATACTGTTAAGTTTTCAAACTCAAATATTAAAGTCACATATTCCATTCAGTGTCTTTCACCGCCGTTTAACAGCCTATTCTGTGTACTCTGCAGAGTTGCAGAATAGTAAGAAATACTGTTAAGTTTTCAAACTCAAATATTAAAGTCACTTATTCCATTCAGTGTGTGTCACCGCAGTTTAGCAGCCTATTCTGTGTACTCTGCACAGTTGCAGAATAGGAAGAAATACTGTTAAGTTTTCAAACTCAAATATTAAAGTCACTTATTCCATTCAGTGTGTGTCACCGCAGTTTAGCAGCCTATTCTGTGTACTCTGTACAGTTCCAGAATTATAAGAAATACTGTTAAGTTTTCAAACTCAAATATTAAAGTCACATATTCCATTCAGTGTGTTTCAACGCCGTTTAACAGCCTATTCTGTGTACTCTGCACAGTTGCAGAATAGGAAGAAATACTGTTAAGTTTTCAAACTCATATATATTAAAGTCATATATATCGTGTAAGATGAAGAAGGCGGGTAAAAAGGGACGGGGAAGTGGACGTGATCCTGAAAGTTCAGGGCGCGGGTCAGGACGCGGAGAAACTGTGCCTGGTGCCAGAGCACAAGAAAGAAAGACATCCACCATACCTAGCTTCATGTCTGATTTCACAGGGCGTCGCAGGACATCACTCTCGAGGTCCGACCAGTGCGAACAGGTGGTCGGTTGGATGACAGCTGATACTGCTTCCAGTCGGTTAAGCACCACCCTGTCTTCCACCAAGTCCACTCTCAGTAGCCAAGAGTCTGGTCAACATAATCCTCACTCTGATCATCCTTCCTCCCACCATACACGGTCTGGTCAAAGAAGTGATCCCACACTGGGATATAGTGATGAGCTCGTCTCATCACCAATCCTTCATTTGACCCTCTCTCCAAGCACGCTTGCAGAGGAACATGACATCTTGTGCCCTGATTCACAACCTCTAGAGGCTACCCAATCACAAGAAGATGACAGATGTGAACGGCATTTAAGGTCAAAGGAAGTAGTGGATGATGATGATGATGATGAGACACAGTTGCCATTAAATCAACCACTATTTCCGTCTCAAGACCTTGTTGAGGAGAATGTTATACAGTTGTCAATGACTGAGTATGTGGTGGGATCAAGACTTGAGGAGGATGATCAGAGTGAGGAAGTGGAGGAGGACTTGGTGGACGATGAGGTGACTGACCCCACCTGGGAAGGTGTAGAGCCGAGCGATGACAGCAGTCCTGAGGGTGAGCCATCTGCAGCACCGCAACAGGCTGGAAGAGGCAGTGGTGTGGCAACAGAAAGAAGGCGGACCGCACCAAACCGGCCCGCAAATGTTCCACGGAGCACCCCCTTGCGTAAATCTACCTTGCCAAGGGGTAGGTGTTCCGCGGTATGGCGTTTTTTTAAGGAAAGTGCGGACGACAAAAGATTTGTAGTTTGCAACCTGTGCCACACCAGAATGAGCCGAGGCATGAACACTAGAAACCTCACCACCACCAGCATGATCCGACACATGGCATCCAAGCACCGTAGTAAGTGGGAGGAACGCCTGGATCGCCCATCTGTGTCTGCAGGCCACACCACTGCCTCCTCTTCCCCTGTTTTCGGTGCCGGCCAATCGCCTGTCGAAGGCGCAGGCCCGCATACCTCCCGCCCTGCACCTGTAGCATCTGAAGCACCATCAGCGACCACATCCACTTCCCTGTCCCAGCACAGCGTCCAAATGTCGTTACCCCAGGCATTTGAGCGCAAGAGAAAGTACCCAGCCACCCACCCACAGGCCATAGCACTAACCTCACACCTTTCAAAATTACTGGCCATCGAAATGCTGCCATTTAGGCTTGTGGACACTGAGTCCTTCCGCAGCCTGATGGCAGCAGCTGTCCCTCGGTACGCGGTCCCCAGCCGCCACTACTTTTCCCGGTGTGCCATCCCCGCATTACACCACCATGTGTCCCGTAACATCACCCGTGCCCTGACCAACGCAGTTACTGGGAAGGTCCACTTAACGACTGACACATGGACAAGTGCTTGTGGCCAGGGACGCTACATTTCCCTGACGGCACACTGGGTGAATGTCGTGGAGGCTGGGAGCGACTCGGACCCTGGGATGGCACGGGTGCTACCCACGCCGAGGATTGCGGGCCCTACCTCCATCAGGGTTTCCACCAGCACCTATGTTATTGGCTCCTCCTCCTCCGTTTCCACCTCCGAATTCTCTACACACACCGCCACTCCCCCATCAGCCAGTAGCTGGAAGCAGTGTAGCACTGCAGTGGGGAAGCGTCAACAGGCCGTGCTGAAGCTGATCTGCCTTGGGGACAAACAGCACACGGCCTCAGAGCTGTTGCAGGGGATTAGTCACCAGACCGAGCAGTGGCTCTCGCCACTCAACCTGCAACCAGGCATGGTTGTGTGTGATAATGGGCGTAACTTGGTGGCGGCTTTGGAGCTCGGCAAGCTCACACACGTACCATGCCTAGCGCATGTATTTAATTTAGTGGTGCAGCGATTTCTAAAAACCTACCCCAATGTGCATGATCTCTTGACCAAGGTGCGCCGCGTGTGTGCACATTTCCGTAAGTCATCTACAGCTTCGGCCGGCCTGTTGAAGCTGCAGCAGCGCTTACAATTGCCAGCTCACCGGCTGCTGTGTGACGTGAGCACGCGCTGGAACTCCACCTTCCACATGTTGGCCCGGCTTTGTGAGCAGCAGAGGGCAGTAGTGGAGTACCAGCTGTTACACGGTCGTCGCCTCTCCATTCAACTTCCTGTAATCAGAAGTGAGGAGTGGGAATGGATGTCAGACCTCTGCGAGGTTTTACGCAATTTTGAGGAATCGACACAGATGGTGAGCGGCGATAACGCTATTATCAGTGTAACCATCCCACTTCTGTGTCTACTGAAACGCTCGCTGCTCACAATTAAAACCGACGCTTTGCATGTGGAAGAGGTGGAAATGGGGGAGGAAGAGCTTACACAAGGTGATAGCCAGAGCACGCTCACTTCGTCTTCTCAGCGACAATTGGAGGAGGCGGAGGAGGAGGAGGAGGAGGAGGAGGAGGAGGAAGACACGGTTGCCTCCGCTACAGAGGGTAGCCATGGAACTTTAGTTCCATCTCTTCAGCGTGGGTGGGCAGAAGAGGAGGAAGAGGATGAGGATATTGAGAGTCAGCCTCCTGGTGAGGACAGCGAAATCTTGACTGTTGGTACTCTGGCACACATGGCTGACTTTATGTTAGGCTGCCTTTCCCGTGACCCACGCGTTGTACGCATTTTAGACAACACGGATTACTGGGTGTTCACCCTTCTGGACCCCCGCTACAAAGAGAATTTCTCATCTCTCATTCCTCCGGTGGAGAGGACAAGCAAAATGGTGCAATACCAGAAGGTTCTTGTTGAAAAATTGCTCCAAAATTTTCCATCTGACAACGCTGGCGGCAGAGTACGTGCTACCTTGGCCAACCGAGAAGGGGAGAAAAGGGGAGCACACAGCAGTTCCGACAAAGGCAGGGCAACACTCTCCAAGGCGTGGGACACCTTCATGACACCCCGCCAGCACCCTCACCCTGATGCGCAGCCTAGTGTCACAAGGAGGGAAAAGTTTTGGAAGATGGTGAAGGAGTACGTAGCAGACCGTGTCAGCGTCCTCAATGATCCCTCTGTGCCTTACAACTACTGGGTGTCCAAGCTGGACACGTGGTATGAACTGTCACTCTACGCCTTGGAGGTGCTGGCCTGCCCTGCCGCCAGCGTTCTGTCTGAGCGGGTATTTAGTGCTGCTGGTGGCATCATAACAGATAAGCGTATCCGCCTTTCCACCGACAATGCTGATAGGTTGACACTTATAAAAATGAACAAGGCCTGGATTTCCCCTGACTTCTCCACTCCACTGGAGGAAAGCCCCGGGGGAACATAAACTCACTTTATATATGTTATTTACAATGATGGGAATACTCTGTATTCCCATTCACCCCTTCCACCCAAAAAACGGGTATATGGTTGACTCTTAATCTTCTCATCCTCCTCCTCCTCTTCCATATGCCCTGTGCTATAATTTTTATATAGGGCCAGCTCACCAGCGGGCCCTGTGATATAATTTTTATATAGGGCCAGCTCACCAGCGGGCCCTGTTTGCCAATTTTTATATAGGTCAGCTCACCAGCGGGCCTTCTCATATAATGTTTTATAGCGTCAGCTCACTAGCGGGCCTTCGCATATAATGTTTAGGATGGTCAGCTCTGCAGCAGACCCTCACCCATAATGTTTTAGATGGTCAGCTCAGCGCACGTTTCCATCTTAATCATGGCCTCAGTTCTGAAAATCAAGGAAATTTTTGGGAGAATTTGCCTCTGCGCACGTTTCCCTCTTAATCATGGCCTCAGTTCTGAAAATCAAGGAAATTTTTGGGAGAATTTGCAGATGATATACAAGTAAATATACAGCAAATACTGTTTGGTAACAATTTTTCGCCTAAAGTCGTTTTTATTTTCCTTTTTGTGTGTTTTATGGTCAGTCTGTAAAAATGGCGTACTACGGGCGAAAGATCGTTCCCAGCAGCGATGTTGGAGTCCAAGGTGCATCCAGACATCCTCCCTATGCTGTCCCTGAACCATTTCTGTAGTGTTTCCATCTTTTTCTGCCCTTTTCCTATGGACCAGGCACCCTCCCCTCATCAGAGCAGGGGGTGCCTGGTGTAATGCTCGAGTCCTCCCATTGACTTCAATGGGGCTCGGATGCTCGGCCGAGCACTCGAGCCTCAGGGGGTGCTCGGTCAGAGCACCCGAACATCCGAGCATTGGGGTGCTCGCTCATCACTAGTTTCTATTACATGACCTCTTAAAACACTGGCTAGTGTTAGAAAGGCAAGTGATCCCTCATTTGATGCAATGGGTTTTTACAAAATGATATCGTTTGTGTACCTTTTTCTTCATTTATGTAGTTGTTACAAAATTTTAGTACATGCAAGTCATATCTGAAAACGTAAGAAAAATGATAGATTGCAGATGGTATAGTGTTGCACTTCTGGTACCTCCTACAGTAGTTCAGCTCATACCCATTTTTTGTACGAGCAGTAGCTAATGAATACAGGTAAATGGCATAGTTTTCAATGATTTCTGTACCTTTGAAGGAGTAGAAATATAGACATTTATGCACATCAAGCTAGGGGTAGAAACGTAAGTTACCCTATTTGATGCAGTTGCATGTCTGTTTTCAAGAAATGTATACTTTTGGGGGGTTATTTTGATATTATGGGTTAATTATGCCTTCAAACTATAAATAGTGCATTCTGGTTATCTCCATGAAAATGTCAGTGGAAATTTTCTTATGCGCTGTTACCAATATGGGGCCCATGGGAAGGATATACATTTGTACACCTATAAATAATGGATATCATTGTACTCAGGAGATATGTGGCATTTACATTTCATACATTTTTTATCCTTGCTTGAGATGTTGTACAATAATTTGTGACTTTAGTGTAAATTTTGAAATCTTTCCTAAAAACCCTATTTTTAACAAAATTTCCTTGTTTAATCATTTCATGTAAGAAGAAACATCAGCCAATTTGTGATTCATATGATAGTGTACTTTCAGGGAATATATTCTGTCAAATAGTTATTGAGTTGTTTTAGGGTAGCGTGTAACCAAGGAATATGCATTTTAGGAAAATACCCCTGGGGTGTATGCAGGTAAAACTTAAAATATTTGGTATTTTTGTACTCAAGGAGTTCGGGGATTTTAAAAATAATTGAAGCTTTCACAACTAACTTCAATGGTATACATGATATAAACCAAATAAGTAATTTTTTTACAGTTTTTTGTACTTACAACACAGCTTGTAATAAGATAAGAGGATTTTTAGTCTTACCTGTTAAATCCTTTTCTCTTAGTCCATATAATATACCGGTACCATGGGTTTGCGATGTCTCCTCTCAGTAGACTGGAACAATTCTGAAAGCAGTGCAGGGGTGGAGCCTCCCCCTCCTCCACCCCTCCTCCTCCATATCAGGCTACCTTAGCCCCTCCCCACCAGATAGATTTGAGACAATAACCTATCGATTAATATAGCAAGAAGGAAGAAGGGAAAGCTCCTGTGAGAGATGAACCCAAAAGGACTCCCTCGGCCAGCCGTAGGAGACCCAGCATGTTCCTTTTCACTGGGGGCAGACCTGTATGTCATATGGACTAAGAGTATAGGATTTAACTGGTAAGACTAAAATCCTCTTTTCTCTGTCATCCAATATGAGATACAGGTACCATGGGGATGTACCAACATTGAGCACCCAGGGGTGGAAAGAGAAGGAAAGGGCCAAGCACTGGGCCCCAAGATACTACAGTTACCATGGACTATCCAGGTCATGGAACAGCCCAAACTAACAAGGTGTCAATGGACTCTAACACTAACTAACAATGCACAGCACACAAGAGCCAATGGAGCGCAAACAGTTAAAGAGCTATAAGGCACAGGAAAAATAAAGTCCTAAACAGGCAAGACTGCCTCCAGGACTTTCCTGCCAAAGCTGGCTTCAGCCGACGCCAGAACATCAACATTGGTAGTGTTTAGCAAAGGTGTGCACAGAAGACCAAGTGGCTACCTTGCATAGCAGTTCAGCAGAGGCCTGATTCTTGTAGGCCCAGGAGGCCCCAACAGACCTGGTGGAGTGTGCTATAATGAGGAAGGGAATAGGTTTCCCTCTGAGCTCATAAGCCTTATAGATGGTAGATTTAATCCAGTCACCTTTCACAAAGCCAGACCAGCCCTGGGACCCTCAGGGATGACAAACAAAGTATCCATCTTTTGGATGGGCTCAGTACGGTGCACATAGTATTTGAGGCAACTCACTACATCCAACAAGTGGAGATCACTCTCCTTGCCAGATTTAGGGTCAGGACAAAAGGAAGGCACAACAATCTCCTGACTGATGTGAAACTCAGAGACCACCTTAGGAAAAAATTACTGGGAGGTACGGAGAACGGCCTTATCCTTGTGAAATACCAGGAAAGGCTGTTTGCAGGACAATGCCTGCAACTCAGACAGAAACCACCACCAAGAGAAAAGCCATCTTCCATGTCAGAAGACTAAGAGGAATGTTAACCAAAGGCTCAAATGGAGGTAGCTGCAAGACTCCCAGAACCAAGTTAAGGTCCCACTGGGGAGTGGGAACCTTGTAGGCTGGGAAAGCATGAGCAACACCCTGAAAGAAAGCTGGTAACATGTCAATGTGTCTCTGGAAAAAACCTGAGCTGAGGACTGAACCTTCAAGGAACTAAGGCTAAGGCCCTTGTTCACGCCATCCTGCAAAAAGGACAAGATGGATGGAAGATCAAACTTCTCTGAGGACAGATCCCTGTCCACACAACAAGAATGGAAGGTAGACCAAATCCTGTGGTAGTCCTTAGATAATACAGGCTTCCTAACTTGGATCATGGTTGAGATCACCTTGGGAGAAAAGCCTTTCTCCCTTAAGATGGAAACCAAGGTTGCCTGGTCCAATAAGGAGCAATTAGTATAACTGATGCACCGTCCATCCTTCCTCAGCACCCTGGGGAAGAGAGGAAGAGGAGGAAAAATGTAGGCTAGATGAAAAAGCCAAGGAATGGGCAAGGCATCCACTTCAAATGCCAGAGGATCCCCCCAGTGACAGCAAAACAGCTGAACCTTCCTGTTGTCCCTGGTAGCCATCAGGTCTATGCAGGGATGACCCCACTTCTGGACTAACAGATCGAAGACCTCCAGATGGAGTTCCCACTCCCTGGGAGCCACTGTCTGACGACTGAGTATCACGGTGCCCATGCTATACGGGTGACATTCTGTCAGTCTGACTCTCAGTCTACTCTCATTGGCTACTGCTAGATTGGCCCACCCAGTATGTATCATCCTTAAATACTGGGTCCTGTCACTTACTTGTCGCCCTTTCGTGGTGTTCCTGTGCCAGCGTTATTCTAGTCCTTGTGTGATATCAGTGTATGACCCGGATTGCCTGACCATTTTACTGCTATTGTTCCTGCTCTGTATCCTGACCCGGCCTGGCTGAAGTTCCTGCTCTGATACCGACCCGGATTGGCTGATGTTCCTGATTGTGTACCGACCCGGCCTGGCTGACGTTCCTGTTCTGTTACCGACTTGGATTGGCTGACGTTCCTGCGTGTGTACTGACCCGGCCTGGCTGACGTTCCTGCTCTGTTACCGACTCGGATTGGCTGACTTCCCTGCTCCGTTACCGACCCGGCCCAGCTGACATTCCTGCTCTGTGTATCGACCCGGCTTGCTGATATTCCGGTCTTTCTCCGCTTCCGGTTGACTGCCGTTCCTGCCTGTGTGCCGACCTGTTTGGCCTTCCATTACTGCCTGTCCTGGATTGCCTCTGTTCGTATAGTCTCCGGTTGGGCTTGGCATCCGGGCAGTGTGGTTCAGTACTGCAGCCTGTATCCGTTGTCTCCGTGTCGCGCGGACGACACTCCTGTTCTGTGCCTCTTACTGCAGTCTGGCTCCGGTGTTTCCGTGTCGCGCGTGCAACATTCCAGTGTGTGCTTTGCTCTCCGTGCCTCCATTGAACAGACCTTTACTCCTGCCATCAGCTGAGGTTGGGTTAGTTGGGCGCCTCAGGCTCCTCCATCCTGGCAGCCTACTGTGGTCTTTACGCATATATTTATACGGTCTGAAGAGTAGCACACCACCAGTTATTCGGCATTGTAGTCTCCGTTGGGCAAACCCTGGGCATACGGTTCAGTCCTCCGTTACTGCTACGGCAGTATACATCACCAGTTGGTGCCATTGTAGTCTCCGTTGGGCAAACTCCGGGCATACGATTGACTGCTACGGCAGCATCCAATTTGCTAAGGGCCTCCGCTCCTATTTGTGGCATTACTCGACATTTCTACTCTCCCCTGTCAGGTAGAGTCTCCAGGGCCTCACTCTGATAGGTCCCGTCTAGTCTCTTGGACTATCAGTAACCCATTAAGTGCTGTCTTGTATGCATATCACACACTATACCTGACCTGTGTCAATACATTGTTATCCTGTCTGTACAATTACTGGACCCATGTGGGTATTCATCTGTAACCTGTCCTGTGTCAGTATCGCATTGTACTCTTGCTACTGGACCAGTGAGGGTTATTGTTATTTTACCTTGTTCAATAAAACTGTGTTTTTACCTAAACTACTGTCTCTGAGTGTCAAACAAACCGTTACACTGAGGAAGTCTGCCAGGATGTTTTCTATGCCTGGAATGTGCATGTTAGAGATGGCAGGAACGTGATTTTCTGCCCAAGCTAAAATAGCCTTAACCTCTAACCAAGTGGAAGCGTTTCTTGTGCCTTCTTGCTTGTTGATGTAAGCCACAGCCATGGCGTTGTCTGACTGGACGTAGACTGGACAGTCCCTCAGTGGAGAGGACCAGTAGACAAAGCATGTTGAATCTCTCTGAGCTCCAGAATGTTGATGGGGAGGAGAGTCTCCTATGCACTCCATCAGCCCTGAACCCCCAGGTGACCCAGGACAGCTCCCCAGCGGTAAAGGCTGACGTCCGTTGTCACCAGAGTCCAATATTGAACAACAAAGGGTTTCCCTTTCCTCAGGTTGGAACTGTTCATCCACCAGAGGAGGTCCTGCCTCACTTGCAGGGGAAGAGAGATTAACCGATCCAGAAGATCCGGGTTTCCCTCGGTAAGCCCTGATAGAGAACCTCTGAAACTCCCTGGTGTGCCCATGGAACCACTTCCATGATGGATACCATCTTACCCACAAGGGATGAGAACTTGCAAACCGCGACTGAGGTCTACTTCAGAGCATGGGAATACCAGATTCTGAGTGGGAACTGGAGCAGACTTGTCCATGTACAGAATCCACCCATGCTTGTAGTGAGTACAGACCACAAAAGAATTGAGATCCTTGAGGTCCAGGATCTGCCGCCATCCTTCTTGGGAACTACAAATAGGTTGGAACAGAAACCTAAACCTCTCTCTTACAGAGGAACCAGAGTTCAAGAGAGTCCAAGAAAGCCTGCACCTCCCCATTGAAGATACTTAACCTTCCATGAGTCTGAGGAGGATGAGAAAGGAAGAATCTGTAGGGAGGTAGGGATGTGAAGGGAATCCTGTAGCCTCCTGAAACCACCTGTAATATCCACTGAACCGCAACAAAGCCTGCCCAAATGATTGAAAAATTATGCAGGGGACCACCTACGGGTGTGTGTGGGACAGGGTTTGGTGAGTCATGCCGAAGAAGATTTGGATTTGGTGGAGGAGTGCTTGAACCTCCACTGTTGCCTGGGCTTGGGGATGGAGAATGGGGTGCTGGGCTGAGACCAAACTGGATTTGCCCTTTGCTTTGGCTAGGATGAAAAAGATGCTGTTTCCTTGCCATAATAGGTCATTTAGGAATAGTAGGCAACAAGGTGTTCTTTCCCCCAGGGGCCTCAATGATGACATTCTTCAGTTCAGAACCAAAAAGAGACATACCCTGAAAAGGGAGAGAAATTACGGACTTCTTAGAAGATAAGTCAGCAGACCAAATCTTAAGTCACAGTGTGTGTCTAGCAGCGACAGAAAAGTCAGAAGCCTAAGCTTCAAGCCTTATGGCATCAAAGAGGGCATCAGTCACATAATTCTGAGCCTCAAACATGTTGGCTAGAATGGACAAAAGATCCTCCTTAGGGGCACCCTTGCAGACAGCTTCAGTAAGCTGTTCAGTGCAAACAGCAATGGCTCTAGTAACCCAGACAGAACCCAAGGTAGGCTGTAAAGAGGCACCTATGACCACAAAAGTAGACTTCAGGTTAGCCTCAAGCATTCTATCAGTTAAATCCTTGAGTGCCGTGGCATCTGCCAAGGGCAAAGCAGTGGATTTAGACAGTCTGGAAATAGGTTGGTCCACCTAAGGAGGTGTAGCCCACTGAGCCAAAGCCGCGTCAGAAAAGGAATACAGCTTAGAGAATCTCTTAGGAAGAGCAAGAAGCTTGTCTGGAGTTTTCCACTCATCCATGATAACCTGATCAAGAGTGGGATTAGGCGTAAACATGGTACTACATAGTAACATAGTAATATAGTAAATTAGGCTGAATAAAGACACAAGTCCATCAAGTTCAAACTTTGCCTCACGCCCCAGTGACTGAGAATTTTATAGCTTGCCTGCTACCAAATAAGTTAGTCTTTATCAGACCTTCCTGATCTGCCTGCTAATAAACAGTATAATTCTGTATATTCCATTTTGAAAAAAATGTATCTAATCTTCTCTTAAATGTATCCATTGTATCTGCCATAACTAGCTCCTTGGGCAAGGAATTCCACAATTTAACAGATGTTACTGTAAAAACCCCTTCCTCTGTTGAAGTCTAAACCTCCTTTCCTCTAATCTCAAGGGGTGTCCCCTGGTCACCTGATCAGGCCTTGGAATAAACAGCTCACCATAGAGATCCTTGTATTGACCTCTCATATACTTGAACAATGTGATAAGGTCTCCTCTTAGTCGTCTTTTCTCTAGAGTAAATAAACCAAGTTTGTCTAATCGTTCCTCATACGTCAAGTCCTCCATTCCTTTAATTAATTTTGTTCCTCTTCGCTGTACCCTCTCTAGTTCTAGTATATCCTTTTTCAGGACTGGTGCCCAAAACTGCAGTCAAGGTGAGGTCTTACCATTGATTTGTACAGTGGCAAAATAATGTTATCCACTCTTGCTTCAATACCTCTTTTTATACAAGACAGGGTTTTGTTTGCCTTTACTGCTGCTGTTTGACATTGGTCACTGTTTCCAAGTTTGTAGTTGACAAGGATACCCAGGTCTTTCTCTAGCAATGAGTCCCCTAAAATGATTCCATTAAGTTTATAAGTAGCCTTGGGATTATTTCCTCCCAAATGCATGACTTTATACCTCCCCACTTTAAACTTCATATTCCATTTGTTTGCCTAATCTGCCATTTTCTGTAAATCCCTATGTAGAGAGCAAATATCCAGTTCTGAATTAATTTACCCTGCATAATTTGGTGTCGTCTGCAAATATTGATATTTTGCTTTCTATATCTATTTCCAGATCATTTATAAACATATTAAAAAGCAGTGGACCTAATACTGAACCCTGAGGTACTCCACTGTCCACTTTAACTGTATTAGAGAATTGTCCATTTACAACCACGCTGTTCCCTATCCTTCAACCAGTTTTGTATCCAATTGCAAAGGTTATCTCCTAGCCCCGATTTCCTTATTTTATACGCCAGCCTTCTGTGTGGCACTGTATCAAATGCCTTTGTAAAGTCTAGGTATATTACATCAACTGCTTTGCTATTATCCAGGTTGCTGCTTACTTACTCATAGAAGCTGAAAAGGTTAGTTTGCCATGATCTATTCTTCATAAAACCATGTTGATTCTTGCTAATGATCTTATTTTTTGTGTTGGAATCCTGAATATATGGTGCTGGACTTCTTGAGTCTTTGAAAGACATCAGAAGTAGAATGTGTCTCAAGAGAGTTGACAGGAATGTTGAGGGTAGTCAAAAATGCCTTAATGAGACCCTCAGAATAGGGTTAGGGGTCAGCTTCAAAGGGGTCCCCATAGGTATGGGATGATGTCCCTTCCGCACATTCACCATCCTCAGGCTCCTCAAAAGAATCCTCCTCAGAGGAATCACACAGGTCAGGAATACCAGGGGCCTTAGGGGCCACAAAGCTGAATGAAGTAGGGGACTTCCAAGACTGAAAAAACCCCTGAAGAGAGAGAGGAAACTGTGCCATAGAGGACTTTAAGTCCTTGACCCAGTGTGTTCATGGCTGGAGGGCCCTGGCAGAGGGGCCACAGTGCATGAGGGGCATAAGTGACCTGAATATTCTCTGGGCATGGGGAACAATAAGCAAGGGGGATCAAAGAGGCCCCTGAGTCCTTAGCCTTGGGCCTAGCCCCATCCTTACAGGAGAAGTGTCCTACAGTATTAGGGAACTCAAATACTGTCACCCAGATTAAGAAATCACCCCAGAAAGGCTAAAAAATTAACTTATCTGGCAAGCGAAGAGTTAACCTGATGAAGAGAGTAGAGGAATCCAAGCCCTGCATAGGATACTTATTTCAGGAGAGACAAAAATGTAGTCCAAAATCTGATCCAATTAGAAAAAGGCCCATGAAACGGGTGTTTATAGGACATGTTGTTCTGTCCTCAAAGTACTCTAAAAGCAGAACTCGAACCCCCCAGAGACCCCCAGGACACTGCAGAGGTGAACTGGATTATAGGACAAGGGGAGTTAAGAAGAACGAGCCCTCTCACAACTTGGTTCATGAAGGGGTTGCAGAGATATGTCCCAAAGCAATCTGTCCCATAGAAGTTGATGGAGCATTGCGGCTATGCAGTAAAGCGCACCGGGAATTTAAATAAAACGACTAAAGTAAAAAGTGTTCAAAAAGTTCCACAACACATACAGAACACCAAATAATATAAAAAACACATAAATACAAACAGAAAATGAGAATAAAGTCCCCCAAATCATTCAAGCATTGCAGGGAAGGGGTTAATGACCACAACACAGTCCCAAAATGCTCCAAGGATCCAGAGAACAGAATATAAGTACCCAACCTGAATGCAGGAGTTATAAAAAAACTCCAGAAAGACCCCTGTGCAGAGTGGAATTGTCAGACAAGTGGACCATGGCACTCAAAGGGTTGCTCACATATTTTTGCAGGTCTTCTTTCTTCAGATAACCATTGAGAAAGCAGAAGCTTCTGAGAGACTCCTGTGGAGAGAGAGACATGGGTTGCATGATTCTCTCCCAGGGCTGCAAAGATCCACAGACAGCACCTGCAAACTAGGCAATCCTCCAAGGGAAGCCAGTAATGGTAATCCACCTAATGGGGGATTTTGGGCACCCAATATCTAAGAAAAAAACAATAAAATAAATAAAAAAACTAAGCAGAACTGTTCACAGCCTTCTTAAAAGATGATGAAACAAACCATTCTGGCTAGGAAGGGCTAAATTAACCTGATATGGAGGAGGGGAGGTTCCACCCCTGCATGTCTTTCAGAATTGTTCCAGCCTACTGGGAGGAGCTGTCACCTCCCCATGGTACCTGTATGTCATATTGGACGACAAAGAAATACAATTTATTTCATTTGAGGCACCATGAAAAGGATGGATTTGTTAAAAAAAAAACAAGACATTGTTTATCATATAGCTTCCTAAACAGATGGATAGCAAAATGTTGAAAAAGTGCCTGATTTCCTCAGTGGACAAATTTCCCCAAACCTCTGGCACTCAAACCAAACCAAAATACCTTGAAACTACCTCCACCACAGAGATCTAGAGATTTAAAACTACTGTGTCCTAACTCCTGATTCTTTCAAACTCCATTTGTCTGCAAGCCACTTAATAGGAAGACACAAGGACCTAATAAAGATTGCTTCCAAGGGAAAAAAAACAGCCCAGAAATCGGAACCCAGCATGCTTACACAAAGTTTTTTAGCCAAATATGTAACTACCTATTCGGCTGCTACCTTCCTGTATAGCACAGGAAGTATAACAGAAAATATCAGCTTACAAGTTCTTTGCATAAGCTTGTGACCTAAATCCCTGAAGTCATTCTTATCAGACCTTCATCTCCCACCGATCATTCATACCAATACATACCATGACAGCCTGGTCATGCCCCGGCCCTCCCAACAATCAACCTGATCTACTACATGTTAAACCCAAGCACCTGGGAGACAGCAAACTGTTGAAAAATGTCCTAATAAAGGAACACCCCACCACCACCTATATACGTTTACCTGCATCTTGGATGCCCTCAGTGTTACAGGGGCTGTTCTCCCTGCTGTTAGAAAGAATAGTGCTCTCCAGCAAAGGCATTCCTGTGCCACCACAATTTTCACTTTATATATAGAGGCTAGTGATAGTGGCATCTATAATAGTGTGATCAGACAACATAATTGGATGAATAACAGTAGATTGTAGGGAATCTGATGATCACAAAAAATTGATTCAGGTGTAGACTTGGTGTTGATGGGGTAGGATTTATATAAAAATGTGCAGAGAACCCTCCAAATATAAATGAGTCTATAATCTTGTATGAACTGGGTTTCAATTATGGGAGATGTTTAATCTCAGAAAGATTTTCTTCTTCCGATGGAGCCGAGATATTACAGACTTGCAGAACAGGACAGTGAGAGGTGCAAAGAACAGGAACAAAGCACACTGAAAAAGAACAAAGCCACAAGGTACAGCCTAAGCTTTAAGCTGGGCTAGATTTCTTACCACACACATACACACCCATACAAACATATAAATTACAGGAACAAAGGGGCAGGTATGAATGACAGGGTACCCTGGAAGTGGTCTGGTTAGTTCAGGATATTAGTTTGGCAGCCTGATTCCATAAGCTTGGCAGCCTGATTACATAAGTTCTGAGCCTAGGAGCTGATATGCATTCCCCAATTAAGTGTTTAGGACCAGGACCCAGACAGGACACAAAAAATGTAAAATGCAATACCCCTTTATTAGTGCAAAAAAGCCCAGAAGCATGATCCAAGAGCATAAACCAAAAGACACGCGAGGATCAGTAACCAAGACAGGTAATCAGCCAAGCCGGAGTCAGGAAGCCAGAAGTCTGTGATGTCAGGAACAAGCCGAGGGTCAGAAGAACAGAAGTCAGCGAAGTCTGGAACAAGCCAGCAGCAACACGTCAGCAAACAAACACAAAGACAATGGGGAAGTAAGCCAAGCTGCTAAAAATACCCCGAGAGGGTTGGCTGATAACAGTCAGGTGAGTAATCAGAGAGGTCAGCAGAGGGTTTATGGGAAAAGAGTGCATGGAAAGCATGAAGTAGGGCGGGGGCATGCATATCTGCAGCTGGAACCCATGAGCGCTTTTCTGGACTGTAACCCTTCCAATGGACAAATATTGAAGACTCCCTCGGAACCTACGAGAGTCAACTATGGATTGGACCTCATACTCCTCATGGCCGTCAACGGCACCGAATGAGTTCGAGGAGTGACCATAATGAAACGATTACATACCAGAGGTTTCAGCAGCGAGACATGGAACACATATTGGGAGGAAGGTCTAGGGCATAAGCCACAGGGTTCACACGTCGGAGGATACGGAAAGTTCCCACAAAACGGGGAGCCAGTTTCTGAGAGGGCAATCGAAGGTGAAGATTTCTGGAGGACAACCAGACCCTCTTCCGGACCTGGTAGGAGGGTGCGGGTAGGCGTTTATGATTAGCCTGGAGCTCCTAGGATTGTTGTGAGCTTCGCAATGACTCTTGGACCTGCACCCATGTGGATACGGATTCACTGGAGATGATCCTCCAATGTCGGGATCCCCTGGGGTCAAACTAATCTGGAATCATGGAGGGTTAATACTCATAACTCATACCCGGGTAGAAGCCGAGACAGCACTGTTATGAGCAAAAGGTAGCAGGTCCAACCAATTGTTCTGATGGTCTGAGATGTAACACCGCAGGAATTGCTCCAAGGCTTGATTAGCCCTTTCCGCTGCCCCATTCGATTGCGGGTCATAGGCCGAGGAGAAGGAAAGTTGGATACCTTGTTGCGCACAGAAGGCCCTCCAGAATCTCGAGACGAACTGGCTGCCCTGGTCAGAAACTATGACTTTGGGAACCTCGTGTAGCCGATAGACCTCTTTGACAAAGATCGTAGTCAACTCTTTAGCGGATGGAAGTTTTTTGAATGGTATGCAATGAATCATCTTAGAAAATCTGTCAACGACCATGAGGATGACAGTGTGACCATTAGACAAAGGGATGTCAACTATGAAGTCCATGGCAAGGTGTGACCGTGGCTTCTTCCCATTGGGTATGGGTTGGAAAAGGCCCACTGGAAGGTGATGAGGTGATTTGGTCTGCGCACAGACTGTACAGGCAGCAACAAAGGCAGCAACATCTTTTCTGACTTATGGCCACCAGAAGAGACAGGAAACTGACCAGAGGAGCTGGTTCTTTCCGGGATGACCTGCTGATTTAGTCTCATAGTAGGTTTCAAGCACCTTGGTACAGAGGTTAGTAGGTACAAAACAGCGCCCAGAGCGAATCTCAGCAGGTGCATCTATTTGGGTGGTATGCTGGTATGTATGGTGACTAGTACTTTGTTCTGAGGAATAACAGGACAAGGAGGGCACTGCTCTTCAGCGCCCGAGATCTGTCTGGATAGGGCATCAGCCCGAACATTTTTACGAGACCACATAATTAAAAAGAGTCAAAAATAAGGCCCATCTGTCCTGTCCTGGAGACAAGCTGTCACGGTATTTGAAGACTCTCAGACTTAAGGTTTGGTAAAAACGTAACTTTATTGAAAAGTTAAGGCAATCCCCCGTAGGGTATCATACATATATAACAATACAGCAATAAATGACAAGAGAATAGGTTCTACCGGCCTTGCCAATAATACCGGGCAAGGCAACCCGAGTGACAGTTGCAATAGCGATAGGCTCTACTGGCCTTGCCTATACCGGGTAAGGCAACCGTGAGATGACATGTACCGGTTCTACCGGCCTTACCAATACCGGGCAAGGCAGCCCAATGGAGTACTGAGTGTAGGCTCTACCGGCCCTGCCAATACCGGGTAAGGCAACCTTAGGATGGCAGCAAGAACAGGTTCTACCGGCCTTACCAATACCAGGCAGGGCAGCCTGAGGAAATACTGATAGTAGGCTCTACCGACCCTGCCTATACCGGGTAAGGCAACCTTAAGATGTTAACGTATTTAGGTTCTACCGGCCTTACCAATACTGGGCAGGGCAGCCCAAGAGAGAGACCAAGCTGTCAGGTGACAATGACAGTAGTATGGAGAGGAACAATGGTCTCCTCAGCAGAAGTCTTTAGCCTGAGAATACCAGACAACTGCGTAGGGAATTGGACAGCAACCTGTCCTCAGTAAATGAGTAGTCAAGGAGCAAACCAGCGTCCGCACGCTGGGACCAACAGTTACTAGCGCCACCATGTTTAATGGAGTAAACCAGCGTCCACACGCTGGGACCAACAGTAATGAGCACAACCAGGTTAATGGAGTAAACCAGCGTCGGCACGCTGGGACCAACAGAGTGAGCATAACCAGGTAATGGAGTAAACCAGCGTCCGCACGCTGGGACCAACAGAGTGAGCATAACCAGATAATGGAGTAAACCAGCGTCCGCACGCTGGGACCAACAGTATAGGTCGCCGGAGCGAGAAACAACAATGTCGCCTAAGCGATAGCAGATGGAGCGAGAGTCCAGAGATCAAGTGGAGCGAGCACAGCTGCACTGACAGATGACCCGAACTGCTGGAGCAACGGAAGAGACCGGAACCGGCTGGAGAGACTAGCAGACAGGAGACTCAGGAACTCAGGAACGATCAACTGGCGAGGTACTGGAACCCAGGAACACAGGAACACCGGAACAACGGAGTACTGGAGTACTGGAATACTGGAACACTGGTATATCAGGCCCAAAAGCCTGACAAGCAGGTCAGGTAAAGTGATGTCAGAAACACCACAAAAGGGCAACCTGGGAGTGCCCAAACTGGGTTTAAATAGGCTGAGTGACGATGCTGATAACAGACAGCCAATGAGGAACTCCAGCAAGTGATAGACACAGGATAGCATGAATCACGGGCACCGTGATAGTACCCCCCTTTCAAAGACCCCCTCTCCTAGAGTAGGGTCTGGGCTTCTGAGGGTAATTGGTATGAAAAATTCGTAGTAACTTGGGTGCATGAAGGTCCTTACTATCTACCCAAGAACTATCCTCAGGACTATAACCTTTCCAATGCACCAGATACTGTACCCCTCCTCTGTGCCTACGGGAATCAATAATACTTTGTACTTCGTACTCCTCCTGCCCCTCGACTTCAACAGGACCTGGCATCACAGGTGTAGTAGTGTAACGGTTTCAAACCAGAGGCTTAAGGAGAGACACATGGAATACATTATGAATGCGCATGGATGCAGGTAATTCCAAAGCATAGGAAACAGGGTTAATCTTGCGAATAATTCTGTAGGGACCAATAAACCGAGGTGCCAGCTTATTAGATGGGACCTTGAGCTTCAGATTCTTAGAGGACAGTCATACTCTATCCCCAGCTTGGAAGGAAACCGCTGGAAGCCTTCATGACGCTGATGTCGCTGGAAAGACTGGCCCAGTGCCCTCTGAACTTGTGCCCATGTGGAACGGAGTTGCTCTATATGCTCATCCAGAGCTGGAATCTGCTGTGTCTGAAAGGAATCCGGGAGCAGACAGGGTTGGAACCCATAATTGATCAAAAATGGAGAGCTCCCGGAG
This sequence comes from Rhinophrynus dorsalis, assembly GCA_037306005.1. Lineage (NCBI taxonomy): Eukaryota > Metazoa > Chordata > Amphibia > Anura > Rhinophrynidae > Rhinophrynus > Rhinophrynus dorsalis. The sequence goes on along the minus strand of CM074720.1, from coordinate 178,230,099 downwards.
GAGGAATTAACTGCACAGTTCCTGGCGAACTCCGCCCAAGGCAACAAGTCGGCCCAATTATCATGATGGTCAGTCACAAAACAGCGCAGAAACTGTTCCAAACCTTGATTGGCCCTCTCAGCGGCCCCATTAGTCTGGGGATGATAAGCAGAAGAGAATGATAGCTGTATACCCATCTGTTCGCAAAATGCCTTCCAGAATCTGGACACAAACTGGCTCCCCCTGTCGGACACCAGTACCCTAGGTACTCCATGCAACCGAAACACTTCTCGAGCAAATACCATTGCCAGTTCTTTAGCCGAAGGAAGGCCACGGAGAGGTACGAAGTGAGCCATTTTAGAAATCCTGTCTACCACCATCAATATGAAGGAATACCCTCTAGACCTGGGAAATTCTCCCATAAAGTCGATAGAGACATGAGACCAAGGGCGTTCACCATTAGGCACCGGCTGAAGCAAGCCCACCGGGAGATGTCTAGGGGTTTTGGCACGGGCGCAGATGGCACAGGCATTCGTAAAATTGGCACAATCTGCTCTCATAGAAGGCCACCAGAATAACTGAGAAAGGGACCAAAACAATTGATCTCTACCAATATGTCCCGCAGCCTTAGAGGAGTAGTAGGTTTCAAGTAATCAAGTACGGAATGGTTCAGCGACAAAACATTTGCCCACTGGAGTAGGAGGAGCAGAGGCTTGGGAAGCCAAAATCTCTTCCCCTAGTGGTGAAGTGATACTAGTACGTATGGTGGCCAGTATTCAATCAGGTTGAATGATAGGTGCTGGTGCTTCTTCTCTGTCAACCTCCGCCTCAAATTGTCTAGACAGAGCATCAGCCCTAACATTTTTAGATCCCGGTAAATATGATACAATAAAATTGAATCGGGATAGAAACAATGCCCATCTGGCCTGGCGAGAATACAATCTCTTGGCCTCAGAGAGATAAGTCAGATTCTTGTGATCAGTCAAAATTAAAACGGGATGTTTTGTGCCTTCAAGTAAATGACGCCATTCTTTGAGAGCCAGGATAATTGCCAGTAATTCTCTATCACCAATTTCATAATGACTTTGTGCTCGGTCAATTTCTTAGAAAAGAACCCACAAGGTCTGAGTGTGCCGCCTTTGATCTGTCATTGAGACAGAACTGCCCCAACCCCAATATCTGAGGCATCAACCTCTAATGTAAAGGGAAGAAACGGATTGGGGTGTGATAACACAGGAGCTTTAGCAAAGGCTACCTTCAATTTCTCAAAGGCCTCCTCAGCAGCCACCGGCCAGAGAGATGGGTTAGCACCCTTATGTGTGAGGTCAGACAGAGGTTTCACAATAGAGGAGAAGTTCTTAATAAACTTCCTATAATAAATGGCGAAGCCCAGGAATCGTTGGATGGCTTTAAGACTCTTAGGTTTAGGCCACTGTAAGACTGCCGTAAATTTTTCTTTATCCCTGGCAATGCCGTCTTTGCCAATTATGAACCCCAGAAATGGTACACTGGTTTTGTGGAACTCACATTTCTCCAGTTTACAGAATAATCTATTTTTGCGTAAGCGCAGCAACACTTCAGACACATCCTTAATGTGTTGTGACAAATGTTTGGAGTGGATAAGTATATCGTCAAGGTAAACTACGACACATGATTGTAACATATCTCTGAGAACGTCACTGATCAATTCTTGAAAGACTGCAGGTGCATTACATAGACCAAATGGCATGACTAGGTATTCATAATGCCCAGATCTCGTATTGAAGGCAGTTTTCCACTCATCACCGGCTCTGATACGTATCAAATTGTAAGCTGCCCGTAAATCCAATTTGGTGAAAATCGAGGACCCCTTAAGTCTATCAAAAAGCTTGGTGATGAGTGGTATCGGGTAAGCATTCTTTGCCATAAGCTTATTCAGCCCATGGTAGTCTATGCATGGTCGCAGTTCTCCACTTTTTTTCTTAACAAAAAAGAACCCGGCCCCAGTCGGAGAAGTAGATTTCCTTATGATCCCTCTACTAAGGGCATCAGCTATGTATTCCTCCATAGCTTGGTTTTCCTCACAAGACAATGGATACGTGCGTCCCCTCGGTGGTTCTGCTCCAGGACTCAGTTCTATACGACAGTTGTATGGTCTGTGCTGAGGTAAGGCACCAGCCTCTCCCTTACTGAAAACATCGCTAAACTGCTGGTAGACATCAGGTAGTGAAGGGGAGGTGCACAAGACCTTAACAGGATGGGTAACGCACGTATCCATACAGAACTGAGACCAAGCAGAAATCTCACATTTCTGCCAATCAAATTGTGGGTTGTGCAACTGTAACCAAGGAAAGCCCAAAATTGCGGCATGGTGAGGAGAGTTAATTAACTGAAACTGCTGCTTCTCCTTGTGGAGAGCCCCAATAGTCATGGACAATGGTATTGTTTCAAAAGTAACCTGGGCGGGTTCCAAAGGTCTGCCATCAATCGCTTCAATAGCAAGAGGGGTTTCTCTCTGTTTGCGTGGTACCCCGTGCAACTCAGCAAAGGTATTGTCCATAAAATACCCAGCTGTACCAGAATCAACCAGGGCTAAAACCTCCACTGAGCGTTGTGCCCATGACAATACCACCTGTATGGTGGGTTTAAGTGTGCCCATCACTGGGGACGATTGGACACCACCTAGGGCCTGTCCCCCAAGGTACCCTAGGTGTGTTCGTTTCCTGGACGTACCGGACAAGATCTCAACAGGTGACCATTTTTAACGCAATATAAACATAATCCCTGTATTTTGCAATACCTCCTCTGTTCCTTGGTTAACCTAGTGAAACCCACATGCATAGGTTCACCTGGTTCCTGTATTGGTTCACTAGGTTTTGGATGCCAAGGGAGGGTTGGGTGGGCAAAATATGCTACTGGACCCATTATTTTTAAGCCGTGCTCGTCGCTCTCTGGCGGTTAATTTCTCACGTATTCTGGAGTCAATTAGAATAACGTATTCGATATAATCATCTAGGTCAGTGGGTAAATCTTTTGCTGCAATCTCGTCTTTAATCTGGTCACTCAAGCCTTGAGCAAAAGCTGCCAACAGGGCCTCGTTATTCCATCCTACCTCTGCTGCCATGGTGCGGAATTCAATGGCATAATCGCCTACCGTGCGCCTGCCCTGTTGTATCTCCATAAGACGTTTAGCAGCAGAGGTAGTTCTACCAGGAGGCTCGAATACTCTCCGAAAGGATTGCACAAAATCACAGAAATTCTTTGTGCAAGGTTTAGCGTTTTCCCATAGTGGGTTAGCCCAGGCCAATGCTCTACCGGTCAGCAGGGATATCATGAACCCAACCTTGCTGCGATCACTAGGAAATGCGTGTGCCGTCAATTCCATAAATATTTCAAGTTGATTAATAAACCCTCTGCATAGTTGAGGGTCACTGTCATATCTCAGCGGCAAGGGTGCAGAAGCCGTTAACCCTTTGACTGCGGTCCCTGAGGGCCTAGACTCATTCTCCGGTGTCTGAATTGGCGGGACCACCGGGCTAGCACCGGACTTATCAGCAAGTACCGTGCGTTCAAGAATAGTTTGGATAGCTACCGCTAGCTGATCCAAACGTTGCTCGTGCATATCCATCCTCCAATGGATATTTTGTGCGTTACCGTCACTCTTAGTGTCTGAGGTCATGGCCCTTTCATACTGTCATGGTATTTGAAGACTCTCAGACTTAAGGTTTGGTAAAAATGTAACTTTATTGAAAAGTTAAGGCAATCCCCTGTAGGGGGGTATCATACATATATAACAATACAACAATAAATGACAAGTGAATAGGTTCTACCGGCCTTGCCAATAATACCGGGCAAGGCAACCCGAGTGACAGTTGCAATAGCCATAGGCTCTACCAGCCTTGCCTATACCGGGTAAGGCAACCGTGAGATGACATGTACCGGTTCTACTGGCCTTGCCAATACTGGGCAAGGCAGCCCAATGGAGTACTGAGTGTAGGCTCTATCGGCCCTGCCAATACCGAGTAAGGCAACCTTAGGATGGCAGCCAGAACAGGTTCTGCCGGCCTTACCAATACCGGGCAGGGCAGCCTGAGGAAATACTGATAGTAGGCTCTACCGACCCTGCCTATACCGGGTAAGGCAACCTTAAGATGTTAACGTATTTAGGTTCTACCGGCCTTACCAATACCGGGAAGGGCAGCCCAAGAGAGGAGACCAGCTGTCAGGTGACAATGACAGTAGTATGGAGAGGAACAATGGTCTCCTCAGCAGAAGTCTTTAGCCTGAGAATACCAGACAACTGCGAAGGGAATTGGACAGCAACCTGTCCTCAGTATATGAGTAGTCAAGGAGCAAACCAGCGTCCGCACGCTGGGACCAACAGTTACTAGCGCCACCAGGTTTAATGGAGTAAACCAGCGTCCACACGCTGGGACCAACAGTAATGAGCGCAATCAGATCAATGGAGTAAACCAGCGTCCGCACGCTGGGACCAACAGTAATGAGCGCAACCAGGTAATGGAGTAAACCAGCGTCCGCACGCTGGGACCAACAGAGTGAGCGCAACCAGATTAATGGAATAAACCAGCGTCCGCATGCTGGGACCAACAGAGTGAGCACAACCAGATAATGGAGTAAACCAGCGTCCACACGCTGGGACCAACGGAGTGAGTGCAACCAGGTTAATGGAGTAAACCAGCGTCCGCACGCTGGGACCAACAGAGTGAGCGCACCAGGTTAATGAAGTAAAGCAGCGTCCGCACGCTGGGACCAACAGAGTGAGCACAACCAGATAATGGAGTAAACCAGCGTCCGCACACTGGGACCAACAGTATAGGTCGCCGGAGCGAGAAAGAACAATGTCTCCTAAGCGACAGCAGATGGAGTGAGAGTCCAGAGATCAAGCAGAGGATACACCGGAGCGAGCACAGCTGCACTGACAGATGACCGGAACTGCTGGAGCCACGGAAGAGACCGGAACCGGCTGGAGAGACTAGCAGGCAGGAGACTCAGGAACTCAGGAATGATCAACTGGCGAGGTCCTGGAACCCAGGAACACTGGAACAACGGAGTACTGGAACACAGGAACACTGGTATATCAGGCCCAAAAGCCTGACAAGCAGGTCAGGTAAAGTGATGTCAGAAACACCACAAAAGGGCAACCTGGGAGTGCCCAAACTGGGTTTAAATAGGCTGAGTGAGGAGGGCTGATAACAGACAGCCAATGAGGAACTCCAGCAAGTGATAGACACAGGATAGCACGAATCATGGGCACCGTGATACAAGCGCTTAGCTTCAGACAAGTAGGTAAGGTTTTTATGATCCGGGAGGATTAGAACTGGCATGGAAGTTCCCTCGAGCAAACGACTCCATTCTTTGAGAGCCAGTATTATCACCAGAAGCTCTCGATCGCCAATCTGATAATTGCACTCCTCAGGACTTAGCTTCTTCGAGAAATACCCACACAGGTGCAACTGGCTGTCAGGAGTAGGACGTTGAGACAGGAGGGCGCCTACTCCTGTCTCAGACACATCAACCTCCTGCCACTCTGGATATCTTAGAAAATCTTGTCTCTTTCAAGACACTTCTCTCCTCTACTCCTTTTTACATTTCCACTCTAATCTCCCATTATACCCCATCCCGCCACTTGCGTTTGGCCAAAGATTGTGTTCTCTCAGCTCCTTTTGGGTCTAGAGCCCTGTCACGTATCAAACCTTTTTCTCTCATTGCTCCGTATCTATGGAATGCTCCTCTCTGATAACCTTCAAATCTTACTTAAAAATGCACCTCATGGATAAAATCTCAACATGCTAGAAGGCACTGATGTTGTACAATGAACGCTCTTATAAATTATTTACTTTACTGATGTCCTCTATCATCATCAGAACTAGCACTGTATTCAGCACTTGACCCTTATGTACTCTGTATGTCTCCCTTTACCACTTTAGATTGTAAGCTTTTGGGCAGGGACCTCCCACCCAATATTTCACTCTACAAAGCATCTGTAACCCTGTATTGTTTAAACCCTTAAATTGTAAAGCGTTACATACTCTTGTGGTGATATATAAATAAACATATTCATTCATTCATTCAAATATGAATGGAAGCTTGGGTTTCGGGTGTGCCAAAATAGGTGCTGCGGCAAAAGCAGCTTTTAGTGACTCAAATGCCCTTATGGCTTCCGGAGACCAGTGAGTAGAGTTACCATCTTTTTTTTGGTCATGTCGGTAAGGGGTTTTACAATAGAGGAAAAATTGCGGATAAATTTCCTATAGTAGTTTGCAAAACCGAGGAAACATTGAAGGGAGCAGAGGCCTACGGGTTGTGGCCACTAGAGAACGGCCAAGAGTCTTTCAGGGTCCATAGCAAAACCAACCTCTGAAATTACGTACCCCATGAAGGTGACCTGTTTGTGGTGAAAACTCACACTTCTCTAATTTACAAGTTATTTTGTCTTAATTTTTGCAGGACTCGATTTACATCTGCATGGTGGCTTTCCATGGAGGAGAAATGGATCAGAATGTCATCTAAGTATACCACCATGCACTGTTGGAGCATGTCCTGCAGGACATCATTCAAGAATTCTTGGAAAACCGCAGGAGCATTGCAGAGACCAAAGGGCATTACAAGGTATTCATAATGTCCGCTCCTGGTGTTAAATGTGGTTTTTCCATTCGTGGCCCTCCTTTATCCGTACCAAATTATACGCCCCTCGCAGGTCGAGCTTAGTGAATATCCTAGACCCTTTCAATTGATCGAATAACTCAGTAACCAGTGGAATAGGGTAGGCATTTTTAACTGTGATATGATTGAGCCCCCCGGGACAGCGCATCCTCAACATACTCCTCCAAGACCTTATTCTCCATGACAGAAAGAGGGTAGACTTGACCTCGAGGAGGTATGGTACCTGGTTGTAGATCAATGGTACAATCGTATGGGCGCTGAGGCGGGACCCCACCAGCCCGGCCCTTATCGAATACATCACAGAACTCTTGGTACTCTTCAGGCAGCAAACAGACCGAGGATGTGGTTAGCACCCTCCCTACTTTTACTAGGCATGTCTTAGAACAGTTGGGTGACCATGACATGACTTCAGCCCTTACCCAATCAACTGTGGGATTGTGTTTGCACAACCACGGATAACCCAGGATCACAGGATAGTGAGTAGACTGGATCACCTGGAATTGTAAGGTTTCATGATGAAGAGCCCTTACAGCCATAGACAAAGGAGCGGTTTTGTGGGTAATCTGCGATGGCTGCATGGGTCTACCATCAATCGCCTCGAGGGCAAGTGGAGTGGTACAGAGCTGCAATGGAATGGAGTGCTTCTGGGTGAAGTCACTATCAATAAAGAGGCCCGCTGCACCAATAAGTGCCTCTGAAGTAATGGAACTTTTGCCCCAAGAGAGCCCAACGGAGACTAGTGGTTTATCCAGATGGATACCCGGCTGTTTCCCGGACGTGTGGGGCAAGTTCGCAGTAGATGCCCTGCCTTACCGCAGTAAAGGCACAGGCCATCGCTCCTCCTCAAGGCCTTTTCCACAACTGAAAGGCGAGTGAATCCAATCTGCGTGGGTTCCACATTGACTGAGGTTTCGAGACTAGAAGGTGTGGGAAGAGAAGGAGGTAAGGGTGGGGACGAAAGGCTTGGAGTTAAACGGATGGGATGCCTTTGTAGGCGCTCCCTAAAGGAAGGTCTTTCATGGATTTTGGAGTCAATCAGAATACAATATGAGACCAGCTGCTCTAAATCACTGGGAAGGTCCCGGGCTGCAATCTCATCTTTAACTATATCCGAAAGCTCATTAGAGAAAGCAACCATGAGAGCCTCATTATTCCAACCAACCTCGGCTGCCAGGGTACAAAACTATGGAATAATCGAACACCGTCCTAGTACCCTGCTGGATGGACATTAGGTGCTTGGCAGCCGAGGTGGAGCGGCCCGGTATATCAAATACCCTTTTAAAGGATGCCACAAACTCAGGGTAATTGTATACAATAGTTTTCTGTGTCTTCCAAAGGGCAGTGGCCCAAGCCAAGGCCCTGTAAGATAGTAAGGAAAACACGAGGCCTACCGAGGACTATGGTACCATCTCCAGATAGATGCTAACCTGGTTTAAAAAACCTCTGCATTGGTTAGGGTCACCCCCATAATACTGGGGAAGCGGAGAAGACCCTGTCATACCTCTCACAACATTGGAATCACTATTGGAAGCCAGAGCGGGAGTGGCAGCAGCTATAGGGTCAGCCTGCGCCGAGGATTGCTGAGACGGTGGAACCAGATGCTCAGTACGGAGCAACAAAGCCTGGAGGGTTGCAGCAAACTGGTCCATGCGCTGGTCTACCTGGTCCAGCCTGAAAAAAAATATTTGGTGGATTGCCTGCGTATCCTGAGTTCATGGTCCTTGTGTACTGTTAGGGACCAGGAACAAGACAATACACAAAAAGGTAAAATGCAATACACCTTTATTAGTGCAACAAAAACAGAAGCATGATCCAAGAGCATAAACCAAAAGACACGCCAGGGTCAGAAACCAAGAGGGTTAATCAGCCGAGCCAGAGTCAGGAAACCAGAAGTCTGTGATATCAGGAACAAGCTGAGGGTCAGTACAGAAGTCAGCAAAGTCTGGAACAAGCCAAGTGGTATGGAACACAGCAAACAGGAACGCAGGAAAATCCACAGCAGCCAGTAGCAACAGGTTAGCAAACAAACAAAAGGACAATGGGGAAGTGAGTCAAGCTGCTATAAATACCCTGAGAGGGTTGGCTGATAACAGTCAAGTGAGTAATCAGATAGGTCAGCTGATTCAGCCTGAGCCAGAAAGTCAGAAGACAGCAGCAGTGGATAACAGAGCACTAGATTAGCTCAGACAGCAGAATCAAAAGGAAGAAAGGGAGCAGCTCAGCAAAACCTTGACATTAAGTTCAATTAAGTACTTTCATCTCCTGGACAATGTGCCAAAGAGATAGCTGGTAATTCAAAAATATAAAAAATAAAATATCTTAGCACTATAACAAATTCAATATCAATAATAAGTATAGATGTCCAGACTGGAACCATGTTTAAAATAGGAAAAGTTTATTGAGCAGCAAAAATCATGCAGTTCTAGGGAACTAAACATCAAGATTATGTGATTAAATTGTATATGAACCGCAGATCTTGAAATATATTAGGAAACAAACAAAGAACACAAGATTCTGCTAAATCCAAGTACCCCAATAGTGTATGGGATATATGTATAGCAGAAAAAAGAGATCAGTTCGGTTATTAGTTAATCTATTAAAAGAAGACATGCGTGTGTCCCTTTAAGTAATGCCAGCGTGTAAATTGCTGCTAGGACGTTTAAAACTGTGGGTTTTTGGGTCCACTTAAAATTGGTATAATTCAGGGATGGGGGTGTTGTAGCTACTTTAACTTAATTATGATATAAGACGCTTGTGTTTCAGGCTTTAAGTGTGAAACATACTGTGAACTCAAAGTACCAGAAGAAGGGCTAGTAGTGTGTATGGTTCTCTACATCAATCATACAAAATTCCTGACTTTTATTTTAATTATCAGTGCATGTATCTGCTGCTTCCTAGAGCTGCTATTTTTCTTTAATACACAATGAGGAGTGCTTCTTCCAACACGTTGAATTCCAGGGGAGGGCTGGCTAATTGTGGCCCGGGGGGCAAATACAATTAAGTGGCCCATTTCTACTATGGTTCAAGGCCACTGCTCCTGCCCAGCCCCTTTTTGCTAATTTTAAAATTGGCATTAATGTTGTGAAATAAAGCAAGTGATACCACATAGCTTGCAGTTGAACTGGGACTACGCTACTGATAATACAGAGCTTGCAATGTAAGTAAAGCTACTCTAGTGATACCATAGAGAATAGAAGGGAAATGGGTTAAGCTGATAGTGTGGCTCAATTTGCATTGTAGCTCTGTGGTATAATTTGTGTTTCTCCATTTCAATTGTAAGGTCTGTGGTATCACTAGTGTAGCTCCATTAACAGAAGTAAGAGGGAGATTGAGTGAGGCAGTGGCCCAGCTGCCCAGACATATGATCAGACCAAGGGGCAATTGTCCCCCTGCTCCCCAGACCAGCCCTCCCCTGCTGAATACTAAGTACTAATTGTATCAATTAAGGTTCTGTGTCTTTCATGGCTATTCTTATTTTAAAGGTAGAGAGTACCAGTAATTCTTCTCTCCTTATCACGCTCTGGTAGTAGTTTGATTGAACAATAGTATTACATTAAGCCTACAATCTCTGGCTTTCTGTGCCTGTTTGTTTTAACGTGAATATATTTCTTACAGTTACTAGTACACCCACATAGTATCCCCCCACTAGCTGATCACCCTACGCGTTTCACCCTGCAGCTTCATCAGGGGCGATGTTATCGGTCATTTGAAAATCACGGTGTTTTATACCCTATATCCGGGGCGGGCCATTGCTGACGTCATGGCCATTAGTTGTCAATCAGACGAGTATCTCATCCGAGTGTATTAGTGACTTTGTGAATAGAATTAATTATAAGGTGGCCATATTGCTTCACACATTGTAGAATCTGTAAATATTTAATAAGCTATCAGGACTTACCAATTTAAAATCTTGAAAAGGATCAAAGTACCCTTAAACATTACAGTGTCACACATATATGCCATGACTAGGCTTAGTGATAAAAAGTGGAATACATAATATATTTACATTGGCTCATCATTTTTATTAAGTACCTCAAATATCCCCATATATTTTACCATAATATTTGCTGATGTTTAAATAATATATATATAAAATTAGGTACATCATGTACAGTTGTTTTAAGTACATTATATAACCTTTATCTCTTGTTAACCATTTAAATTTGCATCTAGCCAAAATATATGAGATTATTGTACCCAAAGTAAAAATATGTAAAATATAAATTGTGAGTATTTTATTCATCTCACAAAAAGTCTATACTTGATGAGTCTCGTAGTGTGTATTCCTGTTTATTATGATATGCCTATTGCAATGTGATATGTAATCACATAATTATGTAGGGAAGCATTTATTGTAGGAGAAGTCTGTGTTGGATGGACTAATAGACACTAGTCATATGTTCTTTGACCTAGCTCAGATAAAGTGGTTGTTCAACTTGTTGTTGAATCCCATACTATTAAAGTTTTAGGGCTTGATCCAAATGTTGGTGTTGGCATAAAAAACTGGCGACGGTGGTTTTTTATCTCAAGTATGCTATGCAAATGTTCCCACAAGTAAGAAATAATGGCAGTTTTGAAAACACAACACACAAAAGATCAAAATATCTTCCATTGAGGACAACGTAAAAGCTAACTCCAGAGCTATTTAAATGTTGGAGTTATGGATAACTTGAGTTAAATTGCAACATTTTCCTCCTGAAATCTAACACCTACTTTTTTAGGTGAACATCACACAACTCAGAGTAGAAAACAACCGTAGAGGAAAACAAAACAGAGAGTTAGGGATAACATGAGTTAAACTGCAACATAACATGAGTTAGACTTAGCAGTAGCATACAGTGCCAACTGGCAGCTGCAAAGGCCAATAAGATATTGACATGTATTAAAAGGGGTATTGACTCAAGGGAGGAAGATATAATTATGCCTCTTTACAGGTCCATGGTAAGACCCCACTTAGAATATGCTGTTCAATTCTGGGCGCCCTTTCTGAAAAAGGACATTATGGAACTAGAGAAAGTGCAGAGGAGGGCTACAAAACTAGTAAGTGGAATGGAAAGTTTTAGTTATGAAGAAAGGCTAGAAAAGTTAAACTTGTACACACTAGAAACACGGTATCTTAGAGGGGATATGATAACACTATATAAATATGTTCAGGGCCCATATAAAGGGCTCTCCAAAGACCTGTTCATTAACAGAACAGTACATAGGACAAAAGGCCACCCGCTTAGACTTGAGGAAAGGAGATTTAATCTACAACAGCGGAAGGGTTTCTTTACAGTAAGGACAATAAAGGTGTGGAATTCACTGCCTGAGGAGGTGGTGCTATCGAAAACATTAGATGCCTTTAAAAGGGGCCTGGATACTTATTTAAAAGAGCATAACATAGAGGGCTATGTACGTTAGTATTGGGATGAATATTTAGTTGGGGCTTGTTGATCCAGGGAGGAATCTGATTGCCATTTGGAATCCAGAAGGAATTTTTATTCCCCCCATTCAAGGCAGAATTGTAAATTGCTAATTGAGGGGGTTTTTTTTGCCTTCTTTTGGATCAACGATGGTAAACAGGAATAGGAAAAGGTTGAACTAGATGGACGCAAGTCTTTTTTCGACCTAAATTACTATGTTACTATGAGTTAAAACAGTTAAACATTTAACCCGACACACTAGTGCTGGGGGTTTTCTTTCCAATGGATGTTGATTATGTTTGAATGTGTACTTACTTTTATCGGAATCTACTGTAAATTTGAGAAACTTCAATAAAAAGTTTATAAAAAAAAATTGCAATATTTACTCAAGGACTCCATGACAGGAACATGAGTTAAATTGCAACAAAACAGGAGTTAAATTGCAACATTTACTCAAGGACTCCATAAAAGGAACAATACATGTGTCAGGCCGCCCGCCGTGGACAAAACACCCTCCGCACATATACTAGCGCGGGCAGGCGGCTCCTACCTTGTAGCCGTCCGACACGGCAGTCACTTCTCCTGGCTCCCTGCTCTTCCCCGCATACAGCTGCAAGTGGGCGGCTCCCGCCTCTCAGCCGCCCGTCACGGAGGCCACCTCTTCCTGCTCCCCGCTGCTCCCCACTAGCCAGTGGCCGCCCATCATGCCTATCACGGTGCCCGTGATTCGTGCTATCCTATGTCTATCACTTGCTGGAAGTTCCTCATTGGCTGTCTGCTGTTAGCCCACCTCACAGAACCTTTTTAAACCCAGTCTGGGCACTCCCAGTTTGCCCTTTCGTGGTGTCTCTGACATTACTTGTTCTGACCTGCTTGTCAGGCGCTTGGGCCTGGGGATCCTGCGTTCCGGTGTTCCAGTGTTCCTGTGTTCCGGTGTTCCAGTGGTTCCAGTGTTCCAGCCTCGTTTGTTCCTGAGTCTCCTGTCTGCTTGTCTCTCTAGCCGGTTCCGGTTGCTTTCCGTGGCTCCTTCTGTTCCGGTCATCTGTCAGTGTAGCGGTGCTCGTTCTGGTTAGCCTCCGCTTGGTCTCAGGGCTCTCGCTCCTTCCCCTGTCGCTGAGGCAACATTGTGCTTGTTCGCTCCGGCGATATAGCACTGTTGGTCCAGCGTGCGGACGCTGGTTTACTCCATTTAACCTGGTGGCTCAATTACTGTTGGTCCCAGCATGCAGACGCTGGTTTACTCCATTTAACCTGGTGGCTCAATTACTGTTGGTCCAGCGTGCGGATGCTGGTTTACTCTATTACTTGGTGGCTCAATTACTGTTGGTCCCAGCGTGCGGGCGCTGGTTTACTCCATTTAACCTGGTGGCTCAATTACTGTTGGTCCAGTGTGCGGATGCTGGTTTACTCCATTACTTGGTGGCTCAATTACTGTTGGTCCAGCGTGCGGACGCTGGTTTACTCCATTTAACCTGGTGGCTCAATTACTGTTGGTCCAGCGTGCGGACGCTGGTTTACTCTATTACTTGGTGGCTCAATTACTGTTGGTCCCAGCGTGCGGACGCTGGTTTACTCCATTTAACCTGGTGGCCCAATTACTGTTGGTCCAGCGTGCGGACGCTGGTTTACTCCATTACTTGGTGGCTCAATTACTGTTGGTCCAGCGTGCGGACGCTGGTTTACTACATTTAACCTGGTGGCTCAATCCCTGCTGGTCCCAGCGTGCGGACGCTGGTTTACTCCTTCTGATCTAGTAGCTCATGATACTGTTGGTTCCAGCGTGCGGACGCTGGTCTACTCCATTTAACCTGGTGGCTCATTTTACTATTGGTCCCAGCGTGTGGACGCTGGTTTTCTCCATTACACCTAGTGACTCTGATTACTGTTGGTCCCAGCATGCGGACACTGGTTTACTCCATTAAACCTGGTGGCATTATATACTGTTGGTCCCAGCGTGCGGACGCTGGGTTACTCCACTAAACCTGGTGGGTTATTTTACAGTTAGTCCCAGCGTGAGGATGCTGGTTTGCTCCTTGACTATTCTGACACTGAGGGCCGGTTGCCGTCCAGCTTATTATTGCAGTTGTCTGGAGACTTCTGCTAGAGCGAGACCATTGATTCCTATTCCACTCTATTGTCATTGTCATCTGACAGCTTGGTCTCCTCTTGTGGGCTGCCCTGCCCAGTATTGGTAAGGCTGGTAGAACCTACTTACGTTACAGCTCTAAGGTTGCCTTACCCGGTATAGGCAGGGACGGTAGTAGACATGTGCGAATTCATTTGGAGACATTCGGATTTCGTTGAAAATGGGGTCATTCGGAGACATTCGGCCAATCCAAAACTCAAGGGTCATTCGGAAAAAATGATCCGACTCCGAACAGCCCAGGTCCGAAATTCGTCGAAACTTTCGGAAGTTTCGGCAATCGACACATTTCCAAAAGTTTTGACTACTTTTGACCAGGACTTTTTTGTACTTCCTGTGCGCGCTCAATTACTTTCCCCTCCATAATTTTCCCTCCATGTCTCTAGTCCAATTCCATTCTCCATTTCATTCACTACTTCCCTCTTTTGTCTGTATTCGAATAGCCTTCTTCATTTCATGATGGGGGTTGGACTAATGACACAGTCACACAGACAGACAGCCTGCATTTCCTCATTGGGTTGTTGGAGCTCAGAGAGAGAAGAGATTAGAGAGTGTACAGTTGTTGTGTAGGCAGGCAGGTAGCATTAGGCTAGGCATAGGTAGGCAGCCAGCATTAGTTCCAGTTATTGCCACTGCAAGAGCAAGTAATATTTGTTCCTGTGCAAAATATAAAAAATATTAGGTATTTGTTCGAATACAGGGCCGGCCCTTACATGGGTCCCAGTGGGTCCATGGACCCAGGCGTCAGTTTGACAGGGGCGGCAATTTGCCGTACCATAGCATGTTTATTTTGTGCTCTACCGCCATTTCTGTGTTGCAGGGTGTCCCATCAGTGTGACTGTCAGCAGCCGGGCAGCCCTATGCTCACTCAGTGGCAATGCCTGCTGGCTGCTTCAGTGACGTGAATTATGTGATAGTGAAACATTATGCCTATTTTGTATTGTTTATCGCCCACCTAAAGTCAAGACTTGAGTAAATAGGTCTACCGTCCCAGATTTGCTAGAGAGGTTTTACAAATACAGGAGGGTGCCCCCTGTACAAAATGAGTCTAAACATTTGGGATCCCTAGTATGAGTGCACAACAGTGCATGATGTGTCCTGAACAGGATTGCTGTGAGGTGTCTCCACCCAGAAGGTGCTGGCCGGGCTGAGCTTCAACATTGCGACAAGTGACCAACTAAGAGCACCGTGCCGTGCAGCCATAGCATCACCCCCTCCTACTCTCCGGGTCCCGCTGACTGGCAATAACAGGTGAGTCACTAAGAGATCTGAAGCCTTTCTGGAAGTCCTTTCACTTGGAAAGGGGCTAGGCATTACTTGGGGGAGTTGCCTCGTGTGTAAATAATTTCTAGGTGGGAGATGAATGTGCATCACTTATGTGTTTCCTAACAGTAGTTAGAATACAACTCCCATCATCCCCTGATTATGACATTGGGAAATGCCCAGCAATTACCGTAGAGCCCTGTATTGCACACTCACGGAAAACGGTGATATTGCTATACTAAGACAATGCTGTGGACCCCTCTTCAGTCAAGCATTTTTTTTTTTTATTTCTCTCCTGTGTTGCAGTTTGTTCACAACAGAATGTCTCAATTTTTCTTTTTAACACATTACATCTATCACATTACAATCATTGATGTTTATTCTTGATGTAGTATGAAACTCTACAATGTATACACACATAGAGTTATCTGATATGAGGGGAAATCAGGATAGGAAAAGGAGAGAGAGGAATTTGGGTACTAAAGAGGGACAGTAGGGTAGGAGGCTGGTACCAGAAAATGAAACCTTAATCTTTACCCATGTACTAACATAGAATGTGACATGTAGTTTGTCCATGTTCGAGTCGACCACTTATGTTGAGTAGGATGTGACAGGCATGGGTTTTCGATGTCGAGCATATGCTAAATTGAATGACAGGCATGAGGTTTCGATGTTCGAACATATGCTATATTGAAGGACAGGCATGGGGTTTCGATGTTCGAACATGCTAAATTGAATGACAAGCATGGGTTTTCGATGTTCGACGTTTGCATTGTGACTGGCATCCCATGCTAGAGTAGAGGTGACATGCACAGACTTTCAATGTACGACAATGTCCGTTTTTTAGATGGATCTTTTTCTAAATGCACACCCTGTCTTCAAATAATGATAGCAGCGTGCACGGAGCCGCACTGCTATAATTTAACCCATGTTAAATTCGGCCGAATAATTCGGAATGGATCAGAATTTCGTCTGAATCGAATAGGCCCGGTCCGAAATTAGGATCATCCGAATTAGAAAAAAAAAAATTAGTCCGAATTTGAATTTTACCGAAAATTTTGCCCGTGCACAAGTCTAGTCGGTAGAGCCTACTATCGGTGTTCCCTCAGGCTGCCCTGCCCGGTATTGGTAAGGCCGGCAGAACCTACTTACAGTACATCTCTAAGGTTGCCTTACCCGGTATAGGCAGGGCTGGTAGAGCCTACTCTCAGTACTCCTTCAGGCTGCCTTGCCCAGTATTGGTAAGGCCGGTAGAACCAGTGCGTTACACCTCACGGTTGCCTTACCTGGTATTGGCGAGGTCGGTAGAGTCTACTGCTACATTTGCAACTGTCACTTGGTTGCCTTGCCCGGTAGTATTGGCAAGGCCGGTAGAACCTATTCATATTGTCATTACTTGTTGTATTGTTATATATGTATGATTCCCTATGGGATTGCCTTAACTTTTTAATAAAGTTACGTTTTTTACCAAACCTTAAGTCTGAGAGTCTTCAAATACCGTGACAACACCACAGCAGAGGGTCACAACGCGCACACATTCAGCCTCCATTGTGTGCGCGTCCTGCTGGTGGCAATAAAGAATCCCGGGCATTGCTATGGCAATGCGGTGTTCAGCTCCGCCCCCCTACTACCTCAACACGCCCCCAGTCTAGCCTATAAAATCCCAGAGCTCACTAGGGGCTTTGCTCAGTTACACTGTGCTTACCAAGGTGTTCAGTCGCCTCTTGTCTGCTCCTTCCCCAGTCTTAGAGCTGGTTCTGACCATTGACCTCCTGATTCTCTGGCTCCCTACCAGGTTCATCTCTCTGGTATCCTGACCTCAGCTTCACCCTTGTACTCCGCTGCTCTCTGGTATCCTGACCTCGGCTTGACCATCTGGACTCCGCTGCTCTCTGGTATCCTGACCTCGGCTTGGCCACCGGACCTTCTCCCACTTTCCTGTTGCCCATGCTCGCAGTCTACGCTAGGAAGGGGTCTATAATTTGACTCAGTCCTCTTCCTGTGTGCTGCCTCAGCAAGGGTGACAACTTGCTTCTGGGGTCCTGTCTCTGAAAGTGAGTACGCTTCCGCTACAATCCTAACAGAGTAACAGCCATGATGGAATCCGAAAGTGTCACCGAAGCTGTCACCTCGCTCTCTCGCCAACTCGCTGCCCTAGCTCAGACTATGGAGGACTTACAGGCTGGACAAACTCACCTGCAGCACCAGCTACGTGATCTTCAGACCTGTCCCGTTCTGCTGACTACTCCTCTACCACCTCCAACAGGTACACTGCCCTCTGATGGAGTCTCCACCCCAGAACCCAGGATACCCCTTCCAGACCGCTTCACCGGGGACCGTACCAAGTACAGGACTTTTATTACTGCATGTCAGGTGGTGTTCTTTGTCCAACCAAGAACATATGTGTCACACAGGGGGACCAGATGTGATGAAGCCCACAGGAGAGGGAGTGCTCTGGTGCGACGCTGGTTAGCGGTGCTCGCCGTACGTTGACTGTCTGCGGGATTACTGTGCTGCGGCCTAAGCCAGATACGGCGCCGGCCGCAAGGCTGGATGGCAAACCCCAGAGGAGCTGGAGGTGAGCCCTGGATGATAATCCCACAGGCAGTACTTGCTCTCCTGTGGGGGAGAGTGAAGGCTGGGGAGCGCAGTATGAGGAGCGAGGCTAGAGAGTGGTGGCCGGAAGGCTGAAACTCTCCTAGAAAAGGACATAAAATAAATAAAAAGATACTCTCCTAGGATGGAGAGAACAGACCTGTCCAGTAGTATCAGCACTGGTGCAGTGGAGGAGCAGAACTGGACCTGCAGACGACTTGGAGGGTTCCTGGGAGAAGATCCGAAACATGCCAGGATATTCCACTCTCGAGCTGGAGCGACAGATCCAGAAACCACTGGCAGAAGACTGACTGGGAACAGACAGGAAGATATTCCAGGGTGGACTGCAGGACAAGATGGAGCTGTCAGGAACAGGCTGGAAGCCAACCCACAAGAGGAGACTGGCAGGAATGACTGGAAGAACTGGAGATGTCTGGAGAGGACACAGGCTGGGGAAATCCTCAGCCAGCTGGAGAAGCAGACAAGACTGGAAGGTCCTGGAGCAGGTACTGGCTAATCCTCAGCCAGCTGGAGCGGCAGACAAGGTAGGAAGGTACTGCAGCAGACACCGGCCAGGACACAAGGAGTGAGCACACAGGGCGCTAGGTAACACTATCAGAGTGCGCCCGCACCTAGTCTGGAGCATCATGAAATAGACGCTACCAGGTGACGTCACGATGCACGTGATGCGACGTCAGGGGAAACCCGTAAGCGGAGAGAGACTGTCCCGAGCGCCGCATACCTCGCGGGACAGAAGGTGACAATATGCTTCAGATTTTGTTAAAATACGCACTGTGATATCATTGCTTACTGGGGAACCCCAGACCTGGGCTCACCAACTGTTGCATACCAATGATCCCATCTTGAGCTCCTGGCACTCCTTTCTCCATGCTATGGACTTTCTGTTTGACGATCCCCTTAGGGCCTCTTCTGCTCAGGCCGCCCTCAGAACCTTACGGCAAGGACAGAGACCAGTGAAGAAGTACATCACGAAGTTCCGCACCTTGGCCATTGACAGCACCTGGAATGAACCTGCTCTATTAGATCAGTTCTGTCTATGTTTGTCCGAGGCTCTGAAAGACGAACTGACACAAGTGGGGATTCCCCCATCCCTTGAGGAACTCAACGATCTGGTGCTTCGGATCGACCGCAGACTTTGTGAAAGGAGACTAGAGAGTACTAGCCAAGGTATTCTGCCTCCGAGACATCCTGCAGTGTCTGCACCAACGTCCAGTGCCCCGACTCCTACAACATTCTCTGAGGAACCGATGCAGATCGGTTTTGCACGTGGTCCCCTTACCGACGCCGAAAGGACATACAGACATACTAATGACTTGTGTCTCTACTGTGGGAAACCAGGCCACGTGATACGATCCTGTCCCCGTAGCCCCCGTACTCCTGTGGGTAAGAATCTCTTTTCTGATGTCTGTCTTGGTTCTACCTCTGTTGATGGCTCTCCTCACCTCTCTGTGCCTCTGTCGTTGCAGTGGATCAGTGACAACATCTCTGTTCCTGCCATCATTGACTCTGGAGCCAGCTCCTGCTTCATTGACCAGGTATTTGCCAAACAAATGCAGATACCTACCCGGTCCAAACAGGCTCCTGTTTTTGTTCAAGTGGTTGACGGTTCTCTTTTACTTTCCGGACCAGTTACTCAGGAGACGGTACCGCTACAGATGACCCTGGGCAGTTGTCATACCGAGAGAGTGGTCTTCAGTCTGGTACCCTCTCCGCTGTTTCCGGTTATACTGGGACTCCCACGGTTGCACCTGCATAACCCTGCCATAGACTGGAGTGCGGGTACTCTCTCTTTGCTATCAGGATTCTGCCGACAGCACTGCCTGAAAACATTATCCACCCTTCTCCTCTCTCAAGAACGGACTACAGAACCCATCACAGTACCGGAACCTTATCATGACTATCTAGACATCTTCGACAAAAAAAAGGCTGATCAACTGCCTCCTAGGCGCAGCTACGATTGCCCAATCGATCTCCTGCCTGGTGCCCCGATACCCTTTGGGAGGATCTATCCTCTTTCTGAACCAGAATTGCACCATCTCAAAGTTTATATAGAGGAGAACCTAGAGAAGGGTTTCATCCAGCCGTCTACGTCACCAGCAGGAGCAGGTATCTTCTTCGTGGGCAAAAAAGATGGAGGTCTTCGTCCATGTGTAGATTATAGAGATCTGAACAAGATCACGAAAAAAATCGCTATCCTCTCCCTCTGATTCCTGAACTCCTTGATCGTGTGAAAGATGCCACTGTGTTCACCAAACTAGACCTTCAAGGGGCCTACAACTTGGTCCCTATCTGACAAGGAGACAAATGGAAGACTGCTTTATCTCGTAATGCCGTTCGGACTTTGTAACACCCCAGCCACTTTCCAACATTTCCTGAACGATGTGTTCCGAGACTACCTGGATTCCTTCCTAGTAATATACCTGGACGATATCCTAATCTTTTCACCCACTATCATGGATCACCGCATACATATCCGTGTGACCCTACAGCGCCTCCGTGAACATCATCTCTATGCCAGACTTGAGAAGTGCTTGTTTGAGACTTCTACTGTCAGTTTCTTCGGCTTTATTTTGGCACCTGGGAGGATCAACATGGATCCCAAAAAATTATCATCTGTATTGGAATGGCCTGAACCTACTGATAAAAAAGCAGTCCAGCGGTTCATAGGGTTTGCTAACTACTACTGAAAATTAATCCGTAATTTCTCCCGCATCATCGCTCCCATCACTGCCTTGAACTGGCAAGCCATACGATTCAAATGGACACCTGAAGCTCAATTCGCATTTGACCAGCTCAAACAAAGATTTACCTCTGCACCTGTGTTAATACAACCCAACACCACACTCCCCTTCTACGTTGAAGTCGACGCATCAGACCTTGCCTTAGGTGCCATTCTCTCACAACGCCATCCTAACACAGGTCAACTGCATCCTGTTGCCTTCTACTCCCACCATCACTCCCACAAACTAACGCACAGACTGAAAGGACAAATCAGGTTCTTGAGCACTATCTTCGTTGTTACACTACAAATCTACAAGACGACTGGCTCCAATACCTACCCACTGCCAAATTTGCGTATAACAACCGTAGACACCAGTCTACACAAATGACTCCATTTTTTGCTAACTATGGATTTCATCCGACCATGTTTCCTGGATTTCCTACCGACCTGTCAGTATCAGAGGCCTCTGACCGAATCGCCGTCTCACTCGGCAGTTCCAGACCATGCAACAAACATTCTTACACGCTCAGGAATACACCCGAAAGCAAGCCAACAGGCTGCGCACTACCGGCCCCAATTACCTCATAGGTGACAAAGTGTGGCTCTCCACAAAAAATATCCGGTTATCCTGTCCATCCAAGAAACTAGGTCCCAAGTGCCTTGGGCCCTTTTCCATCACAAAAATCTTCAATCCTGTTGCTGTCCAGCTCAAGCTGCCATGGACCTACCAAATCCACCCTGTGTTTCATGTGTCACTGCTCAAGCCTTATGTGGCCAATACTTTCCCAGGATGCCTGCAGACAGTCCCAGCCCCTGTCCTGGTGAATGGTGAGGAGGAGTTCGTAGTTCACCGAATACTTGATTCTGGACGGCGCAGGGGTGTTCTCGAATACCTCATCCATTGAAAGGGTTATGGCCCAGAGGACCGGTCGTGGGAACCTGCTAAACACGTCCACACCCCTTTGTGTGTTAGACAGTTTCACAAGCGGTACCCTACTCGCCCTGCTCCTAGTCACGCCCAGAGGTCATGCCTCGGGAGGGGGTACTGTCAGGCCGCCCGCCACAGACTAAACACCCGCTGTACATATACTAGTGCGGGCTGGCGGCTCCTACCTTGTAGCCGTCCGACACGGCAGTCACCTCTCTTGCTGTTCCCCGCATACAGTTGCAAGCAGGCGGCTCCCGCCTTTCAGCCGCCTGTCACAGCGGCCACCTCTTCCTGCTCCCCGCTGCTCCCCACTAGCCAGTGGCCGCCCAGCACGCCACAGCAGAGGGTCACAATGCGCACACATTCAGCCTCCATTGTGTGCGCGTCCTGCTGGTGGCAATAAAGAATCCCGGGCATTGCTATGGCAACTCGGTGTTCGGCTCCGCCCCCTACTACCTCAATACGCCCCCAGTCTAGCCTATAAAAGCCCAGAGCTCACTAGGGGCTTTGCTCAGTTACACTGTGCTTACCAAGGTGTTCAGTCGCCTCTTGTCTGCTCCTTCCCCAGTCTTAGAGCTGGTTCTGACCTTTGACCTCCTGATTCTCTGGCTCCCTACCAGGTTCATCTCTCTGGTATCCTGACCTCAGCTTGACCTTTGTACTCTGCTGCTCTCTGGTATCCTGACCTCGGCTTGACCATCTGGACTCCGCTGCTCTCTGGTATCCTGACCTCGCCTTGACCATCTGGACTCCGCTGCTCTCTGGTATCCTGACCTCGGCTTGACCATCTGGACTCCGCTTCTCTCTGGTATCCTGACCTCGGCTTGGCGAACAGACCTTCTCCCACTTTCCTGTTGCCCATGCTCGCAGTCTACTCTAGGAAGGGGTCTAAAATTTGGCTCAGTCCTCTTCCTTTGTGCTGCCTCAGCAAGGATGACAACTTGCTTCTGGGTTCCTGTCTCTGAAAGTGAGTATGCTTCCACTACAATCCTAACAACATGAAGATATAGGTATTATTAGGTCACACAGTGGGAAAGAGAAAATCGTGCAAAATAAAACTTCCCTTAAATCATGAAACAAATATTCAAAAGGTGCATCGGTTATTTTGGGTTTTCTGACTGAAGTTGATACTTTGGGGTGCTTTGATTGGCTGTGGTGCTAGGTAATGTTTTTATTGTGTGTTTTTAGGTAAGATTTTCTATGCAACGCAGGTTTAAGGTGAACATGTATGTTGTTGGTTGTCTCTCGTTAGTCTATTTATTGGACTGCGTCTGTAGACTGCAGTACATAGGAAGGACTACTAGGACTATACATGAATGGTTTGGAGAACATCTTCGGAATATTGAGTGAGGCTTTCTAGAACATAGTGTTTCATGACATTGTGCATTGATGCACAACAAGGATCCAACGTGTTTGAAAATTACCCCTATTGAACATATTGTGTCCTCCAAAGGGATTACAATATTGAATCATCGGGAAGCATATTGGATGTTTGTTCTGCAAACTATGGTGCCCAATGGGCTCAATGAGACCACAGAGAATATATATTAAGTACAATTGTTATTAAAAACACTTATTAGATATTAGATATCAATAGATAAGGGGTGTTATCACTTGAATGTAGCAATCACCAGTAAGGTAGTATACTTACAACGTTGTACAACGCCTTGTGCAAAGGGACGAATTGCACAAGGAGATCAGGCAGCCTGGCACAATGCCACCGCTAGAGGAGAGGTATTGGAGGAAGCGGGCAGCAAGTACAAGCCTACCACCCGCTTCCTCCAATGTCTCTGTCCCCTCCTCCCGCTGTCGCCAATGCCTCTCTGCACAACGGTGTATTATGCTGCGGGCTTCACAGCCGCCCGCAGCAAGGAAATAAATAGAAGATTAATAAAATAAATAGAATAAATAATTCATCTTTAAGAAATAAGAACAATAAATACAGTATTAAAACTTAACGATGTATAATTAAAACTGAGGGAAGCCCTGCATTCACAGTGCAGGCTGCTCCCTCAGTTGTATGTTAACCCTTTGAGTGCCAGAGTGGTACTCAACGCATTGCTTTGCAATGCGTTGCGAACCACTCTGGCACCCAAAGGGTTAACTTAGATCTCAACCATTAATGATGCCATACTTACTGTGTCCCTTTGCTTTTAGTACTTTTGCTCCACTCTCAGTTTGAAGAAGAGTGGAGCAAAAGTACTAATAGCAATGGGACACAGGAGGTAGGGGGTTAACAATAAATGAGATCTAAGTTAAACTGTCTAATAATACTATTTTAATTAAAAAAAAGTTTAAAACACACACAAACACACACATATATATATAGGCAAGGTATGTAGTCCATACGTTGCCTATTAACCCTTTGGGTACCAGAGGGGTAGGAAACATGCTAAGCAATGCTTTCCTACCTCTCTGATACTCAAAGGGTTAATTGTGGAGTAAAAGGCAGATTTGTCCACTACATGGAAGTCCATGAGGTGGATGTGGATGGGGTTAGTATGTCCCATATATGCAATATATGTGACATACTAAGGGGGGGGATGTGGAAGGGGGCATTGTGTAGTGCTTGGTGTACTAGTTTTATTGATTTTAACCCTTTGAATGCCACAGGGGTGAGCAGTGCACATCCCTATGGCATTCAAAGCTGTCCATGGTGCTGAAAGCCTTCTCTGTGTTCCCCTAGTGGCTGGGTAGGGAAAAGCACAGAGAATGCTGTTCAGAACTGGAGACGTGGGTTTTCTACTCTTACTTGTGGACTGTACTCCAAAAAAAATAGGTGTTAGATTTCTGGAGAGAAATGTTGCAATTTAACGCGAGTTAGCCCTAACTCCAACATTTGAATAGCTTTTGGCGTCGTTTGTACATTATCCTCTATGGGTGAGATCTTGCTGTTCTGGCGACAGGCGATGTCTGTTTCAGAACTGGTGTCGCTTGTTTCTAGTAGAACATTTGCATTGCTCAATTGACGTTAAAACCAGCGTCTCCAGTTTTTTCTGGCGACGCCAACATTTGGATCGAGCCCTTAGTGTGTAAATTTAGGTTCATGTATCGTGTAAGGGTATTTAGTGTTAGTATTTATGTAGATTATGTGGTCCCCTTGAGGATGATGGGACACCATTTCAGTTTTTCTGTGTTTTTCTTTGATGTTAGGAATTATATATATTTATATTTTTATTTTATTATATATATTTATAAATATATTTTTTTCAATGTATTATTTTTATTTTTTATTAATTAATTTATTTTTCATCATTTATTATTTTGTATTTGTATTTATTATTATATTTTCTTGTTTTTCATATATATATATATATATATATATATATATATATATATATATATACGTGTATGTGTTTTACGTGTATGTTTATTTATATTTATGGATGTATCTATTCTGATTTATGGATAGATCCATAATATATATATATATATTTATATTATGTCTGCTTAATATATTGTGATATATGTTTTCTTATTTTATGTTATGTATATGTTTATGTATATGTATATTTTTTTGGTTCCATTTGTCTATTAGTGTTTAATATTTTTATCCTTTCTCATAATGCTGAACGCCTCTGTAATGCTTTAATATTCTAAGAGAGTATCGCTTACCCTCTGGATAGGTTTTTTGGAGCGCATTAATAATGTGGTACTGATACTTCTTTCGCGAGAGGTCTCTCGGGATTTGGTGACGTTACATAGTTTCACAGCGGGATTCTCGCGAGCGGTCTCGTGCGATTTGGTAATGCTATTAGGTGTCCCAGTGATATTGAGAAGTAATGTTTTCACGAATTTGCAGTCCATCAAAGTCAGAGTAGATGGCGATTATATAGTTTATACAGTATTTTTAATCGACTTGTCCCTCACGATTAGGACATATGGCTATTTACGTTTGGATGGACGTGGTTTTTCTCGCGAGAGTTCTGTTTTTGTCCAATGACTTTGGATGTTAGTCCTCTCGCGATATTTCACGTTCTTTCACGCGGGCCTGTGCCTGGAGTGGGGAAAGCTGAGGCCTAGGCGATTATTATTTAAAGTGGTGTTCAGCATACAGGTAAGAGATGATCTTCCAAAACAAAAAAGAAAAAGAAAAGTAGATTTTAAATAGGCACTCAGATCATGATAATCAAATATCCAATTATAATAAAAAGATGGACTCAAATAATACAAAAATGGAAAATACTTTAATTAGAATAATCCAAAGTGACATAAATGGCACAACACAAAACACATCCATCCCCTATACCAACCAGACATAAATCTGAATAAAAATTAAGAAAAACACAGAACCTTTAAAAACACACCCTAGATAAATAGACAACCATGTGAATAGAGGTACCCACACATATGGTCCCACATAATCACCAATAAAGGCACCGAATATGTTAAACCATATATGCAGGTTAAAATCGACCAAAATTATATCTAATCCTATTACTCCCTACAAGCATAGGGTAAAATATGCAAATTTATATATATACCATGCATGGTCAAAAAACTAACAAAATTCTCATATTGTAATGACGTCATCAAAAAATAGCGTTGTAAAGTCAGATGTTAATGGCCATGGTTAATATGGCAAATATAAAGCAGTCACCGGTATATTTTGCATATATTGTTAGTCGATTAATAAATGTATCCGTCAAGCAATCAAATCTCCGGGCATGGGTATAGTTCCAAAGGATAAACGTAACCCGGTCACTTAATAAATACAGCTGTATCCAATACCATAAAAACCTATATAAAGACTATTGCATCTCACCACTCGATGTTATATGATTATCGGTGAAACTTCCGCCATACAGCACCACATACGGTAACAGGATCTTATCAGCTGATTATAAATCTTCAGACCGTCCCCTGTTATATCCTTTTTAAATCATCTTCTGTTTTAGCTTACAGTTGCAATTGGAACACCCGTTAAATTCGCCAAATTCATCCGGACCGTTGCTATCAGGACACTCCTCCACACATCCGGTGCGTCATCAAAAACCGCCAACGCGTTTCGCCCCATTCAACGGGACTTTGTCAAGGCAATTACATAATAGGGATATAGATCATCTTTTGAAATGTTCTCAATCCGGAAATTACGTTCCTCAACACAATCCCATTGGTTCAAGTGCAATTCACAATCACATTTCTAACTTTATTCATTAACTCTAATCTCTCATATTAAAGCCTTTTTTTTAACAAAGTATACAATCTAATCATATAATTAATAAATGGCCATCCAGCTATGACCAATGAATCCCATATTTGAAATCAATCACTATCAAAATGTTGAACATCAATGCAGCGTGTAATGGTGATGAAATTTATTTAGTAATATTTTTGGTACATTTTTAGAGATGGCTTTCCAGTTTGATGACCAATGGGATGCGGACATTGATGCAGCGCTTGTGGGAAATTTAAATATTGGTGCTGACTCAGGGCGATCTGATCTATTTTCAAAATTTACAGATCATAAGCAGTTACTTATTAAACAACTTCGGTTAAAACTGGATGTTTCTAGTTTGGATGCCTATTTAAAGGCAAAAATTGTACCAAGGGGTTTAAGAATCAGATTCATGCCAGGAAAACATCTGAAAATGGAAGGTTTTATTGAAAAATGGCAAGCTACTCTTACAAAATGCTCACTAGAACTGATTAATTTAATTATTGAGGATAGTAATATACAATTGGAAGAATTAAAAAAAGAATTGGCTGTGAGTGTAGGTGGTTTGACAATTTCAGGACCCTTCTGAATTTAATGACATTAATGAAAACTTAAAATTGGAAATAGAGAAGGTACAACGAGAAATTTTATTACGTAAAAAGAAAAAATCTGTGAGGGACAGTCAAGATTTTGCATCCAATAAAGTATATTCTATTTTTAAGAGCTATAGAATGAGATATGTTTACTCACAGACTGATTCATCAGATAATAATAGTGGAGTAGAGTCTAGCTCAGATGGTAAAGCTGTAAAAGAGTCGACTTATTTACGTAATACTAGTGAACGTTTTTTAGGCTCGCAAAGAGGAGATCCAAAACGAGAAGGGGGAAGAGGACGAAAAGCCAAGAACAAAAACAAAAATTAGAACAAATACCGTAAAATCTCGGGTATAATACGCACAATTTTACCCCTCTTCACCTTATGTGAAGTGGGGGGGTGCGTATTATACCCAAGAGATTTTTGGCGAACGAAAAAAAAAAATATTTATTAGAGCTGCCAGCTACCCTCCTCCATCCCCCGGCGCAATCCGACATTAAAAGAAGACTTACTTGGTGATATAGATCAAGCCATTGAAGTGCTACATGTTAAAAAGCTCCCTTTCATCTTCCTTGCGGGCGGCATTCTTGCATTTGCCGCCCGCTTCCTTTAATGGGTTTTCAGGACCTTCCGCCGCCAGCCAATGGTAATGCCCTGTGAGGATCTCAAGGTCCTCACAGGACAATACCGCAGGAGGAAGGTCTTGGTAGTCCATTGACGGAAGCGGGCGGCAAATGCAAGAATGCCGCCCGCAAGGAAGATGGGAGGGAGCGTTTTTAAATGTAGCACTTCATTGGCTTGATCTATATAACCAAGTAAGTCTTCTTTTAATGTTGGATTGCGCCGGGGGACAGAGGAGTGTAGCTGGCAGCGTTAATATTTTTTGGTAGTAAGGGGGAAAACAAGGGTGCGTATTATACATAGGCACTCTTGTTTTCCCCTAAAATCTTGGGTACAATATGCACCTGCGTATTATACACAGGTGCGTATTATACCTGAGATTTTACGGTAGAAGGAATATGTGTAAATGCATCAGGGGTATTGGATTCAGAAATAACTGGTCGGACAGATGATAATATCATTATCAATCTGACCGACTTTCAGCTTACGGATGCACATAGGTCACTTCTGAATAAGGGTTTATCCTTTTCTCCTACTAGTCAGGTAGATGAGTTTACATTGATTAAAGATTTACATTTATTTTCAAGAAAAATCCTGCTTAGAAAATTGTATTATGACAAAGGTAAGAGCTATGAAAATCAAGAACTAATTAATATCTTGGAGAGTTTAATTAAAGAAAATGAGGAAGACTTTGATCAAATTGTAGAATATCAAAATGTTAAGGAATTTACAAATTTAAAACCTAAGACTAAAACTATGCCCCCCCCCCTCTCTCTTAACCCATTTATTGGCAGTTTCACTGAGGCAGTTCAGAAAGATATTCAAAATATCAAAATAGAAAATAGAAGAACTTATAATTTAACGAGGGATGAACAGTTAGTTGGCACTGAAGGATTTACAGATACATAAAGAAATAATTATAAAACCCGCTGATAAGGGTGGAAATGTTGTACTCATGAGTGAACATCAATACCTTAAAGAAATTATGCGACAGTTGAAAGATAAGGATTGTTATTTAATGTTGAGTAAAGATCCTACATTGGACATTCAGGAGAAATTAAAAACAAAATTAGAAATGGCACGAGATGAAAATCTTTTTTTGTTTTGGAATATATTGTTATTAGATTTTTGGCACCCCATGTGATTTGCATGTGGTTATGACCAGTTTTGGTTATAATTATATGTAAGTGCTTCCTTACAATTTTTCTTTTCAAGTAAGAGATGATCTTATTTTATTTTTTCTGTTTAGCAGATTGCCTGTATTGAAAATTTTTTTGCCTATATATTTGAAAAAGGGGTGTAACCCCAAAACGCATTATTGGACAGATATAACAATTAGATGCAAGATGCTATATTAATATCAAGTTATTATATTTTAATACATTTTATATTTTATATAAAAGACAAAGGATCCGTTTTTTTTGGAATATAGCGGTGACTGAATCGGGGCAGTCTATGTTTCCCCGTTTGCTTGAGCTGGTCATATTGTTCACCAGCTACTCCATTTGGGAGAGTGTGAGTATTTACTTAACTTGATGGTCCAGAAGGGATATGAGGTGGTTTGCGCTCTTTCTGTTGGTGTGTTTCTTCTATTTTAAGGATCCCAGAAGATTGTGGGAATTCTTAAGACGCAGCATCCATCATTTGTTGGACTGAGTGAGGGCAGTCGGATTCCCTCATAAGTATATGCTGATCACTATTAGTGGTCTTATAAATTGTGAGTACAGTGGTGTACTTGTGGAGGTCCCATATCTGTGACATATTGCACTAGGAGCGCCCTTTTTTTCTTTTCTGCAAGTATAATTACAGCTGGTTTTTTTTCACAAGTCGGGTAATAGGAAAGCAAAAACTGACTTAAAAAAACATAGCTCCTGTTTTATTTTTAGTGTGGGTAATAGAATCGAGCCCATAGGGTATAAAACACTGTGATTTTCAAATGACTGGTAACATCACCCCGATGAAGCCGCAGGGCGAAATGCGTAGGGTGATCAGCTAGTGGAAGGATACTATGTGGGTGTACTAGTAGCTGTAAGAAATATATTCATTCTGATCAAATTAGATTGCTAAGAGAAGTTGAGTATAGGCAGAACTCTGTCAACATACGATATACTTGAACTAAAGAAAATTAGCAACAGCACAAAACTAGAGAATTGAAATAGGCTCCGTTACGTTGAAAACTCTTAGAAGCAGACAGGATCATGTGGAATAGTTAGTTGCGTGAACTACAAAATTCTTGCAGTTCCTTTAATGTTGCAGTAGGCCTCTTGGAAGCCTCCCTGACCAGTTTTCTTCTCGTCTTCTCATCAATTTTGGAGGAACGTCCAGTTCTTGGTAATGTCTCTGCTGTGCCATATTTTCTCCACTTGATGATGACTGTTTTCACTGTGTTCCATGGTATATCTAATGCTTTGGAAATTCTTTTGTACCATTTTCCAGACTGATATCTTTCAACAATGAGATCTCTCTGATGCTTTGGAAGCTCTCTGAAGCCCATGGTTTTTGTTCAGAGATGCAACTAAGCAAATGTCAGGAAAATCCTACTAGAATGGCTTAACTTTATTTGTGATTAATTGGAGTCACTTTAAATGATGGCAGGTGTGTAATGACTTCTATTTAACATGAGACTGAATATGATTGCTTAATTCTGAACACAGCCACATCCCCAGTTATAAGAGTGTGTACACCCCTATGCAACCAGGTTATTGTGAGTTTTTAATTTTTAATTTTTCCCCTTCAGTTTGTTTTGCAATTGAATTGTTCACGTTATAGGTCACATTAAAGGTGGAAAAAGTTCTGACATCATTTATCTTTGTCTCATTCTTTAACATCACAAGAACCTGGCATTTTAACAGGGGTGTGTAGACTTTTTATATCCACTGTATATCCTTATCTCTCCATATATTGTCCTTGTTCTGTTGGGGATACACAGAATTGAAATTGATCACCAGTGTGCACACAAATCTATATCTATGCCAAGTAAAGACGGCAACAGTGAGTATACCAGGATTGATCTTATAAGCAATTTCATCTAGTGCTGTGGAATAATATGGTGGTTTTCTAAGTCTGACCCATTTCCTATTATAAAGTCTTGGAATTGGTATCGTCCATATTATCAAGTGAAGGAACAAATGGGTTCTAATGGGTATATAATTAGATCTCCTGAAGAGCTGACTGTGTGACCACAAAAGGCACATCAGTAATATACTATCCTGTTGACCCTTAAAAATCTTGGTGGTATTATAAAGGACAGACTTTAATATATTCGAAAAATAACGCAACAGCGGAGGTGAACAGATAGTGAACAGTGAATCTTCCAGTTTTTTCTAACACTACAAGCTTTTCTCTCTTCTTCTTACTTTTATTAAATTACTTATTTTTAATATTTTTAATATTTTGTATTATTATATATGTTTCCTATTTTTTATGTGTATAGATAGACTGTGATTATTGTTGGATAATATAATCAGGTGTTGTGTGAGGGCCCCGCACGACTCCATGATTTTTTGTTTAAGGTTGCGGTCTCTTTTCCTTTAAGACCAGTGTTTTCGTTTCTTATATTGAGCTCGGGGAGCCGTGCGTTAACGTTTGGGAGCAAGAGAGACCTAATACAACAGTTCCCTAGAACTGCATAATTTTAGCCCCTTAATTGCTGCTCAATAAATTTTACTATTTTAAACACGGTTCCAGTCTGGACATCTATACTTATTATCGATACTGATTTTGTTATAGCGCTAAGATATTTTAGTTTTTAAATTTCTGAGTTTTTATGTTTAATAGGTGAATGAAACAATATATCTTATAGCTGCTTACAAAGTATCTTAGTATATATTACCATTTCTAGTTAAGTAGCGCACCTTTATTTTATATTTAGTGTTTAATCTGGTAATTTAGTCCATTGTGTAAGCTTAGAATTAGCTTTTATAACCAGACTGGATGGGCGAGGACAATGGGCAGAAATGCACAAGTGCTACAATACACAAATATAGTTCAAGGTAAGCAACACATATTAACCTGTTATTACTGTGGCTAGACCTTAACCTGGGGCCTTATCACGGTGCCCGTGATTCGTGCTATCTGGTGTCTATCACTTGCTGGGAACTACTCATTGGCTGTCTGCTATTAGCCCTCCTCACTTTGCCTTTTTAAACCCTGGTTGGGCACTCCCAGGTTGTCCTTTCGTGATGTTTCTGACCTCACCTGTCCTGACCTGCTGTCAGGCTTCTGGGCCTGCTGTTCCTGCGTTCCGGTGTTCCAGCGTTCCAGTGATCCTGTGTTCCGGTGTTCCTGTGCACTATTGTTCCAGTGTTCCGGTGTTCCCGTGTTCCAGCACCTCGCGGGTTAATCCTCCTGAGTTCCTGAGTCTCCAGCCTACCGTCTATCCTGCCAGTTGCTCTCTGTCATCGATTCCTGCGTTCCGGTCACCTGTCACCGCTTTAGTCTTGCTTCGGTGGATTCCCGCTAGAGTACAGGGCTCTCATTCTTGCTTAGTCGTTCCGGCAACATTGTTACTTTCCGCTTCAGCTGTAGTGGCTGATTCCAGCAAGCGGACGCTGGTTTACTCCATATTAACCTGGTTGCGAGAATTACTGTTGGTCCAAGCGTGCGGACGCTGGTTTACTCCATATTAACCTGGTTGCGAGAATTACTGTTGGTCCCAGCGTGCGGTCGCTGGTTTACTCCATATTAACCTGGTTGCGAGAATTACTGTTGGCCCCAGCGTGCAGACGCTGGTTTACTCCATATTAACCTGGTTGCGAGAATTCCTGTTGGTCCCAACGTGCGGACGCTGGTTTACTCCATATCAACCTGGTTGCGAGAATTACTGTTGGTCCCAGCGTGCGGGCGCTGGTTTACTCCATATCAATCTGGTTGCGAGAATTACTGTTGGCCCCAGCGTGCGGGCGCTGGTTTACTCCATATTAATCTGGTTGCGAGAATTACTGTTGGTAACAGCGTGAGGACGCTGGGTTACTCCATATTACCTGGTTGCGAGAATTACTGTTGGTCCCAGCGTGCGGACGCTGGTTTACCCCATTAAACCTGGTTGCGCTTATACCGTTGGTCCAACGCAAGGACGTTGGTTTGCTCCTGAACTCTAGTTCTGTGGACAGTTCGCTGTATGCTTCCTATGCTGTTGTCTGATACTTCCTGGCAATAGACTTCTGCTGCGATTAGGCCATTGTATCTATTTCTGTCTGCTGTCATAGTTATCTGACAGCTGGCCTACGCTTTGGGCTGCCCTGCCTGGTATTGGTAAGGCCGGTGGAACCTTTGCACGTTACCATCTTGAGGGTTGCCTTACCCGGTATTGGCAGGGCCGGTAGAGCCTATACTCAGCCTCCCTTGGGCTGCCTTGCCCGGTATTGGTAAGGCCGGTAGAACCGGTACATTTCACCTCACGGTTGCCTTACCCGGTATAGGCAAGGCCGGTAGAGCCTATTGTTATTATACTGTCCCTTGGGCTGCCTTGCCCGGTATTGGTAAGGCCGGTAGAACCGGTACATGTCATCTCACGGTTGCCTTACCCGGTATAGGCAAGGCCGGTAGAGCCTATTGTAAATACTAATGTCACTTGGGTTGCCTTGCCTGGTATCATTGGCAAGGCCGGTAGAACCTGTTCTACTACTATTGTTATTGTATTGTTAAGTATGAATAACCCTACGGGGATTTGCCTTAACTTTTAATAAAGTTACGTTTTTACCAAAACCTTAAGTCTGAGAGTCTTCAGAACCGTGACAGGCCTCTGGTGGGGAACTAGGAGGGAGCCAAAGACCTTCAGACACAATAGAAACTTCTTGAACCTGCAAACAACCCTGTAGAAATAGGTACCATCCATCAGAAATCTTCTCATTCAAAGTAAAGTTTAATGGCTTACACCAATATTATTGAATAAGTGTTTTATCAGAAATAAAAGTGGAACAAGATATGAGATCAAGGCCTTGATTCAATTATGGCCAGTAAAACAGCTGGTAGGGCAAAAATGGCAACTGATTGGTACACTCACTATGTCTCCATCGGTATTCAATTGCTCTACCAATTGATACCACATCGAACGTTGGGCCAAAGAATCTGACTTTTCGCCAAACATCTGTCCTATGTTTTAAGTTCTGCAAACCCACACTAAATAGAGTGAGTAATGGGAACATCAAAGGAAAATGGCTAATGCTCGGTGCTTAACACACTGTCAATCACACAGTTTGAGCTCAACACACAGTCACCCTCCCAAATACTAGCCCAACACGACCTCTAACAGTGAAGTGCAACAATACTAGTCCTAAAACTAGCCTAACACCCAGAGCTGTAACATTTACCTGCCATCCTCTGTCCATCTACCTCTGTCATCTTCCATCTGTCACGGTGCCCGTTATTGCCTCCAGTGGGTAATTGCTGTAACAGAGACATTGTTACTTCCTGGCTGTCGCTCTATGCAAATCGCTGTTCTTATAGGTCACTGTGTTTGTGATGTAATCCCTCCGCCCACCTGCCAGGCCTTTTAAACCTCAGCATGTCCTATTACCTTTGCCTTTTCGTGGTGTACCGGAGCTAGTGCTGTGTTGGTCCATCGGTGTTCCTGTGTATTACTCTGGCTCTGTCTGACTACCCGATCCGGCTCTGACTCCTGGCTACGTCTGACTACTCGATCCAGCTCTGACTCCTGGCTACGTCCGATTACCCGATCCGGCTCTGTATCCTGGCTACGTCTGACCACTCCCCCTCTGTTGCGTTCCATTACGTTGCTAGCCTCGGCTACCGGGCCGGCTACTGTATCCTTGTTGTTTGGGCGTACTCTTACCGCGCTCGCTACCTGTTAGCAGTGCTTGCTTTGGTCAGTCCGTGTCACTAATCTCCTGTGTTCTGTCCGGTCCTATTGTTGCCTCACCTATCCTACTAGGTGCCTTCTGCCTTGCATAGGTATACCCTGCGGTAGGGTATAGTTGCGCTACGAGTCACCTGCTTGGTGTGCCTAGGGATGTGCTGTGCACTGTTGTTCTATCCTGCTGCGAAGGTTACCTAGGGCCGTTCGGTTACTGCTACACCTGCCTAGTGAAGGGTTGAGGAAGTGTCTTACACTGTCCTCACACCTGGTCTCAAGAAGGTGGTGGAGTTAGCCGCTACTGTGTTGCTTCAGAGTTCTATAGATACTCGCTCAAGTTGTCTGGGTACGCTAGCGTTAGGGTAAGGACAAGAGCTACCACACTTGCCTAGTGAAAGGTGAAGAAAGTGCGTACTGTTCTTCCCTGGACTCGTGAGAGAGTATATTTTTTATTGCCACTGTTGTATTTAAAATAAAGTTTATTTTAAATTTTATCTGTACTTGTCAAGTGTCGTTATTTCCTAGTCACTCCGTGACACCATCTTCTTCTTTCTCTTCATATTCTGTCTTCTTATCTTATGTCTTCTCTTCTTCTTCTTTCCAAAGATGTCCCTGCAAAGAAGATAAAAAAGTAAAAATTAAATATGCACCAAAGAAATGTTAATCAAAGCTATGAGGTCGTTAACCCATTGAGTGACTGACTTGTACGCAACACATTGCATAGCTATGAGTTGTGTGCATCTTTGACAATCGAAGCATTTTATATATATATGCAGGCAGTCCAAGTCAAAACAATTTGCTTATGGTCCAAATCGAAAATACATTTTCATAATCCATTTTGCTAATATTTATTTTTTTCTGTCCACATTATATGTTTATAATCCAAATATATTAGTTAATGAGGCAGTGAAAGTGTTAAAAAAGGCTGTGTGCATCCACTGCTGTTGTTGGCAGTGGCAGCACTAGTGCAGGCAAAAGTTACCCCCCCTCCCTTGTTACCTCTTGGCCCAAGCGTTTCTATGGGAAATTTGAACAGATCCTGGCGTTTATATGGCCAATCTCTGTTCAGCTTTCCACTGGCTGGGATGTGTGCTTATACACCTCCAAGTGAATCAGATCCTAGTGAGGGGATGACGAAACCCTAAATCCCTGAAGAAATGTTGTGAGACACAAAATGCGCTGGAGACATATAGTCCTGCTGTTAACATTTTGAGCCCAGAGATGAAAGTCAACACTGTATATATATGTGAGAGCTCTGTTTAGCCTTGAAATTCAAGACCTTTGCCCACTTACAATGGCATTTTACACCATGTTAAGCTGCTCTGCATCACTGAACTCTGCCCCAGCCCTCGTCTGCCCCCTCGGGAGGATACATCCAGTTTTGATCAAGCTGCTAGTTACTGGGAGGGGGAACCCCAATATCCAGTCCAGTTTTTACAATTATCATGGTGACTATACCCTCTAGTGGGGGCTTTCTGAGGACAAGAGGATGGGAGAGACTACAGACTCTAGCACAGACATCTTCAAGCTAACTGGGAGAGGTACTTTGTATCTTATTGCAACAGCAAAGGAAATTTTCTTGTTGAGTACAAGACTCGTGCAAATCAGTTCAGCCTATTTCAGAATTCGGACGAATAAGGGTCATTTGTCCTCATTCGGGCTGGCTGAAAGGCAAGGGCCATTTGCAAAAAAAAAAAAAAAAAAAAATCCGAACAGCGTTGGTCTGAAATTTTGTTGTAAATTTCGGAAATTCGGATGATTGTTTCCCATACTACTCTCATTCATGAGCGCTACATTACCGCCTTCTCTAGTCCAATTAGCTGCTTTGTTTCATGATGAGGGTTGGACTAATGACACAGACACCCATACAGCCTGCATTTCCTGTTAGTCCATTGTTGGAGCTCAGAGAGAGAAGAAGCAGAGAGTGTCCAGAAAAGCGATTTTATTAGCCAGTCTAGTGCCTTATTAGCCAGTCTAGTGCCTGTCTAGTGCCTTATTGCCACTGCCCTATGAGTCAGTTAGTGACTGCATGAGGTATTTTATGTTCACCCAATAGGGATAAAAATATATACTGTATATTTTTTAATAGTGAAATAAAAGTTAAGTATTAGAGCATTCTATACAGCCAATACTTATTTAGGATATTGAACTCGTTTCCTTTCTTAAAGGGTGAAAGATAGATAATAACATCGCTCTTTCTATACTTTATTTTCTTTTGGCAGTTATTTACTGTCTGGAGCTGTAATTTTTTTTCAGAGTGACACAGCCAATCTGACAGTTGTTGTGTAGGCAGGCAGGCAGCCAGCATTAGTGCCTTATTGCCACTGCAAGGGAGTGTCATTTTTTTTCCTGTGCAAAATAAAAATATTAGCAATTTGTGTTAATGATTTTCAGAGTGACACAGCCAGTCTGGCAGCTGTGTAGGCAGGCAGGCAGAAAGCATTAGTGCCTTATTGCCACAGCAAGGGAGTGTAATTTTTTTCCTGTGTGTAAAAAAAATAAATTAGCAATTTGTGTTAATAATTTTCAGAGTGACACAGCCAGTCTGACAGTTGTTGTGTGGCCAGATTTTAAAATGTTAAAATTATTATAGTGCACTACCTACCTATCTGTAATGGATTTGAGTCCTAGCGAACAACCTGATGTTCCTATTCCTGGTACCAGCTGCAGTGACCCAGCAACCGCCAACACCACCACAGTGCCGTTGCTTTCAAGCAGAGCTAGCAGCAGAAGGAGGGGAAAGAAGAGTACATTCAGTAGTACTAGTACGAGCAGTCAATGTCATAATCAGACTCAGCAGCAGCACTCCAAACAAAAAAATCCTCAGAGACCACGAAGCAACCGATATCTGTTTCTCGTCAGCTGTTTCGTGATGATTCCCCCCAGAAACACCTGCACAATGACTAGTGCCACTGCCAGTTTCGTCACCACCTCCGCTACAGCCAGTTTAACACCACTGGTCGAAAACTGCGGGTAGTATCAGCAAAGGATGTTTATAGCGAACATCCGTGTAAGCAGCCCAAACGGGAATTATTTGGCACAGTAACCTTAGGTAAATGAATCACACGACACAGGTACAGGTGAATATTAACCAGTTTATTTAAGATCAATATGCAGGTTCAAAACAAACTTCCCCAACCTTCTAGGAACTGGCGTGAGGACAGTGCAAAGACACTTCCCCAACTTTCTTAGGAACAGGAGTGAGGACAGTGCACAGTCCATTACCCAGGAGCTGACACTGAGCTGTAACCTGTGTCCACTTGGTTGCCAAGGCAGTACTAGAGGAAGAACCACCCAGTGTTACACAGAGCATGTAAGCGGAAACCAAGAGAGCTAGGGATCCAGGCAACTACAGTGGGACCGGGTCACAGATAGATAATGGTCTCAAGGCAGGCGAGTCTGGGAGTGCACGGAGAGTAGACTGCCTGGACCATACCAGAGATGAGACTAACACTGAGGCTGCCAAGCTCAAGGCAGCTTGCAACAATACTAGGGAGGTAAATGTCTCACTGGGCTGTATGGAGCGAGAGGCGACAGAAGCCGATAATGACAGAGTAGTAGTCAGACAGTACCGGAGATAAGCACAGAGTGGGTAGTCAGACAAAGCCACAGTCAAATACCGAATCAAGCAGTCAGCCAATATCAGGGTCAGATCGGAGAGGGTAGTCAGACAGGCCAGGGTCATACACGGATGAGGTAGTCAGACAGAGCCAGTGGTCAAATACCGGAGCGTGTAATCAGACAAAGCCAAGGATCAAGCTGGAGGATAAAGGGAAGCCAAGCTAGGGTCAAACGAGAGCAACAGCAAGTAGTAACACACAGATACACCACGAAAGGGCAGCTAAGCCCAGTTTTCAGGCCGTATATAAGGACGCAACAGGACACAATCGGCCAATTAGAGCCGAAGGATACAAAGTGGCGAGCGTGACGCCAGAGGAGACAGGACAGGAAACATAACAGGCAGGCAATAATCACGGGCACGGTGATATTATTGCAGTATTTGGAGAAAATTTCTCCTGCCACCACTGTCACTGTCACTGAGAGCATATCTTCTCCAAAAAAGGTTATTGGGGAGATAGTTTACCATTTCCCAGTAGCCACCAGGCAGAAGAGGGAATTCAGCAGGTCTCCCCAAAATCTGCTGCTGATGATTTTTCTTCCTGTCCAAACCTACAAGAGGTAGAAGAATATCAGAGACCAAGACCTCCTAAGCTTGATTTTTCCCCTGAGCTTGATTTTTCCCTTGCCACCCATAGTAATCCTCCTGTTTCTCCAGCTACAATTATGTCTTCTACTGAAAACTCACCACCTGCTTCTCAAGTTCCAGTTGAGTTTCCCAGGCAGGTAGTAGCTGCTAGTGTCTCCGCCCCCACTGTTACTCCACTATCCTCCTCCAATCCCAGTCCCAACATCCCTGCTGCCATCTTTAGGTCTACTAGTACCCCTGTAAAGGTACGTAGAACAAAAAAGCATATTGAGGTTGCTCCAGCATGTGAAGATGATGAAAGTGTCACCACAGTTTCTTCTTCTCCAACACCATCCATTTCAACTGGCAGAGTCATCCGTCACTCGAAAGCGTGGGAGCATTTTGTGACACTTGGTGATGGCCTGCTAGCTAAATATAAATTGTGTGGCAGGGAAGTCAGCCGTGGGTGGGTGTTGGGTCATCTAACCACCTCCGGGATGAACCAACACCTGAACAACTACCACAAGTCTGTGTTGATAAGTGCAGAATGTGACACTTCTACATATACCAGTGTCACACTCACCATCAGTAGACAGGTGAAAAGGCAGGGGGGATCATGCCACATTTGGTCCTAGTAAGATCGGACAGTCACAGCCCATCCCAAAATCAATAGAGGCCACACTAGAAGATTTTGGTGGGCTTCATTCAAAGGGGATATGCAGACAGCAGTCCCAAAAAATTACACACCTTATTGCACAGCTCATACCCTTTGGAGGTGCTACTTTTAATTTGGTGGACGGGGAGCCGTTCCAGAAACTTATGGAGGCTGTCGAACCCCAATATAAAATTCCATCCCGCACCACATATAGTTGAACTATAGTGCCCTCATTGTACAGGTCATGCATTGGGCTTTTGAAGAACCTGCTAGGATAGGCTGGTGGCCAGTCAGTGCACTTTACCACTGACTTATGGAGTGCTCCGAGTGACCAGCATGGTGGCAGCCCAATGTGTTGCAAGACACATTATTACCGATACCAACAACAAGGTCAGGTGCAGTAGCCAAGCAGTGGCACTGCTCTTTCCTCCTCCATGCTGAGGTAATGGATCAGCAGCACACCTCAGATAACATTCGCAAAGCACTGCAGAACATGGTGGCGCAGTGGCTAGGGGAGCAGGCAGGCACACAGGCACAAATGGGGTTTGTGGTTACTGATGGTGCAGCTAACATGACAAAGGCTCTCCGGGATGGCAGATTTGTGTGTGCGCGCTGCTCAGTGCATGCCCTGCATCTGGTAGTTAAGGCTGCTCTCGATGATGGCAATAACACTAGAAGGTTGTCAGCACTTCTGGAGTCGTGTCAACAAATATAGCCATCTCCTCAGGGATGAACAGAAAAAGGCAGACCTCCAAGAGCATCACCTTAAACAAGATGTTGGGACCAGGTGGAACTCCACCTTAGATATGCTAGAGCTTATCCTGGAACATAAAAAGGCAATTCACGCAATAACATAGTAACATAGTTGATGAGGCTGAAAAAAGACATGTGTCCATCAAGTCCAGCCCATGCCAAAAACACCCCTTTTGATCCAGAGGAAGGCAAAAAACCCTCTGGAGCAATTTCTAATTTAGCCCCAAGTGGGTAAAAAAAGTCCTTCCTGACTCCAAATGGCAGTCAGATATTTCCCTGGATCAACATCCTATCTGCTTTGAAGCCATCTGTCATAATTTTCAATATTGTTCTGTGCTAGATAGGCATCCATTGCTTTTTTGAAAGCAGTTGCATTATCTGTAAGTACAACATGAGAGGCAAAGAATTCCATAGCTTAATTGCCCTTACTGTAAAGAATCCCTGCCTTTGTTTTAGTGAAAAGCACCTTTCCTCAAGTCTTAATGGATGACCTCTTGTTCTTAGCTCAGCTCGTTGCGTAAATAATTCATTGGCTAGTTCTTTGTATTGACCCTAAATGTACTTGTAAACGGTAATCATATCACCCCTTAGACGTCTCTTATCTAATGTAAACAAACCCAGTTTAGCTAGTTTCTCTTTATAACTCAGATCCTCCAATCCCTTTATCAGTTTTGTTGCACATCTCTGCATCTTTTCCAGTTCAACAATGTCTTTTTTAAGAACTGGCACTCAAAATTGTACTCCATTTTCTATATGAGGCCTAATCAAGTTTATACATGCATCTACACCTCTTTTTATGCAGGCTAGAGTGACTCTTTTTATGCAGCAGCTGAGTGACTCTGCACACTGCTGTGAAGTCTATCGTCTAACAGCACTCCTAAATCTTTCTCTATTGAGGATTCCCCAAGTTGTTTCCCATTTAGAGTGTATGTAGCAAGTTTGTTTTTACAGCCCAAATGCATAACTTTACATTTATCTACATTAAATGTCATCTGCCACTTTACTGCCCATTCACTCAGTTTATCTAAATCCTTCAGCAGAGAAAAAACATCCATCTCTGTACGTATTTCCTTACATAGCTTAGTGTCATCAGCAAAGATTTAGATGCTACTTTCAATTTCCACTTCTAGATCATTAATAAACAGATTAGAAAGCACTGGGCCCAGGACTGAACCCTGTGGCACCCCACTTATAACATTAGAACAATTTGAAAAGGTTCCATTTACAACAACTCTCTGCCATTTATCATTTAACCACTTCTCAATCCATGTACAGATAACACCCAAACTGAAGCCTTTTAACTTATGCAATAACCTGTTGTGAGGCACTGTATCAATGGCTTTTGCAAAATCCAAGTATACTACATCTTTAGCAATTCCCCTGTCCAAATGACTACCTAATCTTTCATAAAATGCAAGTAAATTAGTCTGACATGATGTATTCTTCATGAAACCATGCTGATTTCTACTAATAATATTGTTTATCTTCACATAGTTCTGAAGAGTGTCAGTTAGTAACCCTTCTAGTATCTTACCCACTATGGAAGTCAAGCTCACCGATCTATAATTTCATGGTTTGGATCTTGCTCCATTTTTAAACAATGGAACTACATCAGCTTTCCTCCAATCACAGGGCACTATTCCTGATGAAAGTGAATCAATAAATATTAAGTATAATGTTCTTGTTATTTCTGAACTAAGTTCCTTAAGTACCCTTGGTTGTATACCATCAGGTCCAGGTGCTTTATCGCCATAACCCTCTCCAGTCTCTTTAGGACCTTGTCCTCAGTAAGTCATGCAAATAATGGAGGAAATTTTGTTGTTGTGTCTGTTTGCGCATAGCCCGTCATTGCTGTTTCCTTTGTATATACTGAAGCAAAGAATGTATTTAGGGTGTCAGCCATAGTCTTATCCTCACTAATCAATTCACCTGTCTCAGTCCCAAGAGGACCAATATCAACTTTAACTTTTTTTGTTATTAATATACTTGTAGAATTGTTTAGAATTGCTCTCATTAGCAATATTTCTCTCATTTTCAATTTTAGCTAGCTTAATTACTTGTTTGCAGATTTTATTACATTGTTTATATTTTTTAAATGATGCATCTGACCTGTTTGACTTAAACACTTTAAAAGCCTATTTTTTATTTATTTCCCTGCAAACCACATTATTAAGCCACATTTGTTTCCCTTTACTCCTCTTGTGCTTATTCCCCAATGGTATATATGGACGTGTATATTTGCCTAAGAGCATTTTAAACCTTTGAGTGCCAGAGTGGTACGGAATGCATTGCTTTGCTATGCATTCTGTACCACTCTGGCACTCAAAAGGTCAATTTATAT
This sequence comes from Rhinophrynus dorsalis, assembly GCA_037306005.1. Classification (NCBI taxonomy): domain Eukaryota; kingdom Metazoa; phylum Chordata; class Amphibia; order Anura; family Rhinophrynidae; genus Rhinophrynus; species Rhinophrynus dorsalis. The sequence continues at coordinate 178,187,257 of CM074720.1, read as the reverse complement.
TTCATGATTCTTGTGCATTTTTATATTTGAAAATTACACCCCATTGAATATCCTTTAATACTTCTTTTAACTTTGTAAAATTAGTCTTTTTAAAATTGAATGCTTTAGTTAAACCCTTGCTATTGGTATTCTCATGACAAATTTCAAAGGATACCATATTGTGGTCACTGCTATCCAAATGTTCCTTTACTTGTACATTGTTTATCATGTTGGAATTGTTTGAGAGAACTAGGTCAGGCAAGGTCTCTTTTCTAGTTGGCTCCTCTACTAGTTGTGACATAAAATTATCAGTTATCATACTTTAAAAATTATTTCCGTTTGTTGTGCCGGAGTCATATTGCTCCAGTCAATTTCAGGATAGTTGTAATCACCCATTATGATTACCTTTGCTGACCTAGAAGCCTTTTCCATTTGCAGTAAAAGTTGGGCTTCCTCTAACTCCCCAATATTAGGTGGCTTGTTGTTGTATTCGTGGCCTGAATTATGAATATTAATATGCAAATATCATTATTGTAATTAGTATAGTAATCACAACATTAATATTTATTTGATTTGGGGTATATCAGTTAATTATGTGGAATGAATACACAGGAAATAGTTGTAATATTTGATGATATACTTTACTATAACATCTGCTGTTAAAGAAATATATCTAAAAAAGGGTTATTACAACAAAGTTACAGATAAATACAGAAATACAGTATTACAATTATACTTAGCTTGGTTTACAGTGAAAATTCAGCACATGCGAGCATATCTCTTTGTCCAAGGGAATCCTGCAAGTTATCTCTGATATGACTCTTGGACAGCAAAAGGCCTTTGTTCATCCTTCTCTCTGCATGGGGGGCTCTGAAAAACCATGGCTGCCAAGGCCTAATATCTCCCAAGCACTGTCCAATCAGGTTACTTGAATAAGTCACATGGCTCCTTTGTTCTTGACCACATGGCATAGCTAATGCACATGTGGTCAGAAGTCCCAGAATGCATGTCTGCAATGGCAGCCATTACACATGTGCTAAGCCACTCAAACACTGCCCCTTGTGATGCACATTCAGTATGCATATACCATATTCAAACATATTGCTTTAATTGTCTGTGTGAAATGAATCATATGCAATACAATACAGTACAATAAATCCCCACTAACATTTTTTTATTATGTGTGCTCCCAGTGTGTATTTCAACCCACAAGGCCTCTACATTTTCATTGGACCCTTCATTTATATCTTCCCTTAAACTAGGTTTTAAGGCATGTGTCACGTTTTTAAAGACTCTCAGACTTAAGGTTTGGTAAAATAACTTAACTTTATTAAAAGTTAAAGGTAGTCCCCGTAGGGTAAACATACATAACAATACAACAGTAATAGAACATATAATAGGTTCTACCGGCCTTGCCTAAATACCGGGCAAGGCAACCCAAGTGACAGTTTTAATGACAGGCTCTACCGGCTTTGCCTATACCGGGTAAGGCAACCGTGAAATGACATATACCGGTTCTACCGGCCTTACCAGTACCGGGCAAGGCAGCCCCCACGGAATGCTGAATGTAGGCTCTACCGGCCCTGCCAATACCGGGTAAGGCAACCTTAAAGATGGTGAATTACAAGGTTCTACCGGCCTTACCAATACCGGGCAGGGCAGCCCAAAGGAGTACTGGAGTAGGCTCTACCGGCCCTGCCAATACCGGATGAGGCAACCTACAGGATGGTATCGTCAAGGTTCTACCGGCCTCACCAATACCGGGCAGGGCAGCCTGAGCAAGTAGACCAGCTGTCAGGTGACTAAGACAGCATAGAGCATAAGTATAGAGGTCTTACTCAGCAGGAGTCTATTGCCAGGGATACTCAGACAACTGCAAGGAAGTGGACAGCGACTGACCACAGTACTGGATGTTCAGGAGCAAACCAACGTCCGCACGTTGGGACTAATGGTAATAGCGCCACCAGGTTTAATGGAGCAAACCAGCAACCGCACGCTGGAACCAACAATGTATATCGCAACCAGGTTTAGTGGAGTAAACCAGCGTCCGCACGCTGGGACCAACAACGTATAGCGCAACCAGGTTTAGTGGAGCAAACCAGCGTCCGCACGCTGGAGCCAATAATGTATCTCACAACCAGTTTAGTGGAGTAAACCAGCGTCCGCACGCTGTGACCAACAATGTATATCGCAACCAGGTTTAGTGGAGTAAACCAGCGTCCGCACGCTGGGACCAACAATGTATATCGCAACCAGGTTTAGTGGAGTAAACCAGCGTCCGCACGCTGGGACCAAAAATGTATATCGCAACCAGGTTTAGTGGAGCAAACCAGCCTCATTGCTTTGTTGGAGCTCAGAGAGAGAAGAAGAGATTAGAGAGTGTCCAGTTGTTGTGTAGGCAGGCAGGTAGCACTAGGCTAGGCATAGGTAGACAGCCAGCATTAGTGCCAGTTATAGCCACTGCAAGGGCAAGTCATCTTTGTTCCTGTGCAAAATATAAAAAAATATTAGGCATTTCTTCGAATAATTTTCACACATGTCACATCAACCAGTCTGACAGTTGTATAGGCAGGCAGGGTGCCTTTTTGCCACCGCAAGGGAGAGTCATCTGTGTTTCTTAAAAAAAAATATAAAAAGTACAAGAAATTTGTTTGAATAATCTTCAGTCACACTGCCAGTGTCACAGTTGTATAGGCAGGCAGCGTGCCTTTTCGCCACCGCAAGAGAGAGTCACCTGTGTTTGTTTTATTAAAATTATTCATAATACAAGTTATATGTTTCATTAATCTTCAGCGTCACACTGCCAGCATCACAGTTGTATAGGAAGGAAGGGTACCTTTTCGCCACCGCAAGGGAGAGTCACCTGTGTTGGTTTTATTAAAAATATAGAAACTACAAGTTATTTGTTTCACTAATTTTCAGAGTCACACTGCTAGTGTCACAGTTGTATAGGCAGGCAGTGTGCCTTTTCGCCACCACAAGGGAGAGTCACCTGTGTTGGTTTTATTAAAATTAGTCATAATACTAGTTATTTGTTTGAATAATCTTCAGCGTCACACTGCCAGTGTCACAGTTGTATAGGCAGGCAGGGTAGTTTTAAGCCACCGCAAAGGAGAGTCACCTGTGTTGGTTTTATTAAAAATATAAAAAAATACAAGTGATTTGTTTGAATAATCTTTAGTGTCACACTGCCATTGTCAAAGTTGTATAGGCAGGCAGGGTTCCTTTTAGCCACCGCAAGGGAGAGTCACCTGGTTTGATTTTATTTAAAATATGAAAAATACAAGTTATTTGTTTGAATAATCTTCAGCATCATACTGCCAGTGTCACAGTTGTATAGGCAGGTAGGGTGGTTTTAAGCCACCGCAAAGGAGAGTCACCTGTGTTGGTTTTATTAAAAATATAAAAAATACAAGTGATTTGTTTGAATAATCTTCAGCGTCACACTGCCATTGTCACAGCTGTATAGGCAGGTAGGGTGGTTTTAAGCCACCGCAAGGGAGAGTCACCTGTGTTGGTTTTATTAAAAATATAAAAAATACAAGTGATATGTTTGAATAATCTTCAGCGTCACACTGCCATTGTCAAAGTTGTATAGGCAGGCAGGGTACCTTTAAGCCACCGCAAGGGAGAGTCACCTGCGTTGGTTTTATTAAAAATATTCATAATACAAGTTATTGTCACAGTTGTTGTGTGGGCAAGTTTTAAAGTTGTAAAACTATAATCGTTCTCTACCTACCTATCCATAATGGATTTGAGTCCTAGTGAACAATCTGTTGTTCCTCGTCCTGGTTCCAGCTGCAGTAACCCAGCAACCACCAACACCACCACAGTGCAGTTGCTTTCAAGCAGAGCTAGCTGCAGAAGGAGGGGAAAGAAGAGTACTTTGAGTAGTATTAGTCAGACTCAGTAGCAGCAGTCCAAAACAAAAACTAGAAAGAAGAAGGGAACTGCAGGCCGTTCTACTTCTACTAGCAGGGTAGAGAGGTCCAGTTCCTCCTCTAAGACCACGAAGCAGCCATCACCCGTCTCTCGTCAGCTGTTTCGTGATGATCCTCCCAGAACCACCTGCACAATGACTATTGCCACTGCCAGTTACGTCACCACCTCTGCTACAGCCAGTTCTATAAACCTGGGGACACCTAGCGTGTTGAACATGAACACTACTGTTGGGAAACTGCGGGCAGTATCAACGCGGGAGTTTTACAGCGAATGTCCGTGTAAGCAGCCAAACTTGAATTATTGGAGTATTTTGAGAAAATTTCTCCTGCCGCCACTGACACTGAGAGCATATCGTCTCCAAAAAAGGTTATTGAGGGAGATAATGTACCATTTCCCGGTAGCCACCAGGTAGAAGAGGGAATTCATCAGTCTCCCCAAAATCTGCTGCTGATGATTTTTCTTCCTGTCAAAACCTACAAGAGGTAAAAGAAGAATATGAGGGACCAAGGCCTGCTAAGCTTGATTTTTCCACTGAGCATGATTTTTCCACTGACCTTGATTATTCTCCTGAGCTCCATTTTTCCACTGCTGCCCATAGTACTCCTCCTGTTTCTCCAGCTACAATTCTGTCTTCTATTGATGAAAACTCACCACCTGCCTCTCCAGTTCAAAATGAGTCTCCCAGGCAGGTAGTAGCTGCTAGTGTCTTTGGGTCTACTAGTACCCATGTAAAGGTACATAGAAAAAAAAAAGCATAGTGACGTTGCTCCAGCATGTGAAGATGAAGAAAGTGTCACCTCAGTTTCTTCTTCACCACCTTCCAAAGTCATCCGTTGCTCCAAAGCGTGGGACCATTTTGTGACACTTGGCGATGGCCGGCTAGCGAAATGTAAATTGTGTGGCAGGGAAGTCAGCCGTGGCAGGGTGTTGGGTCATCTATCCACCTCTGGGATGAACCAACACCTGAGCCACTACCACAAGTCAGTGTTGATGAGTGCTGAACGTGCTGGCACTACTACATTTACCAGTGCAACACTCACCAGCAGTAGGCAGGAAAAAGGGCAGGGAGATCATGTCACATCTGGCCCTAGTAAAAGCAGCAGACAGTCACAGCCCATCCCAAAGTCAATACAGGCCACACTGGAAGATTTTGGTGGGTTTAATTCCAAGGGGATGTGCAGACAGCAGTCCAGGAAAATTACATGCCTCATTGCACAGCTCATAGCCGTTGGGGGTGCAACTTTCAATTTGGTGGACGGGGAGCCCTTCCATCAACTTATGGTGGCTGTTGCACCCCGATATAAAATTCCGTCCCGAACCACATTTAGTAGGACTATAGTGCCCTCACTGTACCAGTCGTGCGTTGGTCTTTTGAAGGAACTGCTAGGAAAGGCTGGTGGTCAGTCAGTGCACTTTACCACTGACTTATGGAGTGCTCCGAGTGGTCAGCATGGCTTCCTGTCATTGACGGCACATTGGTGGCAGCCCAATGTGTTGCAAGACACACCGATAGCAACAACAAGTTTAGGTGTAGTAGCCAAGCAGGCAGGGCACCGCTCTTTCCTCATCCATGCTGAGGTAATGGATCAGCAACACACCTCAGATAACATTCACAAAGCACTGCAGAACATGGTGGCGCAATGGCTAGGGGAGCAGGCAGGCACACAGGCGCAAATGGGGTTTGTGGTTACTGATGGTGCAGCTAACATGATCAAGGCTCTCCGGGATGGCAGATTTGTGGGTGTGCGCTGCGCAGCGCATGTTCTGTATCTAGTAGTGAAGGCTGCTCTTGAGGATGGCAGTAACACTGGAAGGTTGTCAGCACTTCTGGAGTTGTGTCGACAAATTTCTGGCCACTTCCATCGGAGAGTCAAAGATAGCCAGCTACTCCGGGAGGAATAGAAAAAGGCAGACCTCCCAGAGCACCGCCTAAAACAAGATGTTGGGACCAGGTGGAACTCCACCTTAGATATGCTAGAGCATATCCTGGAGCAGAAAAAGGCCATTGATGCAATGTCATGTCACCATTTCATTGGCAGTAACAGAACACTAGGCAGGGCTGACTGGGCCCTGATGGAACAGGTTGTGACAGTCCTTACGCCTTTCCGTGCTTTGACGGAACTTTTCAGCAAAGAGAACGCTAGCCTGGCAGAAGTCATTCCACTCTTTACGTACCTCTCCTTAAAATTGGAAGATTTCCTTTCCCATAGGGAACGCTTACCTGGTGCTGAGGGTAATATACTTCCAGATGTTGCTGCCCTTCTAACGAGGCTGAAGAAGGAATTGACTCAGCGCATGGAAGAGCTCATGGAAGAGCGCATGGACAATTGTCCCGAGTTAATGCTTGCCACAACTTGCGATCCTCAAATCAAAGGCAAGATGGCACTTTGTTCCAATTCCCTCACTGCCTGGAGGGAACAATTGATAGCGAGGGTGCGTGAGAGGCAAAGAAAAACTAGAATGCAGTCACAGGAGGTGGGAGGAGATTCCGAAGATGAGCTGGAGGAGTGTGGTGGTCTTCCGGGACCTATTAGTAGCAGCGCCAGTAGCACTTCATCTTGTTCCGGTGGAGCAGCTGCTGCTTTTTATGCTGAGGCAATGGACAGATTATGCTGCAGAGAAAACAAAGAGCTCCCCATTAATAGAAAAAGTGCTGAGTTTGAGGTTAAGGCTTACCTTGCGGAACCTTCTTTGGCACCAAGTACAGATCCCTTGACTTTCTGGGATAACAAGAGGGCAGTGTGGCCTACATTGTCCCTGGTAAGTCAGGAGTTGCTTTTCTTGCCCCCCAAGAGTGAGCGGGTATTTTCCGTTACTGGAAATATACTTAGCCCGCAGCGCTCTCAACTGGCCCCCCAGCTCATGGAGCAAATGACTTTTTTAAAAATAAACTTGCCAAAGCTCTGTTACCCTTCTCTCAGGTGCAATGCAGATTGGAAAAACAAGGAGGACTTCAGACATCTACAATCATCCATGTTGCTGTCATCCTGAGTGTGGCTCGCACCAGTCTTCCTCAGTTGCTGCTGTATCCATCTATGGACTGAGTCCTGCCTGCTCGTGGTCTTCAGTTCTGGCTACATCTCCAGTGTTGCTGCTGTCATCCTGATCCTGCCTTGCACCGGTCTTCCTCAGTTGCTGCTGTATCCATCTATGGACTGAGTCCTGCCTGCTCTAGTGTTCTGCAGTTCTGACTACATCTCCAGTGTTGCTGCTGTCATCCTGAGTGTTGCTCGCACCAGTCTTCCTCAGTTGCTGCTGTATCCATCTATGGACTAAGTCCTGCCTGCTCCAGTGTTCTGCAGTTCTGGCTACATCTCCAGTGTTGCTGCTGTCATCCTGATTCTGCCTTGCACCTGTCAGTTCCCTTTTGAAACGTTGCATTACAGTGGAACTACCATCTCTTACAAACATGGACCCAAATAATTACCCATCTGGAGACTAGCTGCTCAGTAGAGCTAGATGCCAGAATTATTACCGCGTTTATGAAAATTATTCACTGCTCCCGGACTGACAAGCAGGAAACTGCTGAGACATCTTTCCATAGTGACGTCTGCACAAATGCACTGTCAGTCCCTTTTGGAGCTGAATGGCTCCTAGCAATGCCTCCTAGAGCAGGCTGGGACTGACAGCGCAGGTGCGCAAATGTAACTATGGAAAGATGTCTGCTCCGTTTCCTGCTTGTCAGTCCAGGAGCAGTGTATAATTATCATCATTGTGGTAAGAATTCTGGCGACAAGCGCTGCTGAGAAGCTAGTCGCCAGATGGGTAATTATTTGGGGACATGTTTGTAAGAGGTGGTAGTTCTGCTTTAAAGAGAACTGGGCAACGCAAGGTAAGGATGCTGGGAGTTGTGGCCAGTACACAGGGATATTTAATAATGCGACATGACAACCTAGAGCTTTTATGCAGCTCGAGGTTTTCATGTTGCTATTTTAAACACTGCAACATGGTTAAATCAGCTTCTAGCAGCGCAATATTTTTCTGTTTTACGTTTCAAAAGGATACCGCACCAGTCATTCTCACTTTTCCTTTTCCTTCTAATTTAGCTACATCCATATGTATATAACACCTCTGCTACATATAGTAAATTACACATGCTACATATTGTGCAATGTATTACCTTTGCTACAGATGGTAAATGACAGATTCTCATGCTATAATGTATTTCACCTCTGCAACAGAAATGGCACATGCAACAGACAATAATAGCACCGATCGTTAACTAATCAGTGTTACACTTACCTGTCAACCACTGTCTGTCTCCTTCTGTCTTCTCTACTGTCTTGTAGCTTCTGTCTTCTTGCTGTAAAACCTACCCAGAAAAGTATAAGTCCAATGCAATATCTGGCACACAAATACATAGTTGAACCCCTTGAATGCCAGAGGGTTACACAACACATTGCAAAGCAATGTGTTGCATACCTCTCTGGGGCTCAGTAGGGTTAAAGTATGTATTAGTGCGCCGGATATTCGTGCATTGTACTTATACTTTTCTGGTAGATTTTTTACAGCAAGAGGAAAGAAGACAGAAGAGAAGAAAGAGGAGAAGATAGAAGAGAAGAAAGAGGAGAAGATAGAACAGAAGAAAGAAGGACAGAAGAGGACCGGTATACTGAGGACTCTGCTGGACATCAGGATTAATGGTAAGTGTTACTTGTAATGTGATTTTTTTTTTTTTACTTATTTAGGTTAACCCTATGAATGCCGGCAGGGTGATTATACCCCACTGGCACTCATGGGGTTAATTCTGTCCATCCGTCTCCTTCACTTTCTGTCCCTCAGCCACCCTCCTCCTCTGTCAGCTTCCCTTCATGCAAATCTGTGTCTGTCTCCTTCCCTTTTCCAATCTCTAGGGAAGACAGACAAGGGTTGGAGACACAGACAGAAGAGTGAGTCAGCAGTGGGGTTATGCACTAAGGCGTTTTCAAATGGTAATGAGGTGTAAGGAACTTCTCCAGTGTGCTAAACTCTCCGATTCTTGGATTATCCCATGGAGCCAATGCGCTAAGAACTTATAGGTTGGTTAGATCTTGGTTCACTAGCTAGATGGAAGAAGCAAGGATCGTTCAGCACACTGGAAGGGTCATCTCCACTTTATCACCTCCTCATAACACTTTGGTGTATCCCCCCCGTTTGTATCAGAAATAAATGGACAACAACAATGCTGAAACTTAATAACAAATATAAATAATAATAATAATAATAATAAAAATAATAATAATAATAAACTTAAAAAAATATAGAAAAATCCCCCTATGTAGGGAATGGGGTCAGTGGGGGAGCCTCCTTCCTCCTCTTGTGTGAGGCCCCCGCCTGGGTAGGTGGCACCTACCACCACGTGCAGCAGGCAGGGCATCAGATGATTCCAGGCTGCTGTCTGATGAGGAGCTGCTGGGGGCGGGGGCTGGCCCTGGATGCATGACATGCGCTGTCAGGAGGCCCAGCATCAGTCTGTTCTGCTCCACCATCTGATGGAGCAGAGCCTCCTGACGGAGCATGTCGTTTCTCAGCTGACGCCGTAAGCCCCACATGTCAGCTGAGATTCCGTGTAGGACGTCCAGGGCCTCTGCGAACTCCTGGCTGGAAGGGGGCTGCTGCTGTGGTTGTTCATCAGATGCAGCTGTGGGGAAAGAAGAAATGGAAAGCATTGAGCACCTCTCTGGCACACAGATGTTTCATGCATTTAGCAGAGTGATTCTCAGCAATGGTTCTGTTGTCTAGGATGCACAATCATGTCCTCTAACCACACCAACAGTGCATGTTGTCAGGATATGCTCACTTAAACACACGCGGTATTGACATTCACTTGTGTTCAACTGACAACATGCACTTTTGTGATGGTTAGAGGACATGATTGTGCATCCTACACAACAGGACCATTGCTGAGAATCACCACACAAAATGTGTTAAAGTGGATGTGTCTCCTATTTATAACATAGCCTAAATAGGCTACACATCGAATACTTCTAAAATGTTGTTCATGTTTTATTTTTAAGTTTTATTTGTTGTAAATTTAACTTTGAAAATCTGTCCCCTACCTACTGCCGTATAGACTGCAGTTACCTGCTCTGTAACCTCAGTCCGTCACTCTGCCTCTGCTCTCCACCCTCCTCCAATGATGGAGGCTTCTGTCTGCAAGATGGAGCGGTCTCATTGGCAGAGATCGATATCTAGCCAATGAGAGTGCTCCAGCTTCCACACTGAAGCCTCCGTCATCGGTGGAGGGTGGAGAGCAGAGGCAGAGCAGTCTATGCGGAAGTAGGTAGGGGACAGACTTTCTAAGTTAAATTTACAACAAATTAAACTTTTAAAAAAAATTACTAACATTTTACAAGTATTTGATCTGTAGCCTATTTAGGCTATGTTATAAATAGGTGACACATTCACTTTACTTTGAGGGGACGCAGCAAACATGTAGCATTGTTCTGGCCAGAGACCACCCCTGCTATGAACAAACTGACAGGTCAGGTTTGCCCTTTAGCCTTGATTGGACACAGGTGTCATTGTGATTGATCCACCAACACTCAATTAGTGCTAGCCTGCAAATGGGAACTGTAGGTGTGTGCTATGGCCTGGAGCCAAGCATACGTGTGTGACAAGATCATGGCATGAACAAAAATCACATAATGATATTTGTTCATGCCATGATACTGTCACAGGTATGTGTGACAAGAACACAGATCACTACAGGGAATTTGGGGTCTTTTTAAGGGAAGGGGAGACAGGTGGAACACACATGGGACAGCAGATTTAGGATTTTCCATAGCCTCAGGAGCAGAGGCAGACACCCCCAGAGGTGGTTTCTCATCCTCCTCACCAGACACAGCCCACGATGACCCTGAGGAGATACAGGACATTTTCACAAAGGTGAGATAATTGTATGGAGCCTTAACCAATTTCAGTGCCAGAGTAGTGCACAACAATTTTGAGACTGCATTGGGTACCCCTCTGCCATTGAAATGGTTACAACAACCAGAAACACAAAACTCAGAACCCTTTCCACAAATGTAAACCAACAACACACAACAAAAGACATATTAGACATTGAACGGATGTACATGTTTTTGCTGGAGAACATATTACAATTTACTATCCTCACCTGCCCTTTCCACGTGGTGGTCCCCAGGTGCACCAAAGGGGGCCTGCACGCCACCATTTTCCTGCTCCCCCTCCTCCGGCATGTCAGCTGGACCTATTTTGGATATTAAGGGAATTAACATGTGATGAGAAACACTGACCATTAAATGCTTCAGTTGTGTAAGCATTCAGGTTCACAACAACTGCACCAAGTTGGGTTAACCTAGTTATCAGGATTTACTCAACTACAGAGAGGCAAATTTGACCTACAAAGCATCACTGTAATGCATGGCAGGGCTTCATCATACTGAGACATTCACCATGGTGCATTAGCTTGTGTCCATCATGCCTACAATGTCATCATGTGAATGCAGGAGCATGACAAACATTTCTTACATGTGCTCCATATGTGCATTAGTGGGATATTTAACCCATGGAGCAGGACCGGACTGGGAATAAAAACCAGCCCTGGAAAAAATTGCTTACCAGCCCCATATCATTGCGGTGCGACCGACCCGGTGCACAGATGCAGTGCTCTTCTTCACACTGCGTCTGATGTCACTGGGTGACCTCCATATTGCCCTCAGTCTCCACATTGCCCCCCCAATCTCCACATTGCCCCCCCGTGTCCATTTCCAACCTCCCGTGTGGTCCAGCGGTGTGCATGAGAGGTCTGTGCCTCCTACTGCACAGACCTCTTTACTGCTGTTGCTCCCGCATGGTCTTCTCTTCAGTAATGCAGAGTGCTGGGAGATGATGTCATCTCCCAGCGTTCGACATTACTAAAGATCAGATGAGGGAGCTCAGCTGGTACAGGTCTGTGCTGAAGAAGGCACAGACCTCAGCATGTTGCGGGGCCCTTCAAATCTCCCAGACGCTGTCCTGTTACCTTATGGCCATGGCCAGCACTCCTGCAATCAGGCCTGGACTGGGACAAAAAATAGGCCCGGGCATTTAAGGCTGAGCAGCCCATTTTTATTTTTTGAGCAGCCCATGGGTGCCCATCGTGGGAGGAGCTTATAATCACGTGCGGTGCTCTGTGTGGCCGTATGTTTATTGCCCGCCCACCAGGAAACTTGTAACGAGGTGGCCGTCTTTCAGAAAGTGAAAGACGGCCCAAACTCGTTTAATGATAATTTTTTTTTTAAACGCCTGGACCGGCCCACCGGGCAAATTCCCGGTATGCTCGATGGCCAGTCCGGGCCTGCATGCAATCAAGAAGCAACACGCCACCGCAAGGTGACAGGACCGTGGCCGCGAATAGCTTCTTGATTTTGAAGCAGCCCCAGGGAAGTCCAGTGCAGGCGGCCTCTCAGGAATTTTCCCGGTATCCCGGTAGGCCAGTCTGGCCCTGCCTTGGAGTGCCAGAAGGGTGAGCAAAGCATAGCTTAGCAATGCGCTGCTGCTCACCCCTGCGGAAATGCAATAGTTATATAAACTAGATATGGCTAAAGCAAGCTGGGGCTGCTAATACACATATGGAACAATTTAACATGACTAAAAACACATTTGTACGTGAGGGAGACATCTTAAAAACAACTTACCAGCAGCCACCTCTTCCTCCACACTGGCAGGAGCAGTGGCAGTGACTGGCTCCAGATAGAGGGTGATGACTTCTTTTTCCCCCTGCCTGCCAGAGCTAGGTACTCCATCAGGTTCATCTGTAATGAGAAGAGAACATCACGATACAGTACACATACACACATGGACATTGCATAACAAAGTACTAAGTTACATTACACACACGAATGGACATTGCATAACAAAGTACTAAATTAGAGTACACACACATACCTCCCAAGTATCCCTCTTTTCTACCCTTTTGTCCCTCTTTTTAGGACATCAGAATGAGTGGTGTGTATTACATTGCTCCACAGCCATAAAACATACATTCATAAATGTGTTGTTAATTGTCAGTATATGTGTTTATACATTAACTAGCTGAAGAGCCCGTTACACGGGCCACAGTGCCACAGGGCAGTCTCCACTGCGCATGACTGCAGCATGCGCAGCAGTCTCTACTGCGCATGACTGTGGCGTTACGCACTTTTTAGCAAATTATTATATAGGATATGGGTAATTAAAATACTTTGGTCTTGCTCTAAATCATTTATCAGTTACAGAAAGAGGTGTAGACGGGTCAAGAAATAACCTGAAAATTCTTGGAAATGCCCCGCCTACCAGCCATGCCCCCAGAAACGCCACCTAAAACAGAAGTGTCCCTCTTTCGCCATTTGAAATGTTGGGAGGTATGCACACACGTGGACATTGCCTTACACAGGATTAAGATACACACAGAGCAGATATGTGTGATTTGCAGTGCTTTACCATACATTGCACACCTATCTGCTCAGTGGTAGATATTTAACCCTTTGAGTGCCAGAGGGTTACACAACACTTGCAATGCATTGCGTACCCCTCTGGCACTCAAAGGGTTAACAAAATTACATTAACACATGCATCAGAATACAATTACTTACCAGAAAACATGCCAGCATGGTCTGACTCCTCAGCTGCGGAGATGTCTGGCGCTGGGGTACCCAACTCTCAGGCATGCAGGGAGGGGGCATCACTGCCACTGCTCTTGGCGGAACTCGTGCATATCACGAGACCAGAGGAAGAGTCGCTCCCTCCAGTTAATGGAGAATGGGCACTTACATCAACAGGAACAGGAGCGGGCACATGGACAGGGAAGACAGGTGCTGTAGGGGCAGGGGAAGATGCAGGAGCACGGTCATCTGCAGCATCTGAGGATTCCACTGGTCCTGCTACAGGGGTGATGGGAGCTGGTCCAGCATGTGATGGACCAGCAACATCCTCATCACCACCTGAAGCAGGAGCAGATTCTGCCTCAGATGCTGCAATGAGGCCATCCAGGACCTGTTCATAGTGATGAAATAGAACAGGTCTACTGGAGGCCCCAGATGACCGTGCTACCTCCATCCTCACCTTTTTCCGCAGCACCTGCCTTATAATGTCGTATACCCGCTTCCTGCACCTGATTAATGTGTGTGGTGACACTGCCACCTCATTGATAGCTTCCACCACAGTATCCCACATTTCGCTCCTATGCACTACTGCGGTGGAAGCTGCCAATGGGCCAAAGAGCTGGGAATAACATCCCTGCAGTGCCCACACTAGTGCCTCATTCTCCTCCATGCTGAAGGGCATTTCTCTTCCTCTGGCCATTGCTGCTGTCTGTCTTGATTCATGCAAGATGGCTGCTGATCTGTAAAATAGCTGTCTCTTGGTGGCTGGTTCTTGTTTGGGGTATTCCCCACCTTTTTTTCCAAGTCATAGAGTCATATTTAATTTTTTTGCATTGCTAGTAAGGCACTGGCCAACCAGCAATGTGAATCCTAAGAGTTCGAAACTTGGGCCAATAGTATTCGAAAGCGGGAGCTGGAATGGGCGATACCATCTCAATCTATCCAATATGGTTCAAGGAAGATACGATATGATGTCACACACTAAGCAGGGGCAGGAAGTGACAAGATGGTTTGGTCAACAAGCTGTGCAGGGTAGGCAGGGTCGGACGGCTTGGTTATGTTTGACATACTATGCAGGTTAGACTGCGACAGACATATGTTCGTGATGTTCAACAAACTATGCGTGGCAATCTGAGATCACTCCGGGGAGGCAACTGAGTGCTCCAGGCCCGTCGCATTCAGTTTCTTTCGAACATCGAACACACCAATGTATACTGTACATAACGTTACTGAGCATGGCGCTAACTGGAAAATAAACGGCCAAAGATGGGGGAAATGTATTTTGAATTAGTGGTGCATGGGGCATGGTTGATGACCTACTGGTTGAACTCTTGCCAGCCCTTGGTGTATGTGAACAAATTACTTAACTCTTTGAGTGTCAGACAGTTATCCAACGCATTGAAAAGTAGTGTTTTAAATACCGCTCTGGCACTCAAAGGGTGAAAGCAGCTAAGGGTTTGGACAACACAGGATGAAGACTGTAGGAGAATGAAAAACTAAAAAGTGGGGTTTGTGTTTGAAAGATTACAGCCTAAAGAGGTGGAGGGAGATGGATATACAGAGATCATATATACGTGTTGCTGGTGGTGTGACTGGTCACTTTGTAGTTAACGTCATAACCTATTGAAAACTCTTTGGATAAGTGAGTTGATGATTTAGCACTTAGTGACCAGCTACGCGCGCACGCGGCCGTCACTTAACAATGTTTTTTTTTTTGTCATTCTAGCGAATGACTTCCGGGACTTACCAGGTACGTCCTCTGTCACTAAGTGACAGTTTTTGCGGGACGTACCTGGTAAGTCACTTGTCACGATGGGGTTAATGTATTTTCAATACACAAATTAGTTTAGACACACATACTGCAGTTTAAACAAACACTGATGTTTATTCTTGATGTAGTATGAAACACTAATGTATATACACATAGACTTATCTGATATGAGGGAAAATCAGGATAGGAAAACAAGAGAGAGGAATTTGGGTACCAAAGAGGGTGTTACGGTTTTACTGACACTCAGAGACAGTAAGTTAGGTAAAACACAGTTTTATTGAACAAACTTAAAATGGCAATAACCCTCACGGGTCCAGTAATATATACACAATATAGTACTGACACAGGACAGGTTACAGTAGTAAATACCCACACGGGTCCAGCAATTGTACAGACAGTAATAACAATATACTGACACAAGTCAGGTAATACGTGTGATTCTCAAACGAGGCAGCAGTGAACGGGTTACTAATAGGCCAGGAAGACTGACAGGCCCTATTAGCGCGAGACCCTTAAGACTCTCACTTGGGAGGGAGAGTATAAACAGTGAGTAATGCCACAGGAATAAGCGAAGGCCCTTAGTAAGCTTATAGACTACCGTAGCAGTAGCGGAGGACAGACTGTATGCCCAGAGGATGCCCAACGGAGAATACAATGCCAACATCTGGTGGAGAACGGACCTTTCCCCCCGTGGGGATAGACGAATGCTCAGACCAATGTCGACTGCCGAGATGGATAGTAGCCTGAGGAACCCAAGGAAGACCAACCTCAGCTGATGGCAGGAGTAAATTCTAGCGTACCGTGACACAGAATAGAAGGCTCACACCGGAGTGTCGCCCACGCAACACGGAACGTAACTGAGACCAGGCTGCAGGAATGAATATGCGGTAGGCAACACTGCCCGGATGCCAAGCCCAATGAGAGCCGCAGAAGGAGCAGCAGGCAACCCTGGACAGATAGTAAACGGAGGCCCAATGGGTCGGTACACAGAAAAGGAACAACAGCCAACCGGAATCGGTACCCCAAGCAGGAACGTCAGCCAATCCGAGTCGATACACAGAGCAGGAACGTCAGCCGGGCTGGGTCGGTGCACGGAGCAGGAATGTCAGCCAATCCGGGTCGGTACACAAAGCACGAACGTCAGCCAATCCGAGTCGGTATACAGAGCAGGAACAGATGCAGTAGAGTAGTCAGGCAGTCCGGGTCATACACTGAGATCACACGAGAAACTGGAACAAGTGCTGGTACAGAAACACCACGAAAGGGCAACAGCGAAGTGACAGGGCCCAGTATTTAAGGATAAATACTGGGCGGGCCAATACCACTGCAACCAATAAGAGCCAGCTGTGAACAAGACTGACAGAATGTCGCCAGCATAGCATGGGCACCGTGATAGAGGGACAGTAGGGTAGGAGGCTGGTACCAGAAAATGAAACCTTAACCTTTACCCATGTACTAACATAGAATTTGACATGTCGTTTTTCCATGTTCGAGTCGACCACTTATGTTGAGTAGGATGTGACAGGCATGGGTTTTCGATGCTCAAGCATATGCTAAATTGAATGACAGGCAGGGGTTTTCGATGTTCGAGCATATGCTAAATTGAATGACAGGCTTGGGTTCTCGATGTTCGAGCATATGGTAAATTGAATGACAGGCATGGGATGTCGATGTTCGAACACGTGGAATTTGGATTGTGACTGGCATCCCATGCTGGAGTAGAAGTGACATGCACAGACTGGCAATGTACGACAATGTCCGTTTTTGGGATGGATCTTTTTCTAAATGCACACCCTGTCTGGAAAGAATGATAGCAGCGTGCACGGAGGCGCACTGCTATAATTTAACCCATATTAAATTTGGCAGAATAACTTGGAATGGATCAGAATTTCATTCGAATCGAATAGGTCCACTCCGAAATTAGGATCACCCGAATTAGAAAAAAAAATTTAGTCTGAATTCAAATTAAATTGAAAATTTTGCCCGTGCACAAGTTTACTCTACAGCAAAGGCATTCCTGTGTCAACATCCCCAACCTTATTACTGAAAGCAACAAATCTGTTAGGGTTAGTAACCACAGGAGTGTCCTCCCTATTCCTCTGCTCCCCTTGCTATGTCTGACTGTAACCCGTCTGGCTACTTGCTCATTCTTTGTGCAGTCTCCACCCTCAGAACTACCTCCCACCATTTCCTCTCAAGATTGGCCATCTCTCTCAATGTTGCAACTTGCCCCTCCAGATCTCTGATATGAGCTTCCAGAGAGACCACTTGCTTACATCTGTCACAGAGGTATGCATCGTGGAAAGGTTGTTTCAGGTGTGCAAACATATGGCAGCTTGTGCACTGAGTTAAATGTACAATCATGCTACCACTCCATATTATGCCAGTTACCTCAAGTTAATAGGCAGGCAGAAAAAAAGTATCTGCACACTAAGGTTGATAAATGTGTTCCCTTGTGTAATCCCCTGTATGTGAATCCCCTATTTTTTTAAATTCCCAACACTTACCACACTTCTGCACTTACACACTGATGCAAGATTCACACGTTCAAGTATTCACTGTGTATCTGTTATTTAAAGCAAAAACCCACCACTTACAACACAGCAATTAACCACTCCCACCACACCAGACTGCAATAAGTTTGCTACTGCAAAGGGAGGGAAAAAAATAGTTTTGTCTTTTAACCTCTCCCTTACAACACTACACCACACACAAAATACTTATTAAAATTTTCAAGCAAATATAGCAAGTATCGCTTCTCAGGTCACAGAGCAATGATCAACTGATCAATGTCATGTCACCATTTCATTGGCAGTAACAGAACACTAGGCAGGGCTGACTGGGCCCTGATGGAACAGATAGTGACAGTCCTCATGCCTTTCCGTGATTTGACAGAAATTTTAAGCAAAGAGAACACTAGCCTGGCCGAAGTCATTCTCCTCTTCACACATCTCTCTTTAAAAATTGACAATTTCCTTGCCCATAGGGAACATTTGCCTGGTGCTGCGGGTTATATAATTCCCGATGTTGCTGCCCTTCTAACAAGGATGAAAAAGGAGCTAACTCGGGCATGGAAGACAGCATGGACATTTGTCCCAAGTTAATGCTTACCACAATTTGCGATCCTCAAATCAAAGGCAAAATGTCACTTAGTTCCAATTTCCTCACTGCCTGGAGGTAACAATTGATAGAGAGGGTGCGTGAGAGGCAAAGAAAAAATAGAATGCAGTCAGAGGAGGCTGGAGAAGATTCCGCAAATGAGCTGGAGGAATGTAGTGGTCTTCCAGGACCTATCAGTACATCGCCAGTAACACTTCATCTTGTTCCAGTGGAGCAGCTGCTGCTTTTTATGGTGAGGCAATGGACAGATTATGCTTCAGACAAAAGTAACAGCTCCCCATAAATAGAAAAAGTGCTGAGTTTGAGGTTAAGACTTACCTTGCGGAACCTTCTTTGCCCCCAAGTACAGATCCCTTGAGTTTCTGGGATAACAAGAGGGCTGTGTGGCCTACTTTGTCCCTGGTAGCCCAGGAGTTGCTTTCTTGCCCCCCAACCACTGTCCAGAGTGAGTGGGTATTATCTGTAACAGGAAATATACTTAGCCCCCAGCAATCTCAATTGGTGCCCCAGCTTATGGCACAAATTACTTTTTTAAATGTCAACCTCTTTATCTGGAATGTGTTTCCATTGGTATTACTTGTGATAGAATTATTTATGTTTTGAATGAATGGGCAATTACTACACCTAGGTCTGAGACATCTAAAGTTGCCAGAAGGTAAAGGTACCCCAAAGATTCCATTTGTTCTTTCTTTTTGAACAAATGGAAAGGGGAAAACAGAAGGATAATTTAACATCAGCAGAACAATTAGCCTTAAAACATCTAGCAAAGGATGATTCAATTACAATTAGAGAGGCGGATAAAGGTGGTGCAGTAGTTATCCAAGACACCTGTACCTACCTAAAAGTGGCATCTAGACTCCTGGCAGATACTGTATCGTACCAAAAATTATCATACAATCCAACATCAGTATATAATGATCAGCTTAAAGAGATATTAGCCAAAGGGATGGAACACGTAATACTTAACAAGCATGAATTTGATTACATCTTCGCTAAATATCCTGTCATTCTGTTTTTTTACCATATCCCCAAATTACACAAGTTCCCGGTTAATGCTCCAGGAAGGCCTATAATATCTGGAATTGATTCATTTTCAGCAAATCTGTCATCATAAGTAGATTTCTATTTACAGAAATATGTCATAACTCTTCCCTCCTATATTAGGGATTCTCAAGACGTATTATACAAATTGTCCAGTCTGGAGTGGAAAAAGGAATATATTTGGGTGAGTCTACATGTATATATACCTGTATTGGCCACATTTTGAGCCTACAGGCCATGAGATTTTTTTCTAGAACAAGATTCCAAATTACTTCCATTACAAATTGAATTCATTCTAGAGTGTGTTGGATTCATCCTCCAACACAATTATTTCACTTTTTAAGGCAAATTTTATCTGCAGATCCAAGGTACGATCATGGGGACCAGGTTTTCCCCCTCATATGTTAACCTCTTCATGGGACTATGAGAGGAGTTGGTGGTATGGCCCAGGGAGAGGTGGGGTGGCAACCTGGTCTACATTGACAATATATATTGATCATATGAGGAGGTACAGATGAAGATTTACAATCCATGATACAATTCTTCCATAACAACTCAATGGGATTTAAAATGTACGAGGTTAATCGTACTCTAATTAATTTCCTAGATTTACAGTTGATAGGAAGTCCAAATACACTGATCCAAAGTTCTATATATAAAAAAGATTTTGGTAGGATTCAGTATTATTGTCACTGCAATAAATAGATCACAGATATCTCTTTTGGCCAATTTCATCAGCTACGGCGTAATTGTAGTACCACAGCAGACTATATACAAAAAAGTAAAGACCTCAAAGATCAATTTTTAGAGAGAGGTCATTAAAAAAAAGTATTATAGAATCAGCTTATAACAGGGCTCTCAAATTAGATCGAAAAAATGTATTGTCTGTGAAACCTAAATCCTTGATTCCTAAAAAAAAATAAAAAAAGAGAACAATGCATCATCACATAATTCAATTCAGCTTCTAATATGATTAAATCTAATATAGAAAAAAACTGCAACGTTCTACCCCAAGATCCTTCGCTTAAAGGGATATTGCCAAAAAAGTCAAACATAATATACAGAAAAACAAAATCCATAAGAGGCTATATAGCCCCTAGCAGACCGAAGAACTCAGGAAAAAAAAAAAAAGAGCAAACGGAATCTTCGGCGTACCTTTACCTTCTGGCAACTTTAGATGTCTCAAACCTAGGTGTGGTAATTGCCCATTCATTCAAAACAAAAAGAATTCCATCACACGTAATACCAATGGAAACACATTCCAGATAAAGAGTTTAATAACATGTGATACTAATTTTGTAATTCACGTCCTTACATATGTGGGCCGTATAACTAGGACCCTAAAGGAACAGGCAAGAGAACATAGATATCTTGTAATGAAGAAATCAATGGAACATAGCATACCTAGACATTTTAACACATGAGAGCAGGGATCACTAAAAGGTTTTAACATCTTAGGCGTAGAACAAGTTCTAGCTTCTTGTAACAATCAATACACAAAGCTGTGTCGTCAGGAGGCACTCTGGATTTTTCAGATGGAGACTTTAGCACCAAAGGGCTATTTTCTGTAGTTGAAGCCTCTAGCTTATAAATACCTAAGTGGCCTAATACAGGTTTGGAGATGGTGCATTATACTAGAAGAGAAAATAGAATTATCCCAAAGATGGAGTGCTCCAGGGGCAATACAATCTCGACAAAAAATGGAAATCTTTCCTTTCTGAAAGAGAAAGGAAAAAAAAAACTGAGTAAGTATATGATATAAAAAAGATAATTCACAGTCTTTTATAATACTGTTGTCTACAGATATAGAAATTGTAAAATGGTCATAGTAAGTGGTGATACTATCACAGAAGGGTTATGTAAAAGATATAACATAAAAAATATATATTTATAGTGAAAAGGATAGTAGTGAACTATTGAAATTGAAACAAAGCATCAAAAGATCGAAAAATCAAAAAGACATCAAAAAATGGGATAGTGTCACGGTTTTTTAGGACTCTCAGACCAAATAAGTGAAAATAAAACACACTTTATTAAAGTGAATAAGGCACAAGTACGCCCTCTAGGGGCGGTAGGTAATACACAGGTAAGTAAACTGAGATATTTACAATGGTAATAGCACAAAAGACATAAATGCAAAACAGTATGCACTTGGATGATATTAACCCCCAAGGGGATAATGTCCATATAACAGTCTGTCTCAGATGTGGAGGTTTGACACGCCCTGGATGTTAAAAGGGCTGTGCTGTATAGACAAAGTTCATCAAGTGCTGAGGATAGAGCTGCCTTGCCAAGGTGTTGGATAGTAAGCAGAAAGGGAAACAACTTAGCCCCCACGGGCGTAGTTACAGGAACTGCTTTCGTTTGTGCAAGTGCCAATAGCCCCCACGGGCGTAACGGAAACCGGCCGGCGGTGCAAGAGCTAACAGCCTCCTGAAGTGTAATCGAATGCTGGAATAAGAGAGCAAGAGCCACTAGCCCCCTCGGGCGTAGTACCGGATAAGCCAACACTGAAGCCTTTCTGCCAACACTCTGTGTCAAATGATATCGTCGGTAGCCAATACCGGAGAGCCTTAAGCGCCCAAATGACCCAACTATGTGAACACTCTGCAATGGTGGACTAGAGTTGCCGACGGAGAGCGGCCAACTCAGCAGCAGTATCACGGGTAACGAGGCTCGTACAGGAGATAGCGAGAGTGAATTCGAGGCAGCACTGCAAGAGTTAAAATGCACGTTTACTCGAGGCTTCAGCGCTACTGCAAGGCTCTGCACAGGGAGGAAGGCCCACAGCATACACACAACTCTGCACAAAGAACGAGGCACAGCACTAAATCGAGGGAAGCACCAGGCAAGGCAGTCACTCTGACGTGGGCAGCAGAGACTGGAAATGTCGCGGCGGCGACAACTGAAACGCAGGTCACTGGAACAAGCTGGAAGTCGATCTTCGGAGCAGGAAGTCAGCCGGGCAGGGTCGGAGCACGTAGGAGGCAGTCATACAAGCCGGGTCATACACGAGCAGGAACGTCAGTCTAGCCGGGTCAGGATCCAAGGGTGGTACGCAGACGAGCCGGGTCATACACAAGCAGGTACACTGGAGAATGGTCAGGACAAGCCGAATCGGTACACAGGAACTCAGAATACAGGAACACAGCAACAGCACTACTGGCTCAGGAACACCACGAAAGGGCATCTGACAGATGTGATAGCCAGGTATAAAAAGGTCATCAGGAGGCGGGTCAAACTCAGTTAGCGAATCAGTGCCAGCCACAACTGAGAGTGACAGGAATCACAGGCACTGTGATAGATCGTCTTTGGGCCTCCTGGAAACCTAGACTTCATTCAGGGCTTTTGCATCGACACCGTACAGCTGGGGGTCTCTCAGTGCCTCACATATGGTCTTACTTTAAAGCGGCCCAATTGGCAAGGGCAATCCAACTCCATCTTTCTTCTAACATTCCCCACTGGGTGCAGTTGGAAACTTTGCTGAGTGGATCGCCTCCTGCACCTGCTTTGCTATGGATCCCTTCGTTGCCTTTGACGACGGTGACAGGTTGCCCTAATCTATCTTTAACCTTGACCCTGTGGCATCGTCATCGGCATAGAGATCAGCTCACTGCATCGCCGTCAAAAATGTGCTCTCTTTTTTGGAATCCGGCATATTTCCTCCGGGTGTTCATCCGGATCAGTTTGGGTGGTGGCGTCGGACTGGTATGTGATCTGTCTCTGACTTATATACTGGGAATAACCTTTTGACTTGGGATCAATTTAAAGACAAATATCAGGCCCCGTTGACTGAATATTATACATTTATTCAGGTGCGCCACTTCGTCCACTCCTCCTTTAAGGGGAGATCACCTCCCCAAAGAACCGTGTTTGAGCATCTTTGTTCTTCTTCGCTCCCTGGTAGGGGCGCCATCTCCAAGATTTATTCCCATCTCCTGACTATCTTGTTTCCGAAATCTCCACCTTACCGCACTAAATGGGAACTTGATTTAGGTGACTCTCTGGACCTAGACGAGTGGAATGATGTTACAGCTAATACCAATAGCTTGACTCCATGTGTTTTAGTGAAAGAAAATGCATATAAGGTTATGTCAAGGTGGTATTACTGCCCCACTAGATTGCATTGTATTTTTCCTTCAGTTTCGTGGCTGTGCTATCGAGGATGTGGACAAGAGGGTACTTACCTTCACATGTGGTGGACTTGCCCTTCTGTAACTGTTATTTGGAGTTATGTCTTCGGGCTCTTGAGCACGGAGCTGGGGGTAGCGATGACACCGGATCCATGGACGGCCCTATTGAATAGGTCTTCTCGTTTTCCACCCCTGTCTAGGAACGCTAATAATCTTGTATTTCGGATTTGTGCCATGACCCGTCATATTGCTTTTCACTGGAAGTCTTTACCTCCGGGTCACGAATCTTTGGATGGGAGGATTTGGCAATTACTCCGTATGGAGAAAATGACTGCTTACCTTCATGCCTCCTCGTCCTCGTATCTTCAGATTTGGGGCCCTTGGATTGACTCAGTGGTTCCTCCTGATTTCCATCGGGACCTGCTACTACTTTGAATTTACCTCGAACTCGAACTCCAAGTACGGTCTTCCCTTCTTGACTTTACCCCTGTCTTCTCCCTTCCTTCTGCCTGCCCCTTCCTCCCCTTCTTCCCCCCCCCACCTCTCCCCTCTTTTAATTTTTTTTTTTTCTCTTTCTCTACTTCCAGTCCTACCTCGAACTGTACTGTTGTTCCCTTCTGTTTTTTTCTTTGATTATATGTTCTTGTTTTATGACTGCTGTGCCTTTTTTATTTTTTACTATTTTTGTTAATTGTGTTATTTCCCTCTGTCACATATACTGTAAAATCTCAATAAAAATTTGAATTAAAAAAAGAAAAAATGGGATAGTCAGTTTATACCCACAGTCTGGATGAAATGAGGATGGAAGGATGAAGATGGAATGGTCAGTCAATGGATATGAACATATGATGGATGAGATTATGATGAAATTGATGAAATTGTTAAATTCTCTGGTTAGTGCTGCAGAAATCAGTGTATAGTGGCCTTGTCCACTAGTTGCAAGTCTGGGTCTGGAAACACTTGAAACACAGTGCACATAAGAAGAAAAAGAAAGACAGTAATCTAAGTGTAGTAGTTTTAATGAAATTTAAAAACAAACTAAAGTAATAAATTGCACTCACAATAGCCCTTCTTGGGCTTTATGCTCATCAAGCGGGTCTCTCTCCCATTATAGGTGATGAACTACATCCTCTGATAGTCCTGTGTCTTGGTCCGAATGCTTCCTGCTGTCTGCTTAGATGTTATTATTCCAGATGTTTGGATCCAAGTAAATCCAATTCGTAGTGCCAATATCGTATATGCAGTAGCAATGTAAGCACTAATGGCTTAGATGATAACCTCATGGTGAGGTGCATCCAGAGACGCCAAATGGGCCGGTGTGCAGGCCTGTCAGGGGTGAAGGAAACTCGCAGGGGGCGTGGAGGAGACCCGGTAATACTGGGCAGTAAGCCTGAGTGACTCCCAAACATTTTCGAGAACAGTCTGCTTCTTCAGGGAAAACAACTTGTTTTAACTATTGACGTTTTTGTCCAAGTCGAATAGGTCCGGTCCGAAATGCGAATCCTCTGAATGGTTAAAAAAAATTTAGTCCGAAACAGAATTGTACCTAAATTTTTTGCCATGCACAAGTCTACTGGGTACAGCTTTGAGTTTATTATGGATTCTACAAGACTTTTATTATTAGTATCATTATATCACGGTGCCCGTGCTTCCTGTGCTGAGCGGCGACATTATTATTCTCTGCTGCCTTCTGATTGGCTGATCTTAATTGCTACCACTAGGGCTTGCTTTATATACCCTGGGATGTCCTCCTTTAGGCGCCCTTGCGTGGTGTACGAGTTCCTGAGTCTATTCTGCGCTTATGGTGATTCGTGTATGACCTGGCCTGCCTGACTACGAGTTTGTTCCTGAGTTCCTGTTGCTACGCTCCGTTGCTGACTGTGTCTGGCTGAGAACCCGCTCCGTTGCTGACCGTATCTGGCTGAGATCCCGCTCTGTTGCTGACTGTACCTGGCTGAAGAACCCGCTCCGTTGCTGACTGTATCTGGCTGAAGAACCCTCTCCGTTGCTGACCATATTCTGCTGAGAACCCACTCCGTTGCTGACTGCTGCTGGCTGGAGAACCCGCTCTGTTGTTGACTGCATCTGGCTGTAGAACCACTCCGTTGCTGGCCGCATCAGACTGAGAACCCTCTCCGTTGCTGACCGCTGGTGGCGCTGTTCCGCTCTGTTGCTGTCTCCGGTTTGGTTTACCGGATCCGGTACCAACCGTGTCCAGTTGTGCCCTGGGCGACCCCTTGTGGTCATCGTGATACTGGGACTTGCATTGTTTGTGGTGGTGCGCCGCATGGCGCTATTCCTTGTCGACCAAAGGCTAAGCTTGGGCTTAAGCTGCTCCTATAACCGCTGCTGGCGGTGTGCACATTCAAAGTACCAGTACAAGTGTTCTTACACTGACTGTGTTACTCTGATCTCTCTCTCTGTGGCCTTCCTACCTTTAACGCTGTGCTCACTCCCTCTGGGAGTTTTAGTAAGTCTCTGGGCATTGACCATTAACCCTGTGGATACCTGGATAGTCCAGGTAAGGGCTTACACTGTTCACTGCAGTAACCTCGAGCTAAAGCCAGCGTTGTACATTCCATACTGTAGGTTGTGTGGTCACTGCCTGAGATACAGTTTCCTCTTGTCGCCTCGATATAACCCTAGCATTCTAGGGTCTGTCTCTAGCAGCTGCCTTGGTCTCTGTTACCCTTCCAGAGTGTAGTGTTGCCACTCCACGGTTGCCCGATATATGCGGCCTGAGCCTGGGTCAGAGTTGCCTCGATACCATATCATACAGTCTGGGTCAGAGTTGCCTCGTTACCATATCATACAGTCTGGGCCAGTGTTGTCTCGCTGCTCCGGGTTCAGTGCCCAGGCATCTGGGCAGTGCCAGTCCTGTTACACGTGCACCTCCGGTGTGCGCTCACCTATGGTCAGCTCTCGAACGGGTTGCCTTCGACCTCACTGATCCTGCCAGCGTCTTTACTACCAGCTTGTAATCTGTTGTTCCAGTCCACCTATTCTGGTACTGCAGGCTGCTTCCTATTGTGTATTTATATATCGCTGTTTGATTTGCCTTGTGGGACCGAGGGCCTTATACCTTGTATGCTCTCATTCAGTAAAGTCATTTTAACCTTACCATCCTGTCTGAGTGTTCATCAAAAAACCGTGAGAGTGCGAAAGGGCCAATGACCTCAGACAAGCCGGTGAAGGTAGTTCGGTCAATGTCCATTGGAGAATGGATATGTAGGAGCAACGTCTGGATCAACTGTCAGTGGCGGTGCAAACTATGCTGGAGTGGACCACACACTTGGACAGATCCGATCTATCCTCGGTGGCCACCCCAGTCCACGCACCGACAGTGGTTAACTCGAATGTCTGCACACAGTATAAAGGGCTATCCGCTACAGCACCATTACCGTTAAGGTATGATGGGGAACCTTCCCTCTGTAGAGGGTTCCTCAACCAGCTGGAAATTTTTCTCGAATTGGCTCCTCAAGCTTTCTCTACGGAGAGAAGCAAGATTGGCTTTATGATATCATTGTTGACTGGCAGGGCTCTAGCCTTGGCTAATCCAATTTGGGAGACGGCTAAGCCCATTACCACCAATTTTGGTGAGTTTGTGAGGGCCTTTCGAAGCGTCTTTGAGATCCCTGGGTGCAATAACTCGGCTGCCAAGCAAATTATGAATATCCGACAGGGCAACCGTACAGTTGTAGACTATTCCATTGAATTTCGTACCCTGGCAGCCGAGTTGGGATGGAATGATGAAGCATTGGTGGCGGCATTTGCTCAAGGTTTAAATGACTGTATTAAGGATGAGATTGCGGCCCGGGAAGTACCTGAATCTCTGGACAAGTACATTGAATTTGTCAATCTGATTGATACTCGGATCAGTGAACAAACACAGAATAGGGACCGTAAACCAAGGTCTCCTACAAGGCAGTGGCACAAGAATATTCTCCCACCCATGCCTCCCTCTCCTCCCATGCCTCCTGGTCAGGTTGAAGCTACCGAACCTATGCAAGTGGGCTTTACTAGACTCACAAAGGAGGAATGGTCATTTCGCCGTAAGAATGGCTTGTGCCTTTAATGTGGGAAGGGAGGTAATTTGTTACGTAATTGTCCAACGCGGCCGGGAAACGCACGCACCTAGGTTTCCTTAGGGGACAGGTCCTAGGTGGTACTCAGCAGTCCCCAGAGGTTGTGCCTTCCAAACCGGTGGTTGAGGTGATCATTTCGTCCTCCAACTTATCCATTACAATACCTGCACTGTGTCACGATTTATTTGTCGTAATGCAGGTTTCCCCCACCCTCTAGGGTACACGAGGCTAGAGAGCGTAGCTGGGGAGCGACGCTCGGGTGCGAAGCAGGAACCCCAGAGATATACTAGGAGGATACCACAGAGCTTGCTAGCCC
Organism: Rhinophrynus dorsalis; assembly: GCA_037306005.1. NCBI lineage: Eukaryota > Metazoa > Chordata > Amphibia > Anura > Rhinophrynidae > Rhinophrynus > Rhinophrynus dorsalis. Next base: position 178,159,304 of record CM074720.1, on the reverse strand, counting down.
CTCACATAAATCATCAGAGGTCCAGAAAATAACAACGGGGCAACTCCCCTGGAGGGTAACCAATGGGGAAGGATAGTGGCCCCTGAAATGTAGGCTTTCCCCAACACTGAAAGCCAGATGTTGCCAGCATAGGATACCAATAAGCCCGGTTGAAGGGACCTAGAGGCACCTGATGGAGAAACCCCCAGAAGGCTGGAGAGGATAGAAACCACAGGGTCCACGGAAGCCTGAACAGCCAAAGAGAAAGGAGAGTCTCACCTCAGAACCCAGGAAGGAGAACACCACCGCCCCTGAATGGCCCTCAGTCCCCCCCCCCCCCATAAGGCACAGGAATCTACCTGGAGACCCAGTATCTCCCTCCCAGCCAAGATCTGGACCAATCCTCCAGAGGACCCAGGACCACAACACCCACCCCACAGCTGATGACCACAAGGGACACCCCCTAACAGGGAGCAGAGTCCCCCCTACTCCCAGCCACCTCACTGCCGCTGGTACCGGCCCCTCCTGTGGGTGGCAGCCGCCACTAGAATACAGGTGCCCGAAGTCCCAGCCCCCCTGAGGCACCCCCTCGGCTGGGAGCCCCTCCGCCAATAGATGGACCGAGGCTGGAGGAGAATAATAACTCCCGCCCCGGAACGGACGGGGAACCCCGCCGAGGGCACAATACCAGTAACCGCAGGAGAGCAAGGGGAACAAATAACCGGAGACCTGAGCCACCCAGAAGGAAACCCCAGCGACCGCTACCAGCCCCAGGAGGGACGCAGAACACAGCCCCACAGGAAAAAGAAGGCAAGGAGCACTCACTTTGAACACTGCTGCTGGAGCGGGCGCCGACCCGGCTGGACAGGAGGAAACACCAGAGTCACGCGGGAGCCAACCGGAACCACCAGGGACGGATGGAGGAAAGTGAGACAGGCTGAAGACAGACCGGATCCAGGGATCTAAACCACCCGGGAAGCCGATACTAAAACGGAGCCTAGCAGAAGATTAGAAGCACAGGGGCAAGACACTGTCGGAACGGAGCTCGATAATCGGAGCCCCGACCTCAGGATCGTGTAGGAAATAAAAAACATACTCGGGCCAATAAGGAGCAAGACAGCCCCCAGGCCAGGTAGGTGCAAATCGCACAATCCACCCAGACAGATCTGACAGGGCTGACACACTGATAGATTCTGGAGCAGCAGGATATTTTATGGACCAGGAGTTTGCTGCGTTACATAACATCCCGTTGGTATTACTAGACAATCCTATGCAAATTGAGGCCATTGATGGGCGACCTTTGGTGAATCCCCAGGTCACCCATGCGAATTGTCCCCTATCATGGTTCCTGTGATTACCTGTCACTCTCTGCGGTGGTGTGTTCCTATTGGCAGTACTTGATATGCCCGCCCAGTATGGCCTTCTTATACTGGGCCTCTGGCACCTGTCAGGTGCCCTTTCGTGGTGTTCCAGTACCAGTGCTTCCGTTGCTGTGTTCCTGTGTACCGATTCGGCTTGTCTGACTATTCTTCTGGTTCCTGCTCCGTGTATGACCCGGCCTGGCTGACGTTCCTGCTCCGTGATTGATCCGGCATGTCTGACGTTCCTGCTCCATGTATGACCCAGCCTGGCTGACGCTCCTGCTCCGTGATTGATCCGGCTTGTCTGACGTACCTGCTCCGTGTATGACCCGGCCTGCTGACTTTCCTGCTTGGTATCCTGCTTCCTGAGTCCCGGTTCCAGTGTGGCTTCATCTATGTCGCTTGGCGACATTGTGAACTGTCAGACTTGTGCATCCTAAGCTGACCTTCCACTTGCTGAGCTTGTTGCCTCCGTTACCAAGCCTGCCCGTTTACACTTGCTGTGCTTGTAGTCTCAGGTATTGGGCATCCGTTAACACTAGCTGAGCTTGTTGCCTCCGTTACCGAGCCTGTCCGCTGACACTTGCTGTACTTGTTGCCTACATTTCTGGGCCATCCGTTACACTTGCTGAGCTTGTTGCCTCCGTTGCCGAGCCTGTCCGATAACCCTTGAAGAGCTTGTTGCCTCAGTTACCGAGCCATCCGCTACATTTGCAGAGCAGTGGGTTTCCGTTAACGTCTACCGTAGCTCTTGCAACATACGCTTGTTGGCGCACCGAGGGGTGCTACTGGCTCTGGTCTCGCTCGGCTCTAGCAGTATTGGGGTATCCGTTGACGCACCACGGGGTGCTACTGGCTCTGGTCCCTTTCAGCTCTGGCAGTGTGGTTATCCGGTGGCACACTGAGGGGTGCTACTGGCTCAGTTTCCATTTAGTTCACACAGTGTCATTAACACTTTCAGTACCGCAGAGTACTGTGGCTCCGGTCCCATTCAGCTCACGCACGGCAGAGTGCCCTTGGCTCTGGTATTATCCAGCTCTAGCACCAGTGTTAGTCTTGCTTGTCTTACACATCACAACAGAGACTGATCATTTGCATTGGACTTAACCCTAGCCTTACTCAGTCCTATTGCTTGTATACATTGCTCTCTATCAATACTGTGTCTGCTATATTACCATATTGCCTTCAGTTATGTGTAATTACCTATTTCTGCCCTTAGGGGGCCGTGTTCCTAAATTATTCTCAATAAAACTGTGTTTTATTTTTTCCTCTGGTCTGAGAGTCAGAATAACTGTTACATCCCCTCTCTGTGCAGACCGGGGCATTACAATTGGAAACCCTGTCCTTTCAAATTATCCAGTCACCCCATTATGTGGTCATTCTGGGGTTCCCATGGTTAAGAACACATAATCCCAGAATTAATTGGGACTTCTGTGAGGTTGTGGCCTGGTCTGAGCATTGTACAAATCACTGTCTGCGCCAACCTAAGAGAATATTCTGTACCTCTCCCTCCTACCGCCTGAATACCAATCTTTCAGCGATGTTTTCAGTAAGGGAGAGGCTAGCACCTTGCCACCGCACAGGGCGTATGACTGTGCCATTGATATTGCACCTGGTTCTGTCCCTCCTAGGGGCAGAACGTATCCCCTATCATGTGAAGAGAATGTGGTCATGGAGGAGTATATCTCTGATGCCCTAGAGAGGGGCATCATTCGCAGATCATCCTTGCCCGCGGGGGCTGGATTTTTCTTCGTAAAAAAGAAGTCCGGAGAATTAAGGCCATGTATTGACTATAGGGGCCTTAATAAATTGATGGTTAAAAGTGCCTACCCTATTCCACTCATCACCGAACTGTTTGATCGCCTCAAGGGGGCGACGATATTCACTAAACTAGATCTAAGAGTTCCTATAAACTCATCCGCATCAAGGAAGGTGATGAGTGGAAAACTGCATTTAATACTAGCAATGGGCACTACAAGTACTTTGTAATGCCATTTGGGTTGTGTAATGCCCCAGCAGTATTTCAGGAACTAATTAATGACTTGTTGCAGTCCTGTGTAGTCGTCTATCTCGATGATATTTTAGTTTATTCTCCCGATTTAGAGATTCATCGCTTGCACGTAGCTACCGTACTTCAGAGATTAAGGGAGAATAAATTATTTTGTAAACTTGACAAATGTGAGTTTCACAGATCCATGGTCCCATTACTTCGATATGTTATTTCGAGTCAGGGCATTTCCATGGATAAGGAGAAATTGTCAGCAGTACTTCATTGGCCACGTCCTAAGGGCCTCAAGGCTATTCAAAGGTTTATTGGCTTTGCCAACCGTAAATTTATCTGTGACTTTTCCAGAATTGTTAAACCCCTCACAGACTTGACACATAAGGGCGCTAAGCCATCTGAGTGGTCTAAGGAGGCTGAGGAGGCATTCGAGGCACTCAAAGCAGCATTTGCCTCTGCACCAGTCCTGTCGCACCCCAGGGTGGGCCTACCATTTATACTTGAGTGGATGCGTCAAACACTGGTGTAGGGGCAGTTCTTTCGCAAAGGTCTGGTCCGGGTAAACTACTCAAGCCAAGTGGTTTCTTTTCTAAAAAATAAATAAATTTTGTCATTATCTCGTATTTTCTGGTGGCCCACACTAAGAGCAGATTGCGCTGATTTTACGGCTGATTGTGCTGTTTGTGCCCGTTCCAAAGTACCCAGGCACCTGCCACTGGGCCTATTGCAATCTGTTCCTAATGGTGATCATCCATGGTCACATGTGTCTATCGATTTTCTGGGAGAATTACCTGCCTCGAAGGGTTACACATATATATTTATGGGGGTAGACAGATTTTCAAAGATGGCCCATTTCATGCCCTTGCCTGGTTTCATTCAGCTAAGGAATTGGCAATTGTGTTAGCTCGTGAGATATTCAGACTCCATGGAGTACCTCAGGTGTTGGTATTAGATCGGGGCAGCCAATTTATTTCCAGGTTTTGGAAGGCATTCTGCGGCCAAATGGGTATCCAGTTGTCTTATTCGTCTGCATACCATCCACAGACCAATGGAGCTGCTGAACGCTCTAATCAGGGGCTCGAACAATTTATCAGCTGCTTTGTATCCAATCATCATGATGACTGGGCTGAGTTGTTACCTTGGGCAGAATTTGTGAGAAACTGTGTGATTAATAATTCATCCGGAAACTCTCCATTTCTTGTCAATTATGGGTACCAACCATCCTTGCTTCCGGACGCCTTTCAGGCACAGCAGATGCCAGCCCTTGATGAACACCTCAGACAGCTTCATTCCACCTGGGCACAAGTGCAGAATTTGCTACGTGAGTCCTTTCAACGTTACAGGTGCCATGCCAACAGCAGGAGGTTGCCAGTTCCGGTGTTTCAGGTGGGGGACCATGTGTGGCTCTCGTCAAAGAACTTGAACTTACAAACTCCTTGTCACAACTTTGCCCCACAGTTTATTGGTTCATTCAAAGTTCTCAGGAGAATCAATCCAGTTTCCTATGCTTTGGACCTCCCCTCTAATATGCGTATTCACAATGTCTATCATGTATCCTTACTCAAACCTCTTGTCTATAACCGCTATACCTCTGCTCCGGTGGTGCTGGCTCCGATTCGCATCCAAGACCACGACGAATATGAGGTTCAAAGTATTGTGGACTCACGCAGGGTGCGTGGGCAACTCCAGTACCTGGTTCATTGGAAGTGGTATGGCCCAGAGGAACATTCATGGGTCAAGCATGCTGACATTCATGCAACAGTTTTGTTAGATCTGTTCCATGCCAAATTTCCCTCTAAACCTTGGTCCTCCTCCAAGGGGAGCGAGTCGTTGAGAGGGGGTACTATCACGGTGCCCGTGCTTCCGGTGCTGAGCCGCGACATTATTATTCTCTGCTGCATTCTGATTGGCTGGTCTTAATTGCTACCACTAGGGCTTGCCTTTATATACCCTGGGATGTCCTCCCTTAGGCGCCCTTTCGTGGTGTACAAGTTCCTGAGTCTATTCTGCGCTTATGCTGATTCGTGTATGACCTGGCCTGCCTGGCTACGAGTTTGTTCCTGAGTTTCTGTTGCTACGCTCCGTTGCTGACTGTATCCTGGCTGAGAACCCGCTCCGTTGCTGGCCGTATATGGCTGAGAACCTGCTCCGTTGCTGACCGTATCTGACTGAGGAACCCACGCTCTGTTGCTGACTGTATCTGGCTGAAGAACCTGCTCCGTTGCTGACCGTATCCTGCTGAGAACCCGTTCCGTTGCTGACTGCTGCTGGCTGGAGAACCCGCTCCATTGCTGACTGCATCTGGTTGTAGAACTGCTCCGTTGCTGACCACATCAGACTGAGAACCCGCTCCGTTGTTGACTGTATCTGGCTATAGGACCCGCTCCATTGCTGACTGCTGGTGGCGCTGTTCCGCTCCCTTGCTGTCTCCGGTTTGGTTTACCGGCTCCGGTACCAACCGTGTCCGGTTGTGCCATGGGCGACCCCTTGTGGTCATAGTGATACTGGGACTTGAATTGTTTGTGGTGGTGCGCCGCATGGTGCTATTCCTTGTCGACCAAAGGCCAAGCCTGGGCTTAAGCTGCTCCTATAACCGCTGCTGGGGGTGTGCACATTCAAAGTACCAGTACATGTGTTCTTACACGGACTGTGTTACTCTGATCTCTCTCTCTGTGGCCTTCCTACCTTTAACGCTGTGCTCACTCCCTCTGGGAGTTTTAGTAAGTCTCTGGGCATTGACCATTAACCCTGTGGATAGTGGATAGTCCAGGTAAGGGTTTACACTGTTCACTGCAGTAACCTCGAGCTAAAGCCAGCGTTGTACATTCCATACTGTAGGTTGTGTGGTCACTGGCTGAGATACAGTTTCCTCTTGTCGCCTTGATCCACCCCTAGCGTTCTAGGGTCTGTCTCTAGCGGCTGCCTTGGTCTCCGTTACCCTTCCAGAGGGTAGTGTTGCCACTCCACGGTATGCGGCCTGAGCCTGGGTCAGAGTTGCCTCGTTACCATATCATACAGTCTGGGCCAGTGTTGTCTCACTCTTCTGGTTTCGGTGCCCAGGCGTCTGGGCAGTGCCAGTCCTATTACACGTGCACCTCCGGTGTATGCCCACCTATGGTCAGCTCTCGAAAGGGTTGCATTCAACCTCACTGATCCTGCCAGAGTCTTTACTACCAGCTTGTAATCTGTTGTTCCAGTCCACCTATTCTGTTACTGCAGGCTACTTCCTATTGTGTATTTATATATTGCTGTTTGATTTGCCTTGTTGGCCCCAGGGCCTTATTCCTTGTATGCTCTCGTTCAATAAAGTCATTTTAACCTTACCATCCTTTCTGAGTGTTCATCAAAAAACAGTTACACATTAGTACTATTAATTTAGTTTTAGGTATTTTATTATATATATATATATATATATATATATATATATATATATATATATATATATATTTATAGTCAACAAAGGCCCAAAGTGGGGCCAAAACATGATTATAAACCTTTCACCTGTTTTCATCATTTAGATGTCCTGTGAGTGTGGTTCTTGAACTACAAAAACTGTATGTACTCGCTATGGGACCTGACCCCCAGGCCATTGTTTTGTTCATTTTAGGAGAGTGCATGGTTTTTCTATTTGGTATATATATATATATATATATATATATATATATATATATATATATATATATATATATATATATATATATATATATATATATATTTAGATGTGTGTGCGTGTTTTATTTCATACATTACACTAAAGCATTCTTGCCTTGTATGCACAGTGTCCTTGAATATTTTATATTGCTCTTCTAGGAATTGTGGGGATAATTCTCTAGTGGATTTAATTATGAGCTCTCCTGTATTTTTGGTTTACTTGTAGATTTGGCACATTTATCTTTAGGACAGTAGCAGGTTAATAGCTTGGGAGCCTGAGTACACTGGTGTGTTTATATTATTATATTACATACATATCATTTTTACCTGCTGAGCATACATTTTGTCCACTTTTTGACTGTGATAAGAAACAAAGACTGGCTCCAATGGCATGGGGGGGGGTGATGTGACCACGTCGTTACACTGAATCGGAAGGGTAGTTGAGAGGAAAGGAGGAGGCGCACAGCCATAGTGGGATATGAGAGACACAGAGTTCTGCCCTGTACCTGAACGCAGCTCGGCGGACGAGACACAATGGACAGCGCAACAGAGCCCTACAAGCACTGATGGGTACAAAGAAGTCTGGAATAGGCTGGATAAACCGGAGGCCTAGTTGGAAGGTAATCCCCAATGATAAAGACAGGCGGCGTGTACCGGAACCCAGCGGATAAGAAGGTAACACCAACGGGGTTGTAACTGTTGTTGCTCAGGTTTAATATAAAACCCCAGATAGAGTGCGGGATCCTTAATGAGAAAAGCAGATGATCTTGGATTTAAAGTACCCACAGGTGGTTAAAAGTGTCTGATTGAGCAGTGCTGAGTGATATTGTGGTGAACTGTATAAGCAACTCGATCATTATTCAGTATGACAAAACCAAAAAGTTAAAGAGAAAAGATCTGTGTGTTCGGAAATGGCATCTAAAAAAGGAACAGATAATAAACATTAAAGAAAGGCAAAAAGGCAGAAAGATCTGATGGTAAAACTGAAAAAAGACTGTCCTTCTTCTCTCCACAGACCAGTGCAACTAAAGAGGCATTGTAGTGGTCTATGTTGTGAAAGGCCATAGCAGGCCTAGATACAGAGATGGATATAGCGGAGGTATGCTTCCAAGACCATTCAGGTCAGAAAGTAAGCTTATATGATCAACTAATCTCCCATATTATAAAAACTAAAAAGAACAAAAAAGCGCTAAGGGATCCTGAGTGGAGAATAGAAACCAATCTATATAAATATTCGGGACAACGAATATCTGTCAGTATATCTACTCCATCTCACAAGTGAGTATATACCAACAGATATACTTATCATCCATATAACAACTGCTAACCAATAATATCAAATCAGTATAGAAGACAGTCCATTAAAAACCATCCCCGAATAAATCCAGGAAGCCCCAGCTCTGCTGGTCTAAACTGGATATACTTGCTGTGTCCCAATATGTTCAGTGAATTTAAGTCTTCAAGTCTCAGTCTGAAGCTGCTTATTTCCTCTCTTACAACCTCCTCCTGCTGCTCCACGTGTGGCCTTTTTCCACACAAATATATTGGACCAAATCTCTATATCAAAAGAAAGCGCAAAGATGACCATCTAAAAGTAGAGTATTTTATTCTATAAGAGTCTTTTCATGAGCAAATGCTAAAATTACACTTACAAGATGTACATTAATATACACATATCTCTCCGTACAGTCTCCCTTCTGATAACACCTTTCGTTTCCTTCACATGGGTCCCAACAGTGAATAAGCAATTCAATCAGCCCTAGGCGCTAGAAGCAATCCAGCTCTATTTGTACTATAGTATCCGTCAGAGCGGACATGCAGATCTACTCACGAGACTTGTGGACTAATCCATTCCAAACCTAATACAGAAAAATTAGATATACCCCCCAAAAGACATTTAGAAAAGTGTTTAGACACCCCATGATTCAAATCTTGGTGAATGATTTTTCTCCGGTGTTCTCCTATTCTTGTCCTCAAATCCCGAGTTGTACGACCTACATAAAGAGCCCCACAGCCACATTGTATCAAATACACAACGTAACTTGTGTGGCAATTTATAAATTGTTGAATTGAAAAAGAGGCAGTACCATCAATATCCCGAAAGTCCTTGGCTCCATGAACCATAAAAGGACACGTTTTATATTTAATTCTATTACATCTATAGTTCCCAACAAGTTCAGAAGTTGTTCTTGAGCAAAAATTCACTTTTATATCATTCTTGGTGGAACCATTCTTGGGTCTACTAGGAGCTATGAATGTTCTAATAGTTTTACTTCGTCTGAAAGCAACAAGAGGAAATTCTCCCAGATCATCCCTAAGGTGGGGATCTTGTAACAATATCCTCCAGTGATCTGCAATAATTCCCCTTATTCTACTCCCAGAGGAATTGTAGCGAGTGGTAAAAGATATTCTCCTATTCAAATCTTTTTTTACAGTCTTACTTACCCTAGTTTTAATCAGCTCGCTATGGTCTAATTTGAGGGCCCTCTTAAATGCCTCATCAATAACACACTCCTGATATCCCCTCTCTAAGAAGGACTTTTTAAGTTTTCTTCCCTTTATAATAAAATCTTCCTTCTTACTACAATTTCGCCTTAAACGATGATACTGTCCATATGGAACATTATCAATCCATTTTTTATAATGTCTACTATCAGCTCTCATGTACTGGTTAGTAGTTGTCTCCTTTCTATAAGTAGAACTAATAATATAATCCCCCTCAATACCAGTAAGAGATAAATCCAGAAAATCAATAGTTTTACACTGTTGATTAACTACAGACTGGAGACCCCTCTCATTTGCATGAAATCTATCTAAAAAGACAGAAATATCTCCTAAATGGGTATTCCAAATAATAAGAATATCATCAATAAAATGACCATAGTATACCAGGCCCACCCCCTCCACGCCAATGCCACTAAAAAGAAGATGTTCCCAGTGGCCCATAAAAAGGTTGGCATAGGAAGGGGCGAACCTGGTACCCATGGCAGTCCCCCTAGTTTGCAAATAAAATGAATCCTGAAAAGTATAAAAGTTATGTTCTAAGATGAATCTGGTGCATTTCAAAAGAAATTCTTTTTGAGCAAGTGGAATATTATCCTCTCGGTCAAAAAAGAAAGCAAGTGCTTCCAGACCAAAATTATGCTGTATATTAGTATACAGTGAAACCACGTCCAAGGTCAGCCAGATGTAGTGCTCCTGCCAAATCACCCCACTAAGTTTCTCTAGAACATGTTGACTATCTCTAATGTAACTAGGCAAAGCTACAACAATTTTTTGCAAAAAATAGTCCAAATACATGGACATATTTGAAGTCAATGAGTTCACGCCGGTGATTATTGGCCTCCCTGGCGAATTAATAATATTCTTATGTATCTTTGGTAGGTGATACAGGAACGCCACATCTGGGTGATCAAGGACAAGGAATCTTTTCTCTGCAATACTAATAATCCCTCTCTGTTCTGCAGCAGTGACTAAATCCAGTAACTCCCTCTGAAATGCCCTACTGGGATCCCCATTCAATACTTTATAAGAATCTCTATCACTAAGAAGTCTATATCCTTCCTTCAAATAATCCAAAGTATTCTGTATGATAATAGAACCCCCCTTATCAGCTTCCCTTATTGTGATGGACTGATCTTCCTTAAGGATTTTCATCACTCTTCTTTCTTCCTTTTGCAAATTATCTTTTTTCATACGTGAACCCTTTATTTTATTATTATAATCTTACATCACAAGATTATAAAATGTCTCAATAAAAGGACCCCTGCTATTAGCAGGGTAAATAGAAGAGCGTTTCCTAAAGGGAGTTCTTACAAACTGTTCATATTTGACTATATCATTATTACTAACATCATTGTGATATAGATTCTCTTTAAGTAACTCTAAAAATACCCCATCTAAGTCCTCAACAACATCTCCTCCTTTGTCTTCAATATCATTATTGTTTTCCGTTATACTTCTTGTTTTCTCCAAATAAGCTTAAACCCCATTGAATCATTGTTAACTCCCCGAGTCACATCCTCCTCCAATAGGTCACAAAGAAGGCTCACAGTTTCCCCCTTCTCAATTACATTTTTACCTTCATCATTCAACTCTTTTTGTTTAAAAAAACACTGTAATGTAAGTTTTCTTACAAAAGCATTAAGATCAGCAAAGAACTCAAAATCGTTGACCTTAGATTCGGGAGAAAACTTTAAACCTTTTTGTCAAAAGAGAGAACTTAAAACCAGAAATGACACGATCAGAAAGATTGTAAATACCATCCCGATTATCCCTAGGTAATAAAGCTACTTCTTGCTTTTCTTGGTGACTCCTCGTCCTCTACAACCTCTTGTCCTGGATCTAATTCTCATTCGTCCCGCTTCCTCCTTTGAACCTGTCCTTGTTTGTCCTGATCTTTCTCCTTCACACTTTTCTGGGGTCTGGCCTCCAAAAAAATAGGGGCCCAAGTAATCTGTTCATCTCCCAAACTCCTACTTAAATTATATGATGGAACATTCTTAGATTTAGGTCTAGCCCCTAATTCCTTTAAGATAGAAATCTCCTTATCCAACACCGCAATTTCTTCTGACAATGCAGCATATTTATTATATAATGGAAGTTCTTCAGTTATTATAACTTGCTCATCACCATTCTTCATTTTTTGTGTCATTTTCTTAGACTCCTTAGGTTTATTTTCAATTGTATTCCCAATGTTACTCTCAGAATTTGAATTATAATTCCTGGGATTATTCCTATAACCATTTCCATAATATTTATATCTGCTATTATTAAACGTAGATTTATAATTATTCCTACTTTTGTTTTTATTTTTATTTCCATTTCCATTGTTAATATCACTGACTGGAACTCCCAATCCATAATCATTAACATCTCTCTCCAATTTTTTACCCTTTCTCTCTTTTAAATTCTTTTCAAAATTATTAACATTTTTCTGTACTTTCAAATCACAATCAGAAAATGAAGGATTGTTTTCATATTTCACTAAAGAGGTCTTAATTTCCTCAATTTCAGTTTCAATTTTCTTCAAATAATCCTCCCTATACTGAACAATGGATCTCATCAATGCAAATGAACACTCTTTCAATATCATATTCCAATTCGATACAAATTCTGGGTCTGAGAAAGGTGGATTCTTATTATTAATTCTCAGACCCCTTGGAACGATGTTCTTTTCCAGATACTGTTGAAGTAACATACAATCCCACCAATGTTTAAGCTCAGCAATTAATGCTGTTTCAAGCTTATTAAACTCCTTTTTCATCAACTCATTTTCATTATTAGTATCTCTAGGCATTGTTTAAATTTTTCCATTATTTTCCAAAAAATACAGAATAAGTTCCTTTTTCCTTATTTCTCTATTCAAAATGGAATTACAAACCATTTTTTAATTCAAACACTTGTGGGGATGCTGCTAGCAGAAAAAAAGCCCTAAACTATGACAATAAAAAACAAGAAACAAGTGAATCTCTGCTGCGCTCCACCCACAAATGTAGAATTAATATCTAAAAAAGAGAGAAAAGATTAAAAAAAAAAATCAACACAATATATAACAAGTAGTCCGTCACAGTAGAATCCTCGCACCGGAGGTGACGTCTCGGGTGTTCCGTTGTGTCTCTCGTCGCTTAGTGAGTATATCGCTGCGATGAGAGTGATTGGGGAATCCCGGAAGTGACGTTTCGGGTGTTCCGTTTGTCTCTTATTGTTGTACATGGAAGTTGTCATGCGCACTTGGGGGAGAGGACGGATGGGATCCTGTCGATGACGCAAATGGTGTCTAATCAAAAATGAAAATATGTGGTGAGTTTAAAGTTATCGGTGGATACATTTTTTAACCCCCGATTTATTATTATTTTTCTGTAATTTGATTGGTGAATATGAATGTGGCTTGTTTAATGAACTAATGGCTATTCAAGATGTGATAATATATAATGTGGTCTCATCACCATGCATATCATTTTTGGGCTTCTGAGGAAGTGGTATTGCACCACGAAATGCATTAAGCCAGTGTCAGTCTTGAATCTTTTTAGTTCTATTTTTTGCCTTTATGGGTTATATTTAATATAATTGTAATATTTTTTGTTTTTATATTTGTTTTTATTTAAATGAAAAAAAAAATGTTGTGGCTTATCCAGTGTTTCCTGTAGAATTTTGGAGTTACTGGGGTCACTTGATATTCCCCTTATCTTGGCCTTGAGATGGATTAAATCATTAATATCTAAAGAAATAGGTTGTGTTGATAGGAAGTGCTGGGTGTGGAGTCACCTAGTACTTGTTAACACTTCCACATTCTTTATCTTGGAGTGAAACGAGAATTATACTAAGGCCACTAGACTGGGGTGTGAGCCAGTACAGGTGATTATTCCTGGAGGTTGGAAATAGCCTCAGAAGAATGTGAGTATATTTCCAAGAGTTTATATCTGTTTGGGGCTGGTGATGGATCAAGTTCACTGAGTACTACACTTAGAGAGAATCCTCTGCGCCGTTTGTCCTTTGTGTAATTTAGATATTTCACTGGTAAGAAAAGAAAGAGATAGTAGGTGTGAAGAAGATTTATAAGAAAAACCTATGTTGCACTTAATATATATATAAGGATCACGGTTGATACGTATTTAAGTATACACAATGTTAATAATTGTTTGTTCTGTGTGGGTCAATGGGGTTTGATATGTTTGTGCATATATGTAAGGGCACATGCATATTTATTTTATTTTTTTAATGCCCTCTGCCTGTCTGTTTTGGGGGGAGAGGGTATGATAAAACAGTAAAACTGGATGGGCATGTTACTAGGAGATGATTTTGAATGTTTTTTTCTCCCCCTTTTTGGCTGTGATGCCTTCTTTCTGCTTTCTGGTACCCCCACCCTCTCTCCTTCTCCCCCGCGCTCCCCCTTGCCCCCTTTGATGAGGGTGGTGGTGGTGGTGGTGGGGTTGTGGGAGGGGGGGGAGAGTGGTGGTGATGTGGTGTAGCTGTAATTTATTATATACCTCTGTCCATTGCCTCTGACCTACTTTTTATACTTGGGTATTTCCGACAGGCCATGGATTTCGTGGGACTTAATCTTATCCAGGGTGGGAAAGGTAAGGATACCGGTCTTGTGGTAAGACCAGCAAAGCTGGCCAAACACAAGACAGGAAGGGTTGATGACCTGAATATGGTTATTAGGGTCTGTCTTTATGTAGTTAGATGGATGAATGATTTTTTGTTTTGTGTGAATGTTAAGGCCGGAAGCGGGAGAGATAGGATTACCCTAGGAATAAGAATTTAAGTTACTATCAATAAACGCCCGCAGCATTAATTCTATTTTTAAAAGATTGGTCGTCTTACAGTATATAGTCAAATCTCAGGCCTAAATATGTACTTTACAGGAAACAAATTAGATAAGATCAAATAAAGTTGGCCTTAAGTCAAAAAAAATTCCAGTAGTTATTAGTTCATCAGAGGAGAAAAGAAAAAAAAGGGGTGTAGCGTTCTTCTTTTCTAAGGATGTTGCATTGGAAATTCAGTATCAAAAGCTTGATAATGTAGGTAGATACATCATATTGGTTTGCAAAATTAATAATAGACTTTTTACGTTAGTAAATGTGTATGCGCCGAATGTTTCCCGGGTGAACTTTATAGAAGAAAGCTGAGAGAGTTAAACAAGGAACAGTATTGATAATGGGCGATTTTAACCTAGTTTTAGAGCCTGATATGGATAGAAGGTCTGTGAATAAAAATAAAAGTATTAATAAAGGCTTAAACAGATTTAAAGGGATAGTAATGGTTCATAATAAAAGCAGCTCTAATTAATCATCATAGTATTTGGACTTTGAAGAGTGTTATTTCAACTCTGTCAGAGTTGTAGTTCAGGAGTAATTCAATGACAAAGTATCCCCCTCCCGCCCCTTTTACGGACGTAACACTGTTCAGCCAGATCAGACGGGAGGTGCCCAGGTAGATTGCAGAGAGGGACAATCTTCAATTAAGATAAGGGAAAAACCTGAAAAACTTGTCAAGGGGGGCAGGGATTCCATTGTTCTCACAAAAGAAGATTGTCCCCTTCTATTATCTGTCTGGTCTTACAACCAGATTCCACATCTGAGAAGAGATGGCTTACACTAGGCAAAAGGGGCGGGAGAGGAAACTTTGCTTGTGAATATCTCTCAAACTATAAAGGTTTGAGAGATAAGACTTATATCGTTCTTCATGTTTTTTTAATGCCTATGCCTACAAAATAAAATAAAGATAATACGAAGTATTACTATCCCTTTAAGGACCTAATGCAACAATTTGAATTGAGAGATGTGTGGAGAGTATACCATCCATCAGAAAAGGTTTATACTTGCCATTCAAAGCAATTCAATTCTTATTCAAGAATAGATTTAATTTTAAGTAATTTCGATTTTTTAGATAGAGTGAAAAGTGTAGAAATTGGATTGTTTGTTTGGTCTGACCACTCCCCTATGATACTTGAATATAAAGACACATATGATAGAAGGAAGAGGGAGTGGAGGCTGAGCAATGATATTCTCTGTAAAAGCAGATCATTTAGAGGAAGTTAAAAAGACATCTAGATTCTACTCTGCAGAGAATGGAAATGGAGAGGTCTCGAAGTTGGGAGTATGGTGTGCTTACTAAACTGTTATTCGATGCCACTTGATTAAACTGGCATCAGTAGAAAAGAGGCAGAGACAACTAGGGCTAACTCAGTTGTATATCGAGCTGGCGAATTACACAGATCAGAATAAGAAAAATCCCTCAGTGGCTATTGTAGGAAAATTGCTGGTATAGAAGCTTTAATTAATGATCAATTGTTAAGTAAGACGGTGCATGCGTTGAAACGTTTCAGGATAAGATGGTATCATAGGGGAAATAGGGCGGATGCCCTAATGACTAATAGACTCAAGAAAGAGAAGAGTAACAGGTTTATCTCTAAGATACGAGAGGAAAATAAATTGTGCCTTAAACCTGATGATATTGGTAGGGTGTTCGCGGAATATTATCAAGATTTATATAATTTACCAAACAGGGAGGGGACGGTATTGTGTGATCAGTATTTTGAAGGACTGGAAATTCTATGTATCCAACCTATTCAATTAGAGGAGCTGAATAAAGTAATAACTGATAGAAGTGCAGAAGGCTATAGAAAAGCCTAGAAGTAAGGCTTCTCCAGGACCTGATAGCTTTCCAAACTGGTATTTTAAGTTAATGAAGAATTAATTAAAAAATAATTGGCTGATTTGTTTAATACGCTTATGAAGGGGGGGAAGATGCCCGAACAAATTATTAGACGCTAGTATTGTCCCTACTCTAAAGATAGATCGAGACCCAGAGAGGGTCTCAAATTATTGGCCAATTTTATTAATAAATTCTGATATTAAAATTTTTGCCTTGGTGTTGGCTGAAAGGTTAAAGAAAGTAATAAATGATCTGATAGAAAGGGACCAGGTAGGATTTGTACCGGGTAGGTCGCCTGTTAATAATTTAAGAAGAACAATGTACGTCATAGATGCAGCTGAACAGTCTTCAACCCCAATCATACTCTCATCGCTTGATGCTGAGAAAGAATTTGATATGAGTCGAGTAGGGTTTTATGTTTAGTGCACTATAGCAATATGGCATCTCGGGTACATTTTTACAGGCGATTTTTGCCTTATATAATAACCCAAAAGCGAGGGTGATAGGGACAGGCTTCTCTTCAAGCTGGTTTAGAATAAGTAATGGGACCCGACAGGGCTGTCTGCTATCACGTCTGCTATATACTTTAGTATTAGAGCCGTTAGCAATCGCGATTAGAAAGAACATCAATATTAAGGGTTATAGTTCGGAATTTGGACAACTAAAACTGAACCTATATGCGGATGATATATTGCTGACGTTGGAAACACCTCAAGAATCAGTACTGGAATTATTCAAAGTAATAGCAGATTATGCTGCAGTACCAGGATATAGGGTGAATATCGAAAAATCTATGTTCTTAGCTAAAAATCTAGATGAAGCGTTGTTAGAATTCCTGACTAAGCAAATTGAGCTCAAATATAAAAGAGATTATATTAAATACTTAGGAATTAATATAACCCCTTGTATAGATAATCTGGTTGAGGCCAATTTCTTCCCCTTTTGAAAGAAACAAATAAGAAATTGAAAGTTTGCAAGAATCTGTCCTTTTCATGGTCAGGCCATATTAATATATAAAATTTTTATATCCTCCCTAAATGGCTATATTTATGACTAATGATACCGTTAACATTTCTGCAATCATGGCTGAATTTGTTGCAAGCAGCTTTCTCACGATTTATATTGGAAGGAAGAAGACCTCGAGTATGTATTAAAGAGATGGCTAGGAAAAGGAAAGAAGGAGGTTTGGGGATCTTAGAACCCATGCAGTGTTACAACACAAGTAGGCTTTACCATACAATGATGACACATAGTTTAAGGAACGAACAAGAGGGATGGTATAAAATTGAAAAAGAAAGAACGGGATTAAATAGCTTGATCTCAGGCTTTTGGTTAAATACATTTTAAAAAATTGAGAAGGTGGGATGTATCATTCCAAAAATAATATCCCACCTGAATGGAAGTTGGGGTCTGATAAAAAATGAATTAAAATTAAAAAACTTGCTCATTTCCTCTTTACCAATATATGTAATCAATGACCTAATGGAAAATATAAATATTGGGTCATGGGTACAGGCTCGGATACAAAGAATTGGAGATCTGCTGTCTGAAAGTAAGTTGAAAAGTTTTCTTCAACTTAAGACAGAGTTTGGATTACAGGAAAAGGACATCTTTATGTATCTGAGAATTAAAGGTTTTATTTTGACATATTTGGTAACTGTAGCTCAGGAGTGGCTTAAAAAGATCAATAAACTATTTGAGGTCGAAAAAGGCAAAAGTCTATTGTCAAAATGGTTAGATTTTCAATACTATCTCAGACACCATTCTACAAAGAAACATATGGGTAAGTGGGAGAAAAACCTAAGCAAGAAAATTGATAAGAATTAATGGAGGAAAGCTTGAAATGTACATTGCTTGAATTTAATAGACACCCAATTTAACACTTTAAGTAGATGGTACCTGATACCAACTAGAATAAATAAAATGATTCCAGGGACCTCAAAGATGTGCTGGAGGTGTGAGAGGGAGGAGGGCAGCTTTATACATGTTTGGTGGACATGTACACCCATTTCAGTTTTTTGGAGCCAGATTGTACAAATGATACTTAATCTAACAAGTATCACATTAATATGTGATCCTGGTACTATGCTATTAAACATAGAATGGCCCAAAATAAAGGAAAAGTGTGCAATATTAATTATGCATAGCAAGAAAATGGAGAATGTGATTGCAACAAGTATTCAGGAGGTAATTGCTCAATTAAGGTGGCAACTTAAAATGGAAAAAGAAGTTACCTATGACACAAAAGGGGGTCATAACAAAATCGAGATACTCCAAGACTGTTTTAATAATATTGATTTAATATTTTAAGATGAGAGCTTAAGGAACTGATGCCGCATTCTTTGGGTGAACTTAATGGTTGTTATATATTGGAGAGTTTACAGAAAGGTACTGATCTCTTCGGGCTACCCGGTCTAGAGCATGGATGGAGTATGGATGTGAGGAATGTAGGGGGAAAAAAAATCTCTTTTTTTCTCTCTCTTGGTTAGCTGGTATGATACAGTAAGGAAGTGGTTGTTGATCCTGTCGAAATTAGTTGAGTTATAGAAAGTTAGGGTACAAAACATAGGCGTTAAGCAGTTACATAGGAGAGTTAGGGTAACTGTTAATGTTGGAAGGTACGGATGTTTTATTAGTGGGATTATTAAGTAGGTCTGATTTGAAATATGGATAATACATTACTGATATATGAATATTAAAACAGATAGATAATATTGCTAGTACTGTAAACTAATTTAATCTGGCTCTTAAATATTTGCTGGAATTAATGAAGGTTTTTGTATGTTGTAATATTGTTCTTAATTAGAAGATTAATATGTCGCAATATGGAGGATTTTTTTTTCTTTTTCCTCCTGAATGTAATCGATGTTGTATTTTATTGTTTGTATGTTTTCCAGTAAATAAAAAAAAAATAAAAAAAATGTTGTCCACTTTTTGTTTTTCATAGAATGTCAATTACAAATAATGTGATGCACCAAAACCTAATATAAAGTATACGGGATGTCTCTAATAAGACTGGGTAATGTCCCTAATGTAGAATAACAACAATATATAATAGAGAGAAAAAAGAAATACATATAGTGGCAGCAAAACCACCTGCCCCAAGACCATACGTTTCACATGAAATTAGCTAATTTCATTCGAAACGTACGTCAGGAATATATATGAGGAGAACTCTGCAAGTAGCTCCTAGGAATAGGAATGTGAAGTACACTTTCAATAACTCCTGCTATTCCGTTAACTATGCGGACTGGTTAGGGCATAGATATGGAGAGTACACCTGTATAAGTTTCTAGGGACAGGAATGTGTAGCACACTTGTATCTTATTAGACAGTGTGGTTATTGCAAGAGGCATGGTTAAGATTTTTGGTTTGGAAGCTTGGGTGATGTATTGTTATTGTGACTTTTAGTCACGATTTTTGATGACAGTCCAGTATCTTCCAACCGCCGTGTCTCTTTTAGCAGGCTCATTATAGTTTCCGTTACTTGTACTTTACTAGACAGACTGGTTAGTGTAAGAGGCATGGTTAAGATTTTTGGTTCAGAAGCCTGGGTGGTATACCAGTGCCCTGCAACCGCTGTGTCTCTTCTAGTTAGCTTTCCGTTCATATTAGCCCATCTGTTTTTTAACAGTGGGTTTATGCTATTATCTATGTAAGGGAGAGCATCTATTATCCATCTATTTAACGATACATTCTTAAACCCCATGATGGTATGTCTGTTGTGCTGAAACTGTCTCCCCAACTTTTGTATCAGGATTTCTGGATTTGTCGGTCCGTAAACTATACCAATTACCATTATTCAGCGTTGTTAATGATCACTAAGAGGTATAGCGCGGATCGGCTATAACAATCAAAAACGCTACATTGCAATACCAGAATCTGTGTTATTGCTGGGAGCTTACAACTATTATTTGTGATTGCACAACTGACTTATGGGGAGATGTGTCTGTATATTATAGTAGGTGCCATTGCTTTAGTTGCTCTTTGAACTACTACTGCAACTCTGAGATAGGCACTGAAAACCATTTTCAATAGGTGGGGTATGATAGCCTCTTAAAGACATATATTCTTATTTGTTTTCCATCTTGTGATCATCTATGGGAAATCTTTAATCATGAGTGCGAGAAAGTAAATATCCAGTCTCTTGCAAGGCTCTATTTGTATTACTCTCCATCAAGTTTGCTCTTAATTTACTAGTCAGACAGAGTCTGGGTGCATACTCTATGTCAATTCGCATAGATTTCTTTTAGTGTTTTGAGATACATATATATATATATATATATATATATATATATATAAGAAACAAAGTGATAGGTAGCACTCACAGGAACTTTAAAGCAACAAAGTGATGTTTATTTTGATCGACGTTTCGGCTATATTACATAGCCTTTATCAAGATGTCAGAACACCAACAGTGATTCCCCTAAATACCAAATGAACATTCACATACGCCAAAAGGGCGCCAAAACGCCCCAATTAGCGCAATTAAAGACACAAGTGAAACGTAAATGTGTGAGTTGAATGACATTCAGATAAACCAATAATCGCGCTGAGTGCAACAATGTATCATAGCCCACTGTTAAAAACACAAATGTAACACTAATCGAAAAGCACACCCTATAAGGCAATGAAATATCGACTTACCAATCGATCTGTTCCTAAGCCTTCCACACATCTAAACAGTATTGGTAAATAAGTATAATTAGAATAATCATTATCAACACGGTGTGGAATTATGCGGTCAGATCAAGAGTACATCGATAACAGGAATCAAGCTTGTTCCTTAATACGTATTCCCACATTCATACCAAAATGAGTTAATGAAAAATATAAATGTAAATGTTGCATCCAACATAAAAGTAAATAGAATGACAACTTGACGCTCCGCATACCCTTAAGATCCCTTACTTTTTCATAGCACTTGGAAAGATTTATATGAAAGGAATAAATATTCACACATACCAATGTGGGATCAAGGGAATGCAAGCGCCACGGGTTAATAATATGTGACAAGCGTCACTAGATAGCCATGTCTTAAGTAGCATTGAACCGTTCACTGTGAATCATCATGTCCCATGAAACGGATACTACCATAAGAAATAACAGTATTGTATATAAAGGACCATGTAAATGTTCACAGTGGCGGTGTCTGCTACAAGGATATGTAAGAAGCCAGTGTCACCATATTTTTAGAACTAGGCATTAAGAGTAAACTGATTTCAATAGTGGTTTGTACATAGTCCGTAGGACATAATGTCATATTATTCCTGGAAGGGGACAATATAAAGAATCCACATATATATATAGAGAAAAAAAAACCTGATCCATTTTTTAGATTACAGCTAAACTGATAAGGAATCAACATGACATATAGAATATAGAAGTCCACTCAATTAATGAATATTGATCAACATTAATAATTCACATCTCTCCACCTCCAATGGGATCGGAAGTCCCAATTCAAAAATGTTTCATATCCATATTCATGGCAATCCTCTGTCAAAGTATAGATGATGAGTTAATGTTGAGTCATATAAACAGCTTGAAGGCTTGTCCATGGACTTACTAGGTATCTTAACCCTTTGAGTGCCAGAGTGGTATGGAACACATTGCAAAGCAATGCGTTCCATACCACTCTGGCACTCAAAGGGTTAAGGGTTCCATATGTAACCAATTTTAAAGATGGTAACCCTGCCACACCATGCGACAAGCAGCATCCAAGTAATCAGATTTGTAATCCACTGGGTAAAGGAGCACACCTGAAGATTCGTCCATGGACTTAACGGGTATCCTATCGGAGATTAAAGGCTCATTCTCCTTTGTAATGTCCCCACCATGCGACAAAAATTCAACCAGGTGTTTTTAAGTAGTTTCCAGGGTAATGTTCCATGATAAATCGAAAACCTGGCATTAAACCAGATCATAAAGGAATTTATTTATCTTATTAGTAGAAACAAGCATAAGATAATTTCTCATTGAGTCCGAATGGAGTGAGAGTGCGGAGTCGTTGTATCCATTTAAATTCTTTCTGATTTAAATGAGGATAAAGGATGTGATTGCTCCAACCAATGACGAGCTACTGGTTTGTCACTGGATTTGTCCACATATGCTTTGTTAATGGTTGCTCTATGATTGGCAATGCGTTCTTTAAAGGTGGTAGACGTAAATCCTATATATAATTTCTTACAAGGGCAAATAATAAAGTATATTACAAATGTACTAGTGCATGTCAGTCTGTATTTAATGTTAATCCTAACCCCATCATTGGGATTAGTAAAATGGTCTCCCGTAAGCATACTTCTACAGGTGATACAATCAGTGCATCTGTAACATCCAACCTTAGTATTACCGAGCCAAGTTGTTTTTACATTAGCATAGCAATGCGTAGGATCTGATTTCACTAATAGATCTCTCAAATTGGGTCCTTTCTTAAAACTCAACATGGGTTTAGGTACAAATATTGCTGGTAGTGTGGGATCCGTAGCTAGAATATCCCAATGATTCCTAATAGCCTCTGTTACCTGTTGATGGGCTGTAGTATATGAAAAGGGAAACACCAATTTGTTTAATTTAGATCTTTCTGTAGTCGGAGGATCTAACAATTCGTCTTGTGTAAATTTGAGTGCTCGTTGTAATTGTAAATTAATTTCTGCTTCAGGATAACCCCTATCCAGAAATCTATCCTTCAACTCCTCCAGTTGAGTATATGCATTCTGACGGTCACTGTTATTCCGTAGGACTCTAATCATTTGGGAGTATGGTAATCCTTTCATTGTATGTTTTGGATGGAAGCTCCTCCTATGAAGTAGGGTATTTCTATCGGTGGGTTTCCTGAAGTTGGTTGAATGTATAAGACCATCCTTCAATCTTAAGGAAACATCCAAAAAGTCAATAGTCGTATAGTCTGCTTGCATAGTAAAGCGTATATTATTAGGTAATGTATTCAGAGTATGTACAAATGTATGAAGGTCATGCATATTACCCTGCCAGATCATAAATATGTCATCTATGAATCGATAATATGTAATAATCTGACTATGATGTTCATTAAGTATATGTGTTCTTTCATATTCATACATAAAAATATTAGCGTATGCTGGGGCCACATTGCTCCCCATCGCTGTCCCAGAGATTTGTCTGAAGAATTTATTTTCAAACTTAAAAAAATTCAATGTTAGACATAATTCTAACATTTCAAGAAGAAATCTGTTCGGTGGGCGGTCACTAGAGGGATGATCAATCAATATAGATTCTATTGCCTGAATCCCCTCATTCAAGGGAATAACCGTATACAAACTAGATACGTCCATGGTCACCAGTATAATATTATCCCCAAGAGGATCCAGTTTTTTTAATTTCAACAAGAAATCTGAAGTATCCCTGATGTAACTGGGAATCAAAGGCAATAGCGGTTGTAAATAAAAATCCACATAACAGGCTAACGGTTGTAGTAATGACCCTCTCGCGGAAATGATGGGGCGTCCAGGTGGAAGGGTGGCATGTTTGTGTATTTTAGGTTGTGTGTATAATACTGGCGTTTTTGGATTCTCTGTGATTAGATACTTAGCTGTCTGTATATCGATCCATCTATTTAATTTAGCGACATGTATTAATTGGTCTATGATCTTTTTGTCATTAGTAGTAGGGTCCTTATCCAAAAGGGCATAAGTAGATACATCATTTAATTGTTTAAAAATGTCTTGTCTATAGTATTCATAATCCAGGATGACTATGGCACCACCCTTATCCGCCGGTTTTATAATTATATTGGGATTTTCTGCAAGAGTTTTAATAGCTTCTTTTTCTTGTTTAGTGATGTTATAAAATTGTCTTTTATTGGTACTCATTATCTTTTCATTCTCATATTCAAGTAGTCTGGTAAATGTTTTAATAGACGCATTTGTATTCACAGGCTCAAATGTACTTGTAGGTCTAAATTTACTATATCCTATATTAGAATCATCAGTATTCTTAAAATAGTCCCTCAATTTCATGTTTCTTTGAAATTTATGTAGCTCAATATCAAATTGTATAGGATCATGTTTCATAGTAGGTACAAAAGATAAGCCTTTAGATAATATATTTATTTCAACCTGACTAAGAGTATAATTACTTAAATTGAAAACTATTTGTTCTTTTTCTCCTTGGGTATTGCTCCTTTGGCACCCCCTCCTGCCCCTTCTGGGGTGAGGTCTCCTTTTGTGGTACT
Organism: Rhinophrynus dorsalis; assembly: GCA_037306005.1. Taxonomy (NCBI): domain Eukaryota; kingdom Metazoa; phylum Chordata; class Amphibia; order Anura; family Rhinophrynidae; genus Rhinophrynus; species Rhinophrynus dorsalis. The sequence goes on along the minus strand of CM074720.1, from coordinate 178,134,937 downwards.
TTTCTGGGAACGTGTACTGATTCTTAAAAAAGGGGTTTGTAGTGTGTTCTCTTGAATGTTGGTGTCGCTATCTGATGCTGATGAGGTTGCCGATGTTTCATCTATTGTGTCTGCTGGACGTGAAATTCTCTTAGTTTTTTTGAAGTGAGGTCTCTGTCTGGATTGTGTTCCTAGTAACCAACGATATACTCTGTGTTCTTTATAATCTGTTTCAACTTTGTCAAACTTCTGTTTTTTAAATCTATGAAGATCTTCCGTATAAATGTTTAATTGATTTTCTAATTTTTCAATCCATTTACCGGGTTTATCTTGTAATAGTAATTCCTTATGTAGACCTTCAAATGTCTGTAATTCGCTTGTGGTGTTATTCAGATCTCTTTTGACTTCATCTATTACTAACAAAACCAAGTCCAATGAACATTTATTAAGTACTCCACACCACTTCCGACAAAATTCAGGGTTATTTCGTCCTATGGTAGGGGTGTTAGTAATTCTAAATCCTCTGGGAATATGTTTAAGTCGGTAATAATCCGATAGATAGATACCATGGAGTTTAAGATCTGTAGAACGTTTGGACAATTTTAAAATAGTATGATAAATGTCTACTGGTCTTAATTGTGTGGTTCTATTTGTAGCACTTTCCTCAAATAAAATACTGCTAGCGTCCAGTTCAGTAAGTGATATGGCTTCCACAGGAGTAGGTATAAATGTGGGTATAGGGTTGTCATCCATAATAGTTGCACGATAAAGGTGTAATGTAGGAGTAAACTTAGTCAAATATAGTCAATGTGTAAAAAATGAAGCTCAGGGTGCCCACAGTAGAAAAGATGATACAAGTAAGTCCCATTCAGTGGCACTCACTGTTCGTAGTCTCAATGCCCGGGTGCAATCCTTATAACCGATAAATCCAAGAAACAAAGTGATAGGTAGCACTCACAGGAACTTTAAAGCAACAAAGTGATGTTTATTTTGATCGACGTTTCGGCTATATTACATAGCCTTTATCAAGATGTCAGAACACCAACAGTGATTCCCCTAAATACCAAATGAACATTCACATACGCCAAAAGGGCGCCAAAACGCCCCAATTAGCGCAATTAAAGACACAAGTGAAACGTAAATGTGTGAGTTGAATGACATTCAGATAAACCAATAATCGCGCTGAGTGCAACAATGTATCATAGCCCACTGTTAAAAACACAAATGTAACACTAATCGAAAAGCACACCCTATAAGGCAATGAAATATCGACTTACCAATCGATCTGTTCCTAAGCCTTCCACACATCTAAACAGTATTGGTAAATAAATATAATTAGAATAATCATTATCAACACGGTGTGGAATTATGCGGTCAGATCAAGAGTACATCGATAACAGGAATCAAGCTTGTTCCTTAATACGTATTCCCACATTCATACCAAAATGAGTTAATGAAAAATATAAATGTAAATGTTGCATCCAACATAAAAGTAAATAGAATGACAACTTGACGCTCCGCATACCCTTAAGATCCCTTACTTTTTCATAGCACTTGGAAAGATTTATATGAAAGGAATAAATATTCACACATACCAATGTGGGATCAAGGGAATGCAAGCGCCACGGGTTAATAATATGTGACAAGCGTCACTAGATAGCCATGTCTTAAGTAGCATTGAACCGTTCACTGTGAATCATCATGTCCCATGAAACGGATACTACCATAAGAAATAACAGTATTGTATATAAAGGACCATGTAAATGTTCACAGTGGCGGTGTCTACTACAAGGATATGTAAGAAGCCAGTGTCACCATATTTTTAGAACTAGGCATTAAGAGTAAACTGATTTCAATAGTGGTTTGTACATAGTCCGTAGGACATAATGTCATATTATTCCTGGAAGGGGACAATATAAAGAATCCACATATATATATAGAGAAAAAAAAGCCTGATCCGTTTTTTAGATTACAGCTAAACTGATAAGGAATCAACATGACATATAGAATATAGAAGTCCACTCAGTTAATGAATATTGATCAACATTAATAATTCACATCTCTCCACCTCCAATGGGATCGGAAGTCCCAATTCAAAAATGTTTCATATCCATATTCATGGCAATCCTCTGTCAAAGTATAGATGATGAGTTAATGTTGAGTCATATAAACAGCTTGAAGGCTTGTCCATGGACTTACTAGGTATCTTAAGGGTTCCATATGTAACCAATTTTAAAGATGGTAACCCTGCCACACCATGCGACAAGCAGCATCCAAGTAATCAGATTTGTAATCCACTGGGTAAAGTATTTAGGGGAATCACTGTTGGTGTTCTGACATCTTGATAAAGGCTATGTAATATAGCCGAAACGTCGATCAAAATAAACATCACTTTGTTGCTTTAAAGTTCCTGTGAGTGCTACCTATCACTTTGTTTCTTGGATTTATCGGTTATAAGGATTGCACCCGGGCATTGAGACTACGAACAGTGAGTGCCACTGAATGGGACTTATTTGTATCATCTTTTCTACTGTGGGCACCCTGAGCTTCATTTTTTACACATTGACTATATTTGACTAAGTTTACTCCTACATTACACCTTTATCGTGCAACTATTATGGATGACAACCCTATACCCACATTTATACCTACTCCTGTGGAAGCCATATCACTTACTGAACTAGACGCTAGCAGTATTTTATTTGAGGAAAGTGCTACAAATAGAACCACACAATTAAGACCAGTAGACATTTATCATACTATTTTAAAATTGTCCAAATGTTCTACAGATCTTAAACTCCATGGTATCTATCTATCGGATTATTACCGACTTAAACATATTCCCAGAGGATTTAGAATTACTAACACCCCTACCATAGGACGAAATAACCCTGAATTTTGTCGGAAGTGGTGTGGAGTACTTAATAAATGTTCATTGGACTTGGTTTTGTTAGTAATAGATGAAGTCAAAAGAGATCTGAATAACACCACAAGCGAATTACAGACATTTGAAGGTCTACATAAGGAATTACTATTACAAGATAAACCCGGTAAATGGATTGAAAAATTAGAAAATCAATTAAACATTTATACGGAAGATCTTCATAGATTTAAAAAACAGAAGTTTGACAAAGTTGAAACAGATTATAAAGAACACAGAGTATATCGTTGGTTACTAGGAACACAATCCAGACAGAGACCTCACTTCAAAAAAACTAAGAGAATTTCACGTCCAGCAGACACAATAGATGAAACATCGGCAACCTCATCAGCATCAGATAGCGACACCAACATTCAAGAGAACACACTACAAACCCCTTTTTTAAGAATCAGTACACGTTCCCAGACAAGTACCACAAAAGGAGACCTCACCCCAGAAGGGGCAGGAGGGGGCGCCAAAGGAGCAATACCCAAAGAGAAAAAGAACAAATAGTTTTCAATTTAAGTAATTATACTCTTAGTCAGGTTGAAATAAATATATTATCTAAAGGCTTATCTTTTGTACCTACTATGAAACATGATCCTATACAATTCGATATTGAGCTACATAAATTTCAAAGAAACATGAAATTGAGGGACTATTTTAAGAATACTGATGATTCTAATATAGGATATAGTAAATTTAGACCTACAAGTACATTTGAGCCTGTGAATACAAATGCGTCTATTAAAACATTTACCAGACTACTTGAATATGAGAATGAAAAGATAATGAGTACCAATAAAAGACAATTTTATAACATCACTAAGCAAGAAAAAGAAGCTATTAAAACTCTTGCAGAAAATCCCAATATAATTATAAAACCGGCGGATAAGGGTGGTGCCATAGTCATCCAGGATTATGAATACTATAGACAAGACATTTTTAAACAATTAAATGATGTATCTACTTATGCAGCTAAGTATCTAATCACAGAGAATCCAAAAATGCCAGTATTATACACACTACCTAAAATACACAAACATGCCACCCTTCCACCTGGACGCCCCATCATTTCCGCGAGAGGGTCATTACTACAACCGTTAGCCTGTTATGTGGATTTTTATTTACAACCGCTATTGCCTTTGATTCCCAGTTACATCAGGGATACTTCAGATTTCTTGTTGAAATTAAAAAAACTGGATCCTCTTGGGGACAATATTATACTGGTGACCATGGACGTATCTAGTTTGTATACGGTTATTCCCTTGAATGAGGGGATTCAGGCAATAGAATCTATATTGATTGATCATCCCTCTAGTGACCGCCCACCGAACAGATTTCTTCTTGAAATGTTAGAATTATGTCTAACATTGAATTTTTTTAAGTTTGAAAATAAATTCTTCAGACAAATCTCTGGGACAGCGATGGGGAGCAATGTGGCCCCAGCATACGCTAATATTTTTATGTATGAATATGAAAGAACACATATACTTAATGAACATCATAGTCAGATTATTACATATTATCGATTCATAGATGACATATTTATGATCTGGCAGGGTAATATGCATGACCTTCATACATTTGTACATACTCTGAATACATTACCTAATAATATACGCTTTACTATGCAAGCAGACTATACGACTATTGACTTTTTGGATGATTTCTTAAGATTGAAGGATGGTCTTATACATTCAACCAACTTCAGGAAACCCACCGATAGAAATACCCTACTTCATAGGAGGAGCTTCCATCCAAAACATACAATGAAAGGATTACCATACTCCCAAATGATTAGAGTCCTACGGAATAACAGTGACCGTCAGAATGCATATACTCAACTGGAGGAGTTGAAGGATAGATTTCTGGATAGGGGTTATCCTGAAGCAGAAATTAATTTACAATTACAACGAGCACTCAAATTTACACAAGACGAATTGTTAGATCCTCCGACTACAGAAAGATCTAAATTAAACAAATTGGTGTTTCCCTTTTCATATACTACAGCCCATCAACAGGTAACAGAGGCTATTAGGAATCATTGGGATATTCTAGCTACGGATCCCACACTACCAGCAATATTTGTACCTAAACCCATGTTGAGTTTTAAGAAAGGACCCAATTTGAGAGATCTATTAGTGAAATCAGATCCTACGCATTGCTATGCTAATGTAAAAACAACTTGGCTCGGTAATACTAAGGTTGGATGTTACAGATGCACTGATTGTATCACCTGTAGAAGTATGCTTACGGGAGACCATTTTACTAATCCCAATGATGGGGTTAGGATTAACATTAAATACAGACTGACATGCACTAGTACATTTGTAATATACTTTATTATTTGCCCTTGTAAGAAATTATATATAGGACTTACGTCTACCACCTTTAAAGAACGCATTGCCAATCATAGAGCAACCATTAACAAAGCATATGTGGACAAATCCAGTGACAAACCAGTAGCTCGTCATTGGTTGGAGCAATCACATCCTTTATCCTCATTTAAATGTATGATCTTTGACCATGTACCCCCACTATCTAGGGGAGGTGATAGAATCAAACTATTACATCAGAAAGAATTTAAATGGATACAACGACTCCGCACTCTCACTCCATTCGGACTCAATGAGAAATTATCTTATGCTTGTTTCTACTAATAAGATAAATAAATTCCTTTATGATCTGGTTTAATGCCAGGTTTTCGATTTATCATGGAACATTACCCTGGAAACTACTTAAAAACACCTGGTTGAATTTTTGTCGCATGGTGGGGACATTACAAAGGAGAATGAGCCTTTAATCTCCGATAGGATACCCGTTAAGTCCATGGACGAATCTTCAGGTGTGCTCCTTTACCCAGTGGATTACAAATCTGATTACTTGGATGCTGCTTGTCGCATGGTGTGGCAGGGTTACCATCTTTAAAATTGGTTACATATGGAACCCTTAAGATACCTAGTAAGTCCATGGACAAGCCTTCAAGCTGTTTATATGACTCAACATTAACTCATCATCTATACTTTGACAGAGGATTGCCATGAATATGGATATGAAACATTTTTGAATTGGGACTTCCGATCCCATTGGAGGTGGAGAGATGTGAATTATTAATGTTGATCAATATTCATTAATTGAGTGGACTTCTATATTCTATATGTCATGTTGATTCCTTATCAGTTTAGCTGTAATCTAAAAAACGGATCAGGCTTTTTTTTCTCTATATATATATGTGGATTCTTTATATTGTCCCCTTCCAGGAATAATATGACATTATGTCCTACGGACTATGTACAAACCACTATTGAAATCAGTTTACTCTTAATGCCTAGTTCTAAAAATATGGTGACACTGGCTTCTTACATATCCTTGTAGTAGACACCGCCACTGTGAACATTTACATGGTCCTTTATATACAATACTGTTATTTCTTATGGTAGTATCCGTTTCATGGGACATGATGATTCACAGTGAACGGTTCAATGCTACTTAAGACATGGCTATCTAGTGACGCTTGTCACATATTATTAACCCGTGGCGCTTGCATTCCCTTGATCCCACATTGGTATGTGTGAATATTTATTCCTTTCATATAAATCTTTCCAAGTGCTATGAAAAAGTAAGGGATCTTAAGGGTATGCGGAGCGTCAAGTTGTCATTCTATTTACTTTTATGTTGGATGCAACATTTACATTTATATTTTTCATTAACTCATTTTGGTATGAATGTGGGAATACGTATTAAGGAACAAGCTTGATTCCTGTTATCGATGTACTCTTGATCTGACCGCATAATTCCACACCGTGTTGATAATGATTATTCTAATTATATTTATTTACCAATACTGTTTAGATGTGTGGAAGGCTTAGGAACAGATCGATTGGTAAGTCGATATTTCATTGCCTTATAGGGTGTGCTTTTCGATTAGTGTTACATTTGTGTTTTTAACAGTGGGCTATGATACATTGTTGCACTCAGCGCGATTATTGGTTTATCTGAATGTCATTCAACTCACACATTTACGTTTCACTTGTGTCTTTAATTGCGCTAATTGGGGCGTTTTGGCGCCCTTTTGGCGTATGTGAATGTTCATTTGGTATTTAGGGGAATCACTGTTGGTGTTCTGACATCTTGATAAAGGCTATGTAATATAGCCGAAACGTCGATCAAAATAAACATCACTTTGTTGCTTTAAAGTTCCTGTGAGTGCTACCTATCACTTTGTTTCTTGGATTTATCGGTTATAAGGATTGCACCCGGGCATTGAGACTACGAACAGTGAGTGCCACTGAATGGGACTTATATATATATATATATATATATATATATTTTTTTTTTTTTTTATTGTATATAATAAAAGGTATATTTTAGTTTCTTTTTTTTGTTTTCTGCTCTTCCCTTATCCTATGCTCATTTGTCCGACTAAGCGTGGGGAGGTGGTTTTGGTGCCACTATATGTATTTCTTTTTTCTCTCTATTATATATTTTCATAGAATGTCGTTGGAAAGGAGAAGGAGACTATGCATAATTAGAATCCTGCTGAGACCTGAGAGGAAAGGAAACAAACATGGTGATTGAAGAGGTGCGATACAGTAATAATGCGAGATTGGGAAGAATGATAGATTGCTCAGAAGTGACTGTATATCATAAGATATTCCTTTCTTTAATAATTGTTGCATCAGCTACAGAATGATCCAATATCGAATGCATGCGACTGTTCAATGATCTCGGCTGTGGTCCTGGTGGAGAAGAAGATGGACCTGGATTATCAGAACCTGATGTTTGTATACTATCTTCTGCCATATTCTTAAGAAGTCTTATTAGGAGTGAGAGTTATCATAAAGTTTAGAACAGGGCATGTTGTGTAGGACTGAATCGCTAGGTAGGGAATTCAGAGGGAAAGGAGTGGTGTGCATCCTTCGGCCTCTGAGACAGAGGTAAGGAGTGAGAGCATATGTGAAAGAGGTAAAGAGTTGTCCTACGGCCTCTGTTAAAGAGGAAAGGAGCAGTCCTTTGGCCTCTATGAAAGAAGTAAGGAATAGCCCCACAGACTCTGTGACAGAGCCCAAGGTCAGTATTAGGAAGGATGTCTGTGGAACGGGACCAACACACGGAGTGAACAGACAGAGCCCTCTAGTAAGAACCAGACAGGATAGTCAGACAAGCCAGGTAATACACAGAGAGGGTAGTCTGCCAGAGCCACAGGTTTGCACAAGACAGGATATCCATTGAAGTGTTGGTATGCTGGATGCTCAGTGGACAGAGCCCCAGGTCAACACCAGAGTGGGTAGTCAGCCAAGCCAGGTCATACATGGAGAGGGTAGTCAGCCAGAGCCACAGGTTTGCACCAGAAAGGATGTCTAAGCCAAATCGGAACGCACAAGGAGAATGGTCAGACAGAATGGATGGACAGACAAGCCGGGTAATACACAGGAATCGGGAATAGCAAGTAAACTAACTGCTCAGAACAACAATGTAAGGGCAACTGAGTCAGGAATCAGTCTGCCCTTCAAACCCCTCCTCAGGAAGTAGATAGGAGGAGCAGCTCAGAGGAAGGAAGTAGGTAGGAGGAGACTACAGACCTCAAACACATAAAACAGTGGCCTGCAGCATGCTGAAGCCTCGCGTCTGCAGATGACGAATCTAGCATTGATGCGTCCACTCGTTCGTGGAAATGATGCCGGAGCATCATTGTGAGCATCGCCAGAAACGGCGGCGTTACAAGGTACTGTGACAACAGGAAAGGATTAGTCCTTTGGCCTCTGTGAAGGACGTATGGAGTAGAGAGGTAAGGAATCCTTTGGGCTGTGCAAAAGAGGTAAGGAGTAGCCCTTTGGCCTCTGCGAAAGAGGTAAGGAGTAGTCTTTCGTTCTCTGCGAAAGAGGTAAGGAGTAGCCCTTCGGCCTCCGAGAAAAAGGTAAGGAGTAGTCCTTTGGCCTCCTCCAAAAATATATAGGTAAGGAGTCCTTTGGCCTCTGTGAAAGATGAAATGAGTAAAATGGTAAGGAGTAGTCCTTCGTCCACTGTGAAGGAAGAAAGGTTTAGAGGAGTAAGGAGTCCTTCCACATGCACGAAAGAGGTAAAGTGTAGAGAGTTAAGGAGTAGTGCTTTGACCTCTGAAAAAGAGGTAAAGAGTAGTCCTTTGGCCTCTGAAAAAGAGGTAAGGAGTAGTCATTGGCCTCTGCAAATAATGTCGAGAGGTAAGGATTCCTTTTGTGAGGAAGTAAGGAGTTGAGAGGTAAGAAGTAGTCCACTGGCTTCTATGAAAGATGCAAGGAGTAGTCCTTTGGCCTCTGAGAAAGAGGCAAGGAGTAGAGAAGAAAATAATAGTCTTTTGGCCCCTTCTAAAGAGATAAGGAGTAGACCTTTGGCTTTTGTGATGGATGAAAGGAATATAGAGCTAAGGAGTCCTTTGGTCTCTGTGAAAGAGGGAAGGAGTAGTCCTTCAGCCTCTGTGAAAGAGATAAGGAGTAGAGAGGTAGGGAGTCCTTCAGTGTCTGTGAAAGATATAGGGAGGTAAAGAGTAGTGCTTTGGCCTCTATGAAAGAGATAAGGAGTAGTCCTTCGGCCTCTGCAAAAGAGGTAAGGAGTAGTCATTAGCCCTCTGAGAAAGATATAAGGAGTATAGAGGTAATGAGTAGTCCTTCAGCTTCTGAGAAAGCGGTAAGGAAGAGAGAGGTAATGAGTAGTCTTTCGGCCTCTGAGAAAGAGGTAATGAAGATAGAGGTAATGAGTAGTCCTTTAGCCTCTGCAAAAGAGGTAACGAATAGAGAGGTAATGAGTGGTCCTTCGGCATCTGCAAAAAGGTAAGGAGTAGTCATTTGGCCTCTGAAAAAGAGATAAAGAGAAGATCTGTAATAATGAGTAGTCCTTCAGCCTCTGTAAAAGAAGTAATGAAAGGGAGCTACTCCTTCAGCTTCTGAGAAAGCGGTAAGGAAGAGAGAGGTAATGAGTAGTCTTTCGGCCTCTGAGAAAGAGGTAATGAAGATAGAGGTAATGAGTAGTCCTTTAGCCTCTGCAAAAGAGGTAACGAATAGAGAGGTAATGAGTGGTCCTTCGGCATCTGCAAAAAGGTAAGGAGTAGTCATTTGACCTCTGAAAAAGAGATAAAGAGAAGATCTGTAATAATGAGTAGTCCTTCAGCCTCTGTAAAAGAAGTAATGAAAGGGAGCTACTCCTTCAGCCTCTGTGAAAGAGTTAAGGAATTGTGGCTAGTCCTTTGGCCTCTGCGAAAGAGGTAAGAAGCAGAATGGCTGTTGGCCTGTATAAAAGAGGTAAGGAGTAGCCCTTTGGCCTCTGAGAAAGAAGTAATGAGTGGAGAGGTAAGGAGTCCTTCGGCCTCTGTGAAACATTTAAGGAGTTGGGAGGTAATTAGTAAGTCCTTTGGCCTCTGAGAAAGAGGCAAGGTGTAGTCCCTAGGACTCCGTGGAGAAGGTAAGGAGAAGAAAGGTAAGGTGTAGCCCTTCGGCCTGTGTGAAAGTGGTAAGGAGTAGTACATTGGCCTCTGCGAAAGTGGTAAGGAGTAGTCGTTCAGCCTCTGCAAAAGAGGTAAACAGTAGAAAGGTAAGGAGTCCTTTAGCCTCTGTGAAAGAGGTTGTAAGGAGTATAGTGGTAAGGAGTAGTCCTTTGGCCTCTGTGAGATAGGTAAAGAGTAGAGAGATAAGGAGTCCTTCACCCCTATCTATAGAGGTAAGTTGTAGTCCTTCTGCCTCTGTGAAGGAAGAAAGCAGTAGAGAGATAATGAGTCCTTTGGCCTCTGTGAAAGAGGTAAGAAGTAGTCCTTCGGCCTTTGTGAAAGAGGCAAGGAGTAGAAAGTTAAGGAGTGCTTCGGCCTATGTGAAAGAGGGAAGGAGTAGTCCTTCGGCCTATGTGAAAGAGGGAAGGAGTAGTCCTTCACCCTCTGTGAAGATATAAGCAGCAGAGACATACAGAGTAGTCCATCGGCCTTTGCGAAGAGGTAAGGAGCAGGGAGCTAGTCCTTCAGCCTGTGTGAAAGAGGTAAGAAGCATGAGGCTATTGGTCTCTGCAAAAGGGGCAAAGAGCAGGGAACTTTAATGGCCTCTATGAAAGAGGTAAAAAAAGGGGGCTATGGTCTCTGTGAAAGAGGTAAGGGGAGACTAGTCCTTCAGACTCTGTGAAAGATGCAAGGAAGGGGAGCTAGTCCTTTATACACAACACAGAATAAAAAACTGCACTTCCATTGAGAAAACAAGATCTATAGGCAAAAACACTGAATCTTTATTGTAACAATTTGAATAAAAATATATTGTACCAATCTTCTGGCCTTAATATCACTGAATGGAGAGACTTACAATAGTGAAGCAGCAGATGTAGCAAAGTGACATTCGTGTTGCCTTTAGAACAATAGTTTTACTAGAATATTTACATAGTAGTCTATCCACTGTTCTCACACTTGTCCCTTTAGTACTCTGACACCTATATCTATTTTATTTGCTTGGTAAAATGCAAATTTTCATACTTCATAGGCAATATGTCCCAAACTAGTTTTCTTCATCAATCACCATGTTGTTGTTTTTTTATGTTCCACTATCTTCAAATTCTTGCATTTACGCTACTGGGTACTAATTCGTTCACATATCTATTTTATATTTTAAAGAAGAAGTTTATTAGAGTACAGCATCTTATGTACAACATAGCACATGAACTTGCACATATGAAGAATAAGCCATAGACAACACAAGATCCGTGACACATGGAGTTCCATAACCACAAAATGAAGTAAAAAAAAAGAAAACATACCCAGTTAGAAAAAGACATGGTCATTGTCTCATGGAGTATAACCCAACAGAACCTAATCACCCAGTATAGTGAAGCAAGGGCAACAGATTACATATTATAGAATTGTGTAGTTTCAAATATACATATCCCCTTGGAAACAGAATTCAAAACATTACAGAGAAAAACATGTAGAGATAAGGAGTAACACAAAGGGAATCCCATTTGTTAAAGAAGAAAGAGATTAGAAATGGAAATAGAAAATAGAAATCAGAAAGGAAAGAAGAGAAGATAGACTGTGTCCGAGAAGAGCCCATGCAGGCGCCTAAATTGGAGAGCGACCAAATCGGCTAAATAGCACAACACTCAATCAGCCAGATATTTGTTCAAAATCAATCCCGTTTCTGCCTAACGACCAACACTCCTAAAGAGTACGAGTCAAAGAACATAAGTTTACAGCCGACAATTTCTCTATCATCCGATGCAGTGACTGTCGGACAACGCAGATGCCAGCTCACACAAAGGTGAGACAGGGATCTAGGAAGTATACACCTCCTGTACCCAACGGTGCAGCCCGTCACCTAACGAGGACTGCTTAGCAACCCCTATCCAAGAAACTCAATCATCTCCACGAGAGTCCCAAAAGGACTTCCAAGGAGCCCACATGACATTAAATGAATCCAATGAACCCATAGAGAGAGCGTGTATCCATTCCAACGCAAACAATCTATTCACCCCTTCAAGCCAAGATGTGATTGACAGGGGTTCCACCACCTTCCAGTGTTTGGGGATCATATGTCGTGCCGTATGTAGTACGAACAGTAATAATTTCTTAGAAGATGAGGGTATCTGGGGAGGTGCAGGTATAATAAGAAGCAGGCAAAGCAAGGGTTCTGCTACCAGGTCCAGCAGAAGCACTGTATTTATACAGGAGATGACCTCAATCCAGAAACCCTTGATACCCGGGCACGTCCACCATAGATGGAACAAAGAGCCATCCGCTTCCGCACACCTCCAACACAACGGAGAGACCGCTGTATAGAATCTATGAAGAAGCACAGGTGTATAGTACCATCTAGTAAAGAGTTTGTAGCTGGATTCCCTCATCAAGGAATTCGGAGAAAAACTGAGTGCTGCTCGCAATGCTTGGATCCAACGACTAAGAGGAAACGAGACACACAAATCCATCTCTCAATCCAAGATAAAGGAAGGTTTAACATGGACCTTAAGAGCCGAGTGTATCATAAACCGATAAGAGTCTAGCCAAGGGTCTATTAACTGGTCTCCCAGAAAAAAAAAGTATTTTCAAATACCGTCCGATCTCTGATGAAGCATCCTTTAGCAAACAAGGAATGTAAGTAATGTTTGACTTGTTGGTATCCCCAATGATGCGAAACTGGGAGAGAGTGAGCAAGGGAAAGGTCCTCAAAGGAAGGAACCCCCGCTGCTGGGAACAGAACTTCCAGCGTATGAATCCCCTTCGTCCGCCATGAAAGAAAGGGGTGCCCCTGCATTCCGGGAAGAAATTCTGGATTGCCCACCACCGAAAGGAGAGGTGAAGGGTAGGGAGCGGCCGATACCAAAGAGTTAAATGAGTCCCATTTCCCCAACATATGCAGGAGAATGGGATGAGAAGAGCACTCAGATGGCCTATTCTCCGTAGATAGCCACATTAAATTAGGTATAACTGTAGAAGGAAAATGAAGACATACAGCCTGGACCCAATCTTTAGCTGGACAAAAAAACAAATCCAGCAGTAGAGACACCACTGCCGCTGTATGATAGTATGTAACATTAGGGAGTGCAACACACATCCACTGGGAGATACATATGGCTCGCAGGTGCTCTGGGTTTTTTATATGCCCACACAAACACATTAATACATGATTGTAATCTAGCCAGTTGCGTTCTAGTAAAAGCCAGAGGTACAGTCTTAAAAAGGTATAGCAATTTTGGGAGCATGATCATTTTGACCAAATTCACTCTCCCAAACCAAGAAATGAAGAGTTTGTCCCATCTCTGCAGATCCTGCAGAAGAGAGTGACAAATGGAGTCATAATTGATGGCCAAGGTCAATTGCAGATCTGAGGCTAAAAATATACCCAAATACTTAATTTTGTCAGGGAGTCATCTGAAAGGAAAATGAGTTTTGATATATTGGCAGCGAGAAACCGGTAATGTGACATTGAGAATTTCCAATTTGTTTTTATTCACTTTAAAGTTAGAAACATCACCAAATTCCTCAAAAAGAGCCATTAGAGCTTGTAGCAATTCTTCAGGTTTAGAAAGGAATAGCAAAATGTCGTCTGCAAAAGCCGATAGTTTTGTCTCCCCATCTAAAGATGGGAGCCCCGAAATCTTTGGGTGCATATGGATCATTTGAAGCAGGGGCTTCAATGACAATATAAAAATTAAAGGAGATAAGGGACAACCCTGTCTCGTCCCATTGGCGATAGAGAAGGGAGAGGAAAGATACCTGTTGATCTTTAAACGTGCCGTTGGCGAGGAATAAAGACACATAATGCTATGTTTGCCCCTAGTACCAAATCCCAACCGGTCAAGGAGAACGTCTACATATAACCATTGCACTCTGTTCAATGCCTTCTCTGCGTCGACCGTGAGAAGCACAGAAGGAATTTTCTTTGCTAAAGCTGTATGTAGGAGGGCCAGAGCTTTAGCGGTATTGTCACGGGTTTCCCGTCCTAGAACAAACCTGGACTGGTTAGAATTAATTACAAAAGGAAGGCAGGGCTTTAATCGTTCAGCAATCAATTTGGCGAAAAATTTTATATTATTATTTAATAAAGATATTGGGCGATAGTTTGCACACAGGGAGAGATCCTTGTCCGGCTTGGTGATCAGGGTTATATGAGCCTCCATAGCGGAGGATACAAAATGATCTCCCAGTAAGATAGCATTAAAAGATCGTAACATATAAGGAATCAGCACATCAGAGAAATGTTTATAATATACAGCAGGAAATCCATCCGGTCCTGGGCTCTTACCACACAGGGTATAACTAATTACAACTTCCAGTTCTTTCTGTATAAAAGGAGATTCTAAAAGTGTCAACACATCCGATAGTAGTTTACTTAAATTAGGTGCTGACAAAAAACTCCCAACACTTTGTCTCAGAGGCACCCTTTCAGAGGCATCCAGGAGTTGCTTAAGATTATATAGATCTGAAAACAAATTCCTAAATGCCTCCGAAATCACCGGAAAGGTATGACCCAACCTGCCCGAAGTATCCTTCACTTGCGTAATATAATTTTCCCTACACTTAACCTTCACAATTTGCGCTAGCAATCTCCTACATTTATTACCCTGGATATACTGAGAATAGCGAGTCCACATAAAGGACTTAGCCGAAACCACAGAATAATAACTAGCAATCTCCTTCCTTACCTCCAAGGCAGCCTGATAATCCTTAGAATCTTTAGTATGTTTATATAAATCAGACAAAGCTGTTAAACGGGAAATCATGTTATTAAGATACTCAAGTCTTTGTTTCTTGCGTTTCGCCCCTAGACGGATAAAACAGCCTCAATGAATGCGCTGTGCTTCCAACAGCGTCACATCTGAACTCACAGACCCATCATTGATTTCAAAGTAGTCCCTCATCCATTTTGATATTTGGTCAGTCACATCCTTGCCCTGAAGCAATTGTTCATTTAGCCTCCACGCGTTGGTGCCTTGTGTACCCTCTGACAGCCGGAGAACCATCCCAATCGGGGCATGGTCCGACCAAGTTATCTGGCCTACAAAGGCCTCTTCCAGAGTATGCAGCTTATGTTGTTCCACTAATAGGAGATCGATACGTGAGTAACGGTTATGGCAACGAGAAAACTAAGTATAGTCAGGTACAGTACACACCAGGAATCAAAAAGATGCATGTCCCTAAGCAATTTATTACATTTATCAACAGTAGAAGGGGGGATACTGGAAAATCCTTCAGAGCAATCCATCCTTGGATCCAGAGGCACATTCAGGTCTCCTCCTATTATTAACTGACCCTGGCGAAATTCCTCCAAGTGACGTAATGCTTTGGCGAGAAATGAAGCTTGTTTACTATTAGGTGCATATAGGGTAGCTATAGTGAAGGACAACTCAGATAACAAGCCCCTGATAAACAAGAACCTACCCTCAGGATCCACTAGAGAGTCATGGTGAATCCAGGAAATGCGTTTGTGCAAGAGAATGGACACAATTCTCATCTTATGATGGCTATGGCAGCAAGCGTGCCACTCGTGTGGGTAAAATATTGATATAAAATGTGAGAGAAGTGAGTCTCCTGGACCAGGACCACTTCAACCTTTTGCCTTTGAAAAATCTCTCAAAGCTACTGACCTCTTCTCGGGAACGTTGAGACCCCTTGCATTGACCGACAGCACCTTAATCAAAGCATGAGTGGCAGCCACGAATGATACTGAAAGTGTAAGCCATCTGACACAAACGGGAAACTCACATCATCTATCTGCCTGGTCACCCCTGCCAGGGAAAAATCAGACACAGCAACAAGAAGAAAAGAAAGAAGAAAAGAACAGGACCATCAAGATAGATAGCCCGATACAAAGAAGAATTATGTCCAGAGAGCGTCACCCCCATTGCTGAGAGGACAACCACCTTCACGCACGTCAGGAAACAACAGTTCCCAGGAGGTAGGATAGGTAGGACTACAATGACCATCCCTTCCACATGGCTGGACCCATCCCAGTCTAAACAAGCACATTATATCATAACCATTAACAAGAGTTATTGAAATAACAGTCCGAAAACATCCCCCAATTTGAGTAGAGCAAATGGGAAATCTGCAGTAAGCTTCCCCACTTCAACACCATAAAAGTTGAATCTGTAGAACCCAGCATCCGCTACATCCGCAATGCATCTGCCGCCAACACTGCGCTCAGCAGACCTCCTCCCCTCCCCCTTAAATCATCATAACATAGAGTTGCTAACATGAGTGTAATATTTAATAATGACCCACAATGAAAACACCCATGGGGGGTACCCCCAGAGGACAGGACAACACAACAGTGCACAGGCGAGCCATGCACAATGCTGCCTCGCTCCCCCCACCCCCAGCTGGCCACACAGTACTGCAATAAGAGACATGAAAATCTTCCCAGTATCAAAACAATCCCTCCTGCCTCCTGCCGACCCCTACCCACCACCCAGCTTAGGCAGTCTCCCGAACCGAGCCCCTACCGACCAAGGGGACAGGAATCCCCCCATCCGCACATGCCCGGCGCACGGAGAGTATCCCCAGCATAACCATACCCTTTAATGTCAGACTTACCCCCCGCATAAATTCACAGTAACATCGACCACCTATAGCCCTCAAATAGCACCACAGCCAACCCCCAACAACCAATGCCCCCCAGAGAGCCAAGGTGCACCGGTGGGCCGACCCAAAACAGACCTCTCCCATCCCCGCACCCCAGGCCCCCGCATCTCAGCACTCCAACCCCAATACATCACCCCATCTTACAGGGAACTATTTGACTACCAGTTGGAGTCAGGAAGGGATAACCCCCCCACACACACTTGGGACTACATTGGAAATTGCACCAGAGGGCTTTTTTTGCCTTCCTCTGGATCAACAGGGGTGTTTTTGGCATGGGCTTTGGCATTGTACCCGACCCACCTAGAGATATATAGGTGAAACAGCAATGTCCCGTATCAACACACTAACAGAACCTGTTGTTAGTCGGATAGCAAACTCCGTTCCCATAAATCTAATCAGTCAGTAGGGGCCCCGGAATCCATCAGATCTCTCTGTCGCTTCTGCTGAGTGCTCAGCACAACCGACCAGTGAGTCATTTCCTTCTTCCTGGGCAAATCAGCAGCAGGGCCACGTTGCGCCTGCATTTCTACCACAGATGCCACCGGCAGAGGGGGGATCCCCAATTCCATACAAAAGAGGGTATATCCTCCGGAGAGCGTATCATCATCTGTTCTCCCTTATGCACTACAATTAAAGAGAAAGGGTACCCCCATCTATATCGAATAGAAAGCTTCCGCAGATGGTCCGTGAGAGGCTTCAGTGCTCGCCGTTGTTGTAGGGTGAGTACCGAGATGTCTTGGAACAGAACAATAGTAGAGTCCATAAACCGTATATCCCCCATCTCTGTGCCTTTCTTGTACAACCTCTCTCTATCTTGGAAGTGCAGGAAACGACAGATTACATCCCGTGGGGGTTCATTTTGTGATCTCCTTGGGCACAAGGCCCTGTGGACCCTCTCAAAAATCATGGGAGGATCATTTGGAATACCCATTGTGTCTGTAATCAAGGAACGAAGTGCCTTCTCCAAATTTCCGAGTTCTATAGACTCAGGTAGGCCCCAAAAACGTAAATTATTCGGTCGTGCTCTATTATCAACATCATCCAGTTTTACTGTGAGTAGGGTAATAGTATCATCCTGCTGGACAATAAGCTGAACAAGGTTATTCTGTTCTTGGTACACCATCTCTTTATCTTGCTCCAATAGGTCCACCCGTTGACCCAACAAGGTAATATCTTTACAGAGTTCGGAAATTTCCTCCTTGACAGCAAGTTTGATCTCTGACACAAGGGCCCTAAGATCATCCCTGGTGATATATCTAGGCCCCTTCGGTGTAGCCATATTATTTCCTGGCCTCTGTGAAGACTGCGACAGGCCAGAGAGCGACAAGGCCCCACTGACGTCTGGGGAGCCAACGGTCTCACAGCTCGAAACAGCCGGCGGAGTCAACGATGGTTGCTTCACCTCAGACAGCTTGTGACGCACCGGGAGATAGGTGGTAATCTTCAAGCCAGCCTTCAATTTTTTCTGCCTCCTGCCACCCAGAGGCATTGGAGAGGAGAGGAAGATGCAGTGGGTTAGTCCCGTGGGTATGAAAGCTGAAATAATGTATAATTAAGGTCCCGCCATGAGGAGCAAACAGGTTAGATGCCCATCTTTGTCCAGCACAGATCCACCCCCCATCGTTCACATATCTATTTTGTTAAATGTGTTTTATGCTATTTATCAGGGTCCTCACCCTTCCACCGCTCCAGCACACACCTCAGCTGATCACTAATGAGCAGCCTTAGTTCCCTGTCTCAGTCTTACTCAGCTGATAGGTTACTACTGTCTGTCAATCTCAGTTACCACAGTTACGTGTCAATTAGCCAGCCCTTTTCTGCTGTGCTCTGGCTATTTATCTGCTAAGGTTCAGTATCTCTCTGCCCTTGTGTGGTCTATGACCTCCCAATGTATTCCTGCTGTCGTTCTGGTGTATGACCCTGGCCTGGATGACTGATTCGTCTGGTTCCTGATCCTGGCTTCTCTTCCTGACACTACTGTTTCCTGTGCTCCTGACTCGGCTAATCTGACTACCTGTTTTGGCTTTGATCCTTGACTTATATTTTTGACGATTTTGGATTGTGCTTTGCATTTTTTTGCTATTAATTTTATTATTTAATAAAAGTTATTTTATTTACCAGCATCTCCTGTTTCCATCTGGTTTCCTTGGTTACCTGACACTCTTTCAATATAATACTTAATGATGGTAGATAATTACAGATTCAGAGTAATAGTTTCAATCAACACAGAAGGTCTTAATTCCCTTCACAAAGAGCACTACTTTATAGAGCATGTAAAAGGCCAAGTATGTGTAGTCAAAGAAATCCACTACAATACAGACATTCTCCCTAAAGTAAGCAACACATTTTGACCCAAATAATTTCTTAGTTCTTTTCATCAAAAAACGAGGGAGAGGCAATCCTTATAAAGGCACTCCTTTTTGATTTACTTGCCACTACAAAAGATAAAGAGGGTAGCTTCCTTTTTATTAAAGGCATTATTGGTGTAGTTAAGGTTATGCTATCTAACATATACAACCCCTATTTGAATAAGCTCCCATTCATATCTCAAATATGAAACTTGAAACTTCTTCAGGAGGGTCTAGTTATCGAGGGGGGAGAATTCAAGACACCTTGTTACTCTTTACTAGACTGCTCTTTATGTCATTTATACCCTCCACACTCTCATTTATCCAGACTAAACTCTATAGGTCCATGATCAGACCAGATTATTTGATGAATGGATGTTGAGTGGATATACTGTATGAAAGTTTAATTTATGAGAATTTGTGAATTCTAGTGTATATTTTATGTAAAGATAAGAAATCTGTAACTACTAAGAAATGAAAGTCATGAGGCAGATTGAAAACACAATTACATGTTTTTTTACTGATTACTCTTTAGAGTGTAAGCTTTCTGGCAGAAACCTCTCAACCAATGTTTCACTCTACAAAGCACATGTAACCCTGTATTGTCTAAAGACTCAAATTGTAAAGCACTGAGTAGACTTGTGGCACTATATAATTAAACATTTTCATTATTGATAATGAAGAAACATTTGTTAACAATATATTGGAGAATCCAAAATGTATAATTAGGGAAAACTCATCATATAGCTTCATATATAAAAGTGTCCAAAACAGAACTGGAGGGAATTTTATCCACTATTTCAAAGTTGAAAAAAACAAAAAAAATTAAAGTAATAAGACTAAACTCAAAGAACTTGAGGAATTTAGTAGGAGTGTAAAAAAAGGTATTAGTTTCAAAGGTAGACAAATCTATTGTTTGCTCCAAAAGTATTTTCTATCAGCATGGTAAAAATGTTCTGCATTCTTAGCTCAAGTGCTTAAAACACATACAAACATACCATTTATTATAGTAAACCAAAATATGCGTGGTCAGATTGTATAGAGAATAGCCTGGAATTACAGAGACATTTAGAAAACATTATGAAGAGTTATACAATATAGATCCCACATATTCATCTTCCCAATTGGATGATATTTGTATATGTTATATCCACAGCTGAAATCTACCTAAATTATCAACAGTGAAATCTCTAAAATTGGAATGTGATATCTCAGAAGATGAGGCTGAAAAGGTGATCAAACAAATGTGGATAGGGAAAAGCCCTCGACTTGATGGTCTACCCCTAATTTTTTTGTACATAATATTATTTATTAGCATCAAAAAAACCTTATAATTAGATCTTTGAACAAAATTCCTGAACATATTGGGAAAAAAAGCTATATGTAACAGAAGTAGGGATGAGCAAAACATTTTGCCTATAAAGCGAAATGTGAAAAAGGCACTTCCCTCCATGCAAGACATTTTTTATGAAAAGTGCAGCTTTTCCTCATTTGTATCGCATTGAAGTCAATGGTAGACCTAAACTTACCCCCAACACTGTAAGGATTCCTGTGGTTAGTGTAAAAGGGAGTCATCTTCCCACATCCTGTCAGTCGGCACTATAGAGTGAAAAGTGCATACTGAGATTACTGAGAACTTAAAAAAAAAAGTTTGTTTGTGGAGGTGTTAAATGACTGTTGGGGGAGACACCGACAGTTGTTTTCTGGGTGTTAGTGAGAAGAACTAAGTGTTAACACCCTTCCAAAAAGTGTTAGAGTGAGAGACAAGCAGCCAGCATTCCTGAGTAACATGACACTCTGGGCTCAATTTAAAGGCAGCCGTTAATAAAAAAAAAAGACTAACGGGTGCGTTAAGGTGCAGTAAGCCATTCAAAGGTCCGCGTTACGTTCAACTAACGGCAGAGCTCAAGTCACAACGGCCGATACATTTACATGCATTGGGACCCGTAGAACAAAATTCCCCAGAGCAATTCAAAGGAGTGCGGGACTACTAACGGTAGCGAAAAAGATAAAGTTAACGGCCAAGAGTTAAGACCCAGTTTTGTTAGGTGTTAGACATCTAACGGACAAAAAAAACCTCTGTTACATGGTAAAACAGACAAAGTGCTCCCCGCACAAGAATACAAATGGGAAAATTAACCCGTGCAATACCAAAATAACACAAAAAACATGTCCACACACCACAGATCACTGGCACAATCAACACAACAATCAAGCAACACCACATGGACATGGCCCAACAAAAAAAACACCAACACAACATGCCACGGAACAATGGGGGTTAGCACACAACACGAACACCTGCCAAAACAAAACAAGCTCACCTGGGCAACATCACCACACGATCCAGACACAACCTGCACAGCAAAGCTCCACACCCTCAACTGACAGGGATACACCAACCACAACACGGCACACTTGTAAACCCAGACACACCTGCAAACACTTACCTGGACAACAAACACCTTCCCATTTGTCAGCACTCACCTCATCACCACACCTACACAACGCCCCACCACCTACTTAAACGGACAGCTAACCACACTCACTTGTGGCTTGTTTTCCACTCAGGAGAGATAGAGATAGATAGAGAGAGATAGAGATAGTGAGATCGCAATCAGTATGTTGGGTTACATATTATTGCGAAGACTGCGGAGAAGGCGTGCAAGGGAGAGAGCTAGGGAACACCAGCAACCCCCAGGCACACCTGATCAACAGCCCTCACCTGTTGCAAGTGAGGAGGCTCTGGCTCATGAGCCACACAGGAGCCCATCCCCACCTGGAGTACACCTGCCTGCAGATGCACAGCTGCAGCAACAGGATGCTCACCATCAACAGGATGCTCCCCAGCTGCCACAGGGACCCCTGCAGCAGCCCAGGATGCATAGACGACCACCAAGGCCCAGGGTATACCGCCCAAGGGTCACTCTCTTTGGAATGACCAATGACGAGGTCATTGATCGCTACAGGTTGAGGTCACACAGCTTCATTGCCCTGTATGAGGTCATCAAGGATCAGGTGGATCCCATATGCACTCACAACCATGCCCTAACTGGCCTGCAAAAACTCTTGTGTGCCATACACTTCGTGGCAAGTGGTGCCTTCCAGTCGACAGAGGGTTACGCATCTGGCATGTCCCAGGCCACATTCTCCAGGGTGCTGGCCCAGGTCTTGCCAGCCCTCAAAGGCAAGGCCAGTACCTATATACATTTCCCCATCACCGACATGGAGTGGACACATCTGAAGCAGGGCTTCTATGCAAGTGGAGGCATGCCCAGGGTCATGGGTGCAATAGATTACACCCATGTCCGTATCAAAGCACCAGCACGTCAGGGGCATATGTTCATGAACCGCAAAAACTTCCACTCCATGAATGTGCAGATGGTATGTGACAGCAACCTGGCCATCATGAATGTCTGTGCGAAATTTCCCGGGAGCTGTCACGATTCACATATACTCAGAAATTCATCTGTTCAGAGGGATTTCGAAAATGGGACCTATACACGAGGATGGCTTCTGGGTGAGTTAACAGTACCAAATGACATCACATACACATGTGCTAGTACGTTCACCACATAAAACATCATTCACACAACATGTGCTCCTTGTCACACCATGTCACTCACTTTCCACAGGTGATGCTGGCTATGGATGCAAGCCATGGCTCCTCACCCAGCTCGCCAATCCCCAAAACGATGCCCAGGAACGATATAACCAGGCTCATGCCAGAAAATGAAATGCCATTGAGCGGACCTTCGGCCTCCTCAAGTCCCGATTCCGATGTCTAGACCACTCGGGGGGAGCACTGCAGTATGCACCAGGCAAGGCCAGCGACATCGTCATGGCATGTGCTATCCTACATAATATCGCGGTGGACACCAGACTCATCAACAATGTCCATCCCCCACCCAGACCTGAAGACCCTGTGGAGATTGTTGAGTGTGAGGAAACCCCAACAGGGATGCAGACAAGGGACAGATTGATCAGGGATCACTTCAGCTGTGAGTATAATACATGTATGCACACAATCCATGCATACACACCCACCACAACACACAGTATGGACCACCAGCATCAACTATTCCGTGCACCAGTCAGATTGGGGCTAGAGATTCCAATTACATCTGACAACCTGTTGTCCATGTTGATACTGCTACCTCAAGGATATCATGCATTCCCCCTGGAAACCAAGGTACAACACTTTAACCTTGTTCAGCATATCCCACAGCTCCCTAGGCACCAACTAAAGTGTTTTGCTAGGATCAGACCCATAGCCACCATGGTACCCCTGTAGCAAGGGAGTCTCATCCAAGCCAATGCATCGGATAGCACTCTGTCATATAAGGGGTTCAGGGGGCATTTGAGGGGACATGGGACCAGTAGTTTGCTACAGCTGAAGAGAGCAGCAGAGAGGTGGATCTACAGTAATAGTGTATTACACAACATGGAGCTCATGAAATGTGGATCACATCTCCAGGGACACCATGCTGCCCTGTGTGTGTGCAGTGATATGTGCCCCAGAAAGAAATACACATATCAGCAAATATGTCCTACTAGCTCCATGAACCAAACATATTTGGGCTGTCTCTGACAGTGGCAGCCCAAATATATTGTTGTCAGGAAGCTATTTAGGACATATCTGTTGATGTGTGTAACCATGTCAGGGGCATATATCCCTAAGGATGGTTAACATCCCCTTAGTTCCCCCCATGATGGTTCATAGACCAGTACACAACACATTACAAAGCAATGGTTTGTGTACACCTATGTAATGAGAAAGATCAAGAGGATCATGATGTTGTAGCTGTTGCATGACGATCATTTCGAGGGGGATGTTCCAAATCCTGTCCTCTTGTCCCATAGGCATCCATAGCACGATCTATCCTTGAACAGAGGAGTTTCCATGTGACTGGACTGATGTCTGGACAACATTTCCATGAAGCTCACCCCTTGGTGTTCCAAGTGATTGTGTTGGTGATGCAATGTTTGACCTGATGTTCACAGCAACCTCTACTGGAACATTCACATATGGACACAAATTCATGTGTGTTCTAACATCCAGTTATCAGACCTGTACAGTAAGCCTGCTCATACACAGAGTTGCCAAACCATGTGGACAACACATGAGCAGTTCACTAATAACATAGTAAATTAGGTTGAAAAAAGACAAAAGTCCATCAAGTTCAACCTTCGCCTCATACCTCAGTAACTGAGAATTTTATAGCTTTCCTGCTACCAATTAAATGTCAGACCTTCCTGATCAGCCTACTGATAAACAGTATAACTCTGTATGTTCCCTTTTGAAAGAAATGTATCTAATCTTTTCTTAAATGTATCCATTGTATCTGCCATAACTACCTCCCTGGGCAATGAATTCCACAATTTGACAGACCTTACCGTAAAAAAACCCTTCCTCTTCTGAAGTTTAAACCTCCTTTCCTCTAATCTCAAGGGGTGTCCCCTGGTCACCTGATCAGGCCTTGGAATAAATAGCTCACCGTAGAGATCCTTGTATTGACCTCTCATATACTTGTACAATGTGATAAGGTCTCCTCTTAGTCGTCTTTTCTCTAGAGTAAATAAACCAACTTTGTTTAGTCGTTCTCCATATGTCAAGTCCTCCATTCCCTTAATTAATTTTGTTGCTCTCCGCTGTACCCTCTCTAGTTCTAGTATATCCTTTTTCAGAACCGGTGCCCAAAATTGCACTGCATACTCAAGGTGAGGTCTTACCAATGATTTGTATAATGGCAAAATAATGTTATCCACTCTTGCTTCGATACCTCTTTTTATGCAAGACAGGACTTTGTTTGCCTTTGCTACTGCTGTTTGACACTGGTCACTGTTTCCAAGTTTGTAGTTGACAAGGATAGTGTTAGTGTTTAGTGTTACTAAAGTATTCCTATTTAGTTCAGATGTACCGTTTGTATGCTCATACAAGTGTTTAATGCATATAGGCTATATATCCTGAAAACACATGTATGTATGTTAAAATGTATTTTGAGACACAATAAAGGAGAGCCATCACTATTCAATCTGTGTCTGTATGAATGAATGTTGAATCCCTCAAAATACAGTTACTGGAACGTGGACACAAGAAAAGTGTAGTTGAATTAGCCTATCGAAGGGCAAGCCATTTGGATAGAAATCAACTCTTACACGCAAAAGAAAAATCTGCTAATAAAAGAAGACCACCCTCTATCATTACTAAGTACAATGCAGCATCTAACATACTAAAAAGGTCAGTAGATAAAAATTGGAATATCCTGAAACAGGACCCTCTTCTTCAAAATATTATTCCAAATAGGACCACAATCACATATAAGAAGCCCATGAACATTCGTGGGTACGTAGCACCTAGCAGACCTAAAGTGATTAAAGAAACCATAGATAAAGTAGGGATTTTTGGCTCTACTTTTAGATGCTTGCATACTAGATGTGCTTCTGTAATAATACGTTCTTTTCTATCCACAGTCTCATTACCTGTGATACTACTTTTGTAGTCTATCTGGTCTCCTGTGGTTGAGGCATACAATATGTCGGATGTACCACTTGAGCACTGAGAGAACGCTCAAAAGAACACAGGAATTTGATTAAAAAGAAGAGTTTGGACCATTCTGTACTGAAATATTTCAATAGCTGTCCCAAAGGGGGGCTGAAAAATTTTAAAATTATAGAACAAATACCAACTACTTGCCCAAATCGCTTTTCTATGTTGTGTCAAAAAGAGGAATTTTGGATTTATCAGGTTGATACTTGACTAAATGAAGAACTAGAGGTTAGCAATTTTTTTGTCTAATAGTTTTTCCCCATTTCAAATATTTTAAATATTTAAACATTTTGATATTAGCTTGGTAGATCAATTGGTATTCTCTGTGTGAATTTATTATAATTTATTTATTACTGTTTATCATAAATTTAATAGTAAAATCACAGTTGTATACTAATGGTACTTTGATGGGGATTATGTCCATTGAAATAAATAGATTCATGTATATATAATATAATTTTTTATTAAGTACATTGGGGATAAGTGTACATTTTTTATCTTTAATACCAATGCATCTATGTTTCAATTGAACATTTTGCACTATATTTGTTTGTCTGCAAAGTTATTCATTGCAAGAATCCCCAAAAGAGGTCTGGATTTGGATCGCTATTGCAAGAAGAGGCTTGAATTCTGTGAACCTCAATATGGTAGCGAGGCATGGGGCTAATAGCAAACAAAACCAAAGCTGATATGATTGTTGATGTAAACTGACATTGCACAAAAAGAGGTTTGGATTCTTATCACTATTGCATGAAAAGGCTTGAACTCCGTGAACCTCGTTATAGTAGCGAGGCATGGGTTTAATAGCAAACTAATACAAACCGGGTATGATTGTTAATGTTATCCGATATAGTATAAAATAAGGTGGTGATATGTATAGCTGTATCCCCTGGTGAAGCAAGAGTAAACTTGCAAAACGCGTAGGGAGAAAATATATTTTATTTATACATTTTGGAATATTCCATTTTAATATTTTTATAATAAATATCCTTTATATATTTGCCTTCACCTGACTCCATTATTTGACTACAATTGTGAGCTTATCCGCTGAAGATATCTGGTGAGCGTAACCAATGCTGGATTCTTGGTGGGGATGTATACCAAGACAGTTTACCCTTAGAGGGTTTCTTCTCTTCTTGTGCCTGCTATTAAGGCTTTGGGTGTACGTATGGTGAAGTCCCAGTATATACTGGAATCTGACTGCACTACATATCGGAGGTTCAACAGCATGTGTATGCTGCTCACCCATTGAAAGGCTCATCACATCGGAGACCTTCGGTGTATCACTGCGGATGCTACAAAGTTTAAGATTGAGCAACGATACAAGTATCCATCTAGTAAGTGCAAAAAGTACGGCTTGGTTTGTGATTGAAAACCTGTAGCTGCTCTCAGATCTTTGCGCTCTTGTCGCTTTTTTGTTTTACGATAAACACAGGACAGTGTGTAGGTGTTACTGAGGACATCAGAACAAGACACTGCATGCTGAGTACGGCAATCAGGATATATTAGAGAACAGTGATTGAGGACTGGAGCGCTATTATAACCAATTTCTTTTTGTTTATGTAAACACATGTTCCCACTGTTTTCTGCAAATTCTGAACTGATGGCACTGCTGTACATCTTCCAATTGTGAAAGGAAGCAAGCATGATGTGTCTTTAATCTGCGTCACTAAGTTTCCTTGGCTGACCACTGCATCTACAGTCCACAACATTGCTGTTTCTTTGTGCTTCTTGAAAAGAGCATGGACAGCACATCTGAAAACTCCTGTCTGCCTTGAAAGTTCTGTCGGGGAGAGATCTTGCTGATGCAGTAAAATTACCTTGTGTCTTGTTGCTGTGCTGAGCCTTGCCATGGTGTACAACTTCTGACATTAAACTGTCTTCAGCAACCTCCCCTGGAGTTTGGCTGTTCCTCACCCAGTTTTATTCCCCTTACACACCTGTTTCTGTTTCAGTTAATGATTGTGTTTCAACCTACATATTAAACTGATGATCATTAAAGGAGCAATAAACTTTTTTTAATGAAAACATATATATTGTAGGGCTTTTCCTATTGAGTAAAATAAGGGTACTCTCACTGCCGAGAGATTTATATTTCCTGAGTTATTACAGTTTAAACCCATGTGTTTTTACAGTGCCCAGTGCCCTCTAATGGTCAAATTCTAATTAGATTTCCTGTTAGATTCTAATGGAGAGGAAAGTCAGAAAAGTCAGAGACATACAGTTCTCCATAGAATGTGATAGAAACTGCCTGTCACTTCCTGTCAGAACTATCAGGAAGTAAACACAGTAAATTCACTTCCTGATTATTTAAACTGCTATAAATTTTTAATAAAACATCTGACAGTGATGGGAGTGACCTTGTTTTATTCAGCAAGAAATACTCTGTAAAATATGTGTTTTCATAAAAAAAGGTTTACTGCTCTTTTAACACCTGTTTAGTATAATTTGGTATAATTGTTTAATCATACACCTGACTATATGCCTACAAAATCCCTGACTTTGTGCAACTGTACCTTGAAGAACTGATGGTGTTTTTAAGGCAAAGGGTGTTTACACTACATATTGATTTGATTTAAATTTTTCTTCTGTTCATTCACTATGCATTTTGTTAATTGATCAATATAAACTAATAATATGTCTATTTTAGAACACCTTCTTACTTTACAGCATTTTTTCAATACTGCCTAAAACGTTTGCACAGTACTGTAGATATGGAAATTCCCTCTCTGCAATGCCACACTGGAGTGGAAAATGTTACTTGTAGCACCACTGAGAGACCACAATCCTGCAGAAAAAGACACTATCTTGTTCGTTCATGATGGGTACTCATAGTAGTATTTGTTTCTAGGTCTCCCTAAATGAGAAGGGAATCCCATGCATGGGCCCTTGCTCTCCATTGCTTAGAGGGAATCAGCTGTAGCACACCAACTAGGCTCACACAGGCCAAAACGTAAATCCTGAATTGTGACGTTTCTCTTGTGTAGAGAGTATTTGCCTGACATTTCGGAACTGTACTGTCTGTGTGAAGGACCAGTCTGATGTGTATATGGAAATCTCCTTTTGTAGAACATGGTAGTGAAAAAAGTGATTTGTAGCACCACCGAGAGGCTGCCATAATTCAGAATAAGACACATTATCTTGTTTGTTCTCAGTGGGCACTCCTCACAATATTTATTTCTAGGTGTCATGCTTCCCTTCAGTCCTCTGCTGACCCTACAACCTTTACCCTTCACTTCCATTGGGGATGCTCCTTTTTAAGTTGTGGGAGATTGGTGCTCGGTGTCCAATTATTTGAGCTTCAGTGTCTTTGATATTCCTGTTACGATTCTTGGCTTGGCTTTGTCTCCGTTGTTCTGGCTCTGACTCCCTTGGCTTTGTTTACTATATTACATCTGATATCCGATCCATTCCTGGTGACCCTGGCTTGCTTCAAGCTCCGTGTATCCTCCGCTGTTGTTCCCTCACAGTTCTGTGTCTCACCAAGTGGTTTAGCGTTTCTCTCTCTCTGCTGTAGTGCGCTCAGCGGTACTCTATTGACAGCCATCCTACCCAATCTATCTGACGTCTCTCCCACATCCTCTCTCACTTGCAGGTACAGGAAATTGTTGCCTTGTCTGGATTCCCTGCTTGGCCGTGTGGTAGGCTCTGCTGCCAGTCAGGGGTGCTGGAACATTGGCGGTTTTGCTCCTGACAACCCAGTAGGTATTGTGGGCTCGGAGTATCCCTAAATGAGTAAGGCATTGAGAGTAGGCAGACAGTGACTCTCTGGTGATTTATTTACTACTGGAGATATTCCTATATTATTTCTTGTGGTCTGCATGTTGTTGCCAGTGGCACTGGATGGATCTAAATTTCTGGGGGTGACATTTCTGCTTCCCATTCAGTTTGCTAGACTGGGGCTACTGTGCAGTCTGGGAGGTCAGTTTCTGTCTTGGGCCAGGGACTTGGCAATCAGGTTGGAGCCTCTCCTTTTTAGTATCAGTAGTACCCTGTCCTTAGAGCCTGAGGGTTTCATACACCCTCACATTGCAAAGCAGTCTTGCCTGCTTAAGTACCCTTTCCTTAGGGTCAGAGGGTTTCCTACTACCTCACATTGCAAAGCAGTCTTGCCTGCTTAAGTACCCTTTCCTTAGGGTCAGAGAGTTTCCTACACCCTCACATTGGAAAACAGTCTTGCCTGCGTAAGTCCCCTTTCCTTAGGGTCTGAGGGTTTCCTATACCCTCACATTGCAAAGCAGTTTTGCCTGCTGAAGTACCCTTTCCTTAGGGTCAGAAGGTTTCCTACACCCTAATATTGCTAAGCAGTCTAGGAAAACAGACAAAATGCTTACCGCACAAGCATGTAAATGGCAAAATTAACCCGTGCAATGCCAAATTAACACAAAAACATGGGCAGACACCACAAATCACTGTCACACACAACAACAAGCAACACCACAAGGACAAGGACTTAAAAAACAACAACCAACACAACATGGCATGGAACAATGGGGGACACCTGTCAATACAAAACAAGCTCACCTGTGCAACATCATCATCCGATTGAGACACAGTCTGCACCCACCAAAGTCATACTCGCAACTGACAACAACACAGCAATCAGAACACAACAGATTTTAAAACACAAACATACCTGCAAACACTCACCTGGACAACAAACACCTTCCCATTGGTCATCACTCACCTCATCACCACACCTACACAAAGCCCTACCACGTACTTAAAGGGGCAGCTCACCACACTCACTTCTGGCTTGTTTTCCACTCAGAGAGAGATAGAGAACAATAAGTATGTTGGGATACTTATTGATGCAAAGACTGCGGATAAGGTGTGCAAGGGCGAGAGCTAGGGAACACCAGCAAGCCCCAGGCACACCTGATCAACAGCATTCACCTGTTGCAAGTGAGGAGGCTCTGGCTCAACAGCCACACAGGAGCCCATTACCACCTGGAGGACAGCACCTGCCTGCAGATGCACAGCTGCAGCAACAGGATGCTCCAC
Organism: Rhinophrynus dorsalis; assembly: GCA_037306005.1. Taxonomy (NCBI): domain Eukaryota; kingdom Metazoa; phylum Chordata; class Amphibia; order Anura; family Rhinophrynidae; genus Rhinophrynus; species Rhinophrynus dorsalis. Next base: position 178,104,053 of record CM074720.1, on the reverse strand, counting down.
AGGAACAGGATGCTCCCCTGCTGCCACAGGGTCCCCTGCAGAAGCAGAGGACGTATAGACGACCACCAAGGCCCAGGGTATACCACCCCAGGGTCACTATCTTTGGAATGACAGATGATGAGGTGATTGATCGCTACAGATTGAGGCTGCACAGCATCATTGCCTTGTATGAAGTCATCAAGGATCAGGTGGATCCGATTTACATCCACAACCATGCCTTATCTGGCCTGCAAAAACTCCAATGTGCCATATACTTCATGGCAAGTGGCGCCTCCAGTAAACTGAAGGTTATGCATCTGGCATGTCACAGGCCATATTCTCCAGAGTGCTGGCCCAGGTCTTGCCAGCCCTCAAAAGCAAAACCTATATACATTTCCCCACCATCGTCATGGCGTGGATAGATTTGAAGCAGGGCTTTTAAGGAAGGGTAGGCATGCCCAGGGTCATGGGTGCTATAGATTGCACCCATGTCCGTATCAAAGCCCCAGCATGTGACACACATCTATTCATTAACAGGAAGAACTTCCACTTGATGAATGTGCAGATGGTGTGTGACAGCAACATGAGGATTATGAATGTCTGTACAAAGTATCCCTGCAGCTCTCATGATTCATACATTCTCCAAAATTCCTCAGTCCACAGACACTTGAGAATGGAACTTATAGAAGGGGATGGCTTCTGGGTGAGTTCACAATACTAAATCACACCACATCCACAGGTATACACACAACACTGCTCAGCATGCTCCTGACTCACAGCTAGTACATCCACCACAGAAAACAAAATTCACACAACATGTGCTCCCATGTCACTTACTTTCCACAGGTGATGCTGGCTATGGCTGCAAATCATGGCTCCTCATCCTGGTCACCAATCCCAAAACAGATGCCCAGGAAAGATACAACTAGGCTCATGGCAGAACTCGGAATGCCAATGAGCGGACCTTCAGCCTCCTTAAGTCTCGATTCTAATGCCTGGACCACTCAGGAGGAGCATTGCAGTATGCCCCAGGAAAAGTGTGTGACATCATAATGGCGTGTGTAATATTGCACAACATCACAGTGGACACCAGGCTGGTGGATGATATCCAGCACCCCCATACCTGAAGTGCCCATGGACATCGGCCATCTTGAGGAGACCCTGAGAGGGGCGTAGATCAGAGACAGGCTCATCACGGACCACTTTAGTGTGAATATAACACAGGCATTCAAACAATCCATGCAAGGTCTCCATCAGTCCTGTGAATTGGGGCCAACACACTAACCACACTGCACATGATATTATGTTTGACCCCACAGGATCATTGACACAGCACTGCACTAGCAACAGTATGGCCCCAAACATCATCCATACCATGGACGTGGCATTTTGTGTGTGGGGATTCCAAAACCATCTTCCATTCTCTTCTCCACGTTAACATTGAAACCTCAAGGATGTCATACACACCCATGTTCAGCATCTTACACGGCTTGATTGATAGCAACTAACGTGAATTGCCATGATCATAGCCAGAGCAACCATGGTACCCTTGTAGTGAAAGAGTGTTATCCAATGCAGTGCACTGGATAACACTCTATCACATCAGAGGTTAAAGAGCCATTGGAATCAACATGGGACCTGTAGTTACCTATAGCTGAGACGAGCAGCAGCGGGATGGATCTACAGTGGTATTGTTGAACAACATAGAGGTCATGAAACGTGGATCAGATCTCAAGGGACACCGTGCTGACCAGTGTGTGTGCAGTGATATGTGTCCGTGACATGAATACACACATCAACAAATATGTCCTAATAGTTCCATGAAACAAATAAAATTGGGCTGCCACTGTCACTCTGACAGTGCAAGCCCAAATTAATTTGTTTCATGGAACTATTAGAACATATTTGTTGATGTGTGTATTCATGTCAGGGCCACATATCCCTAGGGCTGGTTCACATTCCCTTAGTTCTCTACATAATGAGTTACAGATGAGTACAAAATACATTGTAAAGCAATGCTTTGTGTACTCACCTGTAATGGAAACGATTAAGGGGATTATGAAGTTGAAGTTGTTGAATGATGATCAGTTCGAGGGTGCTGCTCCAAATACTGTCCTCTTGTCCCACAGGCATCCATAGCATGATCCATCCTTGAACAGAAGAGTTCCCATGTGACTGGACTGAAGCCTTGACAACACTTCCATGAAGCTCACTTCTTGATGTTTTAAGTGAATGAGTTTGTGATGCAATGTTTGACCTGATGTTCACAGAAACCTCTACTGGAACATTCACATATCCACACAAAACACAAATGCATGTATGTACAAACATACAGATATCAAACCTGTACAGTAAGAATGCTCATCTACAGAGCTAACAAACTTTGTGGACAACACATGAGCAGAATACACAGAAAACACATGCAGATTTACTGCAGTTTGAGACACAATAAAGGAGAACCACTACTATTCTATCTGTGTCTGTATGAATACAAGTTGGATTAGACATGTCTCAATGTGGAACCCTCAAGGCTACAGTATCCCTCAGACATGGGAAGGCATGACCCACATCATAGGAGTCCACTACTTGTTTTGCCGTGAGTGGACTCTGTGATGTATTAATGCTAACAGATGTTGGCAATGATACACAAATGTGTGTTGTGAGTGATAAAGAGGTGATATAGAGGACATACTTCAACAGTGATATCATGTCCATGGTGTCACCTTCCATCCCGCTCGGCACTCTGCGCTCGTGGCAGTCTTGGCCCTGCTTCCGGGTTTCCCCCGACGTCGCGTCCTGTGCACCGTGACGTCATCTGGTAGCGTCTATTTCATGACACTCCAGACAAGGAGCCTGTATCAGCTCCGGTCAGTTCCAGTCCTTCCAGTCTCGCCAGCTGGCTTCCACCTGTGGGTTTGCTCTCAGCCTGTTCCTGACAGCTCTCTATGGTCCAGCAGTCCAGCTTGGATTATCTTCCTGCCTGTTCCCAGTCACTCCTCTCCACCTATGGGTTTGCTCCCAGCCTGTTCCTGACAAGCTCTCTTTGGTCCAGCAGTCCAGCTTGGATTATCTTCCTGCCTGTTCCCAGTCACTCCTCTGCCAGTGGTTTCTGGATCTATCACTCCTGCCTGTGTTTTGGTAGGCCTGGCGTGTTACGAAACTTCTCCCAGGAATCCTCCTGGACGACTGCAAGTCCAGCTCTGCTCTTCCGCTTCACCAGTGCTGATACTACAGGACAGGTCTGTTCTCTCCATCCTAGGAGAGTATCTTTCTATTTGTTTTCTTCTTCTAGGAGAGTTCCAGCCGTCCGGCCCCCGCTCTCTAGCCTCGCTCCCCATACTACGCTCCCCAGCCTTCACTCTCCCCCACAGGAGAGCAGGTACTGCCTGTGGAATTATCATCCAGGGCTCACCTCCAGCTCCTCTGGGGTTTGCCATCCGGCCTTGCGGCTGGCACTGTACCTGGTTTAGGCCGCAGCACGGTACTCCCGCAGACAGTTAACGTACGGCGAGCACTGCTAACAAGCATCGTACCCGAGCACTCCCTCTCCTGTGGGTTTCGTCATGTTTGTATAATTACTGTTCTGAGATTGCTTTAGTTTGACTTATCTCAGTACATGGGCTACATCAACAAACAACCAGACTAAGTGGACAATTGTTATCAGAGGTGAAGTGTGTTACAACCTTAGTAAAACAACAACACAAATTACTAGATAAACCTAAGGTTTCAATGTGTGTGCTACACATTGAATTCTCAGGACAATCATTAGGTTATCCAGTAAGTTAGGCTGTGATGCAAACTCTTATTGTGAAACTGACTTACTGGAAAACCCAATGCTCACCCTAGGATTACAATGTGTAGCACACACATTGAAATCCTAGTGTGAACATTGTGTTCCCCAGTAAGTCAGTTTCACAATAAGAGTTTGCATCAAAGACTATTTTGCTGCATTTTGGATCTGTCCTGCTTGTTAGTTCTCTGCTAAGTCAAATAGCTGTTTGTTTGGTTAACCCCTTAAACACAACAATTGATGCAGACGAATGTTCAGTGTTGCACTAGTTGTTGTGCTAAGGAGTATGTTTTGTTCAAATTCAACCCACATCATGGCCATATAACACTGTCATGTTATATGGCTCCAGGGATTGATTGCCATTTGAATTTATAAAAAGGTGTGCGTGGGAACCCATGTTGTAACATCCCACAAACATGTTACCTGGGCAGAAGCTGTGTTCACTACAATGCTTGGCAATGCATTGGAGACAACTCTGATACCCAATCTATCACTAAACACAAAGCATATCAGACAGGATTCAAAAGCACAATGTTCTCTTTATTAAGGAGGAAGATAGCAAGTTGCGCATTTTATAATTTTTTTTGGGGGGGAGGTTTTGATTGGGTGCCTGAGGTGGATACCCTGGCTGATTGCCTGGTCACACTTTGCACCCTAGGTGTGGCTTCAGGGGTCACACTGGAGGGAGTGGTGGCTGTAGTGGACACCTCTGTTGAAAGCAGCTCCCTCACAACACGTAGGTTCTCACTGTGGTTGTGATCTCTCAACTCCACCAGCACTTGCCCAATCATGTCCATAATTCCCGTGTGGTACTGATGGAGTTGTGTGTTTATCATGGTGAGTTCCAACTCCAGGGCATGTATCCTGTCCTCTATCCTTGAGGTGTTCCTCCAGGATACCCTTCGGCTCCTTGAAATGTTCACATCTGTACTGTGGCATTCCCGGAGTAGCCTCCTCTGTAGGGCCATGAACTCCGCCTCCACCCGCATGAGGCATGCAATGCTGGAGATGGATGTGCCCGGTGACTCTGCTGGTAGGGTTCCTGCTGCGTCTGAGTCCTCTGATGTTGTGGCGGCTGCTGCCTTGTCCTCTGCTGCTGCTGTGTCCTCTGCTGCTGCTGAGTGTGCTGTGGCTGCTGCTGCTGTGACAGCTGGTGGAGTGGCTGCTGCAGATGATGGGTATATGCCCACTACATCAAGTGACTCACAGCTACCCACTGATGTCTGTGCTGGTGGAGTGATGTCTTCCCTTGGTAGAGGGTGCTGGGGCTCCCCAATCAGGCCCAGGTGTTGGTAGTCCAGTGGCCAAGGGTCATACCTTGACCACTGGTAGGTGCTTGGCCCCCACCTGGGATCATACCTGGGGCCATACTGGGGAGCCATCCAGGAGGGTAGTAGCTTGTGGAGGTGATGGGATACATCCACTTCTCCTCCTGTTACATCCAGCCACTGTTTTGGGGTGGTGCAGCCTGTGGTGGAGCAGCCTGTGTTGGAGGAGATGTGGATTGTGGGTATGGTCACCATCGGCTGGTCCCCTCCTCTGTATACTCCTCACTGGGTGGTGATGTAGCTTCCTCCACAGGCTCCTGCTGTGCTGGAGGCCCATAAGCTGTGTAGAGAAATGGGATGGTGTGATTAGTAAACGTAGCCATGATAGGATTAAAGGGGCAGTAATACTTAAAATGTGAAACAGAAACATATATGTAGTAGGGTTTATCTCCCTGAGTAAACAAGGGTACTTCCACTGCTGAAAAGTGTTTTATACAAAAGTTATTACAGGTCAAAGCTGAATTTTGAGGTGCAATATTCCAGTGGCCTGAAATAGTACTGTAGGGCTGTTGCTACACCATCCCATGTATATTTCAGGTCCTGGGACTAGAGCTGTCCATAAGATGGTGTAGCAACAGCGCCACTGTCAGAGAAGAGGAACAATACAATTAAAATAAGTACATATACGTTATATTTCACATATGACATCCATGTATTAAATACCAATTAAAAGATAATGTATAAGAAACCGATGATATAGAACAATGTATTAGATCCTTAATTGGGCAATATAGAGATCTTTACTTATAATGTCACTTTATGCTAAAGTGACCCAGACATAGTGCATGGGTTACATGTGAGCAGAGTGGAAAATAAGCATTTTGCACCGTTTGTTCTGTATCATTCTTAATGGTCCATTACTGACTGAAAAACTAACAATACAGCTCAATTGTTGAAGAGAAGTCAATTGCATGTTGTCTGAAATATATGCAGAATAAAAAGAGGCAGATGGACTGTTATATATATTGGGCACCACACCCGCTTCCAAGGAGCTACATCACATATTCAGTTTTGCAATTTATTAATTGTCTAAGCTGAAACTTGTAACTGTGGTTTTTGAACTGAATGATATCTGTTTGTTTTTGATATGCTTACAGGTGGTGCACTGAGTATGACCAAACCACAAATGACCACACTTAAAGTTTCCAATTATAGGATGTCCATCTATCACATTTCTTCATTCCAACTGGGGCTTCCTGTTTCTGATCATTGAGGGGACCAGTTTTTTTCTTGAGATCCATGGCTTCTCTATAGAGGAATTTTGACTTTGATGGTAAAAAAAATCAGTAGATGCTCCCTTGAGGTATTATTGCTTCTTTCTATGGCATACTGGATGAGGTTTATATCATACCCTTTTCATTAAATCTACCCTTTAGTTGTTCAGCTTCTTCCATAAAATCACCTTCATTTGTACAGTTCCTTTTTAGACACAAGAACTGGCCATAAGGGACATTCTCCAACCATTTCCAGTGGTAGCCACTAGTGGCATCTATAAATCCCTTGACATCAACCAGCTTCTGGTGTGTTCTAGTATTGATACTTCCATCCTATGTGCATATAATTTCTAAATTCAAGAAGGTAACTATAGATTTAGGTGCTGCAGTTAATGTGATCTATTCAGACTTTGCGACGGCGTTTGATACTGTTCCACACAAAAGGTTACTGAACAAATTGAATGAAATAGGCTTAGGGGCAAATGTTTGTGCATGGATTGTAAATTGTCTGAAAGATAGAATGCAAAGAGTAGTGGTAAATGGGAAGTTCTCCAATTGGGCAAACGTGGTAAGTGGAGTACCTCAGGGATCTGTCCTGGGTCCTTTTTTTATTTATTTTTTTTATTAATGATTTCCCAGTGGGCATAAGGAGCCATGTATCAGTGTTTGCCAACGGCACAAGATTAGGCAGGGCAATAAAGTCTGAAATGGATGTGTCTTCATTACAAGAGGATTTGGACAAATTGAGTAACTGCACAGGCAAATGAGATTCAATATAGACAAATGTAAAGTTATACATTTTGGGTATAATAATAAAAATGCAACATATAGTTCAAATGATGTTTCTTTGGGGAAATCTACTAATGAAAAGGATTTGGGAGTAATGGTAGACAATAGACTTAGCAATAGCGTGCAGTGCCAGCTTGCAGCTGCAAAGGCCAATAAGATATTGGCATGTATTAAAAGGGGTATTGACTCAGGGGAGGAAGATATTATTCTGTCTCTTTACAGGTCCGTGGTAATATCCCCCCTTGAATATGCTGTTCAGTTCTGGGAGCCTTTTCTGAAAAAGGACATTATGGAACTAGAGAAAGTGCAGAGGAGAGCTACAAAACTAATAAGGGGAATGGAAAATTTTAGCTATAAAGAAAGGCTAGAAAAGTTAAACTTGTACACACTAGAGAAATGGTGCCTTAGAGGGAATATGATAACATTATATAAATTTGTTCAGGGCCTATACAAAGGGCTCTCCAAAGACCTGCTCATTAACAGAACAGTACAAAGGACAAAGGGTCACCTACTTAGACTTGAGAAAAGGAGATTTTTTCTACAACAGCAGAAGGGATTCTTTATGGTAAGGACAATAAAGGTATGGAATTCACTACTGGAGGAGGTGGTGCTATTGAATATATTAGATGCCTTTAAAAGGGGCCTGGATACTGTTTTAAAAGAGCAGAATATAAAGGGCTATGTATGTTAGTATTGGGATTAATATTTATGTAGTGCTTGTTGATCCAAGGAGAAATCTGATTGCCATTTTAAATCAAGAAGGAATTTAAAATCAGAATATTAAACTGCTTTATTGAGGTTTTTTTGCCTTCTTTTGGAGCAAAGACAGTAAACAGGAATAGGAAAAGGGTTGAACTTGATGGACGCAAGTCTTTCTTCAACCTAAACTACTAATTTATTGTTAATCAATTCAATGAACCCTCGCCACCCTTCCAAATGAATAACAAATCATAAATATAGCATGCATACAGCACCCCATTTTCACCACAGCTACTACACACATAGGTCTCTTCCCAGATACCCATTACTGCTTGGCTATATATCTGGATGAGTAGTAATAGTAGTCTGTGGTAGTCAGCAATGGAGGAAGCGGTGATAAGGCAGCAGGAGGAGATGGGAGCAGTATCTGACAGTCATAGGGGAGCGAAGGCGATATCACAGTCTACCTTAGAGGCCTAGTTATCCTATGCTTCCTTCCTCTGGGGTGTGTCAGCCAGCATAGTTGCGGCCACCTCCTCATTGCTGACATCATGAAACAGGCACTGGCTAGGACGCCTGTTTATGGGCTTATTCTGTGTGGCCTAATTTGGTCCCGCATTCTCCTGCTTCTTTATAAACCTCCCTTGTCCTGGGAGTCATTGCCCTTACATGGTGCTTCTGATAGCTTCTGCTTGCTCCGTTGTGATCCGTGCCTGTCTGAGTATTCGCTCTCTGTATGACCCTGGATTTCTGACTACCCACATTGGTTCTTACCTGTGGCTCTGGCTTACTAACTTGCTCCGTGTATGTCCCTGGTTTGTCTGACTACCCACATTGGTTCTGACCTGTGGCTCTGGCTGACTAACTTGCTCCGTGTATGACCCCAGCCTGTTTGACTATCCTCATCAGTTCTGACCTGTGGCTCTGGCTGATTTACTCGCTCCATGTAGTCCCCGGTTTGTCTGACCTCTGGCTCTTGCTGTCTATCTCGCTATCTAGTCCCCGGCTTGTCTGAACTGTGGCTGTGGCTGACTACTGGCTCTATACTCTCTGAACTTGCCTGACCATCTGTCTCAGTGTTTCATGTCTGCTCTCGCTCCCTGTTGCCTCTGGTCACATGACCAAGGGTGGATACTTGTGCCTCAGTTACTGTTCCCTCTTATTTTCTACCCGCACCATGGTCCTAGTCTCTATCTCGAAGTAGTGCAGTGCGCAGCTCTGGGTAGAAGCCTTGGTCCTATCAGCCTGTGCTCTAGGGTTGTGTGGGCTATGCTATTATAACTGTACTTATTAATAAAGGTGGATTTATATTTTATATTCGTGTCTGTCCTTATTTGCCTGATTACCGTGACACCCGCTAATTCCGCTGCTATCCTTGTCATCTTGCAGAATAACAGAGACAGACTGAATGTTATCACGAAACAGAGATCAACATAATGGCTGCACCCGGAGCTCTCCTACTGGCAGCAGATGGTCCTGTTGTCCGTCAGTGCTGAAGCCTCCTCTTGCATTGCTGTAACCTGCTGTGGCCCTGCATGCACGTACAGTCCGGCGGTGAGTCAGACTTTTTTTTGTTTGCTGAACACTGAAGTTGAGGGCATGCCAACTGCATGCAGAGTTTATGACAGGCCTCTTGAAATCTCGCCTCCCTGTATCTCCTGGACAGGCAGTATGGAGGAGATTTGAAGAACTCCTCCTTACTGCTGCCCCTGGGTGTGTGTGTGTGTGTGGCAGACATCTCTCTCTATATATATATATATATATAAATATATATATATATATATATATATCATGCCAGGACCATTACATCTGTACTGCACTTAAGGACCATTAATGCGTGCTGAATCCATTAGTGAAAAAAATAATGCCCAAAAAAATGCACCGTGGTTCTTAACTTCCCACCACGTGACTCATGGGCTCTACCTCGCCTGAGGTCTCGAGACTAGGAGGTGCAGGAGGAGAAGGAGGTACGAAAAGCTCTGGACTAAATGGATGGGATGCCTCCGCATGCTCTCCCGGAAAGAAGGTCTCTCATGGATACGAGAGTGAATCAATGCAATATGAGACCAGTTTCTCTAATCTCTTGGGAGGTTCCGGGCTGCAATCTCATCTTTAACTGTACCCAAAAGCCCATTTGAGAAAGCAGCCACAAGAGCCTCATTATTCCAACCAACTTCGGCTGCCAGGATACGAAACTCTATGGCATTACCCGAAATCATCCTTTTACCCTGCTGGATGGACATTAGTTGCTTGGCAGCCGAGGTGGAGTAGCCCAGTACATCAAATACCCTTTTAAAGGATACCACAAACTCAGGGTCATTGTACACTATGGGTTTCTGCATCTCCCAAAAGGGGTTATCCCATGCCAAAGCCCTGTCTGAGAGTAAGGAAATCACGAGGCCCACCCTACTCCTATCAGATGGAAAGGACTGTGGTACTATCTCAAGTTAGATACGGACCTGGTTCAGAAAACCTCTGCACTGGTTAGGGTCACCCCCATAATGCTGGGGAAGTGAAGCAGACCCAGTCATGCCTCTAGCAACATTGGAATCACCAATCATCCCTCCCTGGGGGTGTTCTCCCTTCTGGGCAGCACATCGCAGGATAGGAACCCAATGGTTCCTTTAGAGAGAGTGGGGCTTGTTGCTGTCCTGATTCGGCCGTGTCCTTTGGACGGCTATTCCTTGGGCCTAAGGATTTGGCTGCAGCTTGTTGGGTTGTGCCTGCTTGGTGCTTCTGCTGGTTTAGGGGTTTGAGACTCACAGCCTTGTTGCGGTTGTAGTCCACTGGCTCGCATCACCTTGTTGAAGTCATTGTCCTCTGGCTCGCACCCGTTCTGTTGTGTACCTTCGTGAGGGGTTTACTCACTCCAGTTGGTGTCCTTCCTCCGTGGCCTAGGGGTTCGCTTCCTGTTGGGCCTCCCTGTAGGAGTTCAGAGAAAGGAACGAGAGTTAGGGCACCTGCCAGCCTGGTGATCTCTCCTGAGCATGCCGGCCTCACATGGTAGGGGCCTGTGGGGGTTGGCTGGATGGTAGGCTTGGACCTAGCCTGGGTCTCTGGTGGTCTCAGCCCACTTTCCTTGGACCTGGCGTCCCATCAGAGCCAGGCAGACTCAGTTACCAGTACTCTATAGGAAGAGTGCTTTCTATTATCCCCTTGGTCTGGTTTCCGTCTTAGGGGTCACCTTGTGCCCCCCTCTAGTGCTATTGATCCTGACTCCTGGTGTTCCTGATTTCTTCCCCTCTGCCTAAGGATCCACTTTGTGCGGGGGATTAGGCTAGTACAGTTTTCCCTCGTCTCCATCCAGCTCAGGGTCCTGGCTCAACTGGGATCGGACATCTGGCTTAGCGGCCAGCACCTTGAATCCGGCTTTGGCCGCATCAAGGAGGAGAGGGTGACTGTCACCGTACCCGAGCACCGCTCACTAGTGTCGCTCCCTAGCTTCTTGCCTGGTTCCCCCTGGTCTCCCAGTGACAGAATAATCAAGCAAAGACATGGATCCTGCAGAGTTGGCCCAGTTACAAGCAAGACAAGATCAGCAGGAACAAATCCTCTCTTCCCATGAGAATCACCTTAGGAGCCTAGAACAGAAGATGGATACGGTCCTAGAGTTATTACAAAGATCATCTCCCCCTACTCTAGCTCCAGCGAACCCGACTTCAGTGCCATCTACTTCCACAGGTTCTGGGATGATAGCTAGCCCTAATACAGGGATGGCTCCCAAATTTCCTTTACCTGATAAATATTCTGTAAATGATATTGAATGCAGAGATTTTATAAATCAATGTTTGTTACACTTTAATAATTTACCTCAGTATTTCAGTACTCATTCTTCCTGAGTATCCTTCATGATTTCGCTTTTGAAAGGGAAAGCCCTAGCGTGGGTCTCCCTGCTCGTAGAACAGAATTCTCCACATCTTCAAGACATCAATGAATTTTTGAGAATGTTCAGACTGGTGTTTGATGTACCCAGCAGAAGGGCTGCAGCAGAGGTTTGTCTATCCGAATTACGACAGGGGTCTTGGCCCCTTAAAATCTATGCTATCGACTTTAGGACCCTAGCGTATGAGACCGATTGGAATCAGGGGGCCCTGAAGGCAGCCTTTCATAGAGGCCTCAATGATAAAATCAAGGACGCTCTGACTACCCAAGATTTGCCAGAATCTCTAGAAGATTTGATTGCTCTATGTCTGGAACTAGATAGAAGACTCACAGAATGGCAGATGGAGAGGGAGAGCATCCGGCGTCCAAAGTTTTTCCTGCCCTCCCGCCCTATACCCCTTGAGGATGGTAATCCAGAGGTACCCCTGGACATAGGAGGAGTGTCCTAATTGTTAGATTCAGAAAGACTCCATCGCCGCTCTATGGGTCTTTACCTTCACTGTGGGGCTAAGGGACATTTCTTGAGGCAATGCCCTACCTGCCCTCCTCTCCCACGTCAGGGAAACTCTTCAACTTAGGGAGGGCAGGAGGTAACTCCCTAAGTAGGACTGAGCACCTCCTTAAAGACTCTTCCAGACTCTTGGTTCCAGTTCACCTTCAGTGGGTCACCGGGTCCATTCAGGCAATGGCATTCATCTACTCCAGCGCTGGAATATTTTTGGATTACGCCTGGACCAAGGAACATCAGATTCCATCCCAGCCCAAGACCTCCCCTATGTTGTTATCTACCATCGATGGTAAACTGTTGGGGAAGGGTTTGGTTCTGTATGAATCCAGACCCATCCAGGTCACTACAGGAATCCTTCACTCTGAAACCATTATTTTTGATTTCATCACTACTCCTCATACTCCCATTATCCTGGGATTACCTTGGTTTAAGAAACTATCACGGTGCCAGTGATTGCTCTCCTTCGGTGTCAATTACCTGTAGGGGGCTCTCCATTGACTGTCTGCTGTTAGCCCGCCCTGCATTGCCTATATAGACTGAGCCTGGGCACCCTTTCGTTGCGTCTCTATGCTGCTCGCATCTTTGGCACGTTCCTGAGCTTCCTGGGCCCTTAGCTGTGTTCCTGCTATCAGAATCGTCCGGTTCCTGTGGTTACCTGCCCAGCAGTTCCTGCTTCAGCTCCAGATCCGGTTTGAATTGCCATCTGATCGCCGCTTCCTGCTGCCAGTCTTCGCTGCCGTTCCTGATCCGGTTGACCGATTGAGTGCTGGTTCCTGTCTCCACCTGCCGGTTCCTATCCAGTCTCCTTGTAGCCCGCTGCCGTTCCGGAATCGCCTTGGCGACATTTCTACTCTCTGCTGGTTATCCAGTACGCGGGTACTGGTTCGCTCCACAGCCACCCGGCTGTTATGCAAGTTACAACTTGCAAGTTACAACCAGTACCCTGTTCCACGTACAGGGTACTGGTTCGCTCCACAGGCCACCCGGCTGTTATGCAGGTTACGATTAGCGTTCCACGTACAGGGTACTGGTTCGCTCCATAGCCATCCGGCTGTCACACAGGTTACGATTAGCGTTCCACGTACAGGGTACTGGTTCGCTCCATAGCCATCCGGCTGTCATGCAGGTTACGATTAGCGTCCCACATACAGGGTACTGGTTCACTCTATAGGCCACTCTGCTGTTATGCAGGTTACGATTAGCGTTCCATGTACAGGGTACTGGTTCGCTCTATAGCCATCCGGCTGTTATGCAGGTTACGATTAGCGTTCCACGTACAGGGTACTGGTTCGCTCCATAAGCCATCCGGCTGTTTATGAAGGCTATTATTTTGCATTCTACGTACAGGATACTGGTTCGCTCTGTAAGCCATCCGGCTGTCTATGGTGGTCACTAATAGCGTTTCATGTACAGGGCGCAGGTTTGCTCAATGCCATCCGGCTGTCTATGCAAGTTATGATTAGCGTTCCACTTACAGGGTACCGGTTCGCTCCTTAAGCCATCCGGCTGTCTATGCAAGTTACGATTAGCTTTCCACGTACAGGGTACTGGTTCGCTCCTATAGCCATCCGGCTGTTATGCAAGTCACGATTAGCATTCCACGTACAGGGTACTGGTTTGCTCCATAAGCTATCCGGCTGTTTATGCAGGTTACATCTAGCGTTCCCAGTGAGAGGACACTGGTTCGCTCCATAGGCACCCTGCTGCTATTGCATGATACCACTATGCTTCCTATGTGTGGATATTGGTTCGCTCCTTAGCTCCTGACTGCAGTTGCACCTTGTTGACTTACTCCCAGTACTAGCTACTGGTTTGCTCCCACATACTTTAGTCCATTATTGCAATGTGCATTGCTGTCTTCCCAGTACTCAGGTACAAGTGGTACTTGGAGTTATTTGACCTACCACTTTGGTAAACTTAGCCTCTTATGCCATCCTAGTGACTGCTGTGCCACCTTTACAGTCACTGAGGCTTTAGTGGTTGCCATTCATGCCTTACCAGGCTGCCCTGCCCGGTATATTGGTAAGGCCGGTAGAACCTATGCCATTATCATCTTGGGTTGCCTTACCTGGTATTAGCAGGGCCGGTAGAGCTTGTAGATCACTGTCTATCCACAGGTTGGCTTGCCCGATATATTGGCAAGGCCGGTAGAACCTGTCTACTCTTGTACCAACTTCTTGGCTGCCTTGCCCGGTATATTGGCAAGGCCGGTAGAGCTTGTCTACTCTTGTACCAACTTCCTGGCTGCCTTGCCCGGTGTATTGGCAAGGCCGGTAGAGCCTGAATGTCAGGCTTGTTATGGTTGGAGCGTAGGAGCAGGGAATGCTATCTCTTGCCAGACACCCCTACCAGGTGATCCACAGAGGTATACAGGTAGAACTCCTAGGTAGGAGTGACAGCACAGGAGTGTAAGGGTTAAGCAAAGCGTATTCAAAAACAGTCCAGAAGATCAGGGCAGGCGGCAATCAGGCAGAATCAGTAAAACTAGCCAAGGTCAGGAAACAGGCAAGCAGGGAAGTCCAGGAGGCAAGCAGAAGGTCAGGCAATGGGAAATCCAGCAGAGGGTCTGTAGCACAGCAAGGAAAGAGGCACTGGAAGTTTAGAGCACACAGGAACCAAAGTTCTGGAACACTGAAGCAAAGTGGACACAGCCTGAGGGGTTTTTATAGTGTCATGGGTTTTCACCCCTCCCCTCTGCTGAACAAACCTCTTACTGGATTGGCCAACAGAGGGGTGTGCAACCACAGCACCTGCCTCACTGTTTACCTGGAGGCACACTATTGGTGGACAGTTGAGAGAGGCAGGCTTCACCTCCCCCTTACAGGTGTACAACACCATGATTTCATCTGGGCACCCTGTGGATACCTTCCCTGGAGACTCCTTCAACTTTAGGCCATGGCTTAGGCCTACCGCACTATCGCAATCATGACCGCGACCACAACCGCGGGCAGACGCCGCTACTCGAGGTCGCGCCTTCGGCCTACTCAGCGATCGTGGAGCATCTGGGAAGCCCCCAGCAGCAGTGGATGGCTGGCACATGGAGGTAGGAGCTAGAGGGGCATGACAGTACCCCCCTCCTACGAGCGACCTCTGGGCGCGTCTAGGTGCCGGACGTTCAGGATGGGCTCGGTGAAATGCCCTAAGGCATGCCGGGGCATGGATATTGGCGACTGGTTGCCAGGATCGCTCCTCGGGTCCATACCCCTTCCAGTGTATTAGTATCACAGTGCCTGCGATTCCTGTCAGTCTCATCTATGGCAGATACTGATTTGCTGTGTTGGTTTGGCCCGCCCCCTGGTGACCTTTTTATACCTGGCTAGCACAGCTGTCAGTCGCCCTTTCGTGGTGTTTCTGTGCCAGTTATACTGTTGCTGTGTTCCTGTGTTCCGGATTCCTGTGTACCGACTCGGCTTGTCTTGACTATTCTCCTGTGTTCCTGCTTGTGTATGACCCGGCCCGTCTGACTACCACCCTTGGATCCTGACCCGGTTTGGCTGACGTTCCTGCTTGTGTACGACCCTGCTTGTATGACTGCCTTCTACGTGCTCCGACCCGGCCTGGCTGACTTCCCGCTCCGAAGACTGACTCCTGCTTTCTACAGTGACCTGTGTTTCAGTTGTCGCCGCCGCGACATTTCTATCTGCTGTTCCAGCTTTTGGTGTGACTGCCTTGCCTGGTGTACTCCGATCTGTGCAGTGTATTTTCCTTTGCAGAGTTGTGCGTATACGCACCTCCTTCAGACTGCAGAGCCTTGCGATACCGCTGAAAAGCCTCGAGTAAAAGTGCTAATTAACCCTAGCAGTACCGCCTGGGTTCCACTCTCTCGCTACTCCTGTAAGAGTCTCTTTCTCGGTGATACTACTGCTGAGTTGGCCGCTCTCCGTCGGCACCTCTACACATCCTTGCAGAGTATTCACATCCGTTTGGCCGGTTGGGCGCCTAAGACTCTCTCTCTTGTTCATTGAGCGATTCCGCTTTACCGAGTGGTGGCAGGCACAGGCATCAGCATTCGTATTCCGGTAATTACGCCAGTTGGGGCTGTCGGCTCTGGCGTATGTTATCCCGTTGTCCGGTTAAGTCTGAGGAGGCTTGGCAGCTCTCGCATTGAAGACCGGTTCCAATCACGCCCGTGGGGGCCTTTTGCACTTGCACTAGTTGAAGCAGTTCCAGTAGGTACGCCCGAGGGGGCTACGTGGACTCTTGTGCTTCTTCTTACTGAACACCGTAGTGAGGCAGTCCAGTATCCAGCCGGTGATAGTCTTGGTCTCCAGCACAGCCTTATAACACCCTGGGCGGTCCAAACATCCACATCTGAGACTGACTGTTATCAAGGACTTAACCCCTTGGGGGTATACGCTATTCTTCTGCTGTGTAATTGTACTTATAAGTCATTTGTGCATTTACCATTGTATCTATATATATAATTACCACTGGTGTATATCTACCGCCACTAGAGGGCGTGTTATTGACTTATTTTATTTTTAATAAAATTGTGTTCTTATTCACACACACTGGTCTGAGAGTCTTAAAAAACTGTGACAGTACGAAAGGGCCATGACCTCAGACGGTAAGGGTGAAAGTCAAACACAGAACATCCATTGGAGAATGGATGTTCATGAGCAGCGCATGGACCAATTGACACTGGCTTTACAGACATTACTCGAACGTACAGTACATTTGGACAAGCCTAGTCCTAATCCGGTGGTCACCCCAGTCCTGACACCGGATAATCAGTCCATAGTCCCATCAGCTAATTCGAAAGGGCTAACGGCATCCGCACCGCTACCGTTAAGGTATGATGGCGAATCTTCCCTTTGCAGGGGATTTATTAATCAACTAGAGATATTTTTGGAGTTGGCACCCCAGGCATTTCCTAACGACCGTAGCAAGGTCGGTCTTATGATATCTCTGTTGACTGGCAAGGCATTGGCATGGGCGAATCCGTTGTGGGAAAATGCTAGACCCTGCACTCTGAACTTTAGAGAATTCCTCAGAAAGTTCAGACGAGTGTTTGAGGTTCCTGGCAGGGCTGCCTCTGCTGCCAAAAGGCTGATGGAAATTCAGCAGGGCGAACGCACACTGGGCGATTATGCTATTGAATTCAGGACCTTGGCAGCAGAGGTGGGCTGGAACGAGGAGGCCTTACTGGCTGCCTTTACCCAGGGTCTCTCCGAACAAATTAAGGATGAGATAGCAGCTCGTGATGTACCCAGTGATCTGGATGAATATACCGATTATGTCTTATTAATAGACTCTCGCATCCGAGAGAGAGACGGTTGGCTAAAAGGGCTAAAGCAAAAAACTATGGCCAGACCAGCTTCCTTAACCCACCCACACCACCCGTTCTTCCTGAGCGACCAATCGATAATTCTGAACCTATGCAATTGGGGTTCACTAGGCTCTCTAAAGAGGAGAGATTGTATCGTAGGAGGCAAGGTCTATGCCTTTATTGTGGCAAAGCAGGGCATCTGTTGCGCAATTGTCCAGTTCGGCCGGGAAACGAACGCACCTAGGGTACCTTGGGGGACAGGCCCTAGGTGGTGTAGAACAGTCCCTAGATTCTAGCACCACTAAACCCACCATTCAGGTGGTCTTCGCTTGGGCGGACAAGGTTATCGAGGTCCTCGAATTGGTGGACTCCGGGGCAGCAGGATATTTCATGGACCAGTCATTTGCCAACCTGCAAGGCATTCCTTTATGTAAAAAGGACTCTCCAGTTGCAATTGAGGCCATCAATGGCAGACCCCTGGAGCCGGCATTTATTACGCTTGAAACTATTCCAGTGACAATGACAGTGGGGGCTTGTCACAAAGAGCAGATACGATTTCAAATCATTCGTTCCCCGCACCATTCAGTTATTTTGGGGTTCCCATGGCTACAGGTACATAATCCCCAATTTGACTGGCAGAGATGTGAGGTTAACTCCTGGTCAGAATACTGTAATAAGAACTGTCTCTCCTTACCTGTCAAGATTATGTGTACCTCTCCGGCTGTGCCAGCTGAATACGAACAATTCAGTGACGTGTTTAGTAAAGGAGAGGCCAGCGCATTGCCTGAGCATAGGGCGTATGATTGCGCCATTGATTTGCCTCCTGGTGCGGTGCCTCCCAGGGGGCGCACTTACCCACTGTCCTGTGAGGAGAATAAAGCTATGGAGGACTATATTGCTGATGCCCTTGAGAGGGGTATCATTCGGAAATCTACTTCTCCGGCAGGTGCCGGATTTTTCTTTGTGAAAAAGAAAAGTGGTGAACTTAGGCCATGCATTGACTATCATGGGCTGAACAAGCTTATGCCTAAGAATGCCTATCCGATTCCACTTGTTACCGAATTGTTTGACAGATTGAAGGGCTCGTCGATCTTTACTAAACTTGACTTGCGAGCCGCCTATAATCTGGTTAGAATTAAAGAAGGTGACGAGTGGAAAACGGCGTTTAATACCAGAACAGGGCATTACGAATATCTGGTGATGCCATTTGGCTTATGCAATGCGCCTGCAGTATTTCAGGAGTTTATTAATGACATTCTACGAGACCAACTCCAGTCTTGTGTAGTCGTATATCTAGATGATATATTAATTCACTCTGCCAACCTCTCACAACATATCAAAGATGTTTCAGAAGTCCTGCTCCGACTTCGCAAGCACAGGCTATTCTGTAAGATAGAGAAATGCGAATTCCATACATCTTGTGTGCCATTCCTGGGTTTCGTTATCTCTAATAATGGCATTGCCATGGATCAGGAGAAGTTGGCAGCAGTTCTGCAATGGCCTCGTCCTAAAGGGTTAAAGGCCATTCAAAGATTCTTAGGTTTTGCGAACTATTATAGGAAGTTCATCCAGAACTTTTCCACGATTGTCAAACCATTGTCAGATTTGACTCATAAGGGCGCTTCTCCCTCTCAGTGGTCCGAGGCGGCGGAGACCACATTTGTTACCCTGAAATCTGCCTTTGCATCTGCTCCGGTGCTGTCCCACCCTAATCCCTCCCTGCCCTTCACGTTGGAGGTTGACGCTTCTGAGGTTGGGGTTGGAGCAGTACTCTCCCAACGTCCTGTGGGAGGTGGTGCCTTGAGGCCTTGCGGTTTCTTCTCTAAAAAATTGTCCAGTGCGCAGAGCCATTATGAGATTGGAGACAGGGAGCTGTTGGCCATAATTCTAGCTCTGAAAGAGTGGCGTCACCTTTTGGAGGGCACTCGGACTCCAGTACTAATTCTTACGGATCATAAGAATTTAACTTATCTCTCCGAAGCCAAAAGACTGTCTTCTCGACAAGCTAGATGGGCACTTTTTTTGTCACGATTTAATTTCCTAGTGTCTTATCTTCCTGGCTCAAAAAATGTTAAAGCCGATGCGTTGTCTCGTCAGTTCGCTTCTGACACTGAGAGGGAGGAGGAACCTGTTCCCATCATTCAGCCAGATCGCATTCTGGCCACTATCCGTACCACCATTACCTCGCCTCTGGGGGAGGAGATATTGGCATCACAATCGAGGGCACCCCCTGAGACCCCTGTGGGGAAGTGTTTTGTAGATGTGCCATTCCGTGTCCGTTTGTTGGAAACTTACCACGCTTCTAAAGCGGCTGGGCATATTGGTAGGGACCAACTAGTCTGGTCTCTGTCGCAATTATTTTGGTGGCCTACCTTGAGAGCCGATTGCGCCGCTTTTACTGCAGCCTGTACCACCTGTGCCCGTGCTAAGACCCCTAGGCATCTCCCTGTGGGCTTATTGCAACCTGTGTCCAACGGAGACCGTCCTTGGTCTCATATTTCTATCGACTTTTTGGGAGAATTACCAGCGTCTAGGGGATTTACGTTCATTCTTATGGTGGTCGATAGATTCTCTAAAATGGCACATTTTGTGCCTCTGACTGGCCTTCCATCGGCCCAGGAATTGGCTGTAGTCTTTTCTAGGGAGGTATTCCGCCTGCACGGAGTACCCAGAGTGATTGTATCCGACCGAGGGAGCCAGTTCGTTTCTAGGTTTTGGAGGGCATTTTGTGGCCAGATGGGCATTCAATTGTCATTTTCCTCCGCTTACCATCCCCAAATGAATGGGGCAGCTGAACGTGCCAATCAGGGACTGGAGCAGTTCCTGCGTTGCTTTGTCACTGATCATCATGACAATTGGGCTGACCTGTTGCCATGGGCTGAGTTTGCCAGAAACTGTGCGGTTAATTCATCGTCCGGGAGCTCTCCGTTTCTCGTTAATTATGGGTTCCAGCCTTGTCTGCTCCCGGACTCCTTTCAGGCGCAGCAGATTCCTGCTCTGGACGAGCATTTGGCACAGCTTCGTTCCACTTGGTCACAGGTTCAGAGGTCCCTCAGTCAGTCATTTCGGCGTCTGCAGAGGCACGCTAATCTCAGACATCTGCCAGCGGTCTCCTTTCAAGTTGGGGACAGGGTATGGCTGTCATCCAGAAACCTTAATTTACAAGTACCATCCAACAAACTGGCTCCCCGGTTTATCGGTCCATTTAAGATTATCCGCAAGATTAATCCTGTTTCTTATGCTTTGGAGCTTCCACCCTCAATGCACATTCACAATGTGTTCCATGTGTCGCTCCTGAAACCCTTGGTGTGTAATCGCTATACTACTACGCCAGTGACTCCTGGGCCGGTGGACGTCCAGGGCCAAGAAGAGTATGAGGTGCAGAGCATTATTGATTCTAGGAGATTTAGAGGAAAGCTGCAATACTTGGTTCATTGGAAGGGCTATGGTCCTGAGGAACGTTCTTGGGTTGATCAAGGGGACCTCCACGCACCTAGATTACTACGCAGCTTTCACTCCAAATACCCTTCTAAACCCAGACCTCGAGCGGGGAGAGGGGGTCTTTGAGAGGGGGGTACTATCACAGTGCCTGTGATTCCTGTCAGTCTCATCTATGGCAGATACTGATTTGCTGTGTTGGTTTGGCCCGCCCCCTGGTGACCTTTTTATACCTGGCTAGCACAGCTGTCAGTCGCCCTTTCGTGGTGTTTCTGTGCCAGTTATACTGTTGCTGTGTTCCTGTGTTCCGGATTCCTGTGTACCGACTCGGCTTGTCTTGACTATTCTCCTGTGTTCCTGCTTGTGTATGACCCGGCCCGTCTGACTACCACCCTTGGATCCTGACCCGGTTTGGCTGACGTTCCTGCTTGTGGTCGACCCTGCTTGTATGACTGCCTTCTACGTGCTCCGACCCGGCCTGGCTGACTTCCCGCTCCGAAGACCGACTCCTGCTTTCTACAGTGACCTGTGTTCCAGTTGTCGCCGCCGCAACATTTCTATCTGCTGTTCCAGCTTTTGGTGTGACTGCCTTGCCTGGTGTACTCCGATCTGTGCAGTGTATTTTCCTTTGCAGAGTTGTGCGTATACGCGCCTCCTTCAGACTGCAGAGCCTTGCGATACCGCTGAAAAGCCTCGAGTAAAAGTGCTAATTAACCCTAGCAGTGCCGCCTGGGTTCCACTCTCTCGCTACTCCTGTAAGAGTCTCTTTCTCGGTGATACTATTGCTGAGTTGGCCGCTTGAATTGCGCACCTTGGCAGCAGAGGTAGGGTGGAACAACGAAGCATTATTGGCAGCCTTCTCTCAGGGTCTGAGTGACCAGATTAAAGATGAGATTGCAGCTAAAGAATTGCCTGCTGATCTTGATGACTACATTGAATATGTAATTCTAATTGACACACGGATCCGTGAGAGAATAATGGCTAAAGACCGCAGGTCACGGTCAAAGAATAATGGATCTAGCAGTACATTTTGCCCACCCATCCCTCCCTTGGCATCTAAGCCTATTGAACAGTCACGGGAATCAGGTGAACCTATGCAATTGGGCTTCACTAGGATAACCAGGGAGGAAAGAACACATCGCAAAAGACAAGGACTATGCCTATATTGTGGCAATAGTGGGCACCTGCTGAGATCTTGTCCGGTACGTCCGGGAAACGAACACACCTGGGGTATCTTGGGGGACAGGCCCTAGGTGGTGTTCAGTCGTCCCCAGTGTGTGGTATACTGAAACCCACCATACAGGTGGTACTTTCTTGGGCAAAACACTCAGTGGAGGTTTTGGCCCTGGTTGTTTCTGGTGCAGCTGGGTATTTTATGGATAATACCTTTTCTGAATTGCACGGGGTTCCACGTATTGAGAGAGCGACCCCTCTCGCCATTGAAGCAATTGACGGTAGACCCTTAGAACCTGCACAGGTTACCTTCGAAACAATGCCTTTATCTATGACTATTGGGGCACTTCACAAGGAGGAACAGCAGTTCCAAAGTATCAATTCTCCGCATCACGCAGTAATTCTGGGATTTCCGTGGTTACAGCTGCATAACCCACAGTTTGATTGAAAAAAGTGTGAAATCTCTGCTTGGTCTCAGTCTTGTATGGAGCACTGCGTAACCCACCTGGTCAAGATCTTGTGTACCTCCTCTTCACTTCCAGATGAATACTAACAGTTTGGTGATGTATTCAGTAAGGGAGAGGCTGGCACCCTACCCCAGCACAGATCTTATGACTGTTGTATTGATTTGCCTCCGGGGGTGGTGCCCCCTAGGGGACGCACGTATCCATTGTCCGTTGATGAGAACCAAGCTATGGAGGAATATATTTCTGATGCCCTTAAAAGATGGATTATAAGGAAATCCACCTCTCCGGCCGGGGCCGGATTCTTCTTTGTTAAGAAATAAAATGGCGAGCTGAGACCATGCATTGATTACCGTGGCCTAAACAAGTCAATGTCTAAGAATGCTTATCCGATACCACTCATCACTGAGCTATTTGACAGGCTCAAAGGTTCTTCTATTTTCACCAAGTTGGACCTGCGTGCTGCGTATAATTTAATTCGGATCAGAGCTGGCGATGAGTGGAAAACTGCCTTTAACACGAGATCTGGCCACTATGAATATCTAGTCATGCCATTTGGTCTTTGTAACGCACCTGCAGTTTTTCAAGAATTAATCAATGACATCCTCAGAGATATGCTGTAGTATTGTGTTGTTGTCTATCTTGACGACATACTTATTCATTCCAAGAATATGTCACAACACGTTAGAGACGTGTCTGAGGTGTTGCTTCGTCTACGAAAAAACAAATTATACTGTAAACTGGAAAAATGTGCGTTTCACAAAACTAGCGTGCCATTTCTGGGGTTCGTAATTGGCAAGGAAGGCATTGCCATGGACAAAGAGAAACTAACTGCAGTTCTACAATGGCCACGCCCCAAGAGTCTTAAAGCCATTCAACGATTTTTGGGCTTCGCTAATTATTATAGAAAGTTTATTAAGAACTTCTCTACTATTGTTAAACCTTTGTCTGACCTTACGCACAAGGGTGCTAATCCATCTCAATGGTCAGTGGCTGCTGAGGAGGCCTTTGAAAATTTGAAGTCTGCTTTCGCTAACGCTCCTGTGCTATCTCATCCCAACCCACTGCTACCATTTACATTAGAGGTGGATGCCTCAGACATTGGGGTTGGGGCAGTGTTGTCTCAATGACCTGTTAAAGTAGGAACTTATCACGGTGCCCGTGATTCGTGCTGCTCTGTGTCTGTCACTTGCTGAGTATTCGTGATTGGCTGTCTGTCATTAGCCCTCCTCACACAGCCTTTTTAAACCCAGGTTGAGCACTTCCAGGTTGCCCTTTCGGGGTGTTTCTGATTCTGTTAATGTTCCGGTGCTCCAGCGTTCCAGTGTTCCTGTATGCTAATGTTCCGGTGTTCCAGTGTTCCAGCTTTCCTGTGTGCCTGTATTCCGGGGTTCCTGTGCTCCAGCACCGTGCGGGTTAACCTGTACGAGTTCCTGAGTCTCGCGCTCCAGCTGTCGCTTCGGCGACATTGTTCTCCTCGCTATTGCATACACATTGTTGGTTCCAGCGTGCGGACGCTGGTTTACTCCACTAAACCTGGTTGCAATATACATTGTTGGTTCCAGCATGCGGACGCTGGTTTACTCCAATAAACCTGGTTGCAATATATATTGTAGGTTCCGGCGTGCGGACGCTGGTTTACTCCACTAAACCTGGTTGCAATATACATTGTTGGTTCCAGCGTGCGGACGCTGGTTTACTCCACTAAACCTGGTTGCTATATACATTGTAGGTTCCGGCGTGCGGACGCTGGTTTACTCCACTAAACCTGGTTGCAATATACATTGTTGGTTCCAGCTTGCGGACGCTGGTTTACTCCACTAAACCTGGTTGCGATATACATTATTGGTCCCAGTGTGCGGACGCTGGTTTACGCCACTAAACTGGTTGCGAGATACTTTGTTGGCTCCAGCGTGCGGACGCTGGTTTGCTCCATTAAACCTGGTTGCGAGATACATTGTTGGTCCCAGCGTGCGGACGCTGGTTTACTCCACTAAACTGGTTGCGAGATACTTTGTTGGCTCCAGCGTGCAGACGCTGGTTTGCTCCATTAAACCTGGTTGCGAGATACATTGTTGGTCCCAGCGTGCGGACGCTGGTTTACTCCACTAGACTGGTTGCGAGATACTTTGTTGGCTCCTGCGTGCGGACGCTGGTTTGCTCCACTAAACCAGGTTGCGATATACATTGTTGGTCCCAGCGTGCGGACGCTGGTTTACTCCATTAAACCTGGTTGCGATATACATTGTTGGTTCCAACGTGCGGACGCTGGTTTGCTCCACTAAACCTGGTTGCGATATACATTGTTGGTTCCAGCGTACGGTCGCTGGTTTGCTCCATTAAACCTGGTGGCGCTATTTACCATTAGTCCCAACGTGAGAACTTTGGTTTGCTCCTGAACATCCAGTACTGTGGTCAGTCGCTGTCCACTTCCTTGCAGCTGTCTGATTATCCCTGGCAATAGACTTCTGCTGATTTAGACCTCTGTACTTATGCTCTCTGCTGTCTTAGTCAACTGACAGCTGGTCTACTTGCTCAGGCTGCCCTGCCCAGTATTGGTGAGGCCGGTAGAACCTTGATGATACCATCCTGTAGGTTGCTTCACCCGGTATTGGCAGGGCCGGTAGAGCCTACTACAGTACTCCTTTGGGTTGCCCTGCCCGGTATTGGTAAGGCCGGTAGAACCTTGTAATTCACCATCTTTAAGGTTGCCTTACCTGGTATTGGCAGGGCCGGTAGAGCCTACATTCAGCATTCCGTTGGGCTGCCTTGCCCGTTATTGGTAAGGCCGGTAGAACCGGTATACGTCATCTCACTGTTGCCTTACCCAGTATAGGCAAGGCCGGTAGAGCCTGTCATTAAAACTGTCACTTGGGTTGCCTTGCCCGGTATTTAGGCAAGGCCGGTAGAACCTATTGTATGTTCTATTACTGTTGTATTGTTATGTATGTTTACCCTACGGGGACTGCCTTTAACTTTTAATAAAGTTAAGTTATTTTACCAAACCTTAAGTCTGAGAGTCTTCAAAAACCGTGACAGAACTCTCAGACCTTGTGTGTTTTTCTCAAAAAAATTGACCGGAGCTCAAAGCCATTATGAGATTGGGGACAGAGAATTACTGGCCATTATCCTTGCTCTTAAGGAATAGCGCCACCTACTCGAAGGAACAAAAAACCCTGTCTTAATTTTGACCGATCACAAAAACCTGACTTATCTCTCTGAGGCGAAAAGATTATCCTCACGCCAGGCCAGGTGGGCACTGTTCCTATCTCGATTTAATTTCATTGTATCTTATTTGCCTGGGTCTAAGAATGTCAGGGCTGATGCACTGTCAAGACAATTTGAGGCTGAATTTGAAAGAGATGAGGTACCAGTACCTATTATTCAGCCTGATCAAATTTTGGCTACTATACGCACTAGTATCACTTCACCTCTTGGGGAAGAGATTTTGGCCTCCCAGGCCTCTGCTCCCCCTGAAACCCCTATGGGCAAATGTTTTGTTGATGAGCCATTCTGCACTCTGTTACTCGAGACATACCATTCTTTTGGGGCTGCGGGACATATTGGCAGAGACCAATTGTTGTGGTCCCTTTCGCAAGTCTTTTGGTGGCCTTCTATGAGGGCTGATTTTACTAATGCCTGTGCCACTTGCGCCCATGCTAAGACCCCCAGACACCTCCCAGTGGGCTTACTTCAGCTGGTACCCAATGGTGAACGCCCTTGGTCCCACATTTCCATCGATTTCATGGCAGAATTGCCTGTGTCTAGAGGGTATTCCTTTATACTCATGATAGTGGACAGGTTTTCTAAAATGGCTCATTTCGTGCCGCTCCGTGGTCTTCCCTCTGTGAAAGAATTAGCGGTGGTATTCGCTAGAGAGGTATTTCGGTTTCATGGAGTACCCAGAGTGCTGGTGTCCGACCGGGGGAGCCAGTTCGTGTCCAGGTTTTGGAGGGCATTTTGTGAACAGATGTGCATACAATTATCCTTTTCCTCCACCTACCATCCCTAGACCAATGGGGCCGCTGAGCGTGCTAATCAAGGTTTGGAACAGTTCTTGCGCTGTTTCATTACTGACTGTCATGACAATTGGGCCGACCTGTTGCCCTGGGCAGAGTTTGCCAGGAATTGTGCGGTTAATTCTTCCTCCGTTTCTGATCAGTTATGGATTTCAGCCCTGTTTGCTCCCGGATTCCTTTCAGGCACAACAGATTCCAGCTCTGGACGAGCATATCGAGCAACTACGCTCCACATGGGCACAGGTGCAGAGGGCACTCGGTCAGTCATTCCAACGTCATCAGCGTCATGCTAATCGCAGGAGACTGCCAGCGGTTTCCTTCCAGGTTGGGGATAGAGTGTGTCTTTCCTCTAGGAACCTTAAACTCCAAGTCCCATCTAATAAGTTGGCTCCTCGATTCATTGGTCCTTACAGAGTCATTCGCAAAATTAATCCTGTGTCGTATGCATTGGACATTCCTGCGTCCATGCGCATTCATAACGTCTTCCATGTATCACTCCTCAAGCCTCTTGTATGCAACCGTTATACTACTAACCCTGTGGTGCGAGGGCCGATTGAGGTTGAAAGTCAGGAGGAGTACGAAGTTCAGAGTATCACTGATTCCCACAGGCTTAGAGGAAAGGTGCAGTATTTGGTGCATTGGAAAGGCTATGGTCCTGAAGAACGATCCTGGGTGGATAGTAAGGACCTTCAGGCGCCCAAATTACTGCAAATATTTCACTCTAAATACCCTCAGAAACCTAGACCCTCTTCTAGAAGAGGGGGTCTTTGAGAGGGGGGTACTATCACGGTGCCCGTGATTGCTCTCCTTCTGTGTCAATTACCTGTAGGGGGCTCTCCATTGGCTGTCTGCTGTTAGCCCGCCCTGCATTGTTCCTATTCAGTCTCCTTGTAGCCCGCTGTCGTTCCGGAATTGCCTTGGAGACATTTCTACTCTCTGCCAGTTATCCAGTACGCGGGTACTGGTTCGCTCCACAGCCACCCGGCTGTTATGCAGGTTACGATTAGCGTTCCACGTACAGGGTCCTGGTTCGCTCCATAGCCATCCGGCTGTCATGCAGGTTACGATTAGTGTCCCACGTACAGGGTACTGGTTCGCTCTATAGGCCACTCGGCTGTTATGCAGGTTACGATTAGCGTTCCACGTACAGGATACTGGTTCGCTCCATAGCCATCCGGCTGTTATGCAGGTTACGATTAGCGTTCCATGTACAGGGTACTGGTTCGCTCCATAAGCCATCCGGCTGTTTATGAAGGCTATTATTTTGCATTCTATGTACAGGATACTGGTTCGCTCTGTAAGCCATCCGGCTGTCTATGGTGGTCACTAATAGCATTCCACGTACAGGGCGCAGGTTTGGTCGATGCCATCCGGCTGTCTATGCAAGTTATGATTAGCGTTCCACTTACAGGGTACCGGTTTGCTCCTTAAGCCATCCAGCTGTCTATGCAAGTTACAATTAGCGTTCCACGTACAGGGTACTGGTTCGCTCCTATAGCCATCCGGCTGTTATGCAAGTCACGATTAGCGTTCCACGTACAGGGTACTGGTTCGCTCCATAAGCTATCCGGCTGTTTATGCAGGTTACATCTAGCGTTCCCAGTGAGAGGGCACTGGTTCGCTCCATAGCCACCCTGCTGCTATTGCATGATACCACTACGCTTCCTATGTGTGGACATTGGTTCGCTCCTTAGCTCCTGACTGCAGTTGCACCTTGTTGACTTACTCCCAGTACTAGGTACTGGTTCGCTCCCACATATTTTAGTCCATTATTGCATTGTGCATTGCTGTCTTCCCAGTACTCAGGTACGAGTGGTACTTGGAGTTATTTGGCCTACCACTTTGGTCAATTTAGCCTCTTATGCCATCCTAGTGACTGCTGTGCCACCTTTACAGTCACTGAGGCTTTAGTGGTTGCCATTCACTCCTTACCAGGCTGCCCTGCCCGGTATATTGGTAAGGCCGGTAGAACCTATGCCATTATCATCTTGGGTTGCCTTACCCGGGATTGGCAGGGCCAATAGAGCCTGTAGATCACTGTCTATCCACAGGTTGCCTTGCCCGGTATATTGGCAAGGCCGGTAGAGCCTGTCTACTCTTGCACCAACTTCTTGGCTGCCTTGCCCGGTATATTGGCAAGGCCGGTAGAGCTTGTCTACTCCTGTACCAACTTCCTGGCTGCCTTGCCTGGTATATTGGCAAGGCCGGAAGAGCCTGTCTGTTCTTGTACCAGCTTCCTGGCTGCCTTGCCCGGTAGATTGGCAAGGCCAGTAAAGTCTATCCATTATTTGTGCCAACTTCCTGGCTGCCTTGCCCGGTATATTGCCAAGGCCGGTAGAGCCTGTATCATTATTGTTATTACTACTTTTCCTGTCAATCAAGATATATGTATGAATGTGTATGATACCCTAAGGGGTTGTCTTAAACTTTTCAATAAAGTTGTGATTTTACCTAACTTTGCGTCTGAGAGTCTTAACAAACCGTGACAGAAACATAATCCGACCATCAATTGGCAAGAGGGACAAATCACTGCCTGGAGTTTGTTCTGTCTTGACTCCTGCACATTAAAGATTCATCCAGTCTCCAGCACGGTTGTGTGCACTCCTCTTTTGTTGGCAACTCGCATCCTGGATCCTTATTGTTCGTTTCAGGATGTTTTTTCTGCTGGACATATTCTCCAGTTACCTCCTCACAGACCTTCAGATTGCACCATCGACCTCCTTCCGGGGACTGTTCCCCCCCAAGGGATGGACCTTTTTGCTGTGTCCCCCGGAGAAGAAGGCACTTGAGGTTTACATTCAGGACAACCTTTCCAGAGGCTTTATTCGGCCTTCTTCCTCCCTGGCTGGGGCAGGGTTCTTTTTTGTTAAGAAAAAGGATGGTTCCCTCTGACCCTGCATTGATTATTGGGGCCTGAACTAAATCACGATCAAGAACGGGTACCCCCTTCCGTTAATTCCTGAACTCTTGGAGCAACTTAGAGATGCTGCTATTTTTTCAAAGATTGATTTACAAGAGGCCTACAATCTCATATGAATTAAGCCTGGCAATGAATAGAAAATAGCCTTCAACACCAGCCATGGCCATTATGAATACCTGGTAATGCCGTTTGGACTGTGTAATGCCCCTGCGGTATTCCAGAGATTCATCAACAACATTTTTCAGGATATGTTGTTATCCCATGTTATCATATATCTCGATGACATATTGGTATACTCCCTGGACTTGGCCACACACAGGATTCAGGTCAATATGGTTATGACCTGGCTCCGGGAAAACCTGTCATTTGCTAATATTCGGAAGTGTGAATTCGAAAAACAACAGATTTCCTTTCTGGGGTAAATTATATCCAAAGAAGGCCTGGAAACGAATCCGGCCAAAGTCCTAGCCATTACCCAATGGCCTCTTCCCTTGGATAAACGGGTTATCCAACGATTCATCAAATTTTCTAACTACTACAGGAAGTTTATCCGAAACTTTTCCCACATAATTGCCCTGCTTATGGAACTGACTAAGGCTGGGACTGAACCCCAACATTGGCCCAC
Source organism: Rhinophrynus dorsalis (assembly GCA_037306005.1). Lineage (NCBI taxonomy): Eukaryota > Metazoa > Chordata > Amphibia > Anura > Rhinophrynidae > Rhinophrynus > Rhinophrynus dorsalis. Next base: position 178,073,956 of record CM074720.1, on the reverse strand, counting down.
ACCAGCTATTCAAGCCTTCGCCTTTTTGAAAAAAGTCTTCACTTCGGCCCCTATTCTACACTTTCCGGACCCCTCTCGACAGTTTGTTATGGAAGTGGATGTATCAGAACAAGCCTCAGGGGCCGTTCTTTCGCAAAATCATCCTACCACTTCTAGGCTCCACCCATGTTCTTTATTTCTCTAGAAAATTCTCGTATGCAGAGAAAAATCATGATGTAGGCAACAGAGAATTGTTAGAGATTAAGTTAGCCTTTGAAGAATGGAGGCATTTATTGGAGGGTTCTACGACACAGTCCTAGTATTCACAGATCATAAGAATCTTCAGTTCCTGGAATCTGCCAAGCGCTTGAATCCCAGACAGGCCCGATGGGCCTCGTTTTTTACTCGGTTCAATTTCATAATTTCATACCGTCCGAGGTCCAACAATACTAAAGCAGACGCCTTATCCTGACTTTTTGAACCCAGTCCACCCGCTGCTACAACACCTATACTGTCGCCAGGTTGTTTTGTGACGTCCATCTCCTCGACTACCTTGGAGTAGATTCGGGCCCTGGAAAAGCTACGAGTTGTGTCTCAACCGACTCATACCTTGTTCATTCCCCCTCGTTTTCCGGTGGAGATTCTCTAGTTGTCCCATGAGTCTACCACTGCGGGTTATCCTGGAATTGAAAAGAGCCTGGAGCTCCTTCTACATCATTTCTGGTGGCCATCAGTGAAGAAGGATGTCCACAATTCTGTAGCCACCTGTCAGGTTTGTGCTTGATACAAAACTCCTCGTCATAGTTCATCTGGACTCCTGTGCCCGCTTCCTATTTCATCCACTCCATGGACCAACTTGGCCATGGATTTTCTGGTGGACCTTCTGGTCTCTCAGGGCTGCACCTCAATCTTGGTTGTGGTTGACTGGTTCACCAAACAAGGCCATTTTATTCCTCTTTCCAAGTTGCCCTCTGCCTCAGAGTTGGTTTCCATTTTTCTTAGAGAGATCTTCCATCTGCATGGATCCCCTTCACACATAGTGTCTGACCGTGGAGTACAATTTGTTTCCAAATTTTGGCAGGCTTTCTGTTCTCGTTTGGGAATTTCCCTTCAGTTTTCCATGGCATACCACCCTCAGACGAACAAGCAATGTGAACGCACCTGCCATTCTCTGGAATTATTCCTCCGGCAGTATATGTCTTCTGATTTCTCTAATTAGGTTGAGCTAATGTAATGGATCCTACCCGTTACTTGAGCCCTTGTCTGGCCCTAAGACTGTTTAACCAAAAACCGTGGACATCTTTCCCTGGTTGTGCACTAAAAATACTTTGTATATACTTTATGTGAATGAGGAAATGGACTGTATTCCTGCCCTGTAGTAGACTGGTGGCTTGCTTCCAAGGGAATAGGCAGTGAGGGTTTAATTATTCCAATGTGTATTGCAGTCCCTCAAACCAGTGACTATGTGTACTGTAGCAAGACCTCCTGCTGGGTGTTAATTAAGCCATTGTGAACTGCAGTCAGACCCCCTGCCATGTGGTAATTAGTTCAAGACCTCAAGTCTCAGTGACTTCCGCAAGCACCTCGGAGCTGTAGAGCCCGACTCGGAATTCATTGACTTTCTGGTGAAGGAAAAGTGGACCATTATTGGGATAGGACCAAGTGATGACCCGGTGTACTGAAGGATGGTGAACCTCATGCCGATCCTGGGATACAAGCCATCGGTTGCCAAGATTGAGAGACTGATGGATATTGTCCATGACCGGTACATGCACAAACTTTGTGCAGGAAGAGAGGAAGATTTGGGGGGTAATTCATCAGAGGAGGAATTCATGGAAGAGGATGTCCTGGATGAGATTGCCCTTGTTCACTCCACACTGGTGAGTGGGAATGCGCTCCTCACCAGTGCCCCTTGTGTTGTCCCCACATCAGGGGGTGGGACAATGGTCCTCTCTGATACCCATTTTCCCTTGGACTGTGTTGTGCCTGACCTGAGGGGTGGGAATGCGTTCCTCCTCAGCCAAGAAGATGCCTCTGCATCAGGAGATGGGACAAGCGTCTCCCCTGATAGGCATGTTGCCCCTTCCTCTGCTTATCCAGCTGCGGTGGATGAGACGCAGGTCCCCACCAGCAGCAATATTATGCCCCAACTGATGAGTAGGAGAGAGCCCATCAGTCCCTGTGAACCCCCTGCTGTGGTGAGTGGGGAAGAGCTCACCAACAGCCCCAAAGAGATGCCCCATGTTCTACTGGAAAATGCCCTGGAGAAGGAGCAAGGTGTGCTCTCCAGGGCCGCGGATAATGCTGCCTTAAGAGATGGGACTGCAGTCTCCCTCAAGGCAGAGAAGGGCCTTGCGATTGGTAGCCTACAAGAGCAGGACCCCAGAGGAATGGAAGAGAGCAGTGCTGCTGGCCCTCCTATGGATATGGACTGTGAATTGGTGGGTGGGAATGTGTTCCCCACCAGCCTCTATGTGACCCCTGGCCTGGTGGATGGGAGTGAACCCACCAGGCCCTGTGAACCACTGGCTGGGGTGAGTGGGACAACAGTCCTCACTCCCAGCCCAACGGTTGTTTCCCCTTTCCCTGTGACCCCTGGTCTGGTGAGTGGGAGTGAGCCCACCAGGCCCTATGTGTCCTTGGCAGTGATGAGTGGGACATCAGTCATCATCACCAGCCCATCTGTTTCTGCCCCTTCTCTGGAAATCCCCATCTTGGTGAGTGGGACAACGGTCCTCACCAAGGATGTTGTTTGTGCCCCTGTGACCTGTGAATTGGTGGGTGGGAAGGTGCTCCCCATCAGCCCCTATGTGACCCCTGGCCTGGTGAGTGGGACCCCGGTCCTCACCAGGGATGTTGCTATGTCCCCTGGATTCTTTGATCTCAGCCTAGTGGGTGGGAATTCGGTCCCCACCAGGCCAACTACTGACCCAGCCAAAGGGAGTGGGACAACTGTCCTCCCTAAAGAAGTTGGGTCTTGGCCCAGTTCTGTTCTCTGCCTAGAATCTGTTTGCCCTGGGTTGGTGAGTGGGAGTGCGCTCCTCACTGGCCCTTTGGATGACCCTGCCCTGGCCAAACAAGTTTCCAGTGGTGTTAACAGTTCTTGGAATGTTGCCCCAGCTCAGGAGAGTGGGAATGACATCCTCTCCTATCCCTCTGGGGCACTTGCCCAACTAAAAGGTGGTGATGTGCCCCTCTCCCCACACTTTGATTCCCATGGAGAGCTCAAAGATCCAGTCATCACAAAAAGATCCTCCCTATAGACTGGCTCTAGACCCTGAGCCACTGGCCCCAGACCCAGGGAAGTTTGGCCCCAACTCTGCATGGAGTATGGCCCAGGAGAGGCCTCCCAACTTGGTGCTAGCCAGGACCAGGAGGCACCGGTTTCCCTGGCCGAGAACCAAGGACCAAAATTGTACTCCTGGCCCAGGACAAGGGGCTTGTGCATTATTTCCAGGCCCGGACGAGGGGCTCACATTTTCTCCTGTCCAGACAAGTGACTCACAACAGTAAGACTCTCCAGAGACCCAAGCCAGCACTTACTACCGCAACCGCTGGCTTGGTACAAAAAAGGGGGAGAAATGTAACGGATCCTACCCGTTACTTGAGCCCTTGTCTGGCCCTAAGACTGTTTAACCAAAAACTGTGGACATTTTTCCCTGGTTGTGCACTAAAAATACTTTGTATATGCTTTATGTGAATGAGGAAATGGACTATATTCCTGCCCTGTGGTAGACTGGTGGCTTGCTTCCAAGGGAATAGGCAGTGAGGGGTTAATTATTCCAATGTGTATTGCAGTCCCTCAAGCCAGTGACTATGTGTACTGTAGCAAGACCTCCTGCTGGGTGCTAATTAAGCCATTGTGAACTGCAGTCAGACCCCCTGCCATGTGGTAATTAGTTCAAGCCCCCAAGTCTTTGTATCTTGTGTATGTATTAATCAACCCCTTTTGTATTTTAAATGTAATCACGTCTGTCTTAGTGTTGAGCGAGCGTGCTCGGCCGATGCTCGGATCGGCTCGAGCATCGCTCTGCTCGGCACATGGCGGTACTCGTACGAGTACCGCCATGTGCTCGCCCGACATGTTCGGGTGAAGAGGATCTGTGCCGGAAGAGGCACAGATCCGAAGACGCTCCGCTGGACCACCAGGGAATGGAGGTACGGGGGCATTGCGGAGATGAAGGGGGCATTGCGGAGATGAAGGGGGACATTGTGGAAGAGGGGCATAGACTCTATGCCCCTCTTCCACAATGTCCCCCTTCATCTCCGCTATGCCCGTCTTCCACAATGTCCCCCTTCATCTCCGCTATGCCCCTCTTCCACAATGTCCCCCTTCATCTCCGCTATGGCATAGGAGATGAAGGGGGACATTGTGGAAGAGGGGCATAGCGGAGATGAAGGGGGACATTGACCAGGCACCCTCCGCTCATCAGAGCAGGGGGTGCCTGGTTTAATGCTCGAGTGCTCCCATTCATTTGAATGGGGCTCGGGTGCTCGGCCGAGCACTCGAGCATCAGGGGGTGCTCGGTCAGAGCACCCGAGCATCGGGGTGCTCGCTCATCCCTAGTCTGTCTCATTGTGTTTGTTAGGCCATCTGCTGTTGGCCTTTTGTCTCCTGTAACATGATTGGATTAAGCCCTATTGTATCTGGTTTCCCCATCAGTTTCAATGTAAGAGGTCTGTATAAATATCTGTGGTCTTTGTCAATAAAGAGAGTTATGTTTTGGAGTGAACCAGTGTCCTGGAGTCTTGTGTTCTTATGGTATTAAAGCGGCCACTCTGACGCCCATCTGAGCCCAGGTTCCTGCATCGTTTGGCCGTCTGCTGCCAGTATCCTGCTACCCACCTTCGGATCCTGTCAGGCGGCAACGTAGACTCTGCCTTGCTTCTTCCAGTTCCAGTAGAACCTTCGATTCGAGCACCAGAGTGCTCGAATAGCTTGTCAACCGCTACCCTTTGTTCCTGCAACATTTTTCCTGTTCCTTGTAGCCCGGAGCAGAGGCTTCACTCTCTACTTCCCGGTGGTCCGGTTCTACGACGTAGTGTCGGCTACTCCGGGGTTCAACGTCACTTTGAGTCGACCACTGGAACGTTGATCTGCTCGATCGGTGCATCTGACGGTGCCAGTTCGGCGTTGAGCAGGAGAGACCCGGGAACGACGGCGGAAGGAGACGCGGTCCCTTCGTAGCTTCCGTTACAAGCTCTTACCATTTGCAGAGTTCACCTTCAATAATCGCTTACATGATTCATTGCAAAGTTCTCCATTTTTCGCAGCTGTGGGATATAATCCTTCCTCTATCCCTTGGAGTCCCCTAGTGGGGGTTCCGGCCGCAGATCTGGTGGTTGATGATCTTCGCTCCTTGTGGGACCTTCCAAAACTGACTCTCTCAAGCAGCAGCTAGACACAAGAGAGCTGCTGGTAAGTGACGCACCCCAGGTCCTAGGCTGTGTCCAGGTTCGGCAGTTTGGCTTTCCAACAAAAAACGTTGCCTCCGGGTTCCTTCTCTGAAATTTGGACCCCGATTCGTGGGACCATATAAAGTCATACTGGTTATTTCCCCAGTGACCTTTGCTTTGGCCCTACCCCCGTCCTGGCGCATCCCAAACTACTTCCATGTCTCAATACTTAAACCCGTTGTTCGGAACCGTTTCACCACTTATTCCCGCCCACTGCCCCCGGTTCTTATTGATGGGGAACCTGAGTATGAGATTAGTCGCATCTTGGACTCCAGAAAGGTTCAACATTTGGTCTAGTATCTGGTCGAAGGGGTACGGTCCGGAGGACCGTTCATGGGTCCCGGCTCGGGACATACATGCCCCTTCATTTCTCTCTGCTTTCCATAAGTTGTTTCCACAGAAACCTGGTTGCCTGGTGGGTTCTTCTTTAGGGGAGGGGTAGTGTCAGGATTCTCGCTATTTTCATCTATTTGATCCACTACAGCTTCCTTACCTTGGGAGCTCTCAACCCTGGTGCTATTGGAGCTCGAGAGTTCTTTAGTCAGCCTGCCCATTCTTCCTCGCTTGATTATTTGTGCTCTGTAGCGTTTCAGTTCCTGCCTGACTTTTCCAGTTCCTGACTTCTGCTTTGACTTGGCATCTGGCTCCGTTCTGGTTTCTGATTACCCGGCTTGGTCTGACCTTGTCCTGCCTGCCCTCTGTGGTTCCCATTGCTTCTGGTAAGATTTTGGCTTGTGTAACTACTCTCACGTTTCTCCTCTGATACTCCCGTCTGCCCCTGGTACCTTGGCTCGACTGACTCCTCTTGGCGCTCCGGTGTCGGCCTCTTAGTATTCCCCTGTGGGTTCCGATTTCCTCGGACAGGATGCATGCCTCTTCGGGGTGAAGTCTCGTCCTTTGTTCGCCCAGCTCCCTTAGGCTCCAGCCATTCTGTTTCCCTCTTTTGCTCCTCCTCTCTCCCCTGTGGTTTTGGGCGGACTCAGTGTTCTCTCAGTGGTCTATCCTGGGCTACGACCACAGGTTATTCCCCCACTGGGACTGGCTGGCTCCTGCCTCCGTTCATGGTGTTCCTCCCTGGGGGTGTTCTGCCGTCTGGATGGCGCATCACAGGGTAGGAACCCAGAGATTCCTTTAGAGAGAGTGGGGCTTGTTGCTGTCCTGATTCGGCCATGTCCATTGGATGGCTATTCCTTGGGCCAAAGATTAGGCTGCGGTTTGTGCCTGCTTGGTGCTTCTGCCAGTTTATGGGCTTGAGACTCACCACCTTGTTGCGGTTGTAGTCCACTGGCTCGCATCTCCTTGTTGCAGTCATTGTCCTCTGGCTCGCACCTGTTCTGTTGCCTTCCTTCGTGAGGGGTTTACTCACTCCAGTTGGTGTCCTTCCTCCGTGGTCTAGGGGTTCGCTTCTTGTTGGGCCTCCCTGTAGGAGTTCAGAGAAAGGACCGAGAGTTAGGGCACCTGCCAGTCTGGTGATCTCTCTCCTGAGCTTGCTGGCCTCACATGGTAGGGGCCTGTGGGGGTTGGCTGGATTGTAGGCTTGGACCTAGCCTGGGTCTCTGGTGGTCTCAGCCCACTTTCCTTGGACCTGGCATCCCATCAGAGCCAGGCAGACTCAGTTACTGGTCCACTATAGGAAGAGTGCTTCCTATTATCCCCTTGGTCTGGTTTCCATCTTAGGGGTCACCTTGTGCCTCCCTCTAGTGCTATAAATCCTGACTCCTGGTGTTCCTGATTTCTCCCCCTCTGCCTAAGGATCCACTTTGTGAGAGGGATTAGGCTAGTACAGTTTCTCCTCACCTCCATTCTGGTCAGCGTCCCGGCTCAACTGTGATCGGACATCTGGCTTTTGGCCAGCACCTTTAATCCGGCTTTGGCTGCAGCAAGGAGGCGAGGGTGACTGTCACCGTACCCGAGCACCGCTCCCTAGCGTTGCTTCCTAGCTTCTTGCCTGGTTCCCCCTGGTTTCCCTGTGACAGTTGTCCAGTAATGCGAGCCTTCAACATCCCATCTGTTTTGCCAATATATGCCAAATCACAGGGACATTTTAATAAATACACTACATAGTCAGTAGTGCGTGTGAAACACATCTTTTGTAACAAAGAATCATTTTTGTTGGAATATCTCAGGTGAGGATTTATCCGTTTGTAAAAGCTTGCAGTTTTCTATAAGTGTGTTATGTACAACTTTCACTGCAGAATTATAAGTTGCCTATAATATCATCCTTTTACTGGAATCCCAAGTAGTAATCATTTGTGTACATTGTTGCAAAGCTTTAGATACATTTTCAATGATTACCCTGTGCGGCTACCCTCTCTCTGAAAAACTTCCTGCCATATCCTGTAACTGTATTTTCATCTTTTCAGTATCAGAATTGCTCCTTATTACCCTTAAAAATTGGGATAAAAACAGAGAGTACTTTATCACATTTGGGTGTTGACTGTTAAAGTGTAATAATGTATTATGGTCGGTACTTTTACAAAACAGTGTACATCCAAATCTGTCTATCTCCAGCTCAGTAGTTGTTAATAGTGTGGAGCGAGCATGCTCGGCCGATGCTCGGATCGTCTCGAGCATCGCTCTGCTCGGCACATGGCAGTACTCGTACGAGTACCGCATGTGCTCGCCCGCCATGTTCGGGTCTCCTCCCCGCACGTTTTGCGGCTGCTGCGCAGCCAATAAACGTGCAGGGAGGCTCTGACATCAGTGTAATGCCAGCAGCCATGTTGGCTGCTGGCATTACACTGATTGGCTGGCCAGAACCCGTGGTCGGGTGCTGTATAGCACCTGACCAGCGAGTTCGGCTCAGTCTTAGCCAGGGAGAGATGAGGATAGGAAGGGAAAGTCAGTGTAGGGAGAAAGAAAGCAAATTTGTGAAAAAAAAAGAACCAAAAGTCCTTTTTAGGACTACTGTGTGTGGGGGCAGCAGTTTATTTTGTGTGGGGGGAAAAAAAAAAAAAAAAAAAATTTCATATATTCTGTTTAGTGTGCAAAGTTGCAGATTAGAGCACATTCTGTTTAGTGTGCAAAGTTGCAGATTAGAGCACATTCTGTTTAGTGTGCAAAGTTGCAGATTAGAGCACATTCTGTTTAGTGTGCAAAGTTGCAGATTAGAGCACATTCTGTTAAGTCTTCAAACTAAAATATCAAAGTCACATATTCCATTCAGTGTGCTTCGCCGCAGTTTAGCAGCACATTCTGTGTACTGTGCAGAGTTGCAGAATAGGAAGAAATACTGTTAAGTCTTCAAACTCAAATATCAAAGTCACATATTCCATTCAGTGTGCTTCGTCGCAGTTTAGCAGCACATTCTGTGTACTGTGCAGAGTTGCAGAATAGGAAGAAATACTGTTAAGTCTTCAAACTAAAATATCAAAGTCACATATTCCATTCAGTGTGCTTCGCCGCAGTTTAGCAGCACATTCTGTGTACTGTGCAGAGTTGCAGAATAGGAAGAAATACTGTTAAGTCTTCAAACTAAAATATCAAAGTCACATATTCCATTCAGTGTGCTTCGCCGCAGTTTAGCAGCACATTCTGTGTACTGTGCAGAGTTGCAGAATAGGAAGAAATACTGTTAAGTCTTCAAACTAAAATATCAAAGTCACATATTCCATTCAGTGTGCGTCACCGCAGTTTAGCAGCCTATTCTGTGTACTCTGCACAGTTGCAGAATAGGAAGAAATACTGTTAAGTCTTCAAAGTAAAATATCAAAGTCACATATTCCATTCAGTGTGCGTCACCGCAGTTTAGCAGCCTATTCTGTGTACTCTGCACAGTTGCAGAATAGGAAGAAATACTGTTAAGTCTTCAAAGTAAAATATCAAAGTCACATATTCCATTCAGTGTGCTTCGCCGCAGTTTAGCAGCCTATTCTGTGTACTCTGCACAGTTGCAGAATAGGAAGAAATACTGTTAAGTCTTCAAAGTAAAATATCAAAGTCACATATTCCATTCAGTGTGCGTCACCGCAGTTTAGCAGCCTATTCTGTGTACTCTGCACAGTTGCAGGATAGGAAGAAATACTGTTAAGTCTTCAAAGTAAAATATCAAAGTCACATATTCCATTCAGTGTGCGTCACCGCAGTTTAGCAGCCTATTCTGTGTACTCTGCACAGTTGCAGAATAGGAAGAAATACTGTTAAGTCTTCAAAGTAAAATATCAAAGTCACATATTCCATTCAGTGTGCTTCGCCGCAGTTTAGCAGCCTATTCTGTGTACTCTGCACAGTTGCAGAATAGGAAGAAATACTGTTAAGTCTTCAAAGTAAAATATCAAAGTCACATATTCCATTCAGTGTGCGTCACCGCAGTTTAGCAGCCTATTCTGTGTACTCTGCACAGTTGCAGAATAGGAAGAAATACTGTTAAGTCTTCAAACTCAAATATCAAAGTCACATATTCCATTCAGTGTGCGTCACCGCAGTTTAGCAGCCTATTCTGTGTACTCTGCACAGTTGCAGAATAGGAAGAAATACTGTTAAGTCTTCAAAGTAAAATATCAAAGTCACATATTCCATTCAGTGTGCGTCACCGCAGTTTAGCAGCCTATTCTGTGTACTCTGCACAGTTGCAGAATAGGAAGAAATACTGTTAAGTCTTCAAAGTAAAATATCAAAGTCACATATTCCATTCAGTGTGCTTCGCCGCAGTTTAGCAGCCTATTCTGTGTACTCTGCACAGTTGCAGAATAGGAAGAAATACTGTTAAGTCTTCAAAGTAAACTATCAAAGTCACATATTACATTCAGTGTGCTTCGCCGCAGTTTAGCAGCCTATTCTGTGTACTCTGCACAGTTGCAGAATAGGAAGAAATACTGTTAAGTCTTCAAAGTAAAATATCAAAGTCACATATTCCATTCAGTGTGCGTCACCGCAGTTTAGCAGTCTATTCTGTGTACTCTGCACAGTTGCAGAATAGGAAGAAATACTGTTAAGTCTTCAAAGTAAAATATCAAAGTCACATATTCCATTCAGTGTGCGTCACCGCAGTTTAGCAGCCTATTCTGTGTACTCTGCACAGTTGCAGGATAGGAAGAAATACTGTTAAGTCTTCAAAGTAAAATATCAAAGTCACATATTCCATTCAGTGTGCGTCACCGCAGTTTAGCAGCCTATTCTGTGTACTCTGCACAGTTGCAGAATAGGAAGAAATACTGTTAAGTCTTCAAAGTAAAATATCAAAGTCACATATTCCATTCAGTGTGCTTCGCCGCAGTTTAGCAGCCTATTCTGTGTACTCTGCACAGTTGCAGAATAGGAAGAAATACTGTTAACTCTTCAAAGTAAAATATCAAAGTCACATATTCCATTCAGTGTGCGTCACCGCAGTTTAGCAGCCTATTCTGTGTACTCTGCACAGTTGCAGAATAGGAAGAAATACTGTTAAGTCTTCAAAGTAAAATATCAAAGTCACATATTCCATTCAGTATGCGTCACCGCAGTTTAGCAGCCTATTCTGTGTACTCTGCACAGTTGCAGAATAGGAAGAAATACTGTTAAGTCTTCAAAGTAAAATATCAAAGTCACATATTATATTCAGTGTGCTTCGCCGCAGTTTAGCAGCACATTCTGTGTACTGTGCAGAGTTGCAGAATAGGAAGAAATACTGTTAAGTCTTCAAACTAAAATATCAAAGTCACATATTCCGTGTAAGATGAAGAAGGCGGGTAAAAAGGGACGGGGAAGTGAACGTGATCCTGATAGTTCAGGGCGCGGGTCAGGACGCGGAGAAACTGTGCCTGGTGCCAGAGCACAAGAAAGAAAGACATCCACCATACCTAGCTTCATGTCTAATTTTACAGGGCGTCGCAGGACATCACTCTCGAGGTCCGACCACTGCGAACAGGTGGTCGGTTGGATGTCAGCTGATACTGCTTCCAGTCAGTTAAGCACCACCCTGTCTTCCACCAAGTCCACTCTCAGTAGCCAAGAGTCTGGTCAACATAATCATCACTCTGATCATCCTTCCTCCCACCATACACGGTCTGGTCAAAGAAGTGATCCCACACTGGGATATAGTGAGGAGCTCGTCTCATCACCAATCCTTCATTTGACCCTCTCTCCAAGCACGCTTGCAGAGGAACATGACATCTTGTGCCCTGATTCACAACCTCTAGAGGGTACCCAATCACAAGAAGATGACAGATGTGAACGGCATTTAAGGTCAAAGGAAGTAGTGGATGATGATGATGATGATGAGACACAGTTGCCATTAAATCAACCACTATTACTGTCTCAAGACCTTGTTGAGGAGAATGTTATACAGTTGTCAATGAATGAGTATGTGGTGGGATCAAGACATGAGGAGGATGATCAGAGTGAGGAAGTGGAGGAGGACTTGGTGGACGATGAGGTGACTGACCCCACCTGGGAAGGTGTAGAGCCGAGCGATGACAGCAGTCCTGAGGGTGAGCCATCTGCAGCACCGCAACAGGCTGGAAGAGGCAGTGGTGTGGCTACAGAAAGAAGGCGGACCGCACCAAACCGGCCCGCAAATGTTCCACGGAGCACCCCCCTGCGTAAATCTCCCTTGCCAAGGGGTAGGTGTTCCGCGGTATGGCGTTTTTTTAAGGAAAGTGCGGACGACAAAAGAATTGTAGTTTGCAACCTGTGCCACACCAGAATGAGCCGAGGCATGAACACTAGAAACCTCACCACCACCAGCATGATCCGACACATGGCATCCAAGCACCGTAATAAGTGGGAGGAACGCCTGGATCGCCCATCTGTGTCTGCAGGCCACACCACTGCCTCCTCTTCCCCTGTTTTCGGTGCCGGCCAATCGCCTGTCGAAGGCGCAGGCCCGCATACCTCCCGCCCTGCACCTGTACCATCTGAAGCACCATCAGCGACCACATCCACTTCCCTGTCCCAGCACAGCGTCCAAATGTCGTTACCCCAGGCATTTGAGCGCAAGCGAAAATACCCAGCCACCCACCCACAGGCCATAGCACTAACCTCACACCTTTCCAAATTACTGGCCATCGAAATGCTGCCATTTAGGCTTGTGGACACTGAGTCCTTCCGCAGCCTGATGGCAGCAGCTGTCCCTCGGTACGCGGTCCCCAGCCGCCACTACTTTTCCCGGTGTGCCATCCCCGCATTACACCACCATGTGTCCCGTAACATCACCCGTGCCCTGACCAACGCAGTTACTGGGAAGGTCCACTTAACGACTGACACATGGACAAGTGGCCAGGGACGCTACATTTCCCTGACGGCACACTGGGTGAATGTCGTGGAGGCTGGGAGCGACTCGGACCCTGGGATGGCAAGGGTGCTACCCACGCCGAGGATTGCGGGCCCTACCTCCATCAGGGTTTCCGCCAGCACCTACGTTATTGGCTCCTCCTCCTCCGTTTCCACCTCCGAATTCTCTACACGCAGCGCCACTCCCCCATCAGCCAGTAGCTGGAAGCAGTATAGCACTGCAGTGGGGAAGCGTCAACAGGCCGTGCTGAAGCTGATCTGCCTTGGGGACAAACAGCACACGGCCTCAGAGCTGTTGCAGGGGATTAGTCACCAGACCGAGCAGTGGCTCTCGCCACTCAACCTGCAACCAGGCATGGTTGTGTGTGATAATGGGCGTAACTTGGTGGCGGCTTTGGAGCTCGGCAAGCTCACACACGTACCATGCCTAGCGCATGTATTTAATTTAGTGGTTCAGCGATTTCTAAAAACCTACCCCAATGTGCATGATCTCTTGACCAAGGTGCGCCGCGTGTGTGCACATTTCCGTAAGTCATCTACAGCTTCAGCCGGCCTGTTGAAGCTGCAGCAGCGCTTACAATTGCCAGCTCACCGGCTGCTGTGTGACGTGAGCACGCGCTGGAACTCCACCTTCCACATGTTGGCCCGGCTTTGTGAGCATCAGAGGGCAGTAGTGGAGTACCAGCTGTTACACGGTCGTCGCCTCTCCGTTCAACTTCCTGTAATCAGAAGTGAGGAGTGGGAATGGATGTCAGACCTCTGTGAGGTTTTACGCAATTTTGAGGAATCGACACAGATGGTGAGCGGCGATAACGCTATTATCAGTGTAACCATCCCACTTCTGTGTCTACTGAAACGCTCGCTGCTCACAATTAAAACTGACGCTTTGCATGTGGAAGAGGTGGAAATGCGGGAGGAAGAGCTTACACAAGGTGATAGCCAGAGCACCCTCACTTCGTCTTCTCAGCGACAATTGGAGGAGGCGGAGGAGGAGGAGGAGGAAGACACGGTTGCCTCCGCAACAGAGGGTAGCCATGGAACTTTAGTTCCATCTCTTCAGCGTGGGTGGGCAGAAGAGGAGGAAGAGGATGAGGAGATTGAGAGTCATCCTCCTGGTGAGGACAGCGAAATCTTGACTGCTGGTACTCTGGCACACATGGCTGACTTTATGTTAGGCTGCCTTTCCCGTGACCCACGCGTTATACGCATTTTAGACAACACGGATTACTGGGTGTTCACCCTTCTGGACCCCCGCTACAAAGAGAATTTCTCATCTCTCATTCCTCCGGTGGAGAGGACAAGCAAAATGGTGCAATACCAGAAGGTTCTTGTTGAAAAATTGCTCCAAAATTTTCCATCTGACAACGCTGGCGGCAGAGTACGTGCTACCTTGGCCAACCGAGAAGGGGAGAAAAGGGGAGCACACAGCAGTTCCGACAAAGGCAGGGCAACACTCTCCAAGGCGTGGGACACCTTCATGACACCCCGCCAGCACCCTCACCCTGATGCGCAGCCTAGTGTCACAAGGAGGGAAAAGTTTTGGAAGATGGTGAAGGAGTACGTAGCAGACCGTGTCAGCGTCCTCAATGATCCCTCTGTGCCTTACAACTACTGGGTGTCCAAGCTGGACACGTGGTATGAACTGGCACTCTACGCCTTGGAGGTGCTGGCCTGCCCTGCCGCCAGCGTTCTGTCTGAGCGGGTATTTAGTGCTGCTGGTGGCATCATAACAGATAAGCGTATCCGCCTTTCCACCGACAATGCTGATAGGTTGACACTTATAAAAATGAACAAGGCCTGGATTTCCCCTGACTTCTCCACTCCACTGGAGGAAAGCCCTGGGGGAACATAAACTCACTTTATATATGTTATTTACAATGATGGGAATACTCTGTATTCCCATTCACCCCTTCCACCCAAAAAACGGGTATATGGTTGACTCTTAATCTTCTCATCCTCCTCCTCCTCTTCCATATGCCCTGTGCTATAATTTTTATATAGGGCCAGCTCACCAGCGGGCCCTGTGATATAATTTTTATATAGGGCCAGCTCACCAGCGGGCACTGTTTGACAACTTTTGGTATAGGTCAGCTCACCAGCGGGCCTTCTTATATAATGTTTTATTGGGTCAGCTCTCTAGCGGGCCCTCTCATATAATGTTTTATAGCGTCAGCTCACTAGCGGGCCTTCGCATATAATGTTTAGGATGGTCAGCTCCGCAGCAGACCCTCACCCATAATGTTTTAGATGGTCGGCTCAGCGCACGTTTCCCTCTTAATCATGGCCCCAGTTCAGAAAAATCGAGGAAATTTTTGGGAGAATTTGCCTTTGCGCACGTTTCCCTCTTAATCATGGCCTCAGTTCAATAAAATCAAGGAAATTTTTGGGAGACTTTGCCTCTGCGCACGTTTCCCTCTTAATCATGGCCTCAGTTCAGAAAAATCAAGGAAATTTTTGGGAGAATTTGCAGATGATATACAAGTAAATATACAGCAAATATTGTTTGGTAACAATTTTTCGCCTAAAGTCGTTTTTATTTTCCTTTTTGTGTGTTTTACGGTCAGTCTGTAAAAATGGCGTACTACGGGCGAAAGATCGTTCCCAGCAGCAATGTTGGAGTCCAAGATGCATCCAGACATCCTCCCTATGCTGTCCCTGAACCATTTCTGTGGTGTTTCCATCATTTTCTTCCCTTTTCCTATGGACCAGGCACCCTCCCCTCATCAGAGCAGGGGGTGCCTGGTGTAATGCTCGAGTCCTCCCATTGACTTCAATGGGGCTCGGGTGCTCGGCCGAGCACTCGAGCCTCCGGGGGTGCTCGGTCAGAGCACCCGAACACCCGAGCATTGGGGTGCTCGCTCATCACTAGTTGTTAACCTTTCTGGACACACTTTGTGCAAAGGTGAACAATCTATTCTACAGAAGGGTCTCTCATTCGTTCCCACTCAAAGATTCAGTCTTTTCAATGGAAGTGGAACTTTACAAGATATTGAGATCATTGAGACTAAAATAATTTTTTAAAGATCACACAAAACAGAAACAAAAGAAGAGGGGTGCCTCATACAGTAGTATATCCAATATAGGTATGGAAATACATATCCCGCTTCAATCCCTCACAAGTGACTACTCACATATTAGACATGTCCATTACACAAATACGTGAGAGATGGACAAACCACGCAGATGGAAGATATATGGACCCACTTCCACTTGTGTGTATTTCTCTTCCTTGTGTCCATTAACTCCAGCTGCGCCAAAAGAAAGGAGTGCAAATATATTTTCTTGGAAAAGCAGAGCACTCAAGGTAACAATATAGGAAAACATGGGCACTCCTATACAACGTCTTAATAAATATGCAAATGCCTCAGTGCTGTGTATCCAAGTAGGTGATTAATAAAACAAGAAATGGTACAATGTCCATATACACAGTAACATAGTAATTTAGGTTGAAAAAAGACTTGCGTCCATCTAGTTCAACCCTTTTCCTATTCCTGTTTACCATCGTTGATCCAAAAGAAGGCAAAAAACCCCCTCAATATAGCAATTTCAAATTCTGCCTTGAATGGGGGGGGGGGGATTACTTCTTGATTCCAAATGGCAATCAGATTTTTCCCTGGATCAACAAGCCCTAACTGAATATTAATCCCAATACTAACGTACATAGCCCTCTATGTTATGCTCTTTTAAATAGGTATCCAGGCCCTTTTTAAAGGCATCTAATGTATTCGATAGCACCACCTCCTCAGGCAGTGAATTCCATACCTTTATTGTCCTTACTGTAAAGAAACCCTTCCGCTGTTGTAGATTAAATCTCCTATCCTCAAGTCTAAGCGGGTGACCCCTTGTCCTATGTACTGTTCTGTTAATGAACAGGTCTTTGGAGAGCCCTTTGTATGGGCCCTGAACATATTTATATAGTGTTATCATATCCCCTCTAAGATGCCATTTCTCTAGTGTGTACAAGTTTAACTTTTCTAGTCTTTCTTCATAACTAAAACTTTCCATTCCTCTTACTAGTTTTGTAGCCCTCCTCTGCACTCTCTCTAGTTCCATAATGTCCTTTTTCAGAAAGGGCGCCCAGAATTGAACAGCATATTCTAGGTGGGGTCTTACCATGGACCTGTAAAGAGGCATAATTATATCTTCCTCCCTTGAGTCAATACCCCTTTTAATACATCCCAATATCTTATTGGCCTTTGCAGCTGCCAGCTGGCACTGCATGCTATTGCTAAGTCTATTGTCTACCATTACTCCCAAATCCTTTTCATTTGTAGATTTCCCCAGAGAAACACCATTTAAACTATACGTTGCATTTTTATTATTATACCCAAAATGCATAACTTTACACTTGTCTATATTGAATCTCATTTGCCATTTGCCGCCCAGTTACTCGATTTTTCAAATCCTCTTTGAAGGGTACAGAGAGGAGGTGTGTAATACTTGTGTTCGGCACCTATAGGGTTAATAGTTACATTTGACTGCTTTGCAGTGTGTTCGGCACCCATAGGGTTAATAGTTACATTTATATTTGACTGATTCTGCAGGAATCCATCTGCTAGGGAGGAAACCACCAAACTGGCTCTTTCTAGTTTTTATCTGTGTATTGCAAAAGCTGTTAGAATATGCTCAAGGTTGTTATGCTTGAATGTACTGAGTCTCACAACACCCCCACGGGGGAGGTGATAGGATACTGCAGGAGCTGTTATCTGCATTCTCTCCTCTCCCCCCCCCCCTTCCTGTGAACAAGTTTGGCTTTTCTGTTTTTTTTAATAATTTTCTGTTCTATGTTGAAACTGTGCACCTCACCCCTCCCTGTAGGGGAGGGGGATGTATAGGGCCTATAAAGGCTATGTGTGATAAGAATAAAGGGAGAGCTTGTATTGTATACGCTGTTGTATGTGTCTTTCCTTGCGATCCTTACAGGCTCACGGTATACCGATAAATTGATATAGATTCCACAGATTGGCCAGAGTGTGATCTCAGGTACTAGTCCTATCAGGTGGTGGAGAATGCGGGCAATGTGCGTCCATGGGTAAGTGACTATATGTTGTCGCCGTCTCAGGGAGCACATTGCCGTGTTAAGGGTTGAGTGAAATAGGGAGATAGGGAGTGAGTCTCTGTTAGTCTAATATATAAGCGCACTATAAAAATAAGTTCGAGGCACAAGTATAGTGTCTCCGGGAACAGAAATAGATAAGAGTTCGAATCCAGAGCTCTGGAATTACGGTCCGAGTCACCCATGTGGTAGGCTCTGGGGACCGTAGTTGAGCAAGTAGGAAAAGGATTCAGGAACAGTTGTAGTCCGGAAATGACCACAGGATTCGGCCCTTGGTGGTCTCGAAAGCACTATATGTGACTTTCCGGGAGACTGCCCGGTAAATTAAGTGAGTGGCATTTGACTACCGAATATTAGGCAGCAGAACACTCTCCACTATAGGGTCCCTCTGTGAGTCTATGTCAATAATCTACTGTTCTGTCCTCTCTTGTCTGTCAAATTGTTTCGTGATACTATATGATTACTATGCACTGGTGTTGAGATATGGATGTTTGTAGAGATGTCAATTAAGTATTGTATCAAAGGATATTAGAGGCTGAGAATAAGTATTGTGTTATTGTGTGCTGTCCCCGGTTCAGGTGAAGGTAAGCACTGGGACCGGGTGTTATTCCAGGTGAAGGTGAGCACCTGAATTTTTACTCCTTTTCTTTTCCTCGTTTATTTGACATTGTGATTGCATTGTATGGTACAACTTGTTGTAAGATGGGTGGTCAAGAGAGTAAGACCCCAGAAATAGGTGAGGATTGTATACACTATGTAGAGAGACTGACAGGGGGTTCCTATTGCACTATTCCATTCGTGTCTAATTTGGTCCTGCAAGATACCACCCACTGACTTTCTCCCCCTGATCACTGTGAAAATTTACAACTGTCTCGTATTTGTTGCGCATGGCTTACCTGTTTTACATACATGTTATGTGTCGTTTGTCTGGGGTAGATACGTGCCCTGTTCCGGAGGGATATAGTAAGTGAGCACAGAAAGAGGTAGAGTGTGCCTACATCACCAGAGAGAGAGACTTGAGGGACTAAATGGGAAAGTTATTCAGAGTGTGTGGATTATTGCTATCAAAATCAGGTACTAAAACATTATGCATTCATTTAGTGACAGCTAGGCAGGGGTTAAGCCGTCATGCTTGTAAAATGTTGATGCTATGAGAAAGTTAGCGCAGCTCTGATTCCCCCTCCCTTCTCTTCCATTCTACCTCTCCCCCTTGTTCTCTCTGTTCTTAGATAAGACACAAGTAACGGAATTTCAAGGTCATCAACGCTGCTGTTTTTCTAAAGGTCCTATTGTTAAGATGTTGTCTAGTAGCTGGGAACTAAGGGTTAATAAATATGATTGGGTGGAAATATAGATTTGTATTATGGTATAGACTTGCATTTAAATATCTATATACCGTTTTGTATTTCCTTGTTAAAAGGGGACCGTAATAACTCAATGATCCGAGGATTCTGACAGGGGCAGGTTTTTTTGTACATTTATGTGGATATGTATTGCCAGGGTCAGGTACTGGTTGGCCACCGGTAATTAGCCTGGACAGGCACACGGTATTGGTTCTGAGATAAAATGTTGCAACATTTAGGTAAATTCAATCCTAATTTTGTGTAATCAATTGTATGGATCCAAGCAAGTAAAAAATATGGATTTGTTAAAGAAATTGTCAATGTGTTATAGATAATAGAACTGAAATTATGTTCTTGAGTGAGAAGAGGCAGGAATGTGGGGGCTGTCTTGCTGGAAGTGTCTGAGGGGGTTTTGGCATTGGTCTTACCGGTTCAATGGTCCTCAGTGATCTAAGACCGAGTAGTCCAGCCAGTCCACCCGGCACGGTCACGGGCACCCCTTCCTCTCCTGTTTTTGACTTCTTGGGAAACATATATTTCAACTGAAGTGGTGCACCCAATGTGTATGTGTATGTGTATATATATGTGTATATATGTATGTGTTCAACTGAAGATTTGTTGCATTGTGATTTAGCCTCCATAAGAACAAATTGTAGTTATGTATATGTGCCCTTTGCAACCTATTGTCTGTTAATTAGAGAAACAGCAATCCTGCTTTCCCTGAAAATGACAGGAAGGGGTTAAATGCCTGTGTGCTGATTCTCTGCCACTATGAGACGATCGCGCAGCATCAGACCCCTCCCTCTCCTGTGTAAATCCTTCCCAGTTGTAATAATGTTATGGGGGAATGAAAGAGAAAAGATTGTTGACACATATAAGAAATTAACTTCTAATGAAATTAGAGACAGATAAGTAGGGACTGCAGATGCATTCCCTCTTAATGACGTGACTGATAATGTATTATTATTTTACTGTTCTCTGATCCTGGGGTCCGTGCGGACATGTGGGAAACCTCATTTGAATCTTCCTGGGGTGCAGTAGGTTGTGCAGCAGAGGGATAAGTCCCTTGCCGCATCTTTGTATGGATTTAGGGAAACACTGAGAGTGTGTTGAGCGAGCCAGTAAGTGAAGTAATGGAGAAAGAAAGGACAGAAGTTATGTACAGAGATACAGAGGGAGACACAAAGACTAGGCAGGTATTGAAGGACCAGGCAAAGTTTAGTGCTTTAGCAATTGCAAGGAAAGTTGGCACTGTTGAAGCAGGTAGAAAGAATAATGTAAGTGGTACAGCGAGATCTAAGCAGGTAGAAAGAATTACTGTAAACAGGAAGGACATTGGAAGTGAAATTGCCCCAAGCTGAGGAATATAGATATACAGACAGAAATCCCCAGGAAGAAGGTGTATCTGTTAGTGGTGAGGCAGACAGAAATGACTCACCTCACAAGACAGAATAGGAAGGGATCAGGATCAGATTTTTTTTAGCATTATCCTATAGTGCAGGAGGGTGGAATTCATAGTGAAGAAAACTATCAGTATAGTAGGGGTGGATTGAATTCCCTCCTCTATGCCATATATACAACCTATGGAAGTTACCATAGAAGGGACTATGGTCCAAGATGGTTTTCTCCTATCAGAGTCATGCCCCATTGCACTGTTGGGAAGGGATTTGTTGACCAGATGGAGGACAGAGATAATTTTTGACGCTGACAAGATAGAGGTATATGTACCTGACTATTATGACTTGACTTTCCAGATGGCACTGAGACACACTTCCCAGGATAGTCATGATTCAGACATCCCGGAGGAGGTTCTGCGCTCAGTGCCCTCTGCTGTTTGAGCAGCTGGAAAGCCAGGGGTTGGTAGAGATGCCCGACCCGTTATTGATTTGCAGCCTAATGCAGGACCGGTCTAGGACAGATAGTACCCCATCAGCCAAGAGGCTAGGCAAGGGTTAAGCTAATAGTGGCCAATATTTTGACTGAAGGATTGTATGACAAACTGACTAGGATTCTCCTGATACGATAGTATGGGATGAACTGAAGCGGGTGCTGATGTTCGCCCCTGCTTTAGCTCTGCCAAAACCAGTTACCCTATTGACCGAGGACATAAATGATCCTCCAGAGCATGACTGTGTAGACGCCCTGGAGGAAGTGACTTTACCCAGACCAGATCTGTACAAAGTAAGTTAGAAATTGTTGGGATTTGTGTGATATATACTTGTAAATAAATCCTAAAATGTGACATATTCTAATCACTGGGGCCAGGCAATGGACTTGGGTGTCATTTGAACGGCTCCAGATAGATTATATTGGGTTGTTTTGCAGCCTGTACTGGGATTTTAGTATGCTGTTGTAATAATTGATTAATTGTTTAAGTGGCTAGCGACATTTTTTTTTAAAGGAGCTACTGCGGGATCAGTAGCTAAGGTGTTAATAAGAAAAGTAATTCCAAGGTTTGGTTTGCCTCGAGTCATTGAGTCAGACCATGGAAAACATGTTACAGCTGAAATTGTTAAAAGTAATTGTGTCACTCTAGGGGTGGACTGGAGATATCATACCCCCTGGAGGCCTCAATCCTCTGGACAAGTTGAGAGGATGAACCAGACTCTTAAGCGCTCTCTGACTAAACTATGTACTGAACTAAGACTCAAATGGCCAGAGGCGCTTTCCCGTGCCTTGACTCACTTCAGGGTGACCCCTTCCAAATCCTTAAAAGCTTAGTCCTTATGAGATCCTCTTTGGTAGGCCCTGGAATAGGATTGTGATGTATCACGGATCTACCTTAGAGATTGGTAATCAGCAGATTATGGATTATGTAACTGCTTTGCAGCATACCCTTTCTTTTCTTCCCAGATTTTCTGTTCCACAGCCTTTGCTTTCGGCTGGCCCAGTGCAAGTTTCCAGATTGGAGAGTGGGTATGTGTACAGACATGGAGAACAGAGTGTTTGGAGCCCCAGTGGAAGGGTCCATTCCAGATTCTGTTGACAAGTTACAGCGCAGTCAAGCTGCATAAAGGAAAGACCTGGATATACCACGCCAGAGTGACAGCTGCACCAGAGCCTGAGCAGGATAAAGGCCCTGTGCCCTCCCAGTGCCCAGCAGATGCCCAGAGGGAGGCAGAACAGGGTAAAGGTCTGAGGCTTTTGTTTAGGAAAAACCAGCAAGTAGGCTTATTGCATCGCCTACCTCCGTGGGACCAGTAAGCAGGCTTATTGCATCGCCTGCCACCGTGCGATCATCAAGTAGGTGTTTTGACGGGCATAATAATCCCTGACCACCTGCCTCCGTGGGACAAGACCATCATCAAGCTAGCACCCTCTGGCAGTGAAAGTGGCCTGCTTGAGGAGGTGCCCCTACAGATAGAAAATGATGGTCTAATGTGTATTAACATTATAAGTGTGGGGGGTGGAAGGCTGGCTTATGTATGCATATGTATCACGTAAGGACTTCTGAAAGGCCACCTCTGCACTGGGGTCAGATGGACTGCAGAGACACCCCAGAGACCCGTGAGAACTCCAATGTCTGACTCTACTTAGCACCAACATGTTATGAACATTTCGAACTTTTGCTTGTGCAACATGGTAAGCCCTACTGACGTTATGACCACTTGCCTCATCAGCGTGCCTGTTTCGCTAGCTGTAATCCAAAAGTATTATTGTTCTTTATGTCCTATTTAAGTTTTTTGCTTTGCCTCATTGCCAAAAGGTGTAGTTCCCCTGGGTCAGGCCCTTACACCCAGTATTTAAGTCACCTCCACAGTACTGCACCTCTATATGATGATGCCTTATCCAGGTTGTAAGATTTGTGTGAGTCCGGGTATGCTCAGACTCAAAGAAGGGATTGAAAGGATTGTATAACATATAGAAGGGTTAAATATTCTTAGGGTTAAGTTGTTTGTGTAACAAGTCATTCCATATTTGTCAACCAGGCCATGTTAATATTATAAAGGGAGTCTGGTTATCCAACTGCTGCTCTGTTGCTGTGCATATCACGCCCGTAACTCCCCTGCCAATCCGTATGCCCCTTACTTGAAAATGTTATCCCGCCGCCCTACCCCTCCCACCCCTTGCTATGATGATATCCATGGCCCAGTGTAACCCCCAGAGTTTAGTTTGGTGAATCAGTTTAGTACTGATTCAAAGAAGGGATTGAAGGGTACAGAGAGGAGGTGTGTAATACTTGTCTTCGGCACCTATAGGGTTAATAGTTACATTTGACTGCTTTGCAGTGTGTTCGGCACCCATAGGGTTAATAGTTACATTTATATTTGACTGATTCTGCAGGAATCCATCTGCTAGGGAGGAAACCACCAAACTGGCTCTTTCTAGTTTTTATCTGTGTATTGCAAAAGCTGTTAGAATATGCTCAAGGTTGTTATGCTTGAATGTACTGAGTCTCACAACACCCCCACGGGGGAGGTGATAGGATACTGCAGGAGCTGTTATCTGCATTCTCTCCTCTTCCCCCCCCCTTCCTGTGAACAAGTTTGGCTTTTCTGTTTTTTTTAATAATTTTCTGTTCTATGTTGAAACTGTGCACCTCGCCCCTCCCTGTAGGGGAGGGGGATGTATAGGGCCTATAAAGGCTATGTGTGATAAGAATAAAGGGAGAGCTTGTATTGTATACGCTGTTGTATGTGTCTTTCCTTGCGATCCTTACAGGCTCACGGTATACCGATAAATTGATATAGATTCCACAGATTGGCCAGAGTGTGACAGGTACCCTCACAGGCAGTGATCTCAGGTACTAGTCCTATCACTCTTGTAATGAAGACACATCCAGTTCAGACTTTATTACCTTACTTAATTTTGTGTCATCGGCAAACACTGATACATGGCTCCCTATGCCCTCTGGGAGATCATTAATAAATAAATTAAAAAGAAGAGGACCCAGGACAGATCCCTGAGGTACTTCACTTATCACGTTTATCCAACTGGAGAACTTGCCATTTACTACCACTCTTTGTATTCTATCTTTCAGTCAATATCCAATCCACACACAAACATATTCCCCTAGGCCTATTTCATTCAATTTGTACAGTAACCTGTTGTGTGGAACCGTATCAAATGCCTTGGCAAAGTCTAAATAGATCACATCACCCGCCGCTCCCACGTCTATATTATTACTCATTTTTTCATAAAATGCGATCAAGTTAGTTTGACAAGACCTGTCTTTCACAAAGCCATCTTGGCTAGTGCTAATGATATTCCTGTTCCAGCAGAATTCTTGAATATATTCCCTTAGCAACCCTTCAAACAGCTTCCCTACCACAGATGTCAAGCTTACAGGTCTGTAATTTCCTGGCTGTGACTTTGATCCCTTTTTAAATATGGGCACCATATATGCTTTACGTTAAATCATGGACACCATACCTGAAATAAAAGAATCCCTGAAAATCAAATATAACGGTCTGGCCAGGGCCTGTCTTAGCTCTTTAAGTACCCGTGGGTGTATACCATCTGGCCCCGGAGCTTTGTCTACCTTAACACCATTCAACTGTTTTAACACTTTTCTTGTGTTAGCCAGTCCCATGCTTACTGTGACTGTTCTGTAAAAGTAGTTTGCAGATTCTTGTCCATTGGGTCTTCCTTGGTAAAAACAGAAGAAAAGAAATTATTTAAAATATCTGCCTTTTCTCTGTCCCCCTTGATCATCCCACCCGTTTCAGATAACAAGGACCCAACATTATCAGACTTTAATTGTTTGCCATTAATGTATTTAAAGAATTTTTTTGGGTTGCTCTTGCTCTCCTTAGCAACATTTTTTTTCATTCTCCAGTCTAGCTAATTTAATAGCCTTTTTACAGGTTTTGTTGACATTTTTGTATTCTGCAAATGCCTCTGCTGATCCCTCAGCTTTGTAATGTTTAAAGGGATAGTAATACCTGAAAATAATTTTATTTTTTATTGTAGCCCTTAAAAAACCACGAAAAATGATATAAGTCTTATCTCCCAAACCTTTATGGTTTGGGAGATATTCAGAAGTAACGTTTCCCCTGGATTGATGTCATTGCTCCACCCTTCAGATTTGGAATCTGGTCCCCCGACCAGCAATGCCTCTCCAGAAGTGCTGAGATCATGATCTTTAAAAAGAATTTCTTAATTGAAATGGTCTACAAAGTGTGCTTTCAAGCCAGACACACTTTGTACACAGTTCCAATGAAGTAGTTATTTTCTAAGATCATGATCTCGGCACTGCTAAAGAACTGCCGGTTGCTATGTGGACCGAATTCCAAATCTGTCCACTAGATGGCAGACTTGGCTGAAACAGCAAGGAAAAGTGAACTATACTATATTTTTCATATGAATATCTCCCAAACCATAAAGGTTTGGGAGATAAGACTTATATAATCTTTCATGGTTTTTTAAGGGCTATGATATAAAATAAACTTATTTTCAGGTATTACTATCCCTTTAAATGCCGCTTTCTTGTTATTTATTTCATGAATTACTTTTCTGGTTAGCCACATTGGTTTTAAATTGCTTATTTTGTATTTGTTTCCAACAGGGATACATTTATATGTGTATTTTTGCAATGTTATTTTGAAGGCATTCCACTTACCTTCTGTGTTTTATCCTGAAAATATTTTTTCCCAGTCAACAAGACCAAGGGATGAATTAAACCTGCTAAAGTTGGCCTTTTTAAAATTCAGTGTTTTGGTGGAACCCATATCAAACTGCTTTTTTGAATTAATCTCAAACGATACCATGTTATGGTCACTATTCTCCAAGTGCTCCCTAACTTGGATGTTAGAGATAAGTTCTTCATTGTCAGTTATTACCAGATTCAGACATGCATTCCCTCTGGTTGAGGTCTGCACTAGTTGAGACAAAAAATTGCCATTCAACAAGTTCAGAAACTTGCTGCTTTTAGCAGAATTAGCTATTCCATTTTTCCAGTCTATTTCTGGATAATTAAAATCCCCCATAATTATAGTTCTCCCTATTTGAGAAGCCTTTTCTATTTGCATTAATAGCTGTGATTCTTCAAGGTCACCAATGTTTGGTGGTTTCTAACAAATATCCACTAATATTTTCTGGGCAGTTTTACCCCCAGTGACTATTTCAACCCATAGGGATTCCACATGTTTACTACTGTCATCACATATATCTTCCCGCAAATGAGGCAATAATGCTGGTTTGACATACAGACAGACCCCACCACCTCTTTTGTTTAACCTATCTTTTCTAAATAACATGTAGACCTACAAATTGATTGACCAATCATGTGTGTCATCCCACCATGTTTCTGTTATGCCTATCAAGTTATAGTATTCAATTTCAGCTACCAGCTCCAGTTCCCCTATTTTACCAGTTAAAATTCTGGCATTTGCAAGCATACAATTTATGCCACTGCTATGATCCATTTGTGATTTAATTTTGATGTGGTTTATAGGCTTCTCCCTATCATCTGTACTAACCCCACCCCCATATCCACCCACCTGGTTATTAACTACATCGCCTTCCTTTTCTATACTATCTATTCCAGTATTTATTGCCTCCCCCTTCCTAGTTTAAAATCTCCTCCAACCGTCTAGTCATCCTATCCCCAAGCACTTGAGACCCTCTTGCATTCACGTGCAATCCATGCCTACTATAGAGATTGTACCCCAAAGCAAAATCAGCCCAGAGCTCTAAAAACCCAAAGCCCTCCTTCTTACACTAGGAAAAGCACTCACAGGTCTTCTTTTGCAGAGTTGCGTTTATTGTCAACGTTTCGACACCCTGGAGGGCCTTCCTCAACACAACTAGAACATAACCCCAAGTGCCCTTTTATACGATGCATTAGTGTTAAAAAACCCGCCAAACTGTAAATCAGTTGGGCCCCTTGACATCACCACGTGTAACATTGAGAGTGAGTTAGCTGTGAATGTCAGGTAAAGTGGATGCATTCTAAATGTAACCGCAATTGTCACACAAACAATACACATAAAGACCCAACGGTATCTTGGGTCTTGCAAATATATATCACGTTATTTACACTAATGTACAATATAATACAATCACCATCAGTGGCTATGTAAGCCTCCACTGTGCCTAGACTATAGTTATGTATGCTAACATGTAGTTCGTAACAGTATTACAACATTATTACCATTAAGTGTAAGAGTACATACGGATTCAGCATATACCATCCCAACACTTAAGTGTAGGATAACAGCCACTAATCCCATCAGGGACAGTAAATATTCAATTATTAATAATCCAACATTATCGTAGTACATGTTAATTAAAAGATGGCAGGTTCCCCTGGTCTCACACTGATCGCATACATATTGACCAGTGTAGAGACATCTGTTGGGGTTTACCTGTCCTGTTCCTGTCTGTGCAAAGGCAACCAAAGTATTATCTTGTTCCATTTTCCGATGATATTCCCCTGGCTCTTACATGTGCTACAATATATCTGCAACACAGAGCCTATCAGTGGGGATCCTCTACTGTAAACTGATGATCCTACCCCCAATGGGGTCAGTCAAAGTATACACTCCATTAATAAATCCGCCTCCCGGTGGAGCTGGTATGTGAGCGATCTGGCATCAATTATGAAAGCAGGGTCCCTTGGCTCTACGCACGCTGTATCTAACAGACACTGCGGAGACCTATTCTAGGGCACCTCTGCTATTTGTAATCCACAATGTCATGTTAAACCATCCAGATATTATAGTTATATTGGATCCATTCCGAGGTTTATCCTAATTAGATGTTACGGTTCAGTACACTCAGACACGGTAGATGTTGGTAAAACACAATTTTATTTAAGCACACAAGGAATAACGTAACCCTCACGGGTCCATCATGTAGCAGCAATAACTGACACAGGACAGGTTAACCCACACGGGTCCAGCATGTACTTACAGACTACGATACTGACACAGGTCAGGTAACTATGATAGATACAGTGTAATAGAGTCCAGCAATGCCAGTGAAGCCACTGACTCAATAGCCCAGATAAACGGAGGCCCAATGTCGCCTATAGACAGGGGAGGCAACAGTGACAGGACGGCAGCAGAGAATAGGCAAGGTTCACCTGAACGGAGGGTTGCAACGGTGGACGCCTACCGGAGACTACAATTGAGTGAGGCAGAGCTCGTGCCAGGAAAGGACGCCCTACTGAGACTATCCACCACCGTGTGCTTGTGCCACCCCCGAAGGGGTTAATGTGCGTATAGGTCTTAAGATGGAAGGCAACCAGAAGCGCCCAACTGTACCTAGAGTGGAAGACCAAATGCACAAAATACTGGAGATGAGAACAACACTGGTGAAACAAGTAGCGGCACAAGGCACCACCCCCGAAGGGGTTAATGAATGCTATGGTCAGGATACAGAAGACTACCGGATGCGCCCAACTGAACCCAAAGCGGAAGACCAAGCGATCAAGTGAACGGTGTGGAGGAGCACTGACACACTCAGACTCAAAACCCACAGACTGGACTGCAAACGGTACCGGAGTACCGCAGCACTGGGATGCACAATAACGTGAGAGATGTGCACAGATGGTAGCAGCAGGCACTGCCAGGTCTTCGCCCAGCCAGGCACGGTACACAGCACAGGAACGTCAGCCAAGCCGGGTCGGTACATGGAGCAGGGTCGTCGGTCTCGCCGGGTCGGTACACGGAGCAGGAACGTCAGCCAGGCCGGGTCAGAACAGGAAGCAGGAACGTCAGCCAATCCAAATCAGTACACAGAAGCAGGAACAGTAGCAAAAGCGTAGTCAGGCAGTCCGGGGTCATACACTGGTGTCAAACAAACAGAACTAGCGCTAGGCATCAGGTACACCACGAAAGGGCAAACTCTAAGTGACAGCCCAGGGTATAAAAAGGCTGTCACTGGGAGGAGCTGTACAGCACAGCCAATGAGAAGGCACCAGTAAAATGAGCTTGTCAAAATGTCGCATAATCACGGGCGCCGTGATATTAGATCCATCTCTCAGTTAAATTATTTGTATCCATAAGAGATAGTAACCCTCTTGACAGGACGTATAAGCAGGAACCCTGGCTCGACGCGTGCTGAGGGTTTCAGACACCGCGGAGTCCTATTGTGGGCTTGTACTGCTAATTATTATTCAAGTGGAGGTCCAAAAAGGCATACTGTAACCATGGGATGGTGTAATGCTTAACTGAATTATTGAAAATTCTCCAACTTCCATGTCCATCCTATATTACATGTAGCATTATGACCGGCTAGCTATATTGTTATACAGTCAGTCAGTTAATACCCATGTTTTCTATCTGGTCATCTTAGGTAATACAATAAGGATATTCTGTTGCAACAATCTAACAAAAGTGTTAGTCTAGACACATCAGTTCTACAAATTGCTCTAATCTAACAGAAATGACAGCAGTGACTTATAAATAGTGAGATCATCGTAGCAAATGACTGGGTATATTGGGGTCTTACAAAGCTATTAAAACTGGAGTATATTTATATTAAATATGAACAAAATAGTAAGTGACTAAAGGAATCATATTTATCATTGAACCTCAAAGTTCGACCTATGTCCCAGATAAGAACCAACCGGACGCTAAGCCAAGGTTGGTAGTCCACTGGCTACATACCTCCAAATTGGACAATTCTGTTAATTAGATAAGGTCTGTGATAAAATCCCCAAATAATATACTGGTTCTACCTGTCACTCTGGAACCGTGCCAAACATCAGTGCATTGTAAGGAAAGTCCTTCCCAGTGTAATCTGGGTGCATCGACATAGAGTTGCCCATGTAACTAGTGTGATCTCTGATCTGCTAGTGGCCCCACAGAGTATAAATATCCCAGTATGTCAATTTGTATCCTATCTGGACTGAAAAAACAAACTATAGTAAAAAAATTGTGGTAATGAAAATGAGTAAATAGTACAACACTTATTCGCATACAGGTACCCATTACCGGTATGTTGGGCATAGGCAGCACCTAATGATGTGATGCTGGATATGCCCCCCATAACAGCCACCGCTAGGCATCAGATAGCACAGGCCATCATAGGAAACAATGGAATTAAAGTTTCTCATTAAGCCCCTTAGGGGAAATCGTGTCAAAGAAATAAATCCATATTGCTTCCTTCTGTAGTAGAAATTTGCCTCTGTCACCCCCTCTGGTCAAGGTTGGTACCCAATCAATTGCCATATACCTCAAAGATGGTAAAGAATGATGTTCATGAGCAAAATGCATAGCCACTGGTTGGTCTTTTATTTTTGATGCTAGTTTTTTATCCGGATTATTCCTTGATTCCAGGGCTGCTTTAATGGCCGAGCGGTGATTCCCCATTCGTTCTTTGAACGTGCTTGTAGTTTTGCCTACATATGTCAGACGACATGGGCAGATGATAATATATATGACATATTTACTTGTACATGTTAGGTTATATCGAATCAGAATCTTATATCCTTTGTGGGGGTGTTTAAAGGGATAGTAATGTTTCATAATAAAAGCAGCTCTAATTAATCATCATAGTATTTGGAATTTGGAGAGTGTTATTTCAATTCTGTCAGAGTTGTAGTTCAAGAGTAATTCAATGACAAAGTATCCCCCTTCCACCCCTTTTACTGATGTAACACTTTTCAGCCAGAGCAGAAGGGAGGTGCCCAGGTAGACTGCAGAGAGGGACAATCTTCAATTAAGATAAGGGAAAAACTTGTCAAGGGGGCAGGGCTTTCATTGTTTTCATTTGAAGATTGTCCCCTTCTGTTATCTGTCTGGTCTTACAACTAGATTCCCCATCTGATAAGAAATGGCTTACACTAGGTAAAAGGGGTGGGAGGGGAAACTTTGCTTGTGAATATCTCTTAAACCATAAAGGTTTGAGGGATAAGACTTATATCATTCTTCATATTTTTTTAATGCCTACAAAATAAAATAAAGTTAAAATGAAGTATTACTATCCCTTTAAAGGAACTCCCTGTCAGCAAATAATTGCAAGTCACACAGGAGATACATTTGAAGCAACCCTTTCTCGTTGTCCTTTCCTCTTTTCTGTAATACCGTATTGGATCAGTCTTAACCAACAGATCCTTAAGGTTGCGGCCCCTCCTATAACAGAAAATGGTTTTATTTTTGCTAATCATTGCAAGATGTTGATCTGTTGTTATAATCGGCCAATGTTGATACATGCTTTCCTTGATTTTTTCTGTATCCGTGTTGTAAGTGGTCTGGATAGAAACACATTCTAATGGAGATCTTACTCTGTATTCAAAGCTCTGTTCTCTTGTGATATTTAGTGTGGCAACCTTGTGTCTTTCTATAAGTTTGTTATTATAACCCCTCTGCAGGAATTTTTTTCCCATATTGTCAGTTTCTTCCTTGGCTAGGGTCTCATCGCTGACCAGTCGCTTATCACTGTGCCCGTGCTCAAGCCGTAGGCGGCGACATTATTATTGCTTGATTCATTGCTTCTTTCTTATTGGTCTGACTATCCTGACTCCGCCTAGGGACAGCCTTTATATACCCTGTCATGTCTATACTGAGGCGCCCTTTCATGGTGTACCCATTCCTGACGATTGGTTCCTGTTTTGCTCTGATTGTGTATGACCTGGCCTGCCTGACGACATTCCTGCGTATCCTGTGTTGCTGATTCCGTTGCTGACCGATCTGGCTTAGAATCCGCTCTGTTGCTAAACTGATCTGGCTGAGAACCCGCTCTGTTGCTGAACTGATCTGGCTGAGAACTTGTTCCACTGCTGAACTGCTCTGGCTGAGAACCGCTCCGTTGCTGAACTGATCTGGCTGAGAACCCGCCCTGTTGCTGAACTGATCTGGCTGAGAACCCGCTCCGTTGCTGAACTGATCTGGCTGAGAACGCGCTCTGTTGCTGACTGATCTGGCTGAGAACCCGCTCCGTAGCTGACTGCTCTGGCTGTGAACCCACTCCATTGCTTACTGATCTGGCTGAGTACCTGCTACTCTACTGATTAGAAGCTGGCTGGGAATCCGCTCCATTGCTCCTGTGCCTGGCTAAGAACCTGTTTGGTGGCCTCTATCGGACTAGCGTTTCACTCTGCTGCCTGACCTGTTGCTCTGCCGCATGGTGCCTCTGTTATACTGCTGACTGAAGGATGAGCATTCGTGCTTTAGCCGCTTATCTGGTTGACCGCCTCAGGTGGTGTGCACATGCAAAGTATCGGTTCAGTGCTTTGAAGTGCTGCCTGTGTTACTCTGTGATCCATCTGTGTCCTCCTCCGCTTTCCAGCTGGGCTCACTCCCTGTGGGAGTTGCAGACTTCACGGTGGGCGTTACCTCAGGACCCTTTCATTGCCTAGATCCTCTAGACAGGGTCAGTGCTCCAGTACTACCTGCAGTAGCCTCTTGGCTCAAGAGCCAGCTGTGGAGTGAGTTACACCCTGCTCATGTGCTGGGACACTAGCTGCCTTCGTGTTGTGCTGTCTCGATCCACCCCTAGTGTTCTAGGGTTTTATTACCAGAAGCGGTGGCCTAGGTCTTTCCATGACCCTAGTCCCTTGGGTCAGTGTTGCCTTAATACAGCTGGGTTCAGTGTCTCCCAGGCATCTGGGTCTTTTGCCAGTTACCCTCCTGTGGACTCCTAGGATCTAGGGTCCTTAAGCCAGTACTTGGGCTGTGTAGCCTCAGTAGGCCCCTAGTCTGCTAGGGGTGGGTTGCCTATAGTCTCGTGAAGCCTCCAGTCATTTGGGGTTCTAGATCAGAACTCTCTCCAGCCAGCCGTTACCTCCAGCTGTCCTTATCTCTCCAGGGAC
Organism: Rhinophrynus dorsalis; assembly: GCA_037306005.1. NCBI lineage: Eukaryota > Metazoa > Chordata > Amphibia > Anura > Rhinophrynidae > Rhinophrynus > Rhinophrynus dorsalis. The sequence continues at coordinate 178,041,210 of CM074720.1, read as the reverse complement.
TGGCCTATCACTACTGTATTGTTCTGTTATTGTGCTCTTGTGAGCATTACCACTGTTTGTACTTTATTTCAATAAAGTTATTTTAACCTTACCAGACGGGTCTGAGTGTTCATCAAAAAACCATGACATCTCTTAACTCTCAACATTTGGGATTTGGGTAAACTGTCCTTGAGGTGTGGAGGATGATGACTATTTGCCTACACTCCATTATCATAATTTAACATCCATAGAAATAGAGGCCATTAAGACCCTAGCTAATGATCGCACTATAGTCATCCGTGCTGTTGACAAGGGTGGTGCAATAGTTCTACAGAATTACAGTGACTACAGAGAAGAGATTAATACCCAACTATCGGATTTGAAGAGTTATGAATGCCTGTCCTTTGACCCCACCACTAAGTACAAAAAGGTGTTAGATATGCTCATTTCCTTTGGTGTAACAGCTGGTTATCACTAACACAAACAAACAAGCGGCGCAGAGGATTTTCTCTAAGTGTAGTATTCAAATGAACTTGATCCTTCACCCACACCTTATATGTGAACTCTTAGGAAATGTACTCACATTCTTCTGAGGCTATATCCAGCCTCCAGGGATCTTCACTTTGACTGGCTCACTCCCCAGTCTGGTGTCCTTGGCACAACTCCAGTTTTTGATCCAAAGGCAATATAAATATAAATATAAATGTGGAAGTGTTAGTCAGCACTGGATAATTCCAAGACCCAGCGCTTAGACTTAACACCACCTCTTATTTTTGAAATCACCAATAGGATATGTTGGCTCAGAACCAGACAAACAAAGGAGAAAACAGAGATCTCCAGTGACACCAGTAATTAAAAATCCCAGGTATGTTCTGGATAAACTGAAAACTTTTAATAAAACATGTATATAAAACAACAAACAAAAAAAGTTTGTTTATACAATAATATAAATAAAAATCAATCAAGATTGACAATAGTATAAAAGAAAAATAATAATAATAACACTGGCTTAATGTATTTCGTGGTACATGCCTACTTCATCAGAAGCCCAAAAAGATTCTTATGTGTGAGTGAGAGCGAGGGTGTGAGTATGAACATGTGTGATTGAGTGTCAGTGTGTGTGATTGAGTGTGAGTGAGAAAGTGAGTGAGAGTGTGTGACAGTATGTGTGAATGCAAGTGTGAGTGAGAGAGTGTGAGTGAGAGTGTGATTGTATGTGTTTGAGTGTGTGTTTGAGTTTGACTGTGTGTGATTGAGTTTGAGTGTGTGAGTGTGAATGATTGAGTGTGAGTGTGCGTGACTGAGTGTGACTTAGAGTGTGACTGATTGAGTGTGAGTGTGTATGACTGAGTATGAGTGTGTATGATTGAGTGAGAGTGAGTGAGAGAGTGTGTGTGATTGAGTGTGTGTGTGTTTGTGTCTGATGTGTTTGTGCCTGTGGTGTAGGAGCGAGTCACTTGGATAGGGGTGGGCGGGCTGGATAGTGGGGGCAGGCCAACTACCTGCATGATTTAAATCACTCCCCCATTGAATCACCCAATAGGAGCAGTAAAGTCCCCATTCAATCACCCAATAGGAGTTGTGTCTCCTAATGAGACATAAATTATGTAATGAGGCATTCTGTTCAATGTGTGTTTGTTTTCTGAGGAGCCCGCCCACCACTATCCAACTGACCAAAAAAATATAACTGCCACTCGCTCCTGAAGTAGGGGATATCAGTAACTTCTCCCGGTCCACACACACACTAACTCAGGATCATGACCCCACAAACACACTGTTTCACGTCCCACAGATAATTGTAACCCTCCATACACTCTGTTTCAGTACGAGGGTGTAATGTTCCCATAAAATACAAACTCAGGGATAAACTTAATAGCAACTCTTTTATTTAACTCTTCATCTCTTCAGTCACCCCACTAACTGTTTCAACTGTCACTCCTCCACTTCCTGATTCCCGCCCTTTCTCCTTAAAAGGAGGGCCTGCCGGTAAAATACAGGCTGGGTGGCAACCCTACTGCCACCAGTGGTAGTGACGATAATGCTATAGTGTGGAGTGAGTTATCCTTACACAACATATATGTTTATTTTACTAATCTATATATAATGCAATGCAAAGAGTTAAGAAGTAAGCCATTTTATGTTCAACTCTTGCCATTGTTTTTTGTTCTAACTAACTGAAGTTATTGTGGTGTAAACTAACTGTAACACAGGGAACAAATCAAAATTCCTGTCACATTAAATACGTGTTTTAAGTCCTTGAATGCTAGAGCAGTCTTCAATACATTGCAAAGCAATGCATTGGAGACCTCTCTAGCATTCAAGAGGTTAAAAACTCTATTCAAGTGCAGTGGATTTTAAGAACTTTTATTTGTCCCTTATTGTACAGTTGGTTTACTCCAGAATAAAACCAGGTTGCTTTAATACATATGAGCCATTGATGTAACTGAATAAATTATCAAGAGCAACACCAAAGTATTTTATTTACACAGATAATGTATAAACAAATATAACGATGTTTAAACAAACATTAATGTGAGTTTTATTGCTGTGGAGCAATGTGATACACTTATATACCCACCACACAGTCTGATGTCCTAAAAAGAGGGACACCAGGGTGTGAAAGAGGGACAGAGGGATTGGGGCTCGAAGAGGGACACTTGGGAGGTACGCTTATACCCAGCATTGTTCCATTACCCACTGGTAGCCATAGAACCCCTCATACACTGCCCGATAACCTTGCTCTTCTAGCCCCTATTAGCCACACATCCACTGTCTGATACTCCAGTGGTTTGCCACCGGTAGCACCAGGCCCACACATGAACTGATATCTCAGTCTTCTTCTACTGGCAACTGGTATCCATAGAACCATACATACACTGTGTGATACCCCATCATTGTTCCACTGGTTACCTGTAGCCAATCATACACTGTCTGATTGCTGGCATTTTTCCATTGCCCGCTGGTAGCCACAGAACAAAGCAAATAAACTTTATGATACCACAGCCTTGTTCCACTGGCCACTGGTAGCCACAGCCATGTTTCTCTGCCCAGATTCCCCAAATACACTGTGTCCAACCTTCTACAACTGCCTACTGGTCGCCACAGATTCTCCTCATACATTGTGCCCATACATTGTTCATCCCTACCAGCCTTGTTCTCCTGCCCACTGGAAGCCACAGATTCCCCACATACACTGTGTGTGCCCCCCCCTCGCCCACTGGTATCCACAGATTCCTCACATACACTATGTGATTCCCAACTGCATTTTACCTCTGCCCACTGATAGCCACAGATTCCATACATACATTATGTGACCCCCCCAACAACCTTATTCCCCTAACCACTGGTATCCACAGATTCTCTACATACACTATATAACTCCCCTAGCCTTGCTCCCCTGCTCACTGGTAGCCACAGATTCTTTACATACACTATGTGACCTCTCCCAGCCTTATTACCCTGTCCACTGGTAGCCACTGATTCCCCACATACACTGTGGACCCCACCAGCCTTATTATCCTGCCCACTGAAAGCCACAGATTCTACACATACACTATATGGCCACCACCATCCTTATCCCAATACCCACTGGTAGCCACTGATTCCCTAAATAAACTGTGTGACCCCACCAGCCTTGTTCCCCTGCCCTCTAGTAGCCAGCCCACAAATTCTCCACATATATAATGTGACACCCACCAGCCTTGTTTACCTGACACTGGTAGCCATATATTTCCCCCATCTATACTTTCTCTCATACCTTCTCTTCTGCTCTGCCCCATTCTGCTTTCTGTTTCAGTGTAGAGCCATGGGCTCCACACTGCCTCCTCTGGTACTTCAGGTGCATGTTGATGACCTCATCTCAAAGCACCAGGAAGTGCTAGAAGAGCCAGTGTGGAGCGGATGGCTGTGGGCTGAAGCTGAGAACAGAGTAAGGCAGCAGCATGCTGTTCCAAGCTATATATACCCACAAGCTGCTGGGCAACAGCCAGCCAGACTCAGGATAAACAGCAGGAAGAGTGAGTCTGCTGACTGATATTCGGAGCTGCCCACTGACACTCGGGGCTTCAGCCCCCTTAGCCCACCCCTAGCAACGCCCCTGGGGTACACAACGCATTGCAAAGCAATGCGCTGCATACCCCTCTGGCACTCAAAGGGTTAAGTAAGGAGAAGTTACTGCTCCCATTGGGTGATTCAATGGGGGAGTGATTTAAATCATGCAGGGAGTTGGCCTGCCTCCACTATCCAGCCTGCCCACCACTATCTAAGTAACTGAAAAAACAAAATGGCTGCCACTCGCTCCTACACCACAGACACAAACACATCAGACAAAAAACACACACTCGCACACACTCAATCACACACTCACACTCTCACACACACAGTCATACACACTCATACACACAATAATTCACACACTCACATTTTCTCACTCACACTCACACTCTCAATCCCACACACTCAATCCCACACACTCACACTCTCACACACTCACACTCTCTCACTCACACTCTCACTCAATCACACTCACTCACACTCATACACCCTCACACTCATACACACTCACACACTCTCACTCAATCACACACACTCACACAGTCACTCACTCTCGTACTCACACCCCGAGAGCCAGCACGATCCACCTTCCACCATAGTCTGACTCACACCCCGGGAGCCAGCACGATCCACCTTCTACCATAGTATTTGCAATTCCCACAGGCATTTCAACTACATGAATGAATGCCACTCACTCACACACACTCACTCACACCCCGGAAGCCAGCATGATCCACTTTCCACCATAGTATGTGCAATTTCCACATGCATTTCAACTATATGAATGAATGCCACAGTGGAGGCATAAGTACAAACACAAACTCATAACAATGACACATAAGTCACCCCCTTATGACTCACTTCTGTGTGTGCATGTGTGTCTCTGTGTGTGCCTGTGTGTGCCTCACTGTGTGTGTGTTGGATGTCTGTATTACACTCTATGTGTCTGCATGTTGTGCATTGCATGTATGTATGTATGTATGACTGTGTAGATCTTTATTCATCTCAGTGAATGCGTGTGCATTTGCGTGTGTGTCTCTGTGTGTGTGTGCGCATTAATTCCCTATATATCCTGACGGGCAACGCCGTCCCACATTGCTAGTATATATATATATATATATATATATATATATATATATATAAAAGAATAAACCTCATTGCATAAATTATGGTACTTCACACACAGAACATAATTTATGTCTCCTCAGAAAACAAACACACATTGAACAGAATGCCTCATTACATCATTTATGTCTCATTAGGAGACACAACTCCCAATGGGTGATTCAATGGGGACATTACTGCTCCCATTGGGTGATTCAGTGGGGGCATGTTTATCATACAGGGAGTTAGCCCGCCCCCTCCAGCCCGCCCACCACTATCCAACTGACAAAAAATCTAGCTGCCACTCGCTCCTGAAGTAGGGGATATCAGTAACCTCTCCTGGTCGACACACACTCTCACTCAGGATCAGGACCCCACAAACACAGTGTCACCTCCCACAGATAATTGTAACCCTCCATACACTGTGTTTCAGTACGAGGGTGTAATGTTTCCATAAAATACAAACTCAGGGATAAACTTAATAGCAGCTCTTTTATTTAACTCTTTTCATCTCTTCAGTCAAACTCACTAACTGTCAGTTTTCAACTGTCACTCATCCACTTCCTGCTTCCTTATTCCCGCCCTTTCTCCTTAAAGGGAAAGAGATGCTTTGCTGTATGTTACAGAGGGCAAGCCTCAAACACCACTTTCTATTTGTTCCCTCAGCATATTGCTACGTTGCCTCCACTGAAGAGCCACTGTGTGTTATATTACTATGTTACCTCAGCTTAAGTAAGGAGTTACTGTTCCCATTGGGTGATTCAATGGAGGAGTGATTTAAATCATTCAGGGAGTTGGCCTGCCTCCACTATCCAGCCCGTCCACCACTATCCTAGTGACTGAATAAACAAAATGGCTGCCACTCACTCCTACACCACAGACTCACATACAAGCCACACACACACACACACACAAGCCACACACGCACACACACCAAAGCCACACACACACAGAGTCCCCAGGGGTCCCTCCACCAACCTGAGGCACACAATGAGCTGATCCAACACAGGGAGGGCGGGATCGGCTCCAATGTATCTTCATTTCTGGTATCCGCAACACAACAATGCTTTCAGCTCCTGGTGCACAATGTGCTTCTGCTGCAGGAAGCCCAGCTGCTTCATGTAGCTTGGAGGCAGGCAGGCCCAGTACCAAATCTTTCATGTTCCCCCTTCATGAAGCACAACACTCCACCCCGCAACAGCCCAGTCTTGCGGCCCTTTAAGGAGCTCTCTACAAGCAGCAGCTGGATGCAGCTATTACTCGTGGCTGAGGGGCTGGAGACAGAACATGCTGGGGCCACTCTTACACACAAGCTTCTTCACCACCGCTCTCTGCCCACTGTCACACACCTGCACTGTGTAAGTACCCTGGCACAAAAAATATACATGCCGCACTATAGCTGCTCCAACCACACACACCATCCCTGCTCCAAAACACACACACCATCCCTCCTCAGTTCCAGCTCTCGGTGCCCGGGCTGTGTCCCTAGTAACGGTCTTGGCCGAGGCCTGGGGCAGGAGGTGTATTCCTGGGCAGGGAGCCGGGCCGGCGGTTGTCTGGCAGCCTCTGAGTGTGCATGTACAGAGACAGACACAGAATGGAAGAGGCGGCTGGAGCTGAAAGGGTGCTGGGGATAATGGGGCCATTAGTCCAGCAACAACTGGAGAGGTACAGCCTGAAAGCCATCACTTGCACCTCCAATGCATTCCACTTCAGGGACTGTGGACTCCATGACTCTCGCTACATACTGGGACAGCTGGTTAACCCTTTCAGGATTAAGCAACACAATGAGCAATGCCTTTCCTACCCCTCTGGCACTTACAGGACCGTAATAATATCTATATGTGTGTGTGTGTGTGTGTGTGTGTGTGTGTGTGTATGTAAGCATGTATGTACATGTGTATGTATGATCAATGTCTGTATATGTCACTGTATCTGTGTGTGTCTATGTATGTGTCCAATATGATTCTTTCTGCTTCACAAAGTACACACAAAAAAAACATCATCAGCCAATACAGCTAAATGAAATGTACACTACAAACAAACACAAAAAAATATTACAAAATATCTTCAACATGCCACCTACAACATTTAAAACAAAAAATGCTACATAACACATACCCTACTACAATGACGGGCAAGGCCATCACATATTGCTAGTGTGTATATATTTATATATATATATACTGAAACATACATCCATACACAACAGCCTATATATAATCTAGTACATATACACATACACATACAAACATATACATGCATGCATACCTACATGTACATATATGCATATAAACATATAGAATAGCACACCCACAAATATATGCCTAAATGTATTGGAGTATGGGAAAGCATCTGTCTGTATGCCATGCTAATATACTAATAATAATATTGAACCTGTCATTAGAATGCATTTTAACATGTGGATACATATGAAGAGTAAGAAAATGATAGAGGGGTCATGTGAAACTTTGATAGTGGGACAGAAAACCCAAATCAACATTTAGTCCTCTATTTTTGCTATTAAAAAATATGATCATTCTGGCTTCAAAAGTTTTCATATAACCCTTCAATAAAACTAAAAATGTAATATTCTACAAAATCTGTAAACTTATGGACACGACGGTGGCATGTACCAATGGCACAATCCACACCGCACTCTACAAAAAGCCCACAGACAGATGCAGTCACCTTCACAGCACCAGCTTCCACCCCTCCCATACTAAACAGGGCATCATCTACAGCCAAGCTACTAGGTACCATCGAATTTGCTCTGACCCTAATAACAGTAATGCACATCTAAATATAATCCTAGTCTAAGAGACAAAAAGGCTACAAATCAAGGATTATTACCAAGCAAATCCACTCTGCTCTAAAAATGCCACACGTGCACTTGATACTGTACAGGGAGAAAAAAATCTCTACATGGGTACCACTCATTGTCACATACAACCCAACTCTGGAAGAAATACATAAAATTATTAAAGATCTACAACCAGTGCTAACAGATGATGAGACTCTGAAAAATATCTTCTCTGAAACCATTTTGGCTTTTAGACAACCACCAAACCTTCAACAAAAATTAATCAACAGGAAACTACACACGGATTAGAAGAATACAGAAAAAGGTACCAGACAATACAAGAAACCTCGTTGCAAACTGTGCCAGCACATATGCCCAGACAACAAAGCCATGCGCAACAGCAAAACCTACAGTATTAACCCCTTCAGTGCCAGAGGCTTGGGCCATTTCCTGTACCCTGCAGGCCAGACACTTTTTCAGCATTTTTGCTATCCTTCTGTTTATGCTTGATTTCCTCTGGGGATTTTTAGTTAAATATTGAAAACTATACATTGTTTTTTTCAGAACGAATTGACCTTTCTCATGGTACCTTACATGAAGAGAATTTTACATCGTGCAAAAAGCTATGATGTCATAATGACAAAAAAAAGTGAAAATTTACTCATTTTGCTAAAATCACATAATATGTATCAAAAACATTTACCTTGATTGAAAAAGTTTCAATTATTTGAAAAAGCCCCGAGTCCCCCTAGTAAAAAAATATCAAATTTGTATAGTTTTACCTAAGTCCATGGCTAGCGTAGAGCCCTAATTACCAGCATCGCAAAATGACATTTTCAACTTTATAAACTAATATGCGCATTCTAGGGTTTTTGTGGTAAAACTACCCTAAAACAGTGGAATAACTATATAAAACTATATATTTCTGAAAAGTAGACAACCTGCCGCATCTAATGAGAGATAACTTGCCTTCTTACCCCAAGCCTGGTGTGCACAAATGCCTCCAGTAGATGGCGTTAATGAAAAAAAGGCATTTTCTTACATTTCTGCCCCTTCAAATGTACTAAAATGCTTGAAAACCATGGCATTTCCAACTGTATTCATTAGCTAGTGCTCCTAGGAGAAAAATGACACCCCGTTGGTATGAGTTTAACTACCTCAGGGGGCGCTAGAAGTGCAAAACGACACCTACTACAACCTCAAATTTTTCTAACATTTTCTCAAACATTACTTGTCTGTACACAAATGGTTATAACAACTACAGAAGTGAAGAAAGGGTATACAAACCATACCATTTTGAAAAGAAGACACCCTGCCGCATCTAATGATGGGTGACTTGCCTTGTTACCCCAAGCCTGGAGTGCACAAATGCCTCCAGAAGGTGGCGCTAATGAAAAAAAAGGCATTTTCTTACATTTCTGCCCCTTCAAATGTACTGAAATTTGTGAAAACCATGGCATTTCCAACTGTATTCATTAGCTAGTGCTCTTAGGAGAAAAATGACACCCCATTGTTATGAGTTTAACTACCTCAGGGGGCGCTAGAAGTGCAAAACGACACCTACTACAACCTCAAATTTTTCTAACTTTTTCTCAAACGTTACTTGTCTGTACACAAATGGTTATAACAACTACAGAAGTGAAGAAAGGGTACAGAAACCATACCATTTTGAAAAGAAGACACCCTACCGCATCTAATGTTGGGTGACTTGCCTTGTTACCCCAAGCCTGGAGTGCACAAATGCCTCCAGAAGATGGCGCTAATGAAAAAAAAAAAAGGCATTTTCTTACATTTCTGCCCCTTCAAATGTACTGAAATTTGTGCAAACCATGTCATTTCCAACTGTATTCATTAGCTAGTGCTCTTAGGAGAAAAATGACACCCCATTGGTATGAGTTTAACTATCTCAGGGGGCGCTAGAAGTGCAAAACGACACCTACTACAACCTCAAATTTTTCTAACATTTTCTCAAATATTACTTGTCTGTATACAAATGGTTATAACAACTACAGAAGTAAAGAAAGGGTACACAAACCATAGCATTTTGAAAACAAGACACCCTGCCGCATATAATAATGGGTGACTTGCCTTGTTACCCCAAGCCTGGAGTGCACAAATGCATCCAGAAGGTGGCACTATAGGAAAAAAATGGCATTTTCTTACATTTCTGCCCCTTCATCTGTACAGAAATCTGTGAAAACCATGGAATTTCCAACTGTATTCATTAGCTAGTGGTCTTAGGAGAAAAATGATACCTCATTAGTATGAGTTCACCTACCTTAGGGGGAGCTACAAGTACCAAACTACACCTACTGCAACCTCCAATTTTGCTAACATTTTCTCAAACATTACTTGTCTGTACAAAAATGGTTATAACAACTAGAGAAGTGAAGAAAGGCTACACAAACTATACCATTTTGGAAAGAAGACAACCTGCCACATCTAATGAGGAGTCACTTGCCTTTTTACCCCTAAGTTAGTTGGCACAACTATTTCCAGAATGTGGTGCTAGAGGAAAAAAAACAAACATTTGTTTTGCACATCAGTCACTTCAAAGATACTAAAATGGTTCAATGGAGTGGGATTTCCTAGGAGGACTTCTTGCCAGCCTAAGAAAAATGGTACCCCACTGCTGTGGGTTGACATACCAATTTACGCTACAGGACTGTAGCTACCAGTGAAACAGAAATGGGAAAGCAAACAGTGTATGTGTGATTTTATGGCTAACAGATGAAAGAAGCTAGGGCGTCAGCCGGTGTACGTGCGGACCTGTGACTACAAGTGTAACAACTTAGGTGGGAGGGTGAGGGATTAGGCAGTGTGTCTGGGTATGAGCAGAGGAGCAAGGATGGTGGTGATGGTGGGGCAGTGTCTGATAGTTTGTATGGGAGATCTGTGACTACCAGTGTGCATTGTATGTCCCCTCATACAAAGCACTGTGTTGGACCTCCCCTCCTGTGGCACGTGCATTTTTTGGGGGGTTTTCCCACAATATTTTTGTGTAGACCTCGTTGGGGGCATCAGAACCCATACAATGAGGTATAAATAAAAAATAAAGAGGGAAAAAAATCCTTTGTGTGCCACAGGGGTGTCCAGTGGATTGCAAAGCAATGCATTTGGGCCCCTGTGGCACACAAAGGGTTAATTTTTTGCAAAGCAATGCACTGGATCCTTGTGGCACTCAGAGGGTTATTTTTTTCTTTTATCATTACTTGGTAATCAGAGCTTGTTGGGGGGCCATCAGGTCCTGATGGCCCCCCAACAATCTCTGATAACGAAGTAATGATAAATGCCCTGTGTGTGCCGCAGAAGGGGGCTGCATTGGCCCCCCCTTGTGGCACAAACAGGGTTCATTTTTTTTCTTTACATTTTTTTTTTATTATGGACCTCATTGGGGGGTATCAGGACCCCTCTGATTCTCCCCAATGAGGTCTTAAAAAAAAAAAAAAAAGGAATCAAAATAAATGTCCCTGTGAGTGCCACAGGGGTCTCCAGCGCATTGCAAAGCAATGCATTGGACCCTTCTGGCACTCAGAGGGTTAATTTTTTTTTTTTATTATTACTTTGTAATCAGAGCTTGTTGGGGGGCCATCAGGACCAATCCTGATGGCCCCCCAACAATCTCTAATAACAAAGGAATGATAAAAGCCCTGTGTATGCCACAGGAGGGGGGTGCATTGGACCCCCCTGTGGCACACACAGGGTTAATTTTTTTTTTATTTTTTTTATTTTTTTTAATAATAGACCTCATTGAGGGGCATCAGAACCCCCCCGATCCCCCCAATGAGGTCTTGCAAAAAAAAAAAAAAAGAAAAGAAGTAACTCTGTGAGTGCCGCAGGGGTCTCCAGCACATTGCAAAGCAATGTGCTGGGGACCCCTGCGACACTCACAGGGTTACTTGTGACCGCATTTTAGCTGTTACTTGTGACAGCATTTTAGCTGTCAAATGTAAGAGCGTGGCACAGCAGGTACAGCTGTGCCCACTCTTATATTGCACCCACCTGGCACTCTAGGGGTTAAAGGATCATACTCCTGCACATCTAGCAATGTGGTATATATGATACATTGCACCAAATGCCACCTAGGGTGCTACATTCGGGAAACCACCCAGCAATTTAATGGCAAAATGAAAATGCACAGACATTCCATCAAACATCACAAAGAAGGATCCCACTGCACCCCTGTGGGACACCATTTTACCCAGCCTGACCAGTTAATTAACAACCTAAAAATCAGAGTGCTCAAAGGAAACTTTAGAAATACCCAAGAAAGAAAAACTTTTGAAACCACAATGATCATATTTTTTAACAAAAAAATTCTTAAATTTGGTGTTCAGTTAGTAACTGAGACTGCAGGTCTATATAAGAATACGTGTACAATAATACAAGAGCAAAATGTCTCAGAGCGGTAATGATTTACAGTTAATAACCACCCACTGAGCACAAAGTAGACCAGTTCAGTCTGAAAATCGAGCCCAAATACAGAATACCGATCATGAAATTAGTACTTAACTTTTATTGTTATATAATTTAAAACACACAGTATTTTGCTGGATTTACGACAGTGTAACATAAAACCCACCAGCTGGATGACACAGCCGATCAGCCGCTAGCCCTGCGGTATGATTGAGTGCTCACTCTGCTGGCTCACTAAAAACAGCACATAAGGGGTGATGCGAATGCGTGCCTTTGGTGTGATACTTGTACTTTACTATTCCTCCCACTATAGGTCATTGAAGTAATTGTTACTAGTTCTTATTGAAAAGTAGCTTTTCTAACTTCCTATCTGCATTTCCATCAGTGTATCTCCTAAAGTTGTATTTATTGATTGCTGGAGTAAATGTGATCAGTTATTTTTGAGAAAGCTGTGCTAACCCTTCCTATATGTATTTAAACCAATATATCTATATAAAAGTAAAGGAAGAAGAAAAACTATCAGTACTAGCGCTCTCAAAAATAGAGAGCACTACGTTAAACCGGGAACAACCCTAGATCTTTACTAGAAAGTGGATAGACAGAGAAGAAGCATCACTATTATAGATAACTAGCTATCTAATCAGTTTTCCTTTTTAATTCTAGTTGCTGTTTAAGCTTTCAATTTTTAATTTCTATCACTAGCCTAAAGTTTACACATTCGCAAGCCAGTTAACCTTTCCAATGTGACCCTACACGTATCGCCGTGCAGATTACAGCTTCATCAGGGGCTAAACAGTGTTACTGAACATGTTTCACCACCGGCTATTTAAACCCCTCAATCTCCGGGTGTCTAGTCACTCGTCCAATCACAGGGCTCTAATTGTATTTGATTGACAGCTAATTTGTCCTCTAAGGTAAGCTGTAATTTATCTCAGTATCAGTGCAGGATCTATGGTATTTGATGTAGACTCAAAGGCAGTCTATATCATTTCGATACATATTAGTTTCTCTGATAACATGCCAGACAAAACACCATCATGCATATTTATTCAAAATTAGTGAGATCTGTTGGTGGTAAAAACATAGGCACATATTTGACTACCTTTATTAATAAACTCCAAACTGTTAATAATCTGAAAGTTCATTTTTGAGTTTCAAAGGAACCCCTTTTGGTAGGAGTAAACTTTTATTATAATTCAATCTTACAGTTATATCAGAGATACAGATTACTCAGGAATGAAGGGATGGAATGTAAACCCTTCATTTAACCCATAAGGGGTTTTAGGTTGTAACCGGAAAATCCATTTAGCCTCAACTTGTAGAAGCTTCTGGTCTATGTCTCCCTTTCTTTGGTTTAAAGTGATTTTTTAAATGCCTTGAAAACAAAGCACCTTGGCATTGCCTTGATGTAGTTCATTCACATGGCGTGCCACTGGTTTGTCACATCCATGCCTGATGTCACCCATATGTTCAAGGACCCTCCTTCTTAGTTCATGTTTAGTCTTACCCACATACTGCATGCCACATATGCATGTGAGTAGATAGATTACTCCTATGGATTTGCAGTTTATAAATTGTTTAATTGCAAACCTGTTTTGGGTACTGTTGCTCTTAAAAGTTTTCCCTTTGATTGCATACTGACATGCCTGGCAATCTCCACATGTATAGAATCCTGTAAGATCATTTGCCAGCCACGTTGTATTAGTTGGTTTTTGAAAATGACTCTTTACTAGGAGATCTTTTAAGTTTTTATTTCTCCTACATGTCACTTTTGGCGTAGGACCCACTGCATGGTATAATTCAGGATCTTGAGTCAATATATGCCAGTGGTCCTTCAGGATCCCTAGTATTTCCTTATGTTGATTATTGAAGGTGCCAATTAATCTAATCTCTTGTGGGCCTTGACGTACTTGATATGGTTGTTTAAAAGATCATCTCTATCAGAGGTGAGTGCCCTATGATAGGCTCTTTTCAATATTCTGTTGCTATAGACTCTTTCTTTAAATCTGAGTTTCAGATCTGCTGCCTCTTTTTTAAAGTCATCTACATTGCTGCATATTCTACGTAATCTCAGATATTGTCTGATAAGTATTGAATGTTTAAGTGGTTCAGGATGCGCACTTTCGGCTGACAGTAGGCTATTAGTTGCCGTTTCTTTTCTGTACAGCGTGGTCATTATTTTATTGTACTTACCTCTTTTAATTGTTATATCCAAAAATGGAAGTTCTTGATGACTTATATAAGATGTTACTTTCAGATTAATTTCATTGTTATTGAGGGCTACAATAAAGTTCTTAAATTCATCTTCTTTCCCTGTCCATATAATGATTACATCAGCTATGAACCTGAGCCATAGGGGGATCTTTTCAGAAAAGGTAGACATAGTTTCATTAAAAACCAGTTGGTCCTCCCACCACCCTAGAAATAGATTGGCATACGTGGGGGCACAGGTGCTCCCCATTACAGTCCCCTGTTGTTGGTGAAAGTATTTGCCATAGAACAAGAAATAATTGTGCGTCAGCACAAATTCCAGTAATTGTAGTATAAGTTGGTTGTGGGCTCTAAGTTGTTCACCTCTTGTACACAAAAAATATTCTACTGCTTTTAGACCAATTTGATGTAGAATACTAGTATATAAAGATTCTATATCTAAACTGGCTAGATAACGGTCCTGTTCCAAATATATGCCCTACAAACGTCTTAGGGCATCTTGTGAGTCTTTGATGTATGAGGGTAGAGTCACAACAAAGTGTCTTAGCACATTATCTACATAATTACTGCACTTCTCAGTCAGATTCCCAATACCAGACACTCTAGGTCTGCCTGGAGGTTTTTTATAATTTTTACGAATTTTGGGAATTATGTAGAAAGTTGCTGTTACTGGAAATTCTGTCCAAAGGTAATCATGTTCTTTTTTGTCAATAGTCCCATATTAAGTCCATGTTCCAAAATAGGTTTTAATTGTTTCTTGAACTCTTCAGTGGGATCCTTGCTCAGTTTTTTTTATAGCAGGCCCTGTCACTGAGTAATCTCTCACATTCCACCACATAATATTTCTCAGACAAAATCACTATGTTACCTCCCTTATCGGATGGTTTTATTACTATAGTGTTGTCAGTCATTAGTTCTTTCAACGCTATACGTTCCTTTTTATTGAGATTATTTGAAAAGTGTGCTCAGTGGGTGGCGATTTGCTCTTGTATTATTGTACACATATTTTTTAACAGCAAGAATAGAGGACTAAATGTTGATTTGGGTTTCCTGTCCCACTATCGAAGTTTCATACGACCCCTCTATCATTATCTTACTCTTTATATATATATCCACATGTTAAAATGCATTCTAATGAGAGGTTCAATATTATTATTAGTATATTAGCATGGCATACAGACAGATGCTTTCTCATATATATGTGGGTGTGCTATTTTATATGTGTATATGGGTTTATGTGCATATATGTACATGTAGGTATGCATGCATGTAGATGTTTGTATGTGTATGTGTATATGTACTAGTATATATATATAAGCTCTTGTGTATGGATGTATGTTTCAGTATGTATTCCTACATTTGGGTGTATGCATTTATGTATGTATATGTGTGTGCTCATAAGTATGTGTTTATGTACATATGTATATATACTATATGCATATATATTTGTGGGTGCGTATATAGACACATTGTATGTGTATGTGTGTGTAGGTGTGCATGTATGTGTATATGTATATAAATGTATGTATTTATATATGTGTAGATGTGTTTATGTATATGTGTGTGTATGTATGTATGTATATGTGTATATATATATATATATATATATATATATATATATATATACACCCTGTTCCAAATTATTATACAAATGATATTTTTCTCATTTACCTAAATAATTGATGTAAATAACAGTCAGCATAATTCTCATGTTTTCAACTATTAAGAGTACAAATCAAATTTTATTGAACAAACCTCCTAATGATAACAGTATTTTTTTTAAACATAAAAAACTTACAATGCACTGTTCCAAATTATTACGCACAGTAAGTTTCAAAACACTTTATAGGTTGTAAAGAACTGAAAATTGTCATTTGTTGTGTTTGCAGCATATTTACTGAAATCAAAAGCTATTTCATTCAAACTTTTAACAACATTTTAACTTTTTAAACATTTTAACAGGTCACGTTACATTTCAACATAGGACCCCTTATTTGATAACAGCTTCACAAGTCTTGCATCCATTGAACTGAGTTTTTGGACAGTTTCTGCTTGAATTTGTTTGCAAGATGTCAGAATAGCCTCCCAGAGCTGCTGTTTGGATGTAAACTGCCTCCCACCCTCATAGATCTTTTACTTGAGGATGCTCCAAAGGTTCTTAATAGGATTGAGTTCATGGGAGGATGGAGGCCACACCATGACTTTCTCTCCTTTTATCCCCATAGCAGCCATTGATGCAGAGGTATTCTTTGCAGCATGAGATGGTGCATTGTCATGCATGAAGATGATTTTATTACAGAAAGCATAGTTCTTCCTTCTGTACCAGGGAAGAAAGTGGTCAGTCAGAAACTCCACATACTTTGCAGAGGTCATCTTTACACCTTGGGGGACCCTAAAGGGGCCGACTAGCTCTCTTCCCATGATTCTGGCCCAAAACATGACTCCACCACCGCCTTGCTGACGTCGCAGCCTTGTTGGAACAGTGTGGCCGTCCACCAACCATCCACTACTCCATCCATCTGGACCATCCAGGGTTGCACGGCACACATCAGTGAACAGGACTGTTTGAAAATTAGTCTTCATGTATTTTTCTGCCCAATGCAGCCGTTTCTGCTTGTGAGCATTGGTTAGTAGTGGCCGAATAGAAGGTTTATGCACAGTTGCAAGACTCTGGAGGACTCTACACCTTGATGTCCGTGGGACTCCAGAGGCACCAGCAGCTTCAAATATCTGTTTGCTGCTATGTAATGTTATTTTAGCAGCTGCTCTCTGGATCCGATGCATGGATCTGGCAGAAATCTTCCTCAATGTGCCTTTATCTGCACGAACCCGTCTGTGCTCTGTATCAGCCACAAATCTCTTAATAGTGCGATGATCACGCTTAAGTTTTCGTGAAATATCTAATGTTTTCATACCTCGTCCAAGGCATTGAACTATTTCACTCTTTTCGGCAGCAGAGAGATCCTTTTTCTTCCCCATATTGCTTGAAAATGGTGCTCTGCTTAATAATGTGGAACACCCACCTTTAGTAGTTTTTCCTTAAATTGGGCTTACCTGGCAATCTAATTATCACAGGTGTCCGAGATTGTTTTCAGTGATCAAAAGAGCCCTGAGACACAATGCCATCCATGAGTTAAACTGAAAAACAAAATATTTAATCTTTGTGACACTTAAATATTATTTGCATAATACTTTGGAACAGGGTGTATATGTATATTTGTGTGTATTGTGTGTATGTATGTATGTACACATATGGGCGCAAGTTGTATATAGGCCTGAATGCACATGCTGGATTGTTGGATTGGAATTCTAGCATTCTTAACATGTGCAATCTTTTTTAACTCTCTCCACTCCATTACCATCTCCTGCATTTTTTTTCTCTCTGCCCCCCACCCCACAATCCTTACAAAAGGTATTTACGACCCTCTGCAAGAAGATTGTAGATTCTCTTGTCTTATCTGCAGTCATGTTTTTTAACCCCAGCACACAGTTAAACTTTTAATTTTATGTATCACTGTGAATTCTGTGTCCTTTTACTCAGAAATTGTCATGGTTCCCAGAGAAGTTCAAGAGTCAGTACGGTATAGTTAAATGCAAATTATCGACAACCGAAAGGTAAGCAAAATATATACAATATATACAGCAGGAACAAGCAGATGGTTACAGGCCAGCGAGCTCTGCTATCAGGAATAGTAGGCTGCCGAGCCTGACCAATCTGCTGGAGACTAGTAGTAGTAGACTACTGGTAGTCTCTGCTGGAGCCAGAAGCAGGAACACAGGATCTTGATCCTGCGTAGCGGGCGTACCGACTCAAGCCTGCAGTCAGTAGGGAGCGATATCTGACTCACGCCTGCAGTCAGAATGGGAAATAGATAGCTGACTCACCTGCAGTCAGTATCAGAGCTGGTCTACCAGAGCCCCAGGTCTGCGCTAGGTCGGGTGTCTGCTAGGTACAAGGAACAAACATAAGAGTAGTCAGACAGAGCCACAAGTCAGCACCAGAGGGGGTAGTCAGACAACCCAGGTCATACACAGTTCAGGTAGTCAGCCAGAGCCACAGGTCTGCACCAGGTTGGGTGTCCACTATAGGGATAAGCAAAAGAATAGTCAGACAGAGCCACAGGTCAGCACCAGGTTGGATGGAAGACTAGCCAGATCATACACAGAGACCAAGGTAGTAGAACTGCTATGAACAATAACGCAAGGGCAACTGAGTCAGGACTCAGTCTGCCTTTTAAACCCCTACACAGGAAGTATGTAGGAGAAGCAGCTCAGAGGGAGGAAGTAGGTAGGAGGAAGTAGGTAGGAGGAGACTACAGGAAGCAAACACTTAAAACAGAGGTCTGCTGCATGCTTGAAGCCTCGCGCCTGTAGATGATGCTGAAACCAAGGTAAGCTGTAACAGAAATGCTTTAGACTTGAGAAAGAGATGTTCTCCCGAAAGCTTGTCAATCCAAAATTGTGTTAGTCCAATAAAAAAAGGTTTACAAGATACTAATTTTGTTTGTTATTTTCCATCTCTCTCTATATATATATATATATATATATATATATATATATATATATATATATATATATATATCAGATACCCACGGGATCCTTTCAACTAGTGTTCACATATCACTGACATATCGCATACAGGGATACTGGTTTGTCCCTGCTCAAGCAAACTCCGGTATCAGATATCCAAACAAATAAAGAGATGATCTGATGTATTCAAAGGATATCAAATTTATTGTCTGTTCACTGCAAATCTCGTTCTCTATCTCTGCTTCATCAATGACCTGCTTGTAATTTGGGTTATTTGGAGGGTTGTCCGTTAGCTGCGAATCTCGTTCTTGATCACCGCTTCATCTATGACCTGCTTGTAATTCTGCTTGTAATTTGGAAGGGTGATTTGGAAACATTTAACTTTTTTGTCAAGTTTGAACAATAATCTGTGGAATATCAAAATTACATATAATTTTCACCCTCCTAGGATGGTCTTCTTGGACTTGGAACTGGCTGTGGGGGACAATTTTAATATTATTACTAAGACCCACTGTGGATACCAATAGTTATTTAGAGTATAACAGTTCTCACCACAAACGATGGTTAGATAACATTCCCTACAGCCAGTTCTTGAGACTTAGAAGAAATTGTAGTAATCTATCAGATTATGAAGTACAAAGTCGGTTTTTATTTGCTAGATTTAGAGAAAAGGGATACCCACATAACATCATTAAGAAATTCTTTGAAAGAGCTGAAAAGACATCAAGACAGCAGATGATAAAAAACAAGGTGAGGTCCTTATAAGTAAAAAGAAGAAACAAGTAAAAGGTTAAATACAAATAAAGGGATGGATATGTTTAGTTTCATTACCCAATATAATGTGGCTCATAAAGATATTCTGAAGATTTTAGAGTCACACTGGCCTATTTTAAAATATGACCCAATATTAAAAAACCTGTTACCAAAGAACCCTAAAGTAATCTTCAGACGTGCAAAAAACCTTAAAAAATAGTGCAGCCCCTAGCAAACTGAGAAGGACATCTAATATTAGAACCACAGCTGGAAACCCTGTGTTGAAATATGGGTCCTATAAATGTGGACACTACAGATGCATGACTTGCAATTATATACAACATAAGAAGAGTTCATTTAATTCCAAACCACAGGAGAACACTTTGAAATGAAACACCATATGACATGTAATAGTGAACATTTAGTCTATCTTATATATTGGTAGAAAGACACAAAAGTTGCGGACCCAATTTGGTCAACATATACGAAATGTCGAGAAGGGGTATCAACTACATATGGTCTCAAGGCACTGTACACTCCAACATGAAATGGATCCTACAATTTTGAAGATAACTCCCATTGAACAGACACCTAATTATTTTCACTATCATAGAACTCAAAAACTCATCAATAGAGAATCCTTTTGGATATTCAAGATGAGTACACTGAGTCCTCAAGGTCTGAATGAGTGTTTGGAGAATACACAATAATCACTATATACATTTTCAGTTTTATACTAGTTTATATATTTACTCAGTTTTTCACTTTATACACTCTAACATGGCATATATTTTATGTACTTTAGATCATGTTTATAATATAAGCTAATAGGTATGTGAATTATGTGTTTGCGGATGTGTTGTTTTTTGGATACTCTTTCAGTGGGATTAATTATAGACTGTTCATAGGTAGTCATCTGCCAATTGTATGCTGATTGATCTTTAAAAATTCTTGGAATAGCAGAGTGCTGAAGGTATCAATCTTCACCAAAATTGTATATATAAAATATATAATATATACTACTAAAAATAGTATGTAAGGCCACATACATCACCTGTCCACTATATAAAATAAGATAAAGAACAGACCTGTGCTCCTCCATACCAATGAGTAAATGTGTGCCCTGACTTAGGCATATATAATAAAAAATGTGCATATTTTATATATATATATATATATATATATATATATATATATATATATATATATATATATATATACACATATATATCTGTTCTTTGTCTTGTATGTGCACATTGGGTTTTGGCCCAATGTTTCTTAAGGGGTTTGGAGAACCCTCCTATTCCTTGCTGCTATCTAGATGCCAGTTATTTAACACTTTATTATTTGTTTACCACATGTATATATTATGGTGGTTTAGCGCTGTGGGCCTTTTCTGTTTCTGCCTTTGTTTTCACAATTCTCCTTTGCTCATAAAAGCTGCTTTTCACCTATTTTCACTATAAATACACATATAATACACATATAATGATATTTCAAAGTTTCCTTTTTTCTTAAAGGGATAGTAATACTTCATTTTATCTTTATTTTATTTTGTAGGTATTAAAAAAACATGAAGAACGATATAAGTCTTATCTCTCAAACCTTTATGGTTTAAGAGATATTCACAAGCAAAGTATCCCCCCCACCCCGTTCAGCCAAATCATAAGGGAGGTGCCCAGGTAGACTGCAGAGAGGGACAATCTTCAATTAAAATAATGGAAAAAGCTGAAAAACTTGTCAAGGGGGGAAGGGCTTTCATTCTTTTCATACAAAGAAGATTGTCCCCTGCTGTTATCTGTCTGGTCTTACAACCAGATTCACATCTGAGAAGAGATGGCTTACACTAGGAAAAAGGGGCGGGAGGGGGAAACTTTGCTTGTGAATATCTCTTAAACCATAAAGGTTTGAGAGATAAGACTAATATCATTCTTCATGTTTTTTTTAATGCCTACAAAATAAAATAAAGTTAATACGAAGTATTACTATCCCTTTAAAGGTCCTTAAAGGCATGTTAATTGGCTTGCTTTGTATTTGAATATCTTGTCTGTTTAAAATTGCTATTCCTTATTTGGCCTGTGGGGGTGGTAAACACTGGCTTAAAAGTGGGATTGAAGGACCCACAATCCTCTTTTGCCGGTGCCCACATCCTGCAGGCCAGGGAAGTTTTGTACCAGGCAACTTTTCTCTTACACCTTTTAAATTAGTGGTGTGTTCCTTTGTTTTTAATTGCATACACTGTGTTACACAATTGGGTATGCGTTTCCTTATAACGTCTTCTACTGCTTTATCAAGATTTAGAATTTTAATTTATTTTAATGTTATATAGGAATTAAAGGGACACTAGAGTAGGTACTTGCCAGAACTTGAGATACCTTTACGGGGTTGGCAAGCTTACATTCTTTGGCCAAATGATGGACTAAATTCTCAGTCTTTAATAGTTTAGCAGGAGGCAAATATAGTTTTTGATACCTTTTATTGGCTAACTAAGAAGATTTAAATGCAAGCTTTCAAGACCTTAGGTCTCTTCCTCAGTCATGTTATACAGATAAATATGAAAACATCTCTCTTAAATACAGGTACACGTTGCATTGTGATGGAAGTATACAAAATCCAGTATCCCACAAGAGGCCAGAGGTGAGAAAGAAAAAAAAAAGTCAAACAAGAGAACAGGGTGCTCAAGTCACGCACTCATCAAACAGTGTGAAACTCTCCAAGCACAAGCATCCCTGTGAACCCCCCAAAAAGAGGGCCACAAAACCCAATGCACCCCCCAACATACCAGCAAACCTATAAATGGCACAAAGATGTATTAGACGGTAAACACGCACACACATGTATAAATACATGTGTCATTCACATATAGATGGGTCCAACCTAAATACCCAAAAAATTATGTATTTTTTGGCTGAAGCCATCAAATTCAAATTCAGTCACACCCAAATTCGATGAACTCTTTGTTAATATCCCAATTTTTAAGGGTAATAAGGTACAATTCTGATACTGAAAAGATGAGAATACAGTTACAGAATATGGCAGTATGTTTTCCAGAGAGAGGGTACCCTCAGAGTGTAATCCTTGAAAATACAAGAGATAAAACAGGAATTAAAATGCATCACCATTTAATACTTGAGAGACATAACACCAAAAAATATATATTAGTGATGGTGCCAAGTGGTAATGAACAGAAATTACAAACAAAAAAGAACACAAAGAAACCACCTATGAAGGTACACCTAATTCACTTTAATTATGTCATCATAATGAATGGCAAGCCTTCAATAGGACCCAACCCATAATACCCATAATACAACTTAAAAAAGAAAGAAAAAATATTCTTTTTTAGAGAAGTTAATTAAAATGAATAGAGGAAAATGAAACACAACAGAATATAAGGGAAAAATATGATTTCTCTAAATGTGTAATTCACAAAAACTCATGCACTGTTATCAAATGAATGGAGCATAATTCCATAATATAGTATCCTATATAATAATTCACTAAAACGTGTGTAACGCCGCGTCATGTGCAGTAGACACTGCTGCACCTGCTGCAGTCATACGAAGTAGAGACTGCCCGTGCCGCGGCTGATACAGAGCTGGACGCTCCTTTGGAGCTTCCAGCTCTGTATCAGCCGCAGCGTGGGCAGTCTCTATTGCGCATGACTGCCCTACGACTGGGTGGCAGTGGCACTGGGCCCACGTAACGAGCTCTTCAACTAGTATTTTTATATAGTACATTTTTGCTCAATATTATATATATATATATATATATATATATATATATATATATACACGTGGGTCTTATCACTAAAGTATTTATTGTTCACAAAAGGAAAATTACATGGTCAATGTTTCGGTCCAAAAGGACCTTTCTCAAGACAAACACTATTAGACTCACCTCCATCTTTACGCCCCAGCTCATCCCTGGTGTCCCTCGTGAGTATGGTGACGTCATCACTCAGGCGGCCGCTATTAGCTAGCCATCAGAGTGAATGTCTCCCATTGGACACAACGAGCAGCATGGATGACATGTGGCTGCTGACTAAGCGAGTCTGTAAAGTAACATAGTAACATAGTAAATTAGGTTGAAAAAAGACAAGTCCATCAAGTTCAACCTTCGCTTCATACCTCAGTAACTAAGAATTTTATAGCTTTCCTGCTACCAATTAAATTAGTCTTTATCAGACCTTCCTGATCTGCCTACTGATAAACATCATAACTCTGTATGTTCCCTTTTGAAAGAAATGTATCTAATCTTCTCTTAAATGTGTCCATTGTATCTGCCATAACTACCTCCCTGGGCAATGAATTCCACAATTTGACAGACCTTACCGTAAAAAAACCCTTCCTCTGCTGAAGTTTAAACCTCCTTTCCTCTAATCTCAAGAGGTGTCCCCTGGTCACCTGAGCAGGCCTTGGAATAAATAGCTCACCGCAGAGATCCTTGTATTGACCTCTCATATACTTGTACAATGTGATAAGGTCTCCTCTTAGTCGTCTTTTCTCTAGAGTAAATAAACCAAGTTTGTTTAGTCGTTCCTCATATGTCAAGTCCTCCATTCCCTTAATTAATTTTGTTGCTCTCCGCTGTACCCTCTCTAGTTCTAGTATATCCTTTTTCAGAACCGGTGGCCAAAATTGCACTGCATACTCAAGGTGAGGTCTTACCAATGATTTGTATAATGGCAAAATAATGTTATCCACTCTTGCTTCAATACCTCTTTTTATGCAAGACAGGACTTTGTTTGCCTTTGCTACTGCTGTTTGACACTGGTCACTGTTTCCAAGTTTGTAGTTGACAAGGATACCCAGGTCTTTTTCTAGCAACGAGTCACCTAAAATTATTCCATTAAGTTTATAAGTAGCCTTGGGATTGTTTCCTCCCAAATGCATGACTTTACACTTCCCCACATTAAACTTCATATTCCACATGTTTGCCCAATCTGACATTGTATGTAAGTCCCTCTGTAGAGAGAAAATATCCTGTTCTGAATTAATGACTTTGCATAATTTAGTATCATCTGCAAATATTGATATTTTGCTTTCTATATCTATTTCCAGGTCATTTATAAACATGTTAACATTAACACTGATATACAGTCTAGATACGGATTAAAATTTATCAACATAAAAATAAAGGAGCAGCTCACTGACACTTATCGCGCTTATCAACTGCAGCCCGATCCGCAAACTCCCTCTGTAAGGGGGAGTTGTGATCGCGGCTACAGGTCCAAGCGCAATAAAACTCAAGTGCATATGACATGAGAAGTCTCCTTGGCAAGAACAATAGAGCTACAGTGAATATGTTGCGGGAAGTCTCCTAGGCATCACGTATCATTGTTCATGCGCAAATGTTCTGCTAATGCTCAACTAAGTAGAACCAACACGTAACTGAGACACCTTAGAGACAATGTGTATGGTTATTAAACACTGTTTCAAAGTAACAAGGACTGGAACCAATGCTGACAGTCAAGAGTATAAGATAATACCAAGACATATGTTAAACCAGTACTTTATGAACTGGACATAAGTGATAAGACCCACGGGTGCTGCCCATTTTTGCTCAGTATTATCTATCTTGAATAGGGATTATGCACCTGGGCAATTTGGTTTAAAGGAGTGCTATCCACCATTTTGTTTTGTATATATATATATATATATATATATATATATATATATATATATATATATATCCTATATAATAATTCGCTAAATCGTGTAACGCCGCGACATAATAATAATAATTCTTTATTTTTATAAAGCACACACAGATTACGCAGCGCTTTACACTCATATTGGTATTGGTCCCTGTCCCCATTGGGGCTCACAATCTAAATCCACCTATCAGTATGTTTTTTTTTTGTTTTTTTTTGGAGTGTGGGAGGAAACCCACGCAAACACGCTGAGAACATACAAACTCATAGCAGATATTGTCCTTGGTGGGATTTGAACCCAGGACCCCAGCGCTGCAAGACAACAGTGCTAATCATTGAGCCACCGTGCTGCATGTGCAGTAGCAGTAGTGGGTGGCAGTGACACGCGTAGCCGCAGTAGCGGGTGGCAGTGGCACTGTGGCCCGTGTAACGGGCTGTTCAACTAGTATATATATATATATATATATATACTGTCAATATCAAGTTGAATTGAATGCCGTTGTTTTTTCAATATAATTGAAAGAGCCCTCTTGTTAATCAACAATATTTATTGTCAACAACAGTCATATATAAGGATGTAATCCTACAAGAATGTGCAGTCTCTTTATTCTTCATATATATTGTGATAAGTGGCTCGTAAAAAAGATCATAGGTTCTTGCGAAATCAATTTGTAATCATGAGAGTGAAAAGAAAATCTAATAGGCAGAACAGAAAGACGATCCCTAATAGAATGCCCACAATTCAACCACAACAGAACGTCATTCTAAGCACTGCTCCATGTATAATTAAATATCCTGGCAAATGGATCTAATATCACAGCTACTGTGAAAGGAGAAAAGATTCAGCTATCACTAATATCGCTCTGTCAGCTACATTCCACCACCCGGGTACTTCTAACATCTGTGAGGAGGAACTGTTCAAGTCTAGATCTGTTTAAGGCACAAAGTGTTCAACTCAAATGTAGACATTTGTCAAGGGGTTACAGTAAGTATGTTGTCAAAAAGGCATATCATCGTGCATTACACACTGATAGATCTGATTTGCTTTTCAATAAAAAGAAAAGTGGAAATGTACAGAAGAAGACTATAAGATTCATCACCAATCTCATCCATAATGTTTTGAATACACATGTTTACATCTTAAGAAATGATCCTGATATAACTGATGTGGTGGGTAGTAAAATTCCCATCACTTTCAGAAGGAGTCCCTCTTTAAGAGATAATCTGGTGCATAGTCATTTTGTGAGATCTAAGAAAAAGACCCCCATTGTTGGGTCCTATCGGTGCTACGGTTGCAGTACTTGGAGATTTATGGTTAAAACCACCAAGACAGAAGATAGTTTTTGGATGGTTCATAAAATCAAGGATTATATTAGTTGTAAAAGCACTGGTGTTATCTACTGTATTAAGCATAGCCAGATTAAGACTCCATAGGCCCTAGGCAGGATCTCAAATTGGGCCCCCCCCCATTGCCCCTTTGCTGCAAACTTGTCTTGATTTGCACATTGTTCTTGTAGGTAGAGCTACTAGTACCAATTTAATAAAAGAGAAAACAGATGCTTCAACACCTTGGATGCCACAGCGATCACCAAAGCTTTGCAAAGCAATGCATTAGGTACCTCTCTGGGACCCAGGGGTTGAAGATATATAAAAAAAGCACACAACAGAGCTTAGAACTGAAATGGAGCTACATTTGTGACACCATAGAGCTTAAAATTGAAGTGGGCTACATTAGCGACATCGCAGAGCTGTAAAGGGGATCTATAAGCCCAGTATAAATGTTTGTTAAACGATAGATTAACTATCCATTAGGTGGAATTCTTTAATTTGTTTTTTAATTGTCTGTTGCCAAAAATTAACGTTTAAAGACTGCACTTCCGTACAAACTGCGGGTACAGCTCTATGCCCGCAGTCTGTAACTCTAACTCTGCTCCCCTCCCTCTAGCCAGCCTCCTGCGATGACAGAGGCTTCTGTCTGTAAACTGGAGCGGTCTCATTGGCAGAGATCAATATCTATCCAATGAGGCCTCTCCGGCTTACAGACAGATGCCTCCATCATCGGAGGAGGCTGGCTAGAGGGAGGGGAGTGGAGGTAGAGTTACAGACTGCGGGTATAGAGCTATACCCACGGTCTGTACGGAAGTGCAGTTTTTAAACGTTAATTTTCGGCAACAGACAATTAAAAAAAATAAAAAATACATTATATATATATATATATATATATATATATATATATATATATATATATATATATATATATAAAAGAATTCCACCTAATGGATAGGTAATCTATAGTTTAACAGACATTTGTACTGGGGTGATAGATCCCCTTTAAATCGAAATGGGGCTAAACTACTGACACCACAGAGCTTAGAACTGAAATGGGGCTACTCTAGTGACACCACAGAGCTAACAATTGAAATACAGCTGCATTAGTGATACCATGAAGCTTACAATTAAAATACTGCTATATTCATAATACCATAGAGCCTACAATTGAAATGGAGCTACACTAGTGATCCCACAGAGCTAACAATTTAAATAAAGCTACACACGTGATTCCACAGAGACTGCAATTCTATGACTGCTTATGGGTAGTCATATAATTGTAAGATCTGTGGTATCACTCGTATAGTTCTGTTTCAATTGTTATGTCTGTGACATCACTGGGGAGTGAGACAGAGAGTACAAGGGGGAGAGAAAGAGAGAAGGGGAAAGAGAGGAGAGGAGGGAGAGAGAAGGGGAGGGAGAGCATTGTGTAGAGAGAGCGTCATGGGGGAGAGTGTGTGAGATAAAGGGAGAAGAGTGGAATGTAAGGGGAGAAGAATGAGGAAGGAGAGAGGGACTGAAGCAAGGCTCACCAATAAAGAGCCTGTTGGATGGATGTTCTGGTGCTCCCTGTGCTCTTTTTAACCCTTTGAATGCCAGATGGGTGCCAAACATATTGCCACTCTGACTCAAAGGCTCAACTCTCTTAATTTTTGAGGCCCCCTCACACTGCTTAGAGATTACTGTACAAAGAACCAGCACATTTGTTCCTCCAGAAATTGGTTTTATTTTTATTTTATGTTCATATGAACAAGTGACCAGCTCTGTATACTTAGAATTAGAGCTTTATACATTGCAGAGTCTATATAATATACATATTCACATACATACTGTATGTATGTATGTATGTATGTATGTATGTATGTATGTATATATATGAATATGTATATTATATAGACTCTGCAAGTAAACCAATTTCTGGCAGAACAAACGTGCTGGCTCTTTGTACAGTATGTATGTACGTGATTTTGTATATTATATATATATATACTCTGCAATGAATAAAGCTCTAATTCTAAGAACACAGAGCTGGTCACTTGTCCCTATGAACGTAAAATAAAAACAAAGCCAATTTCTGGAGGAACATATGTGCTGGCTATTTGTACAGTACCTCTGGTCAGCTTGCTCCAGAACCATTAGTGACCCTGGTGATAGAGCACCAGTTATTATAAAGAAACAAACAACAAGGAGATCTATCCTGTCTCTTTAAAACAGTATATGGATCAAATGTAAGTGAGAATCAATACTCACAGATGATGTTTGACCGGCTGCAGTACCACACAACCGGTTAAAGGCAGCAGGGATTTTGAATACTAGTTCTCCCTGCAATGGAACTGTGCAAGCTCGCATCAATATATGCAGATCGATCAATATATATTATCTCAGCTTGTGAATCTCCAAAGGAACAGCAGACCAGATGAATGAAGTATAAAGTTTATCTAACAGTTATTATAAAGTCCAGCCCACATCTGGTGGTCCAGTGGAATGTGCTGTAGAGATAGAGGTATGTGCCTTCTTCTGCACAGCTCCTTCTCAGTCCTCTGTCTTTGAAATAATGCAGAGCGCCGAGCGATGACGTCACATCCTGGCACACTGAATTATCACAGACCGCTGACATGAAGGAGCTTTGTTGAGCTTGCCGGTAGGAAGATCTGTCTGATCTTCCCACCAGCAATCTGTTTTGCTGCATGCAGGGCTGGATCAGCAGGCCCCCCAACACGGCCGGGCCCTAGGCAGGCGCCATGTGCGCCTTGCCTATGATCCGGCTCTGGTATTAAGTGTGGATGTCAAAAAAGATATGTGGGGATGACTAAATTGACCTTACATACACATGTTTCGGAACATCTAAGGAATATACGTAATTCTGTCAGGGACAAAGAGAGTGGTAAAAGTTATCACCAGTGGCAAGACATTTCTTGCAGACTCATGCCAGCAAGACTGACACAGTTAAAGTATGGGGAATAGAAAGAGTATCCCTAGGCATTAGGGGATGTAATATTGTGGAGGCATTATTACACACAGAATGTGAATGGATATTTAATATGAATTGCTTATTTCCATTAGGTCTGAATGAAACACAAAATTATGGAGTTTTTATCTAACACAGGAGTTATACATATTATTACCATTCCACCTGAAACAAATAACTATGGAACTTTCATCTAATACAGTAATTATTTTATTCTGGCGAGCCCAGAATGAGTATAAAAATATTGGGATGTTGCTAAATAGGATAAGTAGACCAGCAAATATATAACATAGGCATACATAGCACTAACAATAAAGCAAATAAGCACTGGAGAATAAGGAGCAGAAATACTTATCCAAATCAAATATAAAGAGCAAAGGACCCCAAAAGCAGAA
Organism: Rhinophrynus dorsalis; assembly: GCA_037306005.1. Classification (NCBI taxonomy): domain Eukaryota; kingdom Metazoa; phylum Chordata; class Amphibia; order Anura; family Rhinophrynidae; genus Rhinophrynus; species Rhinophrynus dorsalis. Next base: position 178,011,013 of record CM074720.1, on the reverse strand, counting down.
ATAGCAGCCGGACTCTCCAAGACATCAAAATATAAATATAGATCGAACAGATATAATAAATCAAAAAATGAACATAGAAAATATAATAGACCCCGCTATCAAATTATGTCACAAGGAATTCCTCAGGATTATCAAATTATGTCACAGAAAGTTCCTCAGGGCTCCATTCCTCAAGAAGTGGCGACTCTAGGAATTCTGTTTAGGGGGGGCACACATGGGGCCAGAGGAAAAAATGGAGGGGCCCCCATTTAATGAGCAATGTGAACGCCCTACACCTAAAATAATGACATTCACGTTCGTGGGTATGTGTGTACACACATTAATCAATGGAAAACGTTAATAGACTAGTAAAACACAGATTTGTTTTCCTAGTTATGTCACACCAGAGGATTACATATATCCCACCAGTCCAGCAATTCAGAGTTATATGCCACCAGCACAGCAATATAGTTATATACTACCAGCAGAGCAATGCAGAGTTATATGCCACCACCAGAGCAATGCATTTATGACACCAGAGTAATACAGAGTTATATGCCACAAGCAGAAAAATACATATGTTACCACCAGAGCAACATATATATGCCATCAGCCCAGCAATACAGAGGTATAGGCCACCACCAGAGGATTACATAAATGCCACCAGCCCAGCAAATACAGAGGTATATGTCACCACCAGAGCAATAGAGAGTTTTATGCCACCAGAGAAATACGCCATTATATGCCACCAGCAGAGCAATACAGCATGATATGCCACCACATTGCCTCACTACCTCCCACAAAAGCATTCTAATTCACAATAGATGCCAAAACTGGACATTTTATACACATGTTGGTACATTTGGCAACAGCAGTGGGTTACTTGTGTAACTGATTTGCCACTCCATTTATGTGTGTGCCCATTTGGTACCCAGATTTATACTATGTGTAGATGATGATATTTCAAATAATTTGGCCCACATTATTCTAAATATCAACATCCATACCACACTATTAATCTGGCCTGGGCACACAACATGTAAATATAGTAGCAAATTAGTTATGCAGTGTGACCGCATTTGAACCATACCTCCCAACATTTCAAATAAACAAAGGGGGACACTTGTGGTTTAGGGGAGTGGCTGGGGGTATGGCTGGTAGGCAGGGTATTACCGATCATTTTTAGATTATTTCATGATCTACTGACACCTCTTTGTGTATCTTATTTATTTATTTTTTTTTAACCCCGCAAGAAAGTGGTAACTTTTTGAAAGTATTTCTCTTCATTGGTTGCCTGGTTTAAAATGGCGACAGCTGACATGACATTATCTTCAAACTACCACACCCTCAGCGCAGTCTCACAATATAGCACTAGAGAACTTTGATGCTTGGAATACTTATCTATCTAGAACAGACAGTACAGAAATACTGTATATCATCAGGCATTGCTTCTCTGAGTGTCATCGAAGCAGCATCCGGTTTAACTGTTTGCATGACAGAAGCATGTGCAATGCATTACGCTCTGATCTGCTGCTCTAGGGGCTAACAGGAGGCCACTTATCATTTATGGTGTTAAGAATGATAATGGACGTCTATGCCCCTAATAAGTTCTGCAGCAGCTGTGGTCTTTTAGTTTGATAAAGCAGGTGTAAATAGCTGATGTTTAATAAGTAAAGCTTAACCCTTTGAGTGCCAGATGGGTACGCAACGCATTGCTTTGCAATGCGTTGCGTACCCCTCTGGCACTCAAAGGGTTAAAACAATAGCTGGTTCGATACCTGACAGTCAGAGGGTTAATAACTGCAAAATGGTGACATTAAACACACCATTTACTCACTATATTATATAGATCTAACAGGTCAGGATTAAATTTATAAGTAACAAAAATACTTATTTGATCATGTAGGCATTTATATAAAAAGAATGTAACCCTTTCGATGCCCGATGGTTGTGCAACAGATGGACATCCTAGAGGTTTAATATATGGATTAGTTTCACCAATACTGAAGACTGTATTGAGGCAGTGACTATATACCAGATAATATTGTAAAAAAAGCCCCAGTTATTTCCATAGAGGATGTATCAGTGCCAGTGAAGGGTTAAGGGTGAGTCCATTGCTCTTGACCATATTTCCATTCAGCAGAAAGACAGAGGACAAATGGTTGGCTCAGTGTGATGCCAATATACACTCTAGAGATTAGATTTACTGTAGGGGCCTAAAAACTTTTTTTTTAACCCTGCAAGAAAGGGGTATCTTTTTAAAAGTATTTCTCTTCACTGGTTACCTGGTTTAAAATTGCGAAAGTGGTATCCTATTTTTTTTTTTTAACCCTGCAAGAAAGGGGTATCTTTTTAAAAGTATTTCTCTTCACTGGTTACCTGGTTTAAAATGGTGACAGCCGACATGACATTGACAATGTCATGTCGGCTGTCTGTCGCCATTTTAAACCAGGCAACCAATGAAGAGAAATACTTTCAAAAAGATACCACTTTCTTGCAGGGTTAAAAAAAAAAATAGGATACCACTTTCGCAATTTTAAACCAGGTAACCAATGAAGAGAGATACTTTTAAAAAGATACCACTTTCTTGCAGGGGTAAAAAGAAATAAGATACCACTTTAGCTGCTAAAGTGGTATCTTATGTTTTTTTAACCCAAAGAAACACACCACGCTGGAAAATGATAATGTTGACTCAGCAGACAACAGCAAAGCAAATACTGTCAAAGTCACGATTAATCAAGTTAGTCAAATAACTTAGAAGAGGCTCAGTGGTCTCACTAACCAGTGATGGACTGCACAACAGTGGCTACTGTACTGTCGCTGGCTGCTTTGCTTGCTGAGTGAGGCTTCTCCCAGTGCCCACTGCCCTGCCGTTGGCCTTGCGCTTGCTGCTCCTTCCCGCGCACGTCCTCCTCTGGGTTTGGCAGCAGCTCTTCTGGCGGCTAGTGGTGCGCAGACTCACTTTTCTGAAGTCTGACGTCACCAGCTAACACTGGAAAGCACAATGAAGGCCGCCCCAAAGTAGGCACGGAGCAGGAGCACTAGCAGTTAAAGAAGGAAAAGGGAACTGGACATGATGCGATCGCGATTGTGATCGCGATCGCGAAGTGAAGAAAATTGGGGGGGCACATGGGGGGGCTCTGGCCCCCCCCTGGCGACGCCACTGTCCTCAAGGATCAATCCAGTCCCTATGGCATACCTGTGAAGGTAAGAGGGCACATCCAACTCCCATCGATATGTCAAGAATGAAGAACACCTTCTACCAATCCCCAATCCGGGGATTTTTAGAGGATCATCTTTACTTCTCCAAATAACTAGTAAATAACATGTCTTCATTTAAGCCAAACGGAACACAAGTTTTAAGCATGGAAATCCACCATACTTGTCTTCTCAACAATTTCTGCTCAAGGTCCCCTCTCCTGATATCCATTTTTATTCTCTCTAGTCCCAAAACCCTCATACCATCAGGGGAACCCCCATGTTTTAACAGAAAATGTGACACAACTGTAGTAAGGGCCTCCCCTCTCCCCCTATCATGTTCTACATTCCGTATAAGTGACATATGCTTCTGTACTCTACTCTTTAATAACTGAGAGATCTGACCAACATATAGAAGACCACAGGGGCATCTGAGTCCATAGACACAATTCCTTGTCCTGCAATTAATAAAATTGTGCAGCAAAAGATTTTTACCAGTCACTGGGCTGTAAACCCTTTTATCCTTCATAATGTGGCTACAAATGGAACAATACCCACAAGTAATAGTTCATGACTATTTGTTTTTTCTTTGGACACAGAAATGAGTCTTTTCACATGACTGCAATACAAATGAACTAACTATGGTCATTTTAATTCTGTGTTACCCTCTTTTAACCTTTATTTGCACAATCTTTTCACACATGGTGGTGTAAAAAGGAGGGCTTTGGGTTTTTAGAGCACTGGACTGATTTTGGGGTACAATCTTTATAGTAGGGATGGATTGTACCTGATGTCACACTCTCGGCGGGTAGGGAGCCGTGTGTGTGCGCCGGCTCTGGTACAGATGCTTGTGTACGTAGCTGGAGTGCGGAGCTGGTGAGCGGTAACGGAATGCCAGGAACTCCCTTGTTGCAGCTGAAGCTGGTTAGAGATGCTGGTCGTGAAACCAGATTGTTCCGGCCCGGGGTGCAACCAGGATGGGAGTACCGGGGAACCGTTGGAAACCAGGCCGGCAAGACAGACTGGATACAGAGCTGGAAGGGATAGGCAACAGGAATGGTTCGGAGAAGCCAAGGGTCAAGCCAGGAGCACGGATCAGGCGTAGTCAAGTGGAGCCAAGGGTCAAACCAGGAGTACAGATCAGGCGTTAGTCAAGCGGAGCCAGGGGTCAAACCAGGAGCACAGATCAGGCGTAGTCAAGTAAAGCCAAGGGTCAAACCAGGAGCGCAGATCAGGAACTACAGTAGCAGAAACAAACCAGTGCTCAGAAGCCCAGAACAAAGCCTAAGCAAGTTCGTGGAACGGGCACCCTAAGCCTGGGGTAGCCCATTTAAATACAGGAGGCAGCCAATGGAAGGAGCAGTGAGGGAGGCTCACCTAGGAGCTGCTCGTAATTGGAGGGGCTGGAGGAATGGGATACCGGTCCGGATGCATGCGCATCTGCCAGGCTAAAGGCAGATGCGCACTGCGCATGCACGGCCTGACAGAGCCGCAGACCAGAAGAACCGCCGCTGCTGCCACGAGAGAGACGCAGCCAGAGAACCACAGGCAAGCAGTGACACCACCACCCCCTCAACGGGAGGCCTCCGGATGACCCGGCTTGGAGGGAAAGGCACAATGAAAGGCCCGCCGAAGGGCCGGGGCATGAAGGTCACAGGTGGGAACCCAGGAACGCTCCTCCGGGCAGTAGCCCTTCCAGTCCACGAGATACTGGAGGACACCCCGAACCAAGCTGGAGTCCAGGATCTTCCGTACAACGTACTCCTTCTGGCCATCGACCTGCACAGGGGGTACAAATGTCGACTGAGGGGTATACCAGGTGCGCTGGAGCGGCTTAAGCAGGGACTCATGAAAAGCATTAGGAACTCGCATGGAGGGTGGCAGATCCAGGGAGAAGGTCACCGGTGAGACTTGCAAGCGTATCCGAAAGGGCCCGATAAAGAGCGGGCCGAACTTTGAGGAGGGTTGACGGAGGTGTAGATTCTTGGTGGAGAGTCACACTTCATCACCAACCACGAACCTAGCACCGGGGATACGCCGCTTGTCTGCTGCCTTCTTGTACCTGGCTGCGGCTGCTACGAGGTTTAAGCGGATCCGTTGCCAGTGTGTCTCCAGATCATCCACATGAGAGTCTACGGTAGGTACACCAGAGGAGGATGAGAGCGGTAGTGATGTGGGGTTGAATCCACCAGCAGCGAAGTAGGGAGAGCACTGGAGAGATTCATGGCGACAGCTGTTAAAAGCAAATTCTGCTAGCGGAAGGAGATCCGTCCAGTTGTCATGAAGGTGTTCCACAAACAGCCGTAAGTACTGTTTGAGCGCCTGGTTAGTCCTTTCAGTCTGTCCATTTGACTGGGGATGATAGGAGGAAGATAGGTGCACAGCGATGCCTAAGCAAGCACAAAAAGCTCTCCAGAATCGTGAGGTAAATTGGCTACCTCTGTCGGATACTATCTGGAGAGGGAGGCCGTGCAAAAGGAAAATCTCCCGGAGGAAGACCTCGGCCAACTGCTGAGAGGTGGGCAGTTTGGGCAGAGGGATAAAATGCGCCTGACAAGAGAAGCGGTCCACTACAACCAGGATCACTGTGTTCTTTTTTTTTTTTTTTTTGCAATACTTTATTGAAAATTAAGTTCAATACAGAAGGTAACGACATATAAAAGTAAAAATAGAGTATGAATAAGGTAGGAAAAAAATTGTAATGGCTTGAATACAAACACATGGTAATATTTAAGGCAAGTACTATATAGACATTAAACATTAACTGCATTGATAGCCTGATTAGTATATAAAAGAACAGTTACTTCCAAAATAGAGCAAGCAGCCTTATTATAAAGAATGCTCTAAAAACATCATACATAAGGAGAAGCTACTCCAAAAGCTTTAAATATGAGCAATTAAAAGCTATCAGCTGTAGATGCATGGATATAGGGTGGAGAAGAGTATATCAAATAGAATAAGGTATAATATAGTAATAACAATATGTTGTCAAAAAGATTCCGAGTACTAAAAGAAAAGTAGAAGGATAGAAAATAAAAACAAGAGGAGGAGGAAATGGAAGGGGGATAAAGGGAAAAACTGGTAGCAACGATAGACCGAGCTCGGCGTCATTCACAGGCCACCCACCCCTAGACACTTAAAAACCACATGGCCTCCAAGCACCCCAACAAACATCCAGAGTCCACCACAATAATCAAATGAGATTGTAGGTCGGAGTATGCCCCCCAGAGAGTCAGACACAGGGCGGGACTACCACCTCTGCAGTTTCTCCCAAGCTCTCCAAAGGAGTCCATAAAGTCCGGAAGGACTGTACCTCACCAATACTAATCGCATGAAGGAATTCCATATGTCTTAGTAAACATACCCTGGATCTCCACTGCTGAACTGTTGGGGCAATAGGAGATTTCCAGTATACTGGGATAAGTGATTTTGCTGCATTGATCAAAGAGAGCAGAAGTCTGCGGAGGGACGTCCCACTACCAGGTAAGTTCGAAGGCATAATAGCACAACTAGGTTCTAGGTATATAACATTAAACAAGAAAATTTCCGGATTGAGGGAGAGGGTTACATCCAGCAAGCGAGTAATCTCATTTCTAATATCTGACCAGTACGCAGTTATTTCCGGACAACTCCACCAAATGTGCAACAGAGTGCCTTCTTGTACCTGACATCTCCAACATTTCGAAGAAGTACCAGGATAGAAGGTAGATAATAACTTGGATGTCCTATACCACCGGGATATTAACTTATAATTCATTTCTCTTGTAGATATGTCTTTTGGTAATAGTACATTATCCCTAAAAACGCTTCTCCAAATATCCATAGTCCATGATAGACCAGCCTCTCTATTCCACTGGGCAGTAAAAGCTGGTAGACCAACCGATTTCGCTTTGAGTAAAAGAGCGTATAGCTTAGAAAGCGGACGTTTAATCTGATGTGAGTTGGAAACCAAATGTTCAAAATCCGTCAAATCTCTCGGCGAATAACCTTTTGCAACCAGTGACAAAAGGTAATGCTGTAACTGACGGTATTCCCACCATTGAGAACGAGGTATGCCATAATTCCTAACTATGTAGTTCCAGTGTAAAATCCCAGTATCAAGAACTAGAGCACCCAAGGAATCAAGTTTTTCACTACACCAATGATTAAAGGCCTGGGGATCCAAACCCGGTAGGAAGTCTGGGTTACCTGTAATGGGCATAGCTGGAGAGGGAAAGGGGGACAGGTGAAACTTCCTATTCAAGAGATTACAAACCTCAAAAATACATTTGAGCACAACGTGAGATCGTAGATGTTGAGGAAAGGAGGTAACATCAAAATAGAAAAATGTATGTAAATCTATTTTGGCACTATCATACAGACAACACGCAACCCACTCCTTCAGAAGAGATGCCGAAAGAGCTAAGCCTCTGGCTAATATGGCTGCTTGCCAATACAATCGGAAATCTGGCAAATTAATGCCACCGTCCAGCACCCCTTTGTGGAGTATAGCAAGCGCCAATCTTGATTTTTTGTACTTCCAAAGAAAACCACTAACTTCTCTATCTAGATCAAGAAAAAAGGATTCAGGCAGGGAAATCGGTAAAGTTTGAAACAAGTATAAAAGTTTCGTCAGTGTCACCATCCTTACGAGATTTGCCCTGCCAAACCATGAGATAAACAGAGGGTTCCATTTCCGAAAGTCAGATCGAATAGATTCCAGAATGGGATAACAACTGGCTTGAACTAAATTAGACAGATTCGAGGTGAGATTAATTCCCAGATATTTTATAGAGGAAGTGCTCCAACGAAATGGGTATTTAGAGTGCAGGGCATTGGCTGTCAAGGTAGATAAAGTTAGATTTAGAATCTCAGATTTGGCTAGGTTTATATTGAAATAGGAGAGTTTGCTATATTGATAAATGAGATCTAACTAAGCAGACAGAGAGGAGTCCGGACTACTCAATAACAATAAAATATCATCTGCAAAGCAAGCAAGCTTGTTTGCCCGTTCATGAGGAGGAATCCCCATAATTTGTAGGTGCATCCTGATACTATGAAGGAAAGGTTCTAACGAGAGAATAAAAAGCAGGGGCGACAGGGGGCAACCCTGGCGAGTCCCATTTCCGATAGAGAATGAGTCTGATAGGAACCCGTTAGCCCTGACTCTAGCACTAGGAGAGGAATAAAGACTAAAAACCACTGCAAGAAAGTGAGGCCCCAAACCCACATGAGTCAGAACTCCCCGTAGGAATAACCAGTTCACCCTATCAAAGGCTTTCTCGGCATCAACCGCCACCAGTTGGTATAAGCTTAGCAAAGACAGAATCTTCCGAAGATATGACTTACGAATCGCAGAGATACCTCTGGAGCAGTCTAGAGAAGGTTGCAAGGCAATGTTAAAATCACCTCCAAGTAGTACTCTGCCTTGAGCAAACTCATCCAGTTCTCTAAGAGCAGTCTGCAAGAAACGTAATTGATCAGTATTTGGTGCGTATATAACCGCTACCGTCACAAGAGAATTGCAGAACAATCCTTTGATAAAAAGATAACGTCCATCTGTATCTGCCTTAGTTTCCACCATTTCCCAGTTCAGATTTCTGTGACATAAAATCGCAACACCCCTAGTTTTAGTTGCAGCAGAGGAAGTCCAACAATGCGGATATGTAGCATTAGTGAAGCGTAGTGGGTCTGAGGCTCTAAAATGAGTCTCCTGAACCAGAATGAGGTCCGCCCTGTGTCTAGGGAAGTCCCTAAAAGCCATACTCCGTTTCTCAGGGCAGTTCAGTCCACCCGCGTTGACTGAATAAATAGTGATGGGTCTGAGCTCCATGATAAGGCGAAAAAATAAGACCACGTAAGTCCCAGGGATCAACCCACACAGGCAGACCGCAACAAAGCCGAGCCCAGCCCAGTTGCAAAGGGAAAAGGAATAAAGGAGGGAGGAAAAAAAAAAGGGGAAAGAAGGAGAAGGGGGGAAAAGAAGATAAGGGGAGGAAAAGGAATGAAAGGGGGAAAGGAAGGTAAGGGGAGGAAGGGGAAGGAAAGGGGGGAAAAAGGGAGGGAAGGGGGGAAAGGAAGGGAAGGGAGGGGGGTAGCGAGGGATAGAAGGGGCAAAGGGAAGAAGGGGATACAAATGGGGATAAGAAGAGAGTAACAAAAGAAGGGGAAGGAAAGAAGGGGGAAGAAAATACTAGCTTGAAAAGAAAAGAAAAGGAAGGAAGTAGAGAAAGAAAAGATTATAAAGAAGAGAACAAAGAAGTAGAGAGCAATAACCAAAAGGAAATTGATGATACAATAAGAACCGTGTCTGAAGTATGGCAAGAGATAGTAAGGAACATACAACAAAAAGCACGGATAATGGCCCTAAGGCACAAGGGTAGAGCAAAGAATATGGTAGAAATAGTGCACACTTTATCAGGGAGTAATATCTAGGTATAATCTGTGCAACAGAAAAATTAGAAAAATCGCAATCAAGGATTAACTTAAGTAGAAAAAACACGTGGAGCGTAAGTGAGGGGTATTATAGAAGGAAATGAAAAGATAAGGTGTAAAAGTTGGTGTAACAGGAAGAAATGCGGAGGAGAATATCCCTGTCATAAATCCTAGTGCATATTACTATAAACAAGGTAAGGTAAATAAAGTAAAAGAGAATAAAGTAAAGGAAAAGGAAAATAAGGGAGGCAGCACGAGGGAGGTAACACATCAGAAATCTGGATAAGTCATCAAGTGAAAGTGGAATTTCCCCCAACCGCCGACCGCCACTTCCTATGACGCCCAGGTCTGAACCTCACAGAACTCCACAAGTCCCATGGAGCAGCCCCAGCACCCAACCAGTGCGGCAGGCTGGTCCACTGCACACGCAAGGGACCCCCGGTAAAACAGTCCCTGACAAACTAACAAACCGGAGTGCAGATAAAAGGTAATACCAAGTAAAATTAAAGCACTGTGTTACACTCCCTCCACCGCACTCGGAAAGGTGGACCGGTGAGTACGTCCGAGAGAGAACCCAGTCAATTATCAAATAGATAGCATGAGTCCAGCAACGCTCCCTCTGAGGCAGCCCCGCTGGAGCCAAATGACCTGGGCATATTTCCAATGTGGAAAGAACATAAGCGTAAGGTATAGAAAATAAACTATAAATTAGAACACGTCCAGAGCATGGTGCTCTAAGGACTACAAATACAAGTACACATTCTATACGGAGTGGCCTCATCCCCCGGCCCGCTCCCGGCGATGGGCTCCGCGGCCGCCAATAGAGCCCACCACCGAGAGCACAACCCAACAAGGGCCACCCCCCAGGTTGAGAACTCAAGTATGGTGTAAGAAGGCTCAACCAACAGTGCAATAAAGGCTTACACCCAAACGCATATTTTAACCTGTATTCAACATATACTAGTCAGGTGCATAGAATTAGAAAAGGTCCATATATGTGGAGAGCAACAGAGTCACTGTTTTGGGAAAAGTCCCGTCTCTAATCAGTCCACATCATTAACTGTAGGTAAAGAAAAGCTAATCAAAATACAAACATGAAACAGTAACATTAGATACCACTTTAGGCTGGAAGGTTGTCGTCCTGCGGGGTAAAGGGCAACGGCCCCGACGGACCACTCTCCAGTTCATCATCTGTTCTTCCCCTCTTCTGATGGGACCGTCCTCCCGAGGTTGCATCTCCCAGACGCTCTGATGGAGAGAAAACAGCAGGTCGGATCAGGTTGGTGTGTCTTGGACCCCCAAAAGCCTCCAGTAGTGGGATGCCTAGGTGTAGGCAAAAATCGGGAGCTTCCTCAATGCTTCTAAGAGTCGCCATCCTGCCGTCCTTTTGAGATGTCAGCATAAACGGGAAATCCCATCGATAGCGAATCCCCATCGCTCTCAGGGATTCAGTTAGGGGCTTCAGAAGGCGGTGTTGTTGAAGGGTATGGAATGATAAGTCCGGGTATAGTTGTACAGGTACCCCTGCAAACTTAATCTCATCTTGCTCACGGGCCGCCTTTAATATAGCCTCCTTAACTTGAAAGCGTAGTAAACAGCAAATCACATCCCTCGGCTTGTCTGGTGAGGCATTCCTCGGTCGGAGGACCCTATGAACCCTTTCAATTTCAACTCCCGGGTCTGGGGAAGCCTGTAGAATGGAAGCAAAAAGCGTTTGTAGAGACGCCATTAAGTCCCTGTGTTGTACTGATTCTGGAAGGTTCTTTATTCTGATATTGCAGCGACGGCTGCAATTATCTAGATCATCCAGTTTATTCTGGAGAGAACCTATCTGTTCTTCCTGCTGCAGAACTATTTGCTCCAGATTTTGATGACAATCCGCCTGTTCGCCCTGGGCCTCCTCTAAAGTTTTGACACGATGCCCCAGGGAGAGTAAGTCCGACCTGAGTTCAGAAATCTCAGATCGAACCGCTTGTTTGATATCACCCACCATCGTCTTCATATCTTCTTTTGTAGATAAGTGAACAATATCTGCTTTAGTAAGATAGTCTGACATGGTTTGAGCACTATGTGCTCTCAAGCTCTCCAAGGCTCGCTAGAGTTGTATAGGTTCCAGTGGTTGTCGCAATGGCGGGTTCCCGCCAACGTCTGTTTCTTTATGTCGCGCGGAGGCCGTAGGCAGAAACTTGGCAATATCTCCGAAGCCAGCCGTTTTATTTTTCTTTCGCCTCCCCTGCATGGAGATAGAGGAAGCAGGCACCACTAGAGGAATATTCCCGGTAAGAAAATGCTAGTTGCACCTAAACATAAGCTAAAATCCCCTTAGGTGTGCGGAGCTACTGCTTCATGCGTCCATCCAGTACCAGAGCCAGGCTCCGCCCCTCTGGATCACTGTGTTCTTCTTAGATGGAGGCAGATCCACTACAAAGTCCATGGCGATGTGTATCCAGGGAGAAGATGGTATGGGAAGCGGTTGGAGAAGGCCAGCCAGCTGGGAGCGAGGTTGTTTATGTCTGGCACAGTGATGACAGCCTAAGACGAAATCCTTTACGTCTTGCAGCATGGAAGGCCACCAGAACTGTCGTTGTGCTAGGTTTAAAGTACGATGGATCCCTGGGTGACCGGAGGTGGGTGACTGATGCACCCACTTAAGTATTTTTGGACAAAACTGAGCCGGAACAAAGAGGCGTCCCATGGGACATGATGGATACAGGTCTCTCTGGGCATTTTGGATCTTGGCCACGTAGTAGTGGATAGTGCTGAGAGGACTTTGCTGGATGGAAGAATAAGTTCTGGCATTACACTGGAGGCAGGAGCGGCGTGCAAATGGGACAGGGCATCGGTCTTGATGTTTTTAGTGCCTGGGATGTAAGTGATGGTAAACTGGAAATGGGAAAAGAAAAGGGCCCATCGGGCTTGGCGAGACGTGAGACGCTTAGCGGTCTCTAGGTACTGTAAGTTTTTATGGTCTGTGTAGATGACAAAAGGAATACCTAACCCTTCCAGGAGGTGATGCCATTCTTCGAGGGCGACTTTCATGGCCAATAGTTTGTGATTGCCAACATCGTAATTCCTCTCAGCTGGTGTTAATTGGAGAGATAGATAGGAACATGGGTGGAGGCTGTTGGTTTTCGGGTCTGTTTGTGACAGGACTGCACCAATACCCTGTTCAGACGCATCCACTTCCAGAACAAAAGGCCGGGTGCTGTCAGGGTACCGAAGGACAGGTGCCGTGGTGAAGGCGGTCTTCAGAGCAGAGAATGCAGAGGTGGCTTCCTTAGGCCAGATCCGTGGGTTCGCTCCCTTCTTGGTTAGGGCGGTGATGGGAGCCACCTGTCACGGTTTGTTAAGACTCTCAGACGTAAGGTTTAGGTAAAAACATAACTTTATTGAAAAGTTAAAGACAGTCCCATAGGGTTTTCATACACATACAAACAATACATAAAAAATAATGACAATAGCAAATAGATTCTACCGGCCTTGCCAATATACCGTGCAAAGCAACCCAGGCGAGTCTGGAACAAGAGGCTCTACCGGCCCTGCCAATATACCGGGCTGGGCAGCCTAACAGGATACCAGTGTAGTAGGCTCTACCGGCCTTGCCAATACCGGGTAAGGTAACCTTAAGATGGAATAGTAACCGGTTCTACCGGCCTTACCAATATACCGGGCAAGGCAGCCTGACGGAATACCAATGAGTAGGCTTTATCCGGTCTTGCCAATAACGGGTTAGGCAGCTGTAAGGTGGCAACGTAAAAGGTTCTACCGGCCTTACCAATATACCGGGCAAGGCAGCCTGACGGAATACCAATGAGTAGGCTCTACCGGCCTTGCCAATACCGGGTAAGGCAACCTTAAGGTGGCAAAGTGAAAGGTTCTACCGGCCTTACCAATATACCGGGCAAGGCAGCCCAAGGGAAGGTGACAACCACAGTGACCCAATGACTGTCAGATGGTAATGACAGTAAGATGGAAGATAGCGGCTACCAGGTCAAGTGGTTTCACTGTAATCAGAAACTCTCGTGCCCATATACTATAGGAATCAATGCTGTTTAGGACTGGACAGCACACTCAAAACCATCAAGTACCTGACTGCAAGTCAGGAAGTAAACCAGCGCCCTACATTAGGAACATACAGGCAGAATGAGAGCCGCAAGGCTTAGTGGAGCAAACCAGCGTCCGCATGCTGGGACCAACAGACTGTAATGTGAGCCGCAAGGCTAAAGGAGCAAACCAGCGTCCACACGCTGGGACCAACAGACTGTAATGTGAGCCGCAAGGCTAATGGGGCAAACCAGCGTCCGCACGCTGGGACCAACAGACTGTAATGTGAGCCGCAAGGCTAATGGAGCAAACCAGCGCCCGCACGCTGGGACCAACAGACTGTGATGTGAGCCCCAAGGCTAATGGAGCTAACCAGCGTCTGCACGCTGGGACCAACAGACTGTAATGTGAGCCGCAAGGCTAATGGAGCAACCCAGCGTCCGCACGCTGGAACCAACAGGCTGAATGTAAGTCGCAAGGCTTAGTGAAGCAAACCAGCATCCGCACGCTGGGACCAACAGGCAGTAATGTGAGCTGCAAGGCTAATGGAGCAAACCAGCATCCGCACGCTGGAACCAACAGGCAGAATACAAGCCGTAAGGCTTAGTGAAGCAAACCAGCGTCCGCACGCTGGGACCAACAGGCAGTAAATATCGCAGAAACGAATGAAGAACAATGTCGCCACAGATGCAGGAACTGGAAGCAGGAAACAACAGGAACCAGCAGAGAAGATCAACCGGATCAAGCGCGGCACAGCAGACTGGCAGCAGAAACATCAGCTACTGATGAGAACAACCGGAACCGGACTGGAACTGGCATAGCAGGCAGGAACTCAGGAACAGGTTGACTCAGGAACTCAGCAACAGGCCCAATCAGCTACTGTAGTAAGGAGGAAGTGGATGCTGTCAAAGACACCATGAAAGGGCAACCAGAGGGTGCCCAGACTGAGTTTAAAAAGGCAATGTGAGGCGAGCTGAAGGCAGACAGCCAATGGGAGCCCCCTACAGGTGATAGACACTGAATTGCAGCAATCACGGGCACCGTGATACCACCAGGGTGGAGTAACCTCAAATAAATCTCCTGTAGTAATTGGCAAAGCCCAGGAAGCGTTGTACCTCCTTAAGATCTGTGGGTTGCGGCCAGTCGAGGACGGCTGTGAGTTTCTCAACTGTTGAAGAACAGCTTTAACATGGATGCGGTGTTGTTGGAGAGTCGGAGAGAAGATAAGGATGTCGTCTAGGTAGACTATGACGTGAGAAGTCAACATATCCCGGAAAACGTCATTAACAAAGGCTTGGAAGACGGCCGGCGCATTACAGAGTCCAAAGGGCATTACCAGGTACTCATAGTGCCCATATCTGTGTCACGGTTTTTTAGGACTCCCAGACCAGTAAGTGAAAATAAAACACACTTTATTTAAAGTGAATAATGCACAAGTTCGCCCTCTAGAGGCGGTAGGTAATACACAGATCAAGTAAACTGAGATATTACAATAGTAATAGCACAATAGACATAAATGCAAGACAGTATGCACTAGGATGATATGGACCCCCAAGGGGTTAATGTTTAAATAACAGTCTGTCTCAGATGTGGAGGTTTGACACGCCCTGGGTGTTAAAAAGGCTGTGCTGTATAGACAATGTTCATCAAGTGCTGAAGATCGAGCTGCCTTGCCAAGGTGTTGGATAGTAAGCAGAATAGGAATCAACTTAGCCCCCACGGGCGTAGTTACAGGAACTGCTTTGGTTTGTGCAAGTGCAAATAGCCCCCACGGGCGTAATGGAAACCGGCCGGCAATGCAAGAGCTAACAGCCTCCTCAAGTGTAATCGAATGCTGGGATATGAAAGCAAGAGCCACTAGCCCCCTCGGGCGTAGTACCGGATAAGCCAACACTGAAGCCTTTCTGCCAACACTCTGTGTCACTGATATCGTCGGTAACCAATACCAGAGAGCCTTAAGCGCCCAAACGACCCAAACTATGTGAACACTCTGCAATGGTGGACTAGAGTTGCTGACGGAGAGCGGCCAACTCAGCAGCAGTATCACGGGTAACGAGGCTCGTACAGGAGATAGAGAGAGTGAATACGAGGCAGAACTGCAAGAGTTAAAAGGCACGTTTACTCGAGGCTTCAGCGCTACTGCAAGGCTCTGCACGGAGAGGAAGGCCCACAGATATACACACAGCTCTGCACAAATAACGAGGCACAGCACTTAATCGAGGGAAGCACCAGGCAAGGCAGTCACACTGACGTGGGCAACAGAGACTGAAAATGTCGCGGCGGCGACAACTGGAACGCAGGTCACTGGAACAAGCTGGAAGTCGATCTTCGGAGCAGGAAGTCAGCCGGGCCGGGTCGGAGCACGTAGGAGGCAGTCATACAAGCCGGGTCATACACAAGCAGGAACGTCAGTCTAGCCGGGTCAGGATCCAAGGGTGGTACGCAGATGAGCCGGGTCATACACAAGCAGGAACACTGGAGAATGGTCAGGACAAGCCGAATCGGTACACAGGAACTCAGAATACAGGAACACAGCAACAGCACTACTGGCTCAGGAACACCACGAAAGGGCATCTGACAGATGTGATAGCCAGGTATAAAAAGGTCATCAGGAGGCGGGTCAAACCCAGTCAGCAAATCAGGAACAGCACAACTGAGAGTGACAGGAATCACAGGCACTGTGATAGAACCCCCCTCTCAAAGACCCCCTCTCCCTGCCTGAGGTCTGGGTTTCAAAGGATATTTAGAGTGAAAGCTGCGTACTAATCTCGGTGCATGGAGATCCCCTTGATCAACCCACGAACGTTCTTAAGGGCCATAGCCCTTCCAATGAACCAAATATTGCAGCTTTCCTCTAAATCTCTTGGAATCAATAATACTCTGGACTTCATATTCTTCTTGGCCCTGGACGTCCACCGGCCCAGGAATCACTGGCGTAGTAGTATAACGATTGCACACCAAGGGTTTCAGGAGTGACACATGGAACACATTATGAATGTGCATTGAGGGTGGAAGCTCCAGAGCATAAGAAACCGGATTAATCTTGCAGATAATCTTAAATGGACCAATGAACCGGGGAGCCAGTTTATTGGACTGCACTTGTAAATTGAGGTTTCTGGATGACAGCCATACCCTGTCCCCAACCTGAAATGAGACCGCTGGAAGGCGTCTGCGATTAGCATGCCGTTGCTGCTGCCTGAAAGACTGACTGAGGGACCTCTGAACCTGTGCCCAAGTGGAACGAAGTCGTGCCAAATGCTCGTCCAAAGCAGGAATCTGCTGCACCTGAAAGGAGTCCGGGAGCAGACAAGGCTGGAAACCATAATTCACGAGAAACGGGGAGCTCCCGGACGATGAGTTAACCGCACAGTTTCTGGCAAACTCTGCCCATGGCAACAGGTCAGCCCAATTATCATGATGATCGGTGACAAAGCAGCACAGGAACTGTTCCAGTCCCTGATTGGCACGCTCAGCGGCCCCATTCGTCTGGGGATGGTAGGCGGAGGAAAATGACAATTGGATGCCCATCTGACCACAAAATGCCCTCCAGAACCTAGAAATGAACTGGCTCCCAAGGTCGGAGACAATCACTCTGGGTACTCCATGCAGACGGAACACCTCTCTGGCAAAAACTATAGCCAATTCCTGAGCCGATGGAAGGCCAGTCAGAGGCACAAAATGTGCCATCTTAGAGAATCTATCGACCACCATAAGAATGAACGTGTAACCTCTAGATGCCGGTAGTTCTCCCAAGAAGTCAATGGATATATGAGACCAAGGACGGTCTCCGTTAGGCACCGGTTGCAATAAGCCCACGGGGAGATGCCTAGGGGTCTTGGCACGGGCACAAGTGGTACAAACTGCCGTAAAAGCGGCGCAGTCGGCTCTCAACGTAGGCCACCAAAATAGATGCGAGAGGGACCATACTAGTTGGTCCCTACCAATATGCCCAGCCGCTTTAGAGGCGTGATAAGTCTCCAACAGACGGACACGGAATGACTCATCTACGAAACACTTCCCCACTGGGGTTTCAGGAGGTGCCCGTGATTGTGATGCCAGTATCTCCTCCCCCAGTGGCGAGGTTATGGTGGTACGAATAGTAGCCAGGATCTGATCTGGCTGAATGATGGGTACCAGGACTTCCTCCCTCTCAGTGTCAGAAGCGAACTGACGTGACAACGCATCAGCCTTGATATTCTTTGAGCCAGGAAGATAGGATACTAGGAAATTGAACCGGGACAAAAACAGCGCCCACCTGGCCTGTTGAGAAGACAGTCTTTTGGCTTCAGAGAGATAGGTTAAATTCTTATGGTCAGTAAGAATTAGTACTGGAGTCTGAGTGCCCTCCAAGAGGTGTCGCCACTCCTTTAGTGCAAGTATGATGGCCAACAGTTCCCTGTCGCCAATCTCGTAATGACTCTGGGCGCTGGACAATTTCTTAGAGAAGAACCCACAAGGCATTAAAGTGCCACCTCCCACAGGACGTTGGGAGAGCACCGCCCCAACCCCAACCTCTGAAGCGTCAACCTCCAAAGTAAACGGCAGGGAGGGATTAGGGTGGGACAGTATAGGAGCAGATGCAAAGGCAGATTTCAGGGTAACAAATGCATCTTCAGCTGCCTCAGACCACTGAGAGGGAGAAGCGCCCTTATGAGTCAAATCTGAAAGTGGTTTTACAATCGTGGAAAAGTTCTTGATGAACTTCCTATAATAGTTTGCAAAACCTAAGAATCGTTGAATGGCCTTTAACCCCTTAGGCCGAGGCCATTGCAGAACCGCTGCCAACTTTTCCTGATCCATGGCAATGCCACTTTTGGATATTATGAACCCCAGGAATGGTACTTGAGATGTATGGAATTCGCACTTTTCTAGTTTACAGAATAACTTGTGCTTACGAAGTCGGAGCAAGACTTCTGAGACATCTTTAATGTGTTGGGCAAGGTTAGCAGAGTGAATCAATATATCATCTAGATATACTACCACACAGGACTGGAGCAGGTCACGTAAAATATCGTTAATCAATTCCTGAAATACTGCAGGCGCATTGCATAAGCCGAATGGCATCACCAGATATTCATAATGCCCTGTTCTGGTATTAAATGCCGTTTTCCACTCGTCACCCTCTTTAATTCTGACTAGATTATAGGCGGCTCGCAAATCAAGTTTAGTAAAGATCGACGAGCCCTTTAATCTATCGAATAATTCTGTAATAAGTGGAATGGGATAGGCGTTCTTAGGCATCAGCATATTCAGCCCACGGTAGTCAATGCAAGGCCTGAGTTCCCCATTTTTCTTTTTAACAAAAAAAATTCCGGCACCAGCCGGAGACGTAGATTTACGAATGATTCCCCTCTCCAGGGCATCTGCGATATACTCCTCCATCGCCTTATTTTCCTCACAAGACAGTGGGTAAGTGCGCCCCCTGGGAGGCACCGCACCTGGAGGCAAATCAATGGCGCAATCGTATGGCCTATGGTCAGGTAATGCGCTGGCCTCTCCTTTGCTAAACACGTCACTGAATTGCCCATATTCTGTTGGCACAGCTGGAGAGGTACACATAATCTTAACAGGAAGAGAGAGACAATTCTTGTTACAGTACTCAGACCAAGAGTTAACTTCACACCTTTGCCAGTCAAATTGGGGATTGTGTGCCTGTAACCATGGGAACCCCAAAATAACTGAATGATGCGGGGAACGAATGATCTGAAATCGTATCTGCTCCCTGTGACAAGCCCCCACAGTCATTGTCACTGGGATTGTCTCGAACGTAATGAAAGCAGGATCCAGGGGTCTGCCATCAATGGCCTCTATTGCCACAGGAGAGTCCTTTTTACATAACGGAATGCCCTGCAAATCAGCAAAGGACTGATCCATGAAGTACCCGGCTGCCCCGGAGTCCACCAATGCTAGGACCTCGATGACCTTATCAGTCCAAGCAAATGCCACCTGGATGGTGGGTTTAGTGGTGCAAGTATCTAGGGACTGTTCAACACCACCTAGGGCCTGTCCCCCAAGGTACCCTAGGTGCGTTCGTTTCCCTGCCTTACAGGACAATTGCGTAATAAATGGCCCGGTTTGCCACAATATAGGCTTAAGCCTTGCCTTCTACGATACAGCTTCTCCTCCTTAGTGAGCCTAGTAAAACCTACTTGCATAGGTTCAGTGCTGTCAGCTGTTCGCTCAGGTAGAACGGGTGGTGTGGGTGGGTTAAGGAAATGGTTCTGGCCATAACTCTTTGCTTTGGTCCTTTTAGCCAAACATCTCTCCCGGATGCGGGAGTCTATTAACATGACATAGTCAATATACTCATCCAGCTCGCTGGGTACATCTCGAGCGGCTATCTCGTACTTAATCTGTTCAGCGAGACCCTGAGTAAAGGCAGCAAGTAAGGCCTCATCGTTCCAGCCTACCTCTGCTGCCAAGGTCCGGAACTCGATAGCATACTCGCCCAGAGTGCGTTCGCCCTGCTGAATCTCCATCAGCCTTTTGGCAGCAGAGGCAGACCTGCCAGGAACCTCAAACACACGTCTGAACTTCATCACGAAATCTCTAAAGTTCAGTGTGCAGGGTCTGGCATTCTCCCATAACGGATTTGCCCATGCCAAAGCTTTGCCCGTCAACAGAGATATCATAAAGCCGACCTTACTACGGTCGTTAGGAAATGCCTGAGGTGCCAATTCCCAAAATATCTCCAGCTGGTTAATGAAACCTCTGCATAGGGAGGGTTCGCCATCATATCTTAGGGGTAATGGCACCGCTGCCGTTAACCCTCTTGAGTTAGCACTGGGAGTTACAGAGCGATTCCCCGGTGTCACGACTGGGGGGACCACCGGATTAGGACCAGACTTGTCCAAATGTACTGTACGTTCAAGTAACGTTTGTAGAGCCAGTGCCAATTGGTCCAGGCGCTGCTCATGGCCATCCATTCTCCAGTGGATGTTCTGAGTATTACTTTCACCCTTACCGTCTGAGGTCATGGCCCTTTCGTACTGTCACGGTTTTTTAGGACTCTCAGACCAGTAAGTGAAAATAAAACACACTTTATTTAAAGTGAATAATGCACAAGTTCGCCCTCTAGAGGCGGTAGGTAATACACAGATCAAGTAAACTGAGATATTACAATAGTAATAGCACAATAGACATAAATGCAAGACAGTATGCACTAGGATGATATGGACCCCCAAGGGGTTAATGTCTAAATGACAGTCTGTCTCAGATGTGGAGGTTTGACACGCCCTGGATGTTAAAAAGGCTGTGCTGTATAGACAATGTTCATCAAGTGCTGAAGATCGAGCTGCCTTGCCAAGGTGTTGGATAGTAAGCAGAATAGGAATCAACTTAGCCCCCACGGGCGTAGTTACAGGAACTGCTTTGGTTTGTGCAAGTGCAAATAGCCCCCACGGGCGTAACGGAAACCGGCCGGCAATGCAAGAGCTAACAGCCTCCTCAAGTGTAATCGAATGCTGGGATATGAAAGCAAGAGCCACTAGCCCCCTCGGGCGTAGTACCGGATAAGCCAACACTGAAGCCTTTCTGCCAACACTCTGTGTCACTGATATCGTCGGTAACCAATACCGGAGAGCCTTAAGCGCCCAAACGACCCAAACTATGTGAACACTCTGCAATGGTGGACTAGAGTTGCCGACGGAGAGAGGCCAACTCAGCAGCAGTATCACGGGTAACGAGGCTCGTACAGGAGATAGAGAGAGTGAATACGAGGCAGCACTGCAAGAGTTAAAAGGCACGTTTACTCGAGGCTTCAGCGCTACTGCAAGGCTCTGCACGGAGAGGAAGGCCCACAGATATACACACAGCTCTGCACAAATAACGAGGCACAGCACTTAATCGAGGGAAGCACCAGGCAAGGCAGTCACACTGACGTGGTCAACAGAGACTGAAAATGTCGCGGCGGCGACAACTGGAACGCAGGTCACTGGAACAAGCTGGAAGTCGATCTTCGGAGCAGGAAGTCAGCCGGGCCGGGTCGGAGCACGTAGGAGGCAGTCATACAAGCCGGGTCATACACAAGCAGGAACGTCAGTCTAGCCGGGTCAGGATCCAAGGGTGGTACGCAGACGAGCCGGGTCATACACAAGCAGGAACACTGGAGAATGGTCAGGACAAGCCGAATCGGTACACAGGAACTCAGAATACAGGAACACAGCAACAGCACTACTGGCTCAGGAACACCACGAAAGGGCATCTGACAGATGTGATAGCCAGGTATAAAAAGGTCATCAGGAGGCGGGTCAAACCCAGTCAGCAAATCAGGAACAGCACAACTGAGAGTGACAGGAATCACAGGCACTGTGATAGTACCCCCCTCTCAAAGACCCCCTCTCCCTGCCTGAGGTCTGGGTTTCAAAGGATATTTAGAGTGAAAGCTGCGTACTAATCTCGGTGCATGGAGATCCCCTTGATCAACCCACGAACGTTCTTAAGGGCCATAGCCCTTCCAATGAACCAAATATTGCAGCTTTCCTCTAAATCTCTTGGAATCAATAATACTCTGGACTTCATATTCTTCTTGGCCCTGGACGTCCACCGGCCCAGGAATCACTGGCGTAGTAGTATAACGATTGCACACCAAGGGTTTCAGGAGTGACACATGGAACACATTATGAATGTGCATTGAGGGTGGAAGCTCCAGAGCATAAGAAACCGGATTAATCTTGCAGTCAGCAAATCAGGAACAGCACAACTGAGAGTGACAGGAATCACAGGCACTGTGATAATCTGGTGTTAAAGGCCGTCTTCCATTCGTCCCCAGGTCTTATACGAATCAAATTGTAGGCTCCCCTAAGGTCTAGCTTAGTGTACCAGGTCGCACCTCAGAGCAGGTCGAATAATTCAGGAATAAGTGGCAATGGGTACTTATATTTAATGGTAATGCGGTTCAGCCCGCAGTAATCGATACATGGGCAAGGGAACCGTCCTTCTTGCCGACAAAGAAAAAACCCGCCCCGGCAGGTGAGGTGGAGGGGCGTATGAAGCCCCTAGCTAGGTTTTCTTGGATGTAGGTGGCAAGGGCTGCCATCTCTGGCAGAGAGAGCAGAAACATCCTTCCTCTGGGTGGTTGGGTCCCAGGTTGGAGATCAATCAGACAATCATGACGATGCGGAGGAAGGCGTTCAGCCTGGACCTTGGAGAACACATCCCAGAAGGCATGGTAGACAGTAGGCAATGCTTCTAGAGAGCACAAGGCAGCAGAGACTGATGGGTGAAAGGAGATCGGGTTCACAGGAAGGCAGTTCGTGAAGCAGGACTTGCTCCATCGCGTGAGATCGCCGGTCTGCCAATCAAAGACAGGATTGTGGTGCTGAAGCCAAGGGAGTCCCAGGACGACCGGGGCAAACGGGGAGGATACCAAGTCAAACACCACCTGTTCCGAGTGAAGTATCCCGGAAGTGAGGACGAGAGGCTCAGTTTCCTGAGTGATTCTTCCTGTGCCCAAGGGTCCACCATCCAATGTGGAGACAAGCATAGGGGCCTTCTTAGGTCGACAGGGCATGCCATGGGCTTGGGTCCAAACACCAGCAATGAAAAGCCCAGCGGCTCCGGAGTCGACAAAAGCGACCGTAGTAATAGTATGGGCAGCCCACTGGATAGTCACAGGAACAGAGACATTAGACCTGCCGTGGGGAGGCTGATGGTTTGGGCTTAGGTGATCGCCTCGAGAATCGGCTAAGCGGTGTCTTTTCCTGGACGGATGGGGCATTGTCGCAGCATATGACCCGCCTGCCCACAGTATAGACAGAGGCCCAGGGTTCGCCTTCTTTTCCTTTCTTCTTCAGATAGTGTAACGGTTTGTTCAACACTCAGACACAGTGGGTTAGGATAAAACACAGTTTTATTGAAATCATAAATAATAAGATGACCTTCACAGGTCCCGTAGTACTTCAGATGAATAATACAGACACAAGACAGGTTATATATGCATATGCCTACACAAGTCCAGTACAACTTGAAAGTCCAGAGTGGTCTTATACTGACACAGGTCAGGCAGGAAAGGGTGTATACCCAGAGCAACAGTTCAGCATGGGTTAAAGTTCTCCAATGGGTGTAATCAGTCTCTGTGCAGAGAAGTCTGTGGTGAGTTCTCTTAGTAAAGCCCAGTATGGTAGAATAGCGCAATGTAGGAGACTGCCAAGCAGTAACAGAGACCAGAGTACTAGCACTCTGCCAGAGCGGTAACTGAGACTAAAGATTACTGCCGTAGCAGTCACGGAGGCAACACAGATGCTCTGCAAGAGCTTAAACGGAGGACTCAGCAAATGGCACACTGCCATAGCAGTAATGGAGGCAGCAATGAGACTCTGCAAGAGCTTAACGGATAGTTCAGCCAATGGCACACATCCGTAGCAGTAAGGGAGGCAACACTGAGACTCTGCAAGAGCTTAATGGATAGCTCAGCCGATGGCACACTGCCGTAGCAGTAACGGAGGCAGCACGGAAGCTCTGCAAGAGTTAACGGAGGGCACAGCCAATGGCACACTGCCGTAGCAGTAATGGAGGCAACACGGAGGCTCTGCAAGTGTTAACAGAGGATAGAGCCAATGGCACACTGCCGTAGCAGTAACGGAGGCAACACGGAGGCTCTGCAAGTGTTAACGGAGGACACAGCCAATGGCTTACTGCTTGTAGCAGTAATGGACACTAGGCCCCCAAGTACAGTGGTAGCGTCACGGTATTTGAAGACTCTCAGACTTAAGGTTTGGTAAAAACGTAACTTTATTAAAAAGTTAAGGCAATCCCATAGGGAATCATACATATATAACAATACAACAAGTAATGACAATATGAATAGGTTCTACCGGCCTTGCCAATACTACCGGGCAAGGCAACCAAGTGACAGTTGCAAATGTAGCAGTAGGCTCTACCGACCTTGCCAATACCGGGTAAGGCAACCGTGAGGTGTAACGTATCAGTTCTACCGGCCTTACCAATACTGGGCAAGGCAGCCTGAAGGAGTACTGAGAGCAGGCTCTACCGGCCCTGCCTATACCGGGTAAGGCAACCTTAGAGATGTACCGTAAGTAGGTTCTACCGGCCTTACCAATGCCGGGCAGGGCAGCCTGAGGGAACACCGATAGTAGGCTCTACCGACCCTGCCTATACCGGGTAAGGCAACCTTAGAGCTGTAACGTAAGTAGGTTCTACCGGCCTTACCAATACCGGGCAGGGCAGCCCACAAGAGGACACCAAGCTGTCAGATGACAATGACAATAGAGTGGAATAGGAATCGATGGTCTCGCTCAAGCAGAAGTCTCCAGACAACTGCAATAATAAGTTGAACGGCAACCGGCCCTCAGTGTCAGAATAGTCAAGGAGCAAACCAGCGTCCTCACGCTGGGACTAACTGTAAAATAACCCACCATGTTAAGTGGAGTAACCCAGCGTCCGCACGCAGGGACCAACAGTATATAATGCCACCAGGTTTAATGGAGTAAACCAGCGTCCGCACGCTGGGACCGACTGTAATCAGAGTCACCATGTGTAATGGAGAAAAACAGCGTCTGCACGCTGGGACCAACAGTAAAATGAGCCACCAGGTTAAATGGAGTAGACCAGCGTCCACACGCTGGAAACAACAGTATCATGAGCTACTATATCAGAAGGAGTAAACCAGCGTCCGCACGCTGGGACCAGCAGGGATTGAGCCACCAGGTTAAATGTAGTAAACCAGCGTCCGCACGCTGGACCAACAGTAATTGAGCCACCAGGTTAAATGTAGTAAACCAGCGTCCGCACGCTTGGACCAACAGTAATTGAGCCACCAAGTAATGGAGTAAACCAGCGTCCGCACGCTGGACCAACAGTAATTGAGCCACCAGGTTAAATGGAGTAAACCAGCATCCGCATGATGGGACCAACACTAATTGAGCCACCAGGTTAAATGGAGTAAACCAGCGTCCGCACGCTGGACCAACAGTACTATATCGCCAGAGCGAACAAGCACAATGTCGCCTCGGCGACAGGGGAAGGAGCAAGAGCCCTGAGACCAAGCAGAGGCTAACCGGAACGAGCACCGCTACACTGACAGATGACCGGAACAGAAGGAGCCACGGAAAGCAACCGGAACCGGCCAGAGAGACAAGCAGGCAGGAGACTCAGGAACGAACGAGGCTGGAACACTGGAACCACTGGAACACAGGAACACCGGAACACTGGAACACTGGAACACCGGAACGCAGGATCCTCAGACCCAAACGCCTGACAAGCAGGTCAGAACAAGTAATGTCAGAGACACCACGAAAGGGCAACCTGTGAGTGCCCAGACTGGGTTTGAAAAGGCTGTGTGAGGTGGGCTAACAGCAGACAGCCAATGAGGAACTTCCAGCAAGTGATAGACATAGGATAGCATGAATCACGGGCACCGTGATAGGTAGTCAGAATGTCGCCCAAGCGACACAGAAAACACTGGAACAGGAGAACCGGGTCGAGACACGGAGCAGGAACGTCAGCCAGGCCAGGTCAAATCTCAGAGCAGGAACGTCATACAAGCCGGGTCAGATCACGGAGCAGGAACGTACAGACCTCAACCAGAGGGGATGCGTGTCTGGATCTGGTAATAACTGAGAATGAAGAACTTATCTCCAACATCCAAGTAAGGGAGCACTTGGGGAATAGTGACCATAACATGGTATCGTTTGCAATTAATTCAAAAAAGAAATTTTGTATGGGTTCCACCAAAACACTGAATTTTAAAAAGGTCAGCTTTAGCAGGTTTAAAGGGATAGTATTGCTTGAAAATAATTTTATTTTATATTGTAGCCCTTAAAAAAACATTAAAAATGATATGTCTTATCATTATTAGCAAGTAAAGTTAATAATAAAAGAAAAGTTCCCTATTCCTGGCTGTTTTAGCCAAGTCTGCCATCTAGTGGATAGATTTGGAGTCCGGTCCGCAGATCAGCCTGCAGCTCTTTAGCAGTGCTGAGATCACAATCTTTAAAAAGAACTACTTCATTGGAACTATCTACAAAGTGTGCCTGGTCTGCGAGCACACTGTGTGGACCATTCCAATGAATAAATTATTTTTAAAGATCGAGATCTCTGCACTGCTGAAGAGCCGCGGCCGGTCTGCAGACCGGATTCCAAATCTGAAGGCTTGAACAGTGACGTCACTCCAGAGGAAACTTTACTTGCTAATATCTCCCAAACCATAAAGGTTTGGGAGATAATACTTATATCATTTTAATGTTTTTTTAAGGGCTACAATATAAAATAAAATTATTTTCAAGCAATACTATCCCTTTAATTCATCCCTTGATCTCGTTGACTGGGATAGAATATTTTCAGGAAAAAAACACAGAAGGTAAGTGGAATGCCTTCAAATTAACTTTGCAAAAATATACATATAATTTATCCCCTTTGAAAACAAATACAAAAGAAGCAAATTAAAACCAATGTGGCTAACCAGAAAAGTAATTCATGAAATAAATAACAAGAAAGCGGCATTTAAACATTACAAAGTTGAGGGATCAGCAGAGGCATTTGCAGAATACAAAAATGTCAACAAAACCTGTAAAAAGGCTATTAAATTAGCTAGACTGGAGAATGAAAAAAATGTTGCTAAGGAGAACAAGAGCAACCCAAAAAAATTCTTTAAATACATTAATGGCAAAAAATTAAAGTCTGATAATGTTGGGTCCTTGTTATCTGAAACAGGTGAGATGGTCAAGGGGGACAGAGCGAAGGCAGGTATTTTAAATCATTTCTTTTCTTCTGTTTTTACCAAGGAAGACCCAATGGACAAGAATCTGCAAACTACTTTTACAGAACAGTTACAGTAAGCATGGGACTGGCTAACACACTTGTTAAAACAATTGAATGGTGTAACGGACCCTAGGCCGTTACTTGGGTCCTTGACTGGACCTCAAACAGTTGTTTCAAAGACTATGGGCCTGTGGCCTTATTTGAACTATGATAGGGGTTCCCCTAGCCCTATGCTACAAGGTTTTATGTTGAATATTGTACGTTTGTATATTGTCGAATGTCGTATGTTTAATGTATGGCGAACGTTTTAGTTATTGTATGTGGTATGTTTGAGGGTTTACTCCAAGGGAATAGGCAGGGAGGGGTTAATTATTTCAATATGTATTGCAGACTCCCAAACCTTTTGCTTAATTATTCAACCCCTGGCCCAGTTCTCAGATGTGTATTCCCTCTAGTCAGTCCATTGTCTTTGTCCAGACGTTGATTAATCATGTTAAGTCTACCATTGTCAATATTGTGTTCAGTAACCAATCTCCCATTGGTCTGTTTCCTTATTTACTATTGGTCCCTTTGTACCCTCTGCCATTGGTCCATTGTTCCCCGTCACCATTGGTCTGTTGTATATGCCCATTGTGTTGGATTGGTCACTGGGCCAAGCCTGCATTAGAATGCCTGGCCCTTCCCCTCCCTATTGTGATAACCATGTGTAACTGTATAAAAGATGTGTGATGTGTTCAATAAAGTCTTCACGTTTGGGAGTAAACTGTCTCTGAGTTTACTTTCCGACTGGGGTGGTCTAAAGAGTCCTCTTTGACTCCCATCCCCCCCCTCGCAATTGAGCCATTCACTACTCGAAGATCGAAGGCGTCGAACGAATCCGACCTCCTGGGAGTACTACCGGACCGGGACATCCGACGCAGCTCAGCCGACCTCGAAGGCGAGATTTCGGGAACGACGGCCCAGCCCATACCGGTGGCTAGGGTTACCGTTATACTGGTGGCAGGCGAAGGGATCCAGGGGGAGATACAGCCGCTGGCTTGACCCCGGTTTCAGCAACGGTGATCGAACTGAAACCAGCATCCAGGGGGAGATACAGACGCTGGCTTGACCTCGGTTTCAGCAACGAACGAATCTCGCCAAAAGAGGTCCCAGAGCAGCAGGAAGTGTCCGAGTTCCCAACAAATGGAGGATTTGTATAAATATGCTCCGGTGGCGGCCCTACAAAAGCTGGTGGAACAACGAGGCAGCAACGCAGCTAACCTACGAAAACAGGACTTGATACAAATACTGCTGGAAACTGATACGGAGGCAGCGGACTTGGCTAGGCGAACGGAGTTACCGTCTGAGGACAATTTTGCAGCGTTCTCCGGTCTATCCGAACCGGCCGGTTCGACACAGCGGGTGCTCGATCCAATGGCAGACCGCTTGCAAGGGGGAAGTGTCGGAGCACGTAGATGGATCGACGGCGAAGATCCGGTCACCAGCATAGTAGCTCAGAGGTTGGCCTTGTATGGTCCGAACCCGTCAACAGAAGTCATCGATAGGTTGATGGCGGAAGCCAGTGTGGACTGGGCGAAGACCCTACCGGGGGTCTCTCGATCTGCTACAACCCCAGAGACCGGCTCCGACTCAGGAAAGGTGACTTTGCCTATTAGTTTTCAAGCTTTCCCTACCTTTGATGATCGGAAAGGGGATATTGACGGATTTTTGCTCGACTTCGAGAGGATGTGCCAGTTGACGCGGGTAGATGAAACCCAATGGACTGCCATTCTCGCAGGGAAGCTCACGGTGTGGGCTATGGAAGCTTACCGGGCTGTACCGGAGACGGACATATTGGACTATGAGGCGGTCAAGAAGAGGCTCCTGGCCCGGTACGCCATTACTCCAGACACGTACCGCCGGCAGTTCAGGGAGACACTAAAGAAAAGCCAGGAGTCCCACACGGAGTGGGCTTATGGGTTGGAAAGGGCCACTCGCAACTGGCTGCACGGATGCGGGGCCCAGTCTTTTGAGGACTGCTGTCAGCAGCTGATGCTTGAACAGTTTTACTTAAACATACCGGACCACATTAGGGATTGGGTCCGGGACCGCAAACCCTCTACCCTTACGGAGGCAGCGCAACTGGCAGATCACTTTGAGGACACTAGGAAAATGGGTAGCCGATCCCAGCGGCTGGCAAGCGGGGGAGGGCCTAGGACAGCAACTCCCGGGAACCTGTCCACCCGGCACGGACTTTCACAGGGTCCCGCTCCTACCTCTCAACGGAGGGACCCCAACCCCGGCCCTCGCTGCTTCTCCTGCAACCAGCTGGGCCACACCCAATATACTTGTCCCCTGGGCCGCAAGACCACTAACAGGAATGTAGTTCCTAGGGAACAGTCTAACCGGTACTCCGCAGGCCCCCGGTTTAGCACTGTACCTCAAATGACCAGGATGCCCCCCAAGGACTCTCATTGCATCCAAGACACTGGCCCCTATGGAACCTGCACCCGATCTTACGTCCAGGAATGGCCCCAGCCGGTGGAGGTTCCCGCTTCGCCGGGGGGACCCCCCAAGTGGGAGTTATCACAAGAAATTGCCCTCACCCAGGATCTTGTGGAGGATAACTGACAACATCACCGACAAACGGTATACCTCAACGGGAATCCAGTCTCTGGACTACGAGACTCAGGAGCCACACTAACCTTGGTCCAGCCTGACTGCTTGTCCCCGCATTATAAGACCAATCGGAACGTGGATGTACGCGTAGCCGGGGGTAGAGTCTACCAATTACCCACGGCCAACGTGCACCTCAACTGGGGTTCCGGTCAGGGCGATCGGTGCGTGGGAGTGATGCCAGGATTACCCGCTGAAGTACTGCTGGGGAACGACTTGGGCCATATGCAAAGCTGGTTTGCCTCCACCCCACCTCCGGAAAACTGTCAGGTGATCACCCGAGCGGCTGCCCAGCGTCAGATGGTAAGCCCCCCGACACCCCCACCCGTAGACCCTGACCATCCCCTCCACTGGTTACCCC
This sequence comes from Rhinophrynus dorsalis, assembly GCA_037306005.1. Taxonomy (NCBI): domain Eukaryota; kingdom Metazoa; phylum Chordata; class Amphibia; order Anura; family Rhinophrynidae; genus Rhinophrynus; species Rhinophrynus dorsalis. The sequence continues at coordinate 177,980,643 of CM074720.1, read as the reverse complement.
CTGCGGAATTCCGCGCAGCCCTCTTAGATGACCCCACGTTAGCAGGATACAGGCGACTTGCAGATTCCGGGGAGACAGGCCCAGGGGGGGAAAAGTTCCTTTGGGAGAATGGTCTCCTCTACCGCAGCACACCATCCCATTGCCAGGGCGCCACCCAGCTAGTGCGGACCCAACTCGTAGTTTCCTACCAGCATAGGGCTGCCTTATTGTCCCTGGCCCATGAGATTCCCTTAGCCGGCCACATGGCAGTTTGACGTACCGAACAACGGGTGAGTCGAGCTTTCTTCTGGCCAAAACTATCCCGGGATGTTCGCAACTTTTGCCGCACCTGCGACATTTGTCAGCGGGTAGGCAAGAGAGGTGACCACCCAGCCGCCCCTTTACAGTCCTTACCCTTGATAGGTGAGCCATTCCAGCGGGTAGCCGTGGACATTATAGGGCCCTTAGCCCGTCCCAGTCGCACTGGTAAACGGTTCATCCTTACTATTGTGGACTTTGCCACATGGTACCCTGAAGCCGTGGCCCTCTCAAGCATTACTGCCGAGAGTGTGGCGGATGCCCTGGTTAAAGTATTTTCACGAGTAGGGTTTCCCGCAGAAGTCCTTTCCGATCAGGGTTCCCAATTCACGGCCGAAGTTATGCAGCAACTATGGGAGCTGTGTGGGGTGAAGCCTATTCACACCACAGCATACCACCCCCAGACCAATGGCCTCTGTGAACGGTTCAACGGAACCCTGAAACAGATGTTACGGGCTTTCACGGAGATGCACCGGGACTGGGAACGCTATTTGCCTCACCTGTTGTTTGCCTACCGGGAGGTGCCTCAGGAGTCCACGGGCTTCTCCCCTTTCGAGTTACTGTTCGGGAGGAGAGTCCGGGGACCCCTGAACCTTCTCCAGGAATACTGGGAAGGCAAGTGCGACTCCGAAGAAACCCCGGTAGTGACATATGTGCTAGAACTCAGGGAAAAGCTAGCCGCCCTCACAGGTCTCGCCCAAGAGCACCTGCGTCGGGCCCAAATGCATCAGAAACAGCAGTATGACAAGTGGACGCAGATCCGAGAATTTTTCGCTGGGCAGCAGGTATTAGCCCTGCGCCCCATGAAAGGGAATAAGTTGCAGACTGCCTGGGTAGGCCCCTACCGGGTGGTGGATAGACAGGGAGAGACTACTTATGTGATTGCCAAAGGGCCTCACTTACGGGACCGCCGGACCTGCCACGTGAATGCCCTGAAAGCCTATCACCAGCGGGAGGAGGTAGTGTTAGCCATCTGTACGCAGGCTGGGGACAACCCGGAGGAACAGGATATTCCTGACCTCCTGGCCGCCGCTAGGGAACCCAGCAGTCCCAATCTTCCCAGTCTAGGGTCCCAGCTTAACCCCGCCCAACGCCAACAGATACAGGACATGGCACAGAAGTGGCCACAGCTGTTCTCTGCACGGCCTGGCCTCACTAACGTAGCCCAGCATCCAGTCCTCACCACGTGACAGGAGGCCCTACGTCTGCCCGCCTACCGGGTCCCCCAGTCAGTAAGAAAGGGCATGTTGCAGGAAATTCAGGAGATGTTGGAGTTAGGGGTCATTGAGCCCTCTACCAGTCCTTGGGCCTCGCCGGTAGTTCTGGTCCCTAAGAAAGATGGAACCACTAGGTTCTGTGTGGACTACCGGAAGCTCAACGACCGGACCGTCACCGACGCCTACCCCATGCCCCGGGTGGACGAACTCCTAGACAGGCTCGCAGGCGCTAGCGTAGTCTCCACCCTCGACCTTAGTCGGGGGTACTGGCAGATACCCCTCGCCCCTGAGGCGGTGGCCAAATCCGCCTTCATCACCCCATTTGGCCTCTACCAGTTTACGGTGATGCCATTCGGGATGCAGAATGCGCTGGCTACTTTTCAGAGGCTAGTAGATCATCTACTAACAGGGGCACAGGATTTTGCCTGTGCCTACTTGGATGACATTGCCATCTTTAGCGACTCCTGGGAGGAGCATCTGCTGCACCTGGAAGCCATCTTAGGGCGCATTGCGAGAGCAGGGCTAACTCTGAAGCCTGACAAATGCCAGATAGGGATGGGGGAAGTCCAGTACCTAGGTCACCGGGTGGGAGGTGGACAGCAATGGCCTGAACCCGCTAAGATCGCTGCCATTGTTGACTGGCCCACCCCACGCACCAAGAAACAAGTGCTGGCCTTCCTGGGCACAGCCGGATACTATAGGAAGTTTGTTCCTCAGTACAGTGCCATAGCCAAACCCCTCACAGACTTAACTAAGAAGGCACTGCCCCGGAACGTAGACTGGTCCCCGGACTGTGAAAAGGCCTTCCAAGCTCTAAAGGAGGCCTTGGGCAAAGGGCCTGTGTTGGCCGCACCAGATTTTAACAGAGCTTTTCTGGTCCATACAGATGCCTCCGACTACGGACTAGGGGCGGTGCTGAGTCAAGTCAATGACGCCGGGGAGGAACATCCAGTTATTTACTTGAGCCGCAAATTGCTACCCCGGGAAGCTGCCTATGCTGCAGTGGAAAAAGAATGTTTGGCGTTAGTCTGGGCCCTCAAGAAACTGCAGCCATATCTATTCGGACACGAGTTTACAGTGTTCACCGATCACAATCCCCTGGTGTGGCTCGACCGGGTAGCCGGAGACAATGGACGGTTGTTACGCTGGAGCTTGGCCCTTCAAGCTTTTAATTTTACAATCAAATACCGTTCTGGAAGGGAAAACCAGAACGCTGATGGTCTGTCCCGCCAGGAAGAGGACTAATAGACTGGCCAGCCTTTCCCCGTGTGTGTGGACTAAAAAGGGGGAGTGATGTAACGGACCCTAGGCCGTTACTTGGGTCCTTGACTGGACCTCAAACAGTTGTTTCAAAGACTATGGGCCTGTGGCCTTATTTGAACTATGATAGGGGTTCCCCTAGCCCTATGCTACAAGGTTTTATGTTGAATATTGTACGTTTGTATATTGTCGAATGTCGTATGTTTAATGTATGGCGAACGTTTTAGTCATTGTATGTGGTATGTTTGAGGGTTTACTCCAAGGGAATAGGCAGGGAGGGGTTAATTATTTCAATATGTATTGCAGACTCCCAAACCTTTTGCTTAATTATTCAACCCCTGGCCCAGTTCTCAGATGTGTATTCCCTCTAGTCAGTCCATTGTCTTTGTCCAGACGTTGATTAATCATGTTAAGTCTACCATTGTCAATATTGTGTTCAGTAACCCATCTCCCATTGGTCTGTTTCCTTAGTTACTATTGGTCCCTTTGTACCCTCTGCCATTGGTCCATTGTTCCCCGTCACCATTGGTCTGTTGTATATGCCCATTGTGTTGGATTGGTCACTGGGCCAAGCCTGCATTAGAATGCCTGGCCCTTCCCCTCCCTATTGTGATAACCATGTGTAACTGTATAAAAGATGTGTGATGTGTTCAATAAAGTCTTCACGTTTGGGAGTAAACTGTCTCTGAGTTTACTTTCCGACTGGGGTGGTCTAAAGAGTCCTCTTTGACTCCCATCCCCCCCCTCGCAATTGAGCCATTCACTACTCGAAGATCGAAGGCGTCGAACGAATCCGACCTCCTGGGAGTACTACCGGACCGGGACATCCGACGCAGCTCAGCCGACCTCGAAGGCGAGATTTCGGGAACGACGGCCCAGCCCATACTGGTGGCTAGGGTTACCGTTATAAATGGTGTTAAGGTAGACAAAGCTCCGGGGCCAGATGGTATACACCCACGGGTACTTAAAGATCTAAGCTAGGCCCTGGCCAGACCGTTATATTTGATTTTCAGGGATTCTTTTATTTCAGGTATGGTGCCCATGATTTGGCATAAAGCAGATATGGTGCCCATATTTAAAAAGGGATCAAAGTCACAGCCAGGAAATTACAGACCTGTAAGCTTGACATCTGAGGTAGGGAAGCTGTTTGAAGGGTTGCTAAGGGAATATATTCAAGAATTCTGCTGGAACAGGAATATCATTAGCACTAGCCAACATGGCTTTGTGAAGGACAGGTCTTGTCAAACTAACTTGATCGCATTTTATGAAAAAACGAGTAATAATATAGATGCGGGAGCGGCGGTTGATGTGATCTATTCAGACTTTGCCAAGGCATTTGATACGGTTCCACACAAGAGGTTACTGTACAAATTGAATGATAGAGGCCTAGGGAAAATTTTGTGTGTGGATTGGATATTGACTCAAAGACAGAATGCAAAGAGTGGTAGTAAATGGCAAGTTCTCCAGTTGGATAAACGTGATAAGTGGAGTACCTCAGGGATCTGTCCTAGGTCCTCTTCTTTTTAATTTGTTTATTAATTAATTAATTAATTAATTAATTAATTATCTCCCAGTGGGCATAGGGAGCCATGTATCAGTGTTTGATGATGACACAAAATTAAGTAAGGTAATAAAATCCGAACTGGATGAGTGTTTATTACAAGAGGATTTGGACAAATTGAGTAACTGGGCAGGCAAATGGCAAATGAGATTCAGTATAGACAAGTGTAAAGTTATGCATTTTGGTTATAATAATAAAAATACAACATATAGTTTAAAGCGGAACTACCATGTCACAAAATGTTTAGCTTAACTGAGAAAAGGGTTGAACTAGATGGACGCAAGCCTTTTTTCAACCTAAATTAATGTTACTAAATTACATTATTCTTCACTCCATATAATAGTTATAGAGGAGATGAAACATATTTTATTCACTCAGCTTTATTGAGCATGGCATGATGTCTTTCAATCTCACTTACTAAGTGTGAAATTGCTACACTACAGGGAGCATGTTGAATTAGGTGCAAATACACCTTTATTGTTTTTTCTTTTCCTTCCCTAACTTTGTTTTACGTTTAATCACCACACCGAAATGCATGTCAAATTGTTTGACACGCTGGTATGTATAGCTGAGTTTTTATATTTTATTATTATGTTTTTGATAAAGGTCCCTACCGGACTGAAACATTGAACTTATACATTTTCCATTGTTTAAAGGAGTAGTAAACTTTTTTTATGAAAACATATTTTACAGAGCATTTCCTGCTGAATAAAACAAGGTCACTCCCATCGCTGTCAGATGTTTTATTCAAAATTTATAGTAGTTTAAATAATCATGAAGTGAATTTACTGTGTTTACTTCCTGATAGTTCTAACTGACAGGAAGTGACAGGTAGTTTCTGTCACATTCTATGGAGAACTGTTTGTCTCTGACATTTCTGACTTTCCTCTCCATTAGAATCTAACAGGAAATCTAATAAGAATTCGACCACTAGAGGACACTGCTAATGTAAAAAAACATTACTTTAAACTGTAATAACCCTGGAAATATAAATCTCTCGGCAGTTTGTGCCGCTGTATTTTGTGGGTTATCACCACTCTCCCGCCACGTCTTCCAAAAAACTGTAGTAGAAAATAGAAAACAGCGCAACAAAACACACACTTCTAAGCGTAGTAGTAATCAATTCAATCAGAGAAGTCCCTTATTTCCCAAAAGAAAATTACTCACATGGCTGGGAGGCTTCCTCTGCCTCTCAGTATACAGGCCTGCATTGGATTTTGGGGAGTCACACCAGGCTAATGACACTTCAAAATTAAGGCTTCCCCTAACAGCTCCTGACGAAGTGAAATTTCTTCACGAAACGCGTTGAGCCTAGAGCCTAGTGCTTATTGAGACATCTAGTTTATTACAATATATTATGTGAGCTAAGTACTTATTTTAATTCTTATATGGTTTTTATGGCCTTTCTCTTTTGAATAGTTCTTTCTTATGGTGAACCTTGACTTAGATTTGTACACATTATTTTATTCCATACACATTTTGAGTATTTTTAATGTTCTTTATTAAAGTATTTTATTTTTAATATAATATATTTTTCATCAAAGTCCCAAAGTTCCTATATTTAATTTATTACTCAGCATACCTGGTTCTTGTACCCACTATATTACCAGTGGGGGTCCTTTAACCCCATTACTACACCTGTGTGTGGGTGGACATACAAGATCCACATTTGTGTAGGGGAAGCCTTTATTTTGAAGTGTCATTAGCCTGGTGTGACTCCCCAAAATCCAGTGCAGGCCTGTATACTGAGAGGCAGAGGAAGCCTCCCAGCCATGTGAGTAATTTTCTTTTGGGAAATAAGGGACTTCTCTGATTGAATTGATTACTACTACGCTTAGAAGTGTGTGTTTTGTTGCTCTGTTTTCTATTTTCTACTACAGTTTTTTGGAAGACGTGGGGGGAGAGTGGTGATAACCCACAAAATACAGCGGCACAAACTAACACTTGGGAAGAACATATATACTCTATACCTGTCAGATCACTCATGGACTAAGCGCATCACAGCATTATTCTTTCTTTTTGTTTCTCATATAAATCACGAGTTTTGAGCAGCATACTAAGTGAGTGTGGTGACTACAGATACCAAGTGACATTCATTAATACTTCTCTATAAACTAACATTAACTCATATATCCCGCTTGAGTATACATATAACCTCTGTACAATGGCTAGCATTGCCATTTCAACAACACAAAAAAGAAAAGAAAATATCATTAAGGCTGTAACTTTGAATCACATTTCATCCACAACAGAAGAATCCACTACATTGATACAATTGTTTAATAGATTGGAACATCTACTTATTTCAGAAACTAAACATTGGTGGGATAGCCTTTTATTACAACAATACCAAGAAAGACGTATTGTCCCTAGAGGTCTAAGGATCCAAAAGAATTCACCATTTCCGGATATACAATTCACACAGCAGTGGAATAACATATTAGAAAATTGTTCCTTGAATTTAATCCAACACCTTATAAAATACAGAGAAAAATGTCTTTCAGACATAGAAATTAAAATTAACGAAATCCAGAAAGATCTTCAGAAATATGAAAACACAACCAAATTTAAGGAACTTGACACTAGAGTTTACAATAATGTAAACAAAACAGAAAAAGAACTTAAGGAGAGAAAAGAAAACAAACTGAATAGGGATATAGGAGATTATAGAGATAAACATCAGAACAATAAAAACAAACATAATGATAAGTACATCAAGGATAGTAGAGGTCACCATAACCATAATAATAATAAATACCAACAGTTTACCAGACATGGAAAACACAACATAAGAAAGACCAATGATTCCATAGAAATTTATAACAAAAAAGAAACATCGGAGATGAGCACCACTAGTAGTTCCTTTGTGAATCGAGCAACTATACTGCTCAAGAATCAGTTTTCACCACTAGAGAAAGAAATCAAAGAAATAGAAAAATTGATAACTTTGAAAGAATCTCAATTAGGAGCTAGACCTAAAAGTACAGCATCACACATTAGTGTCAATTTAGAGCTTGAAGATACAACCAAACAATTACAAACCACACCATTACAGACAGAAGCTTCCAATGGATTTACGCTGAATACTAACATCCAACCACAGGTATCAACTTCATCACAAGCACAACAGTCTTTTTTAGGAGAAGGAAGGAGATTAGAAGAATTCGCAGGTTGGACTTCCCTACCTGCAAGAATCAAAAGAGGGGGAAAAAGAAAAGAGGCTGTAGGGGAGGAAGAAGGAAGAGGAGAAGAAAACACCAACAACACTCCCAAGAAACACAAAACTTAACTATTCCTGCATACAGTTACAGTAATGGCATCTACAACCTATCAGATGTAGCGTTAAATCCAGATGTGACCTCCATATTGCTTAGAGGTCTAAAATTTGCACCCACAGCACCAGCTAATCATTTTGCCTTCTTTATGGACCTCAATACGTTTGTGAGGAAACTAACCCTGACTAGATTTTTTTAATGATACACACTATGAAGAATCCAACATGAATGGAAATAACATACCTTCTGCGAGGGAAGAAGATAAAGAAATACTGAGTATTTTAAAAGATTTTAAATATGAAAGTAGCCCCTTTGATAATTCTTATGTTAGAACTTATCACGGTGCCCGTGATTGCTGCTTTGCTATGTCTATCACCTATAGGGGGCTCCCATTGGCTGCTTGCCTTTGGCCCGCCTCACATTGCCTATTTAAACCTAGCTTGGGCACCCTTTAGTTGCCCTTTCATAGTGTCTCTGTGTATTTCATTTCCACCATGCTACAGAAGCTTTATTGGCCATTCTGCTGTTCCTGAGTTCGTGCTGTTCCAGTACCACTGTCTGCTGTGTTGGTTCCAGTCCTGTTCCGGTTGAGTTTCCTGTAGTTGCTGTTTCCTGCTACTGATCTCCGTTACCGTTCCTGATCCGGTTGGATGTCCTCGCTGATTCCTGTTTCTTCCTGGGCCTGGTTCCTACAGTGGTGGCGACATTGTTCTTCGGTCGCTTGGCGACATTCCAGTCAGTTGGTTCCCAGCGCGCGGGCGCTGGTTTGCTTCACTGTCTCACAACACTATTCATTGAGAGTTGGTTGCTCCCAGCGTGCGGACGCTGGTTCGCTCCAAAGCCTTGCGGCTAGATTATACAAAACTCTGTTGGTTCCCAGCGTGCAGACGCTGGTTCGCTCCAAAGCCTTGTGGCTATATCACACAAAACTCTGTTGGTTCCCAGCGTGCGGACCCTGGTTTGCTCCAAAGCCTTGCGGCTATATTATACAAAACTCTGTTGGTTCCCAGCGTGCGGTCGCTGGTTCGCTCCAAAGCCTTGCGGCTATATCACACAAAACTCTGTTGGTTTCCAGCGTGCGGACGCTGGTTCGCTCCAAAGCCTTGCGGCTATATATTACAGAACTGTGTTGGTTCCCAGCGTGCGGACGCTGGTGTGCTCCAAAGCCTTGCGGCTATATTATACAAAACTTTGTTGGTTCCCAGCGTGCGGACGCTGGTTCGCTCCAAGCCTTGCGGCTATATTATGCAAACTCTGTTGGTTCCCAGTGTGCGGATGCTGGTTCGCGCCAAAGCCTTGCGGCTATAATATTAAACTCTGTTGGCTCTCAGCGTGCGGACGCTGGTTCGCTCCCAAGCCTTGTGGCTATCATACATGTGTGTTGGTACCCAGCGCGCGGGTGCTGGTTTGCTCTATTGCCTCACTGCCTTTCACATATAGACCTGTTGGCTCCCAGCATGCGGACGCTGGTTTGCTCCTGACCCTCGTGGCTCACTACTCAGTTATATTGTTGGCATTTAGTGTGCTGTCCAGTCTTGGACTTCCTTACTCCATCTATACCCTGTCAAGGGTCACATATTATCTGTAGTATTTGGGCTACGCATTTAATTACATCTTAGACTGTCATTATCTTCTAACAGTAATTGGGGTCATTCTGGCTGACACCTCTTCCTTTGGGTTGCCCTGCCCGGTATATTGGTAAGGCCGGTAGAACCTATTACATTCCATCTTATGGTTGCCTTACCCGGTATTGGCAGGGCCGGTAGAACCTAGTCTTTCTGCGTTCCTTCAGGCTGCCTTGCCCAGTATATTGGCAGGGCCGGTAGAGTCTGTTTAGCTGGTTATCCGTTAGACTGCCTTGCCCGGTATTTTGGCAGGGCCGGTAGACCCTGTATTATCCTATCATTAGACTACCTTGCCCGGTATATTGGCAGGGCCGGTAGAGCCTGTACCATCCTGACTATTGTCTGGCTGTATCACGGTGCCCGTGATTCGTGCTATCTGATGTCTGTCACTTGCTGGAACTACTCATTGGCTGTCTGCTATTAGCCCTCCTCACTTTGCCTTTTTAAACCCTGGTTGGGCACTCCCATGTTGCCCTTTCGTGATGTTTCTGACCTCACCTGTCCTGACCAGCTGTCAGGCTTCTGGGCCTGCTGTTCCTCGTTCCGGTGTTCCAGCGTTCCAGTGATCCTGTGTTCCGGTGTTCCTATGCCCCATTGTTCCTGTGTTCCAGTGTTCCGGTGTTCCAGCACCTCGCGGGTTAATCCTCATGAGTTCCTGAGTCTTCTGTCTACCGCCTCTCCTGCCGGTTGCTCCCTGTCATCGGTTCCTGTGTTCCGGTCTCCTGTCATCGCTTTGCTTCGGTGGATTCCCGCTGAGTACAGGGCTCTTGCTCTTGCGTTGTCGCTCCGGCGACATTGTTACCTTCTGCTTCAGCTGTAGTGGCTGATTCCAGCAAACGGACGCTGGTTACTCCATATTACCTGGTTGCGAGTATCACTGTTGGTCCAGCGTGCGGACGCTGGTTAACTCCACATTAACCTGGTTGTGAGAATCACTGTTGGTCCCAGCGTGCGGACGCTGGTTTACTCCACATTAACCTGGTTGCGAGAATCACTGTTGGTCCCAGCGTGTGGACGCTGGTTTACTCCACATTAACCTGATTGCGAGAATCACTGTTGGTCCCAGCGTGCGGACGCTGGTTTACTCCACATTAACCTGTTTGCGAGAATTACTGTTGGTCCCAGCGTGCGGACGCTGGTTTACTCCACATTAACCTGGTTGCGAGAATTACTGTTGGTTCCAGCGTGCGGACGCTGGTTTACTCCATATTACCTGGTTGCGAGAATTACTGTTGGTCCCAGCGTGCGGATGCTGGTTTACTCCATATTAACCTGGTTGCGAGAATTACTGTTGGTCCCAGCGTGCGGACGCTGGTTTACTCCATATTACCTGGTTGCGAAAATTACTGTTGGTCCCAGCGTGCGGACGCTGGTTTACTCCATTAACCTGGTTGCGCTTATACCGTTGGTCCAGCGCTAGGACGTTGGTTGCTCCTGAACTCTAGTCCTGTGGACAGTTTGCTGTATGCTTCCTATGCAGTTGTCTGATACTTCCTGGCAATAGACTTCTGCTGCGAGTAGGCCATTGTATCTATTCCTATCTGCTGTCATAGTTTCTGACAGCTGGCCTACGCTTTGGGCTGCCCTGCCTGGTATTGGTAAGGCCGGTAGAACCTTTGCACGTTACCATCTTGAGGGTTGCCTTACCCGGTATTGGCAGGGCCGGTAGAACTGGTACATTTCACCTCACGGTTGCCTTACCCAGTATAGGCAAGGCCGGTAGAGCCTATTGTTATTGTGCTGTCCCTTGGGCTGCCTTGCCCGGTATTGATAAGGCCGGTAGAACCAGTACATGTCATCTCACGGTTGCCTTACCCGGTATAGGCAAGGCCGGTAGAGCCTATTGTATATACTACTGTCACTTGGGTTGCCTTGCCCGGTACCATTGGCAAGGCTGGTAGAACCTATTCTACTAATGTTGTTGTTGTATTGTTATGTATGAATACCCTACGGGGATTGCATTAACTTTTAATAAAGTTACGTTTTTACCAAAACCTTAAGTCTGAGAGTCTTCAAAACCGTGACAGTACGAAAGGGCAATGACCTCAGACACTAAGGGCGACGGTAATACGCAGAATATCCATTGGAGGATGGATATGCATGAGCAACGTTTGGATCAGCTGGCGGTTGCTATCCAAACCATTCTTGAACGCACGGTACTGGCTGATAAGTCCAGTTCTAGTCCGGTGGTCTCGCCAATTCAGACACCGGAAAATGAATCTAGGCCCTCAGGGGTCGCAGTCAAAGGGTTAACGGCTTCTGCACCCTTGCCGCTAAGATATGACGGTGACCCTCAGTTATGCAGAGGGTTTATTAATCAGCTCGAAATCTTTATGGAATTAACGGCACACGCATTTCCGAGTGACCGCAGCAAGGTTGGGTTCATGATATCCCTGCTGACTGGTAGAGCATTGGCCTGGGCAAACCCACTGTGGGAGAACGCTAAACCTTGCACAAAAAATTTCAGTGATTTTGTACAAAAATACTCGGAGAGTATTCGAGCCTCCTGGCAGAACCACCTCTGCTGCTAAACGTCTCATGGAGATACAACAGGGCAGGCGCACGGTTGGCGATTATGCCATTGATTTCCGCACCTTGGCAGCAGAGGTAGGATGGAATAACAAGGCCCTCTTGGCAGCCTTTGCCCAAGGCTTGAGTGACCAGATTAAAGAAGAGATTGCTGCAAAAGATTTACCTACTGACCTAGACGATTATATCGAATACGTGATTCTAATTGATTCCAGAATACGTGAAAGATTAACCGCCAGAGAACGACGAGCATGGTTAAAAAACAATGGGTCCAGTAGCATATTTTGCCCACCCAACCCTCTCTTGGCATTCAAACCTAGTGAACTGATACAGGAACCAGTGGAACCCATACAGGTGGGTTTCACTAGGTTAACCAAGCAGCAGAGAAAGTATCGCAAGATACAGGGATTATGTCTGTATTGCGGTAAAAATGGTCACTTGTTAAAATCTTGCCCGGTGCGTCCGGGAAACGAACACACCTAGGGTACCTTGGGGGACAGGCCCTAGGTGGTGTCCAATCGTCCCTAATGTTGGGCACACATAAACCCACCATACAGGTGGTATTGTCACAGGCACAACGCTCGGTTGAGTTTTTGGCCTTGGTTGATTCTGGTGCAGCTGGGTATTTCATGGACAATACCTTTGCTGAATTGCATGGGGTACCACGTATTCAGAGAGAAACCCCTCTTGCTATTGAAGCAATTGATGGCAGACCTTTGGAACCCGCTCAGGTCACCTTTGAAACTATGCCCTTGTCCATGACTATTGGGGCTCTTCATAAAGAAGAGCAGCAGTTCCAGTTAATCAATTCTCCTCACCATGCCGTGATTTTGGGCTTTCCGTGGTTACAGTTGCACAACCCACAATTCGATTGGCAGAAGTGTGAGATTGCTGCGTGGTCCCAGTTCTGTATGGATAAGTGCGTTACCCACCCTGTTAAGGTCTTGTGCACCTCCCCTTCGCTACCTGATGTCTACCAGCAGTTTAGAGATGTTTTCAGTAAAGGGGAGGCTGGCACTTTACCTCAGCACAGACCATACGATTGTCGTATTGAACTGAATCGTGGAGCAGTACCACCGAGGGGACGCACGTACCCATTGTCTTGTGAGGAGAACCAAGCTATGGAGGAGTACATAGCCGATGCCCTCAGTAGAGGGATCATAAGGAAATCTACTTCCCCGGCTGGGGCCGGATTCTTTTTTGTTAAGAAAAAGAGTGGTGAACTACGACCATGCATAGACTATCGTGGGCTGAATAAGTTGATGGCAAAGAATGCCTACCCTATACCACTCATCACCGAGCTGTTTGATAGACTTAAGGGGTCCTCGATCTTCACCAAATTGGACCTTAGGGCAGCCTACAATTTGATACGTATCAGAGCCGGTGATGAGTGGAAAACTGCCTTCAATACGAGATCAGGGCATTACGAATACCTAGTAGTGATGATCGAGCACCCCAATGCTCGGGTGTTCGGGTGCTCTGACCGAGCGCCCCCGGAGGCTCGAGTGCTCGGCCGAGCACCCGAGCCCCATTGAAGTCAATGGGAGGACTCGAGCATTACACCAGGCACCCCCTGCTCTGATGAGGGGAGGGTGCCTGGTCCATAGGAAAAGGGCAGAAAATGATGGAAACACCACAGAAATGGTTCAGGGACAGCATAGGGAGGATGTCTGGATGCATCTTGGACTCCAACGTCGCTGCTGGGAACGATCTTTCGCCCGTAGTACGCCATTTTTACAGACTGACCGTAAAACACACAAAAAGGAAGATAAAAACGACTTTAGGCGAAAAATTGTTACCAAACAGTATTTGCTGTATATTTACTTGTATATCATCTGCAAATTCTGCAAAAAATGTCATCGATTTTTCTGAACTGGGGCCATGATTAAGAGGGAAACGTGCGCAGAGGCAAATTCTCCCAAAAATTTCCTCGATTTTTCTGAACTGAGGCCATGATTAAGAGGGAAACGTGCGCAGAGGCAAATTCTCCCAAACATTTCCTCGATTTTTCTGAACTGGGGCCATGATTAAGAGGGAAACGTGCGCTGAGCCGACCATCTAAAACATTATGGGTGAGGGTCTGCTGCGGAGCTGACCATCCTAAACATTATATGTGAAGGCCCGCTAATGAGCTGACGCTATAAAACATTATATGAGAGGGCCCACTAGAGAGCTGACCCAATAAAACATTATATGAGAAGGCCCGCTGGTGAGCTGACCTATACAAAAAATTGTCAAACAGGGCCCGCTGGTGAGCTGGCCCTATATAAAAATTATATCACAGGGCCCGCTGGTGAGCTGGCCCTATATAAAAATTATATCACAGGGCATATGGAAGAGGAGGAGGAGGATGAGAAGATTAAGAGTCAACCATATACCCGTTTTTTGGGTGGAAGGGGTGAATGGGAATACAGAGTATTCCCATCATTGTAAATAACATATATAAAGTGAGTTTATGTTCCCCCGGGGCTTTCCTCCAGTGGAGTGGAGAAGTCAGGGGAAATCCAGGCCTTGTTCATTTTTATAAGTGTCAACCTATCAGCATTTTCGGTGGAAAGGCGGATACGCTTATCTGTTATGATGCCACCAGTAGCACTAAATACCCGCTCAGACAGAACGCTGGCGGCAGGGCAGGCCAGCACCTCCAAGGCGTAGAGTGCCAGTTCATACCACGTGTCCAGCTTGGACACCCAGTAGTTGTAAGGCACAGAGGGATCATTGAGGACGCTGACACGGTCTGCTACGTACTCCTTCACCATCTTCCAAAACTTTTCCCTCCTTGTGACACTAGGCTGCGCATCAGGGTGAGGGTGCTGGCGGGGTGTCATGAAGGTGTCCCACGCCTTGGAGAGTGTTGCCCTGCCTTTGTCGGAACTGCTGTGTGCTCCCCTTTTCTCCCCTTCTCGGTTGGCCAAGGTAGCACGTACTCTGCCGCCAGCGTTGTCAGATGGAAAATTTTGGAGCAATTTTTCGACAAGAACCTTTTGGTATTGCACCATTTTGCTTGTCCTCTCCACCGGAGGAATGAGAGATGAGAAATTCTCTTTGTAGCGGGGGTCCAGAAGGGTGAACACCCAGTAATCCGTGTTGTCTAAAATGCGTATAACGCGTGGGTCACGGGAAAGGCAGCCTAACATAAAGTCAGCCATGTGTGCCAGAGTACCAACAGGCAAGATTTCGCTGTCCTCACCAGGAGGATGACTCTCAATCTCCTCATCCTCTTCCTCCTCTTCTGCCCACCCACGCTGAAGAGATGGAACTAAAGTTCCATGGCTACCCTCTGTAGCGGAGGCAACCGTGTCTTCCTCCTCCTCCTCCTCCTCCTCCGCCTCCTCCAATTGTCGCTGAGAAGACGAAGTGAGGGTGCTCTGGCTATCACCTTGTGTAAGCTCTTCCTCCTGCATTTCCACCTCTTCCACATGCAAAGCGTCGGTTTTAATTGGGAGCAGCGAGCGTTTCAGTAGACACAGAAGTGGGATGGTTACACTGATAATAGCGTTATCGCCGCTCACCATCTGTGTCGATTCCTCAAAATTGCGTAAAACCTCGCAGAGGTCTGACATCCATTCCCACTCCTCACTTCTGATTACAGGAAGTTGAACGGAGAGGCGACGACCGTGTAACAGCTGGTACTCCACTACTGCCCTCTGCTGCTCACAAAGCCGGGCCAACATGTGGAAGGTGGAGTTCCAGCGCGTGCTCACGTCACACAGCAGCCGGTGAGCTGGCAATTGTAAGCGCTGCTGCAGCTTCAACAGGCCGGCTGAAGCTGTAGATGACTTACGGAAATGTGCACACACGCGGCGCACCTTGGTCAAGAGATCATGCAAATTGGGGTAGGTTTTTAGAAATCGCTGAACCACTAAATTAAATACATGCGCTAGGCATGGTACGTGTGTGAGCTTGCCGATCTCCAAAGCCGCCACCAAGTTACGCCCATTATCACACACAACCATGCCTGGTTGCAGGTTGAGTGGCGAGAGCCACTGCTCGGTCTGGTGACTAATCCCCTGCAACAGCTCTGAGGCCGTGTGCTGTTTGTCCCCAAGGCAGATCAGCTTCAGCACGGCCTGTTGACGCTTCCCCACTGCAGTGCTACACTGCTTCCAGCTACCGGCTGATGGGTGAGTGGCGCTGCGCGCAGAGAATTCGGAGGTGGAAACGGAGGAGGAGAAGCCAATAACGTAGGTGCTGGCGGAAACCCTGATGGAGGTAGGGCCCGCAATCCTCGGCGTGGGTAGCACCTGTGCCATCCCAGGGTCCGAGTCGCTCCCAGCCTCCACGACATTCACCCAGTGTGCCGTCAGGGAAATGTAGCGTCCCTGGCCACAAGCACTTGTCCATGTGTCAGTCGTTAAGTGGACCTTCCAAGTAACTGCGTTGGTCAGGGCACGGGTGATGTTACGGGACACATGGTGGTGTAAGGCGGGGACGGCACACCGGGAAAAGTAGTGGCGGCTGGGGACTGCGTACCGAGGGACAGCTGCTGCCATCAGGCTGCGGAAGGACTCAGTCTCCACAAGCCTAAATGGCAGCATTTCGATGGCCAGTAATTTGGAAAGGTGTGAGGTTAGTGCTATGGCCTGTGGGTGGGTGGCTGGGTATTTTCGCTTGCGCTCAAATGCCTGGGGTAACGACATTTGGACGCTGTGCTGGGACAGGGAAGTGGATGTGGTCGCTGATGGTGCTTCAGATGGTACAGGTGCAGGGCGGGAGGTATGCGGGCCTGCGCCTTCGACAGGCGATTGGCCGGCACCGAAAACAGGGGAAGAGGAGGCAGTGGTGTGGCCTGCAGACACAGATTGGCGATCCGGGCGTTCCTCCCACTTATTACGGTGCTTGGATGCCATGTGTCGGATCATGCTGGTGGTGGTGAGGTTTCTAGTGTTCATGCCTCGGCTCATTCTGGTGTGGCACAGGTTGCAAACTACAATTCTTTTGTCGTCCGCACTTTCCTTAAAAAAACGCCATACCGCGGAACACCTACCCCTTGGCAAGGGAGATTTACGCAAGGGGGTGCTCCGTGGAACATTTGCGGGCCGGTTTGGTGCGGTCCGCCTTCTTTCTGTAGCCACACCACTGCCTCTTCCAGCCTGTTGCGGTGCTGCAGATGGCTCACCCTCAGGACTGCTGTCATCGCTCGGCTCTACACCTTCCCAGGTGGGGTCAGTCACCTCATCGTCCACCAAGTCCTCCTCCACTTCCTCACTCTGATCATCCTCCTCATGTCTTGATCCCACCACATACTCAGTCATTGACAACTGTATATCATCCTCCTCATCAAGGTCTTGAGACAGTAATAGTGGTTGATTTAATGGCAACTGTGTCTCATCATCATCATCATCCACTTCCTTTGACCTTAAATGCCGTTCACCTCTGTCATCTTCTTGTGATTGGGTACCCTCTAGAGGTTGTGAATCAGGGCACAAGATGTCATGTTCCTCTGCAAGCGTGCTTGGAGAGAGGTTCAAATTAAGGATTGGTGATGACACGAGCTCCTCACTATATCCCAGTGTGGGATCACTTCTTTGACCAGATCCTCTATGGTGGGAGGAAGGATGATCAGGGTGAGGATTATGTTGACCAGACTCTTGGCTACTGAGAGTGGACTTGGTGGAAGACAGGGTGGTGCTTAACCGACTGGAAGCAGTATCAGCTGACATCCAACCGACCACCTGTTTGCAGTGGTCGGACCTCGAGAGTGATGTCCTGCGACGCCCTGTAAACTGAGACATGAAGCTAGGTATGGTGGATGTCTTTCTTTCCTGTGCTCTGGCACCAGGCACAGTTTCTACCCGTCCTGACCCGCGCCCTGAACTATCAGGATCACGTCCACTTCCCCGTCCCTTTTTACCCGCCTTCTTCATATTACACGGAATATGTGCTGCAAATCTGCAACTTTGCACAGTAAACAGAATGTTCTCCTAATATGCAACTTTGCACACTAAACAGAATGTGCTTCTTAACTGCGGCTACGCACAGTGAATGGAATATGTGTCTTTGATATTTTACAGTTTGCACAGTTAACAGAATGTTCTCCTAATACGCAACTTTGCACACTAAACAGAATGTGCTTCTTATCTGCGGCTACGCACAGTGAATGGAATATGTGACTTTGATATTTTACAGTTTGCACAGTTAACAGAATGTTCTCCTAATATGCAACTTTGCACACTAAACAGAATGTGCTTCTTAACTGCGGCTACGCACAGTGAATGGAATATGTGACTTTGATATTTTACAGTTTGCACAGTTAACAGAATGTTCTCCTAATATGCAACTTTGCACACTAAACAGAATGTGCTTCTTAACTGCGGCTCGGCACAGTGAATGGAATATGTGACTTTGATATTTTACAGTTTGCACAGTTAACAGAATGTTCTCCTAATACGCAACTTTGCACACTAAACAGAATGTGCTTCTTATCTGCGGCTACGCACAGTGAATGGAATATGTGACTTTGATATTTTACAGTTTGCACAGTAAACAGAATGTTCTCCTAATATGCAACTTTGCACACTAAACAGAATGTGCTTCTTAACTGCGGCTACGCACAGTGAATGGAATATGTGTCTTTGATATTTTACAGTTTGCACAGTTAACAGAATGTTCTCCTAATACGCAACTTTGCACACTAAACAGAATGTGCTTCTTATCTGCGGCTACGCACAGTGAATGGAATATGAGACTTTGATATTTTACAGTTTGCACAGTTAAAAGAATGTTCTCCTAATATGCAACTTTGCACACTAAACAGAATGTGCTTCTTAACTGCGGCTACGCACAGTGAATGGAATATGTGACTTTGATATTTTACAGTTTGCACAGTTAACAGAATGTTCTCCTAATATGCAACTTTGCACACTAAACAGAATGTGCTTCTTAACTGCGGCTCGGCACAGTGAATGGAATATGTGACTTTGATATTTTACAGTTTGCACAGTTAACAGAATGTTCTCCTAATACGCAACTTTGCACACTAAACAGAATGTGCTTCTTATCTGCGGCTACGCACAGTGAATGGAATATGTGACTTTGATATTTTACAGTTTGCACAGTAAACAGAATGTTCTCCTAATATGCAACTTTGCACACTAAACAGAATGTGCTTCTTAACTGCGGCTACGCACAGTGAATGGAATATGTGACTTTGATATTTTACAGTTTGCACAGTTAACAGAATGTTCTCCTAATATGCAACTTTGCACACTAAACAGAATGTGCTTCTTAACTGCGGCTACGCACAGTGAATGGAATATGTGACTTTGATATTTTACAGTTTGCACAGTTAACAGAATGTTCTCCTAATATGCAACTTTGCACACTAAACAGAATGTGCTTCTTAACTGCGGCTACGCACAGTGAATGGAATATGTGACTTTGATATTTTACAGTTTGCACAGTTAACAGAATGTTCTCCTAATATGCAACTTTGCACACTAAACAGAATGTGCTTCTTATCTGCGGCTAGGCACAGTGAATGGAATATGTGACTTTGATATTTTACAGTTTGCACAGTTAACAGAATGTTCTCCTAATATGCAACTTTGCACACTAAACAGAATGTGCTTCTTATCTGCGGCTACGCACAGTGAATGGAATATGTGACTTTGATATTTTACAGTTTGCACAGTTAACAGAATGTTCTCCTAATATGCAACTTTGCACACTAAACAGAATGTGCTTCTTATCTGCGGCTACGCACAGTGAATGGAATATGAGACTTTGATATTTTACAGTTTGCACAGTTAACAGAATGTTCTCCTAATATGCAACTTTGCACACTAAACAGAATGTGCTTCTTATCTGCGGCTAGGCACAGTGAATGGAATATGTGACTTTGATATTTTACAGTTTGCACAGTTAACAGAATGTTCTCCTAATATGCAACTTTGCACACTAAACAGAATGTGCTTCTTATCTGCGGCTACGCACAGTGAATGGAATATGAGACTTTGATATTTTACAGTTTGCACAGTTAACAGAATGTTCTCCTAATATGCAACTTTGCACACTAAACAGAATGTGCTTCTTATCTGCGGCTAGGCACAGTGAATGGAATATGTGACTTTGATATTTTACAGTTTGCACAGTTAACAGAATGTTCTCCTAATATGCAACTTTGCACACTAAACAGAATGTGCTTCTTAACTGCGGCTACGCACAGTGAATGGAATATGTGACTTTGATATTTTACAGTTTGCACAGTTAACAGAATGTTCTCCTAATATGCAACTTTGCACACTAAACAGAATGTGCTTCTTATCTGCGGCTAGGCACAGTGAATGGAATATGTGACTTTGATATTTTACAGTTTGCACAGTTAACAGAATGTTCTCCTAATATGCAACTTTGCACACTAAACAGAATGTGCTTCTTAACTGCGGCTACGCACAGTGAATGGAATATGTGACTTTGATATTTTACACTTTGCACAGTTAACAGAATGTTCTCCTAATACGCAGCTTTGCACACTAAACAGAATGTGCTTCTTATCTGCGGCTACGCACAGTGAATGGAATATGTGACTTTGATATTTTACACTTTGCACACTAAACAGAATGTTCTGCTAATCTGAAACTTTGCACACTGAACAGAATGTGCTCTAATCTGCAACTTTGCACACTAAAAAGAATGTGCTGCTAATCTGCAACTCTGCTCACTAAACAGAATGTGCTGCTAATCTGCAGCTAGGCACAGTGAACAGAATATGTGAAGTTTTTTTTTTTATATCTCTGCCCCCCCAAACAAAATAAACTGCTGCCCCCACACACAGTAGTCCTAAAAAGGACTTTTGGGTCTTTTTTTTTTACAAATTCGCTTTTCTTCTCCCTACACTGACTTTCCCTTCCTATCCTCATCTCTCCCTGGCTAAGACTGAGCCGAACTCGCTGGTCAGGTGCTATACAGCACCTGATCACGGGTTCTGGCCAGCCAATCAGTGTAATTACACTGATGTCAGAGCCTCCCTGCACGTTTATTGGCTGCGCAGCAGCCGCGAAACGTGCGGGGAGGAGACCCGAACATGGCGGGCGAGCACATGCGGTACTCGTACGAGTACCGCCATGTGCCGAGCAGAGCGATGCTCGAGCCGAACCGAGCTTCGGCCGAGCATGCTCGCTCATCACTAATACCTAGTTATGCCATTTGGTCTATGTAATGCTCCTGCAGTATTTCAAGAACTGATCAATGATGTTCTGAGAGATATGTTACAATCATGTGTTGTGGTCTATCTCGACGACATACTTATCCACTCCAAAGACTTGTCTCAACACATCAAGGATGTGTCTGAAGTATTGCTGCGATTATGCAAAAACAGATTGTTTTGTAAACTGGAGAAATGCGAGTTCCACAAAACCAGTGTACCGTTCCTGGGATTTATAATCGGCAAAGACGGCATTGCCATGGATAAAGAGAAGTTGACGGCAGTCTTACAATGGCCTAAACCCAAGAGCCTTAAAGGCATTCAACGATTTTTGGGATTCGCCAATTATTACAGAAAGTTTATTAAAAACTTCTCTTATATTGTGAAACCTCTGTCTGACCTCACGCATAAGGGCGCTAATCCATCTCTCTGGCCGGTGGCTGCGGAAGAGGCCTTTGAGAAATTAAAGTTAGCCTTTGCTGAAGCTCCTGTGTTATCCCACCCCAATCCACTACTTCCATTTACACTAGAGGTGGATGCCTCAGATATTGGGGTTGGGGCTGTACTTTCTCAGCGACAAGTTAAGGGCGGTACACTCAGACCCTGTGTGTTCTTTTCTAAGAAACTGACTAGTGCTCAAAGCCATTATGAGATTGGCGATAGAGAATTACTGGCCATTATTCTTGCTCTCAAAAAATGGCGTAATTTACTTGAAGGCACTAAAAATCCCGTTTTGATTCTGACCGATCACAAGAATCTGACTTATCTCTCTGAGGCCAAGAGATTGTCTTCTCGCCAGGCCAGATGGGCACTGTTTCTATTCCGATTCAATTTCATTGTATCATATTTGCCTGGATCAAAAAATGTTAGGGCTGACACTCTGTCTAGACAATTTGAGGAGGAGATTGACAGAGAATAAGTACCAGCACCTATCATTCAACCTGATCGAATACTGGCTACCATACGTACTAGTATCACTTCACCATTAGGGGAGGAGATTTTGGCTTCCCAAGCTTCTGCCCCTCATGAAACTCCAGCAGGCAAATGTTTTGTCGCTGAACCATTCCGTTATCGGTTACTTGAAACCTACCACTCCTCTAAGCCTGCAGGACATATTGGTAGAGACCAATTGTTCTGGTCCCTCTTTCAGTTATTCTGGTGGCCTTCTATGAGAACGGATTGTGCCAATTTTACGAATGCCTGTGCCACCTGTGCCCGTGCCAAAACCCCTAGACATCTCCCAGTGGGCTTGCTTCAGCCGGTACCTAATGGTGAACGCCCTTGGTCTCATGTCTCGATAGACTTTATGGGAGAGTTGCCCAGGTCTAGAGGGTATTCCTTCATATTGATGGTGGTAGACAGGTTTTCTAAAATGGCTCACTTTGTACCTCTCCGTGGTCTTCCTTCGGCTAAAGAACTGGTAATGGTGTTTGCCCGAGAGGTGTTTCGGTTGCATGGAGTACCTAGGGTGCTGGTGTCTGACAGGGGGAGCCAGTTTGTGTCCAGATTCTGGAGGGCATTCTGCGAACAGATGGGTATACAGCTATCATTTTCCTCTGCATATCATCCCCAGACTAATGGGGCAGCTGAGAGGGCCAATCAAGGGCTTGAACAGTTTCTGCGATGTTTTGTGACTGACCATCATGACAATTGGTCCGACTTGTTGCCGTGGGCAGAGTTCGCCAGGAACTGCGCAGTTAATTCGTCCTCCGTGAGCTCTCCGTTTTTGATCAATTATGGGTTCCAACCCTGTTTGCTCCCGGATTCCTTCCAGACACAGCAGATTCCAGCTCTGGATGAGCATATAGAGCAACTCCGCTCCACATGGGCACAAGTTCAGAGGGCATTGGGTCAGTCTTTTCAGCGACATCAGCGTCATGCCAATCGTAGAAGGCTTCCAGCGGTTTCCTTTCAAGTTGGGGATAGAGTATGGCTGTCCTCCAAGAATCTGAAGCTTAAGGTTCCATCTAATAAGCTGGCACCTCGATTCATTGGCCCGTACAGAATAATCCGCAAGATTAACCCGGTTTCCTATGCTTTGGAACTACCTGCATCCATGCGTATTCATAATGTATTCCATGTGTCTCTCCTTAAACCTCTGGTTTGTAACCGTTACACTACCACACCTATGTTGCCAGGTCCCGTTGAGGTTGAGGGGCAGGAGGAGTATGAAGTACAAAGTATTATTGATTCCCGTAGGCATAGAGGAGGGGTACAGTATCTGGTGTATTGGAAAGGTTATGGTCCGGAGGATCGTTCCTGGGTAGACAGTAAGGACCTTCATGCACCCAAGTTACTACAAATATTTCACACCAAATACCCTCAGAAGCCCAGACCCTACTCTAGGAGAGGGGGTCTTTGAAAGGGGGTACTATCAAGGTGCCCGTGATTCGTGCTATCTGATGTCTATCACTTGCTGGAACTACTCATTGGCTGTCTGCTATTAGCCCTCCTCACTTTGCCTTTTTAAACCCTGGTTGGGCACTCCCAGGTTGCCCTTTCGTGATGTTTCTGACCTCACCTGTCCTGACCAGCTGTCAGGCTTCTGGGCCTGCTGTTCCTCGTTCCGGTGTTCCAGCGTTCCAGTGATCCTGTGTTCCAGTGTTCCTATGCCCCATCGTTCCTGTGTTCCAGTGTTCCGGTGTTCCCGTGTTCCAGCACCTCGCGGGTTAATCCTCATGAGTTCCTGAGTCTTCTATCTACCGCCTCTCCTGCCGGTTGCTCCCTGTCATCGGTTCCTGTGTTCCGGTCTCCTGTCATCGCTTTGCTTCGGTGGATTCCCGCTGAGTACAGGGCTCTTGCTCTTGCGTTGTCGCTCCGGCGACATTGTTACCTTCCGCTTCAGCTGTAGTGGTTGATTCCAGCAAACGGACGCTGGTTACTCCATATTACCTGGTTGCGAGTTTCACTGTTGGTCCAGCGTGAGGACGCTGGTTTACTCCACATTAACCTGGTTGTGAGAATCACTGTTGGTCCCAGCGTGCGGACGCTGGTTTACTCCACATTAACCTGGTTGCGAGAATCACTGTTGGTCCCAGCGTGCGGACGCTGGTTTAGTCCACATTTACCTGGTTGCGAGAATCACTGTTGGTCCAGCGTGTGGACGCTGGTTTACTCCACATTAACCTGATTGCGAGAATTACTGTTGGTCCCAGCGTGCGGACGCTGGTTTACTCCACATTAACCTGTTTGCGAGAATTACTGTTGGTCCCAGCGTGCGGACGCTGGTTTACTCCATATTGCCTGGTTGCGAGAATTACTGTTGGTCCCAGCATGCGGACGCTGGTTTACTCCATTAACCTGGTTGCGCTTATACCGTTGATCCAGCGCTAGGGCGTTGGTTGCTCCTGAACTCTAGTCCTGTGGACAGTTCGCTGTATGCTTCCTATGCAGTTGTCTGATACTTCCTGGCAATAGACTTCTGCTGCGAGTAGGCCATTGTATCTATTCCTATCTGCTGTCACAGTTTCTGACAGCTGGCCTACGCTTTGGGCTGCCCTGCCTGGTATTGGTAAGGCCGGTAGAACCTTTGCACGTTACCATCTTGAGGGTTGCCTTACCCGGTATTGGCAGGGCCGGTAGAGCCTATACACAGCTTCCCTTGGGCTACCTTGCCAGGTATTGGTAGGGCCGGTAGAACCGGTACATTTCACCTCACGGTTGCCTTACCCGGTATAGGCAAGGCCGGTAGAGCCTATTGTTATTGTGCTGTCCCTTGGGCTGCCTTGCCCGGTATTGGTAAGGCCGGTAGAACCGGTACATGTCATCTCACGGTTGCCTTACCCGGTACAGGCAAGGCCGGTAGAGCCTATTGTATATACTACTGTCACTTGGGTTGCCTTGCCCGGTACCATTGGCAAGGCCGGTAGAACCTATTCTGCTATTGTTGTTGTTGTATTGTTATGTATGAATACCCTACGGGGATTGCCTTAACTTTTAATAAAGTTACGTTTTTCCAAAACCTTAAGTCTGAGAGTCTTCAAAACCATGACAGGCTGCCTTGCCCGGTATATTGGCAGGGCTGGTAGAGCCACCTCTACAGTGTCTGCCCAGGCTGCCCGGCCCGGTATATTGGCAGGGCCGGTAGAGTCTGATTCCATATTACCATTCTATTTACTATTTTATGTATGGTATGTACGTGTATGAAATCCTATGGGATTATTTTACATTTTCTCAATAAAGTTGTGTTTTTACCTATCCTTACGTCTGAGAGTCGTAAAAAACCGTGACAGAACTCAATTTAAACCTCAGTCTAAATTTTACCCAGTTAATAAAAAGGGTCCATACGTAGAAAGTTTTTATAAGTTGGTTTTAGAAGATTATAACAAATCAGTCAAGGGTAGTCAAATGAAAAATAATAATCTAAACCACAAAGAAAGAATGGCATTGAAAAGCCTATCTCGCAAACAAAATTTGACTATCAGTGAGGCAGATAAGGGAGGCTCAATCATTGTACAAAATACAGTGGACTATATAAAAGAAGGCTATAGACTTTTGGGAGACCAAAGTTATTATCATTTATTACCTAACGATCCAAGCTCTAGTTATCTAAAGAAATTGTATATACTCCTACATGAGGCGGCTGAAAAAGGTATTATAACAAAGAAAGAATTCCAATTTATTTATATTGAACATCCAGATCCAGCGTTTCTTTATCATGCCCCTAAGATACATAAAAGGATTGTCAATCCACCGGGCAGACCTATTATAGCAGGAATTAATTCTATAACATCTAATTTATCAGCATTCCTGGATTCTTTTCTTTAAAAATATGTCTGTAATCTTCCAGGCTATATAAGAGACTCCCAACATGTGTTGGAATTACTAGAACCCATTCGGCATCAAACCCAATATTGTTGGGTTACTCTAGATGTAGAGGCCTTATATATGAATATTGAACACCATAAGGGCCTGGAAGCACTATCCTACTATCTAAACCAGGATTCTAATATACCATATCTACAGAAGGTTTTCCTGCTCAATTGTGCTGAATTCATGTTGACTCACAATTACTTTTCCTTTCAGGACCAATGGTACCTCCAGATCAAAGGGACGGCCATAGGCACGAGGTTTGCCCCGTCCTATGCCAATCTCTGTATGGGATATTGGGAGGCACACAACAACTGGCTTCAGAATGTGGGCCACGGAGACCTCGTGTTCTATGACCGCTATATAGATGACATTCTAAAGATCTGGAGAGGGACTCAGGAAGCCCTCCAACATATGATTACGGATTTCAATACCAACAATAGGGGACTCAAATTTACAGTGACCATACAGGAGGTGTCTATTGAGTTCTTGGATCTCAAACTAACGTTTGGCCCTGATCATATAATCGAGAGCAACAACTATCACAAACCGGTGGCTTCCAATCAATACATAAGAGCAGACAGCGGCCATTATTATAAATGGCTGAATAATGTGCCTTTTGGTCAATTTCACAGGCTAAGACGCAATTGTAGTAACCTGCGAAATTTTGATAAAGAAGGGGCACATTTAAAACAACAGTTTGCAGATAAAGGCTACAAGAACACACTGTTGGATTCAGCCTTCAATCGGGCTAGAAACTTGGACAGATGTAAAATTATTAAGAAAAAGGAGAGAAAAATTACAAAACCCATTATTCCTTTTATTACACAATTTAATTCACAAGGGAACAAAATTCAACACATTATAAGAAAACATTGGAAGATTCTTTTACAGGATCCCCTCTTGCAAGGACAGATAAATACAAACCCCACGATTACATTTAGGAAAAATAGAAGTATTAGGTCTTATATAGCACCCAGTCACCCTAAAAATTTGAACAAACCACAAATATCACCTACCACCAATGGTACGTTTAGATGTGGCAATCAAAGGTGCATTAACTGTAAACACGATACATAAGAATACAACTTTTACCAATGCGGACAGTACGGCTTCTTTTTCCACCAAAGGATATATAGACTGCAACACAAGATTTGTGGTATATATGATAATATGTGGTTGTGGTCTTAAATATGTGGGGCGAACAATAAGATCTCTTAAACAACGAATGTATGAACATAGAGGGAAAATTAAAAGGAAGGACAACAACCATGGAATTCCTAAACATTTCAACAGCTGTCCGTTGGGAGGATTAGAGAATTTCCAAGTGATAGGTTTGGAGCATATATCTGAAGGAAGGAATGCCAGATATAGAAACCTCTGTATGAGGGAAGCATATTGGATATATATACGTTGGGCACTATGGGATGTGGGGGGTTGAACATAGAGATGGATGTGGCTTCATGTCTTTAGATTCAACACTTACACCTTAGACCCATGTTGATATATATATAATTATAGAGTCTTTATGTCACCCCATGTGTTCACTTCCTCACTATATCTCTTATATGTTATATTCCAGTATATATCATTATTTTTTTTTTCATATAGAACATTTTTGTATATATATTTTTATTGATTTTTATTGATTTATTTAGTCATGCATTTATGTATATTTGATTCAATTATTTACAACACTAATGATGATTATATTTCTTCAAGCCTATCCTAAGTCTTATCACTTATATTTTATTTTTTTCTTGGTGCTACTTTTACATTATATATTTTTATTTTTATATTTATTTTTATATTTCATTAGAGACATTACATACATTGTCCATCCCCTTTATGGATATTTTAGCCTTGTGGCTCCCTGGCCGCCCCGGGTGGGGAGCGGCGCCATTAAGCTATAG
Source organism: Rhinophrynus dorsalis (assembly GCA_037306005.1). Taxonomy (NCBI): domain Eukaryota; kingdom Metazoa; phylum Chordata; class Amphibia; order Anura; family Rhinophrynidae; genus Rhinophrynus; species Rhinophrynus dorsalis. The sequence continues at coordinate 177,953,012 of CM074720.1, read as the reverse complement.
CCTTGGGGATATATTCCCCACCTGGGGGGGCACTGGCAGTTTTGTGGTGCGCCTTTAGGGTACACGTGGGGCACGGTATTGTCGGTATGAGTCGCGAGCCGGGAGGTTGTTTCTTCCGGCTTGCGGTCCACCGGAGCATGCGCCTAATACGTGTGGGACGTGGCGTTCCAGTGGTGGAGCGCGGGCCGGCCCGATGGGTCTTTTGGCCTGCACTCCGCCGACGTTTGGTTTGGCGCCGTTTTTCTCCTGGGGACGGCGGGATTGCCTAAATAAATGCTATTTAATAAGGTGAGTGAGACACATATCTTTTTGATAAACAGCTCCTGATGAAATTAAATTTCTTCACGAAACGCGTTGAGCCTAGAGCCTAGTGCTTATTGAGACATCTAGTTTATTACAATATATTATATGAGCTAAATACTTATTTTAATTCTTATATATTTTTTATGGCCTTTCTATTTTGAATAGTTCTTTCTTATGTTGAACCTTGACTTAGATTTGTACACATTATTTTATTCCATACACATTTTGAGTATTTTTAATGTTCTTTATTAAAGTATTTTATTTTTAATATAATATATTTTTCATCAAAGTCCCAAAGTTCCTATATTTAATTTATTACTCAGCATACCTGGTTCTTGTACCCGCTATATTACCAGTGGGGGTCCTTTAACCCCATTACTACACCTGTGTATGTGGGTGGACATACAAGATCCACATTTGTGTAGGGGAAGCCTTTATTTTGAAGTGTCATTAACCTGGTGTGATTCCCCAAAATCCAGTGCAGGCATGTATACTGAGAGGCAGAGGAAGCCTCCCAGCCATGTGAGTAATTTTCTTTTGGGAAATAAGGGACTTCTCTGATTGAATTGATTACTACTATGCTTAGAAGTGTGTGTTTTGTTGCGCTGTTTTCTATTTTCTACTACCCACATACACCAACCTATTTATGGGCTGTTGGGAAGGGTCCCGTATCTTTGGAGATACTAACCCATTTAGGCACTCTATATTATTTTTTGGTAGATATACAGATGACCTGTTGATGATATGGAGAGGGAGAGTGGAGGAAATTGGTGCAGTTGTGGAGTATCTCAATGGTAACAGTTTACATTTGAGGTTCACTCATGAATCTCACTATGAAATTATTTAATTTCTGGGTTTGAGTATCAGGGGAGACTCCACCAGTGGATCAATTACCATAGATATCTATAGAAATGCTATAGCTGGTAATTCCCTTTTAAGGGCAGACAGCTTTCACCCTCTCCATACCATTCAAGGAATACCTGTAAGTCAATTCAACTGCAGCGGATTTGCTCAACTGATGATCAATTTATATCTCAATCCAAGTGTCTATATAGAAGATTCACAGATAGAGGCTATCCAGAATGGATGATAGAAAGAGCATTTAAAATGGAAAAAGAGGAAAAAAAGGGAAGCTCTCTTAAGATATAACAGAGATCTATTAAGTAAGAAATCCAGAGGCACAATGAACAACTCTGTGGTTTTTTCTAACCCATACAGCAATGAATATAATTATATAGTAAAAATTATTTAAAAGCATTTACCAGTGCTGAATGGGGATGAAAAGCTACGAAATGTAATCTACAGAGGTTTTAAATTTGTATCTAAAAAAGAGCTTACAGTAGCTAATTTAGTATCCTCTAGCCTTTTATATAGACAACAAAATAAGAGCAATAGTGGTTGGCTTTCTACAGTATGATCATTGAAATGTGGGAGCTCCCACTGTGGAGTTTGCAAATTTATGAATTTACCAAAGGAGTTTGCTTCCTTCACAATGAGAGAAACATTTAAAATGAAACTACATCAACTGTGCCACAAAAGAAATAGTATATCTAATAAGCTGTACAGAGTACAAGTTGCAGTACGTTGGGAAAACACTAAGAATATTGTGAGAAAGATTAAATGAACATCTGAGTGATATAAGAAGCAGTGAATTTAGATCTAATAAAACCAAAGAAAAGGAAAGATCTGTATGGAGCAACAATCCAATATATTTTAATAAATAGAGTTTCACAGCTGCTAGGATTAAACCTATTCAATCCCAGGTTTATAACCAAAATTGTATATACATAAATCCCAGCGCTTGTGACAACTCTAAAATATATATCAAAGGCACAATGCGAATAAAATCAAAGAAAGTTATTTTATTAAAATATGTAGATCAATACACATATTAACACCTCAAAAAAACAATTGTATGGTCCATATTCGCAGGGCGACTCTTAACACATAAATGAAAAAACTCGCAACAGGAAAAGGGAAAACAGCCGTGCTCTTGTGGACCAGACACCTAAGACTAACAATTCACCACAATATAATAATATGCAAATCTCTAAATCCATAGACACACATGTATTCTATCCACGGAAAGAGTACATGGAACTCGGCCCGTGTAGATTTCAACAGTGTGTAATATATAAATATATGTGGCAATAACTAAATCCAAACATATATATTCTATCCACGGAAAAAGTACTAATACCTATTTCGTTATTGATATGGAGCAACATTCTCTTTCAATTTTTGGCCTCCTAATTATTATATGTTCTTAAACAGTGAATGTTGTTTTACTTGTAACTGTATATGTTGATGGTTAAAGACATGTATTTTTTACACAAGTGACCTTTAAAGCTTATATGACATTCACTGCCTTTAAGGAAATAGATGCCTGAAAGATGGCGGACTTTAAGATTAGCAGAATCTGTGGGGGATGTGATGATTTCTGAATTCCCATGTGAAGAGGAGCGAGAGAGTATTTATTCGCAAAAACACACTGTGAAGGGAGAAATGGCTTGCTCTCATGAGTATAGTGAGTACAATCATAAATCATTGACATATGTACTACGGTGGAATAAAAGTGTTACTTTTCTCATTAGTGTGTTTGCGGGAATTAATCTCTAAATCTTAAAGGGTTATTCCGATACATTTTCCCATTAAGATGACTGTTCTAATACTGCAGTCCTGGATAAGTCTTAACTGTTTTGATTCCGAGTTATGATATAATGTTGATTTTATTAGGCTGATTGGTCCATGGAAATAGCTGTAACTTCTATTAGCTACTGAGAATTTAAAAGATGAGACCATCAACAAGCCCTTGTTTTTGATCATGATTAAGTGTCATAGATGTGCGAAACACGCACTGTATCAGAGTTAAAGACCTGCTAGGATGGTTAGAGGGCTGGAGGAGACTTAAAACTAGGAAGGGGGGGGAGGGTGCTGCAACACAGGATGAGGAAGGCAGTATCATTGAGGAAATGGGATTAGAGAATGGGCATGGGGGTGGAGAGGGGTTATGGGCTAGATCATGTATGCATGCAAATTATCGTAGTCTGGCTGGTAGGATGGGGGGACTAGAAATTATTGCAACACATGAACAGTATGATCTGATTGGTGTGTCTGAAACTTGGTTAGATAATACATATGATTCAGCAGTCAATCTTGAGGGTTATTCACTTTTTAGAAGGGATAGGGTTAATAAAAGGGGAGGAGAGGTATGTCTGTATGTAAAGCATGCTTTAAAACCTAGTTTAAGGGAAGGTATAAATGAAGGGTCCAATGAAAAGGCAGAGACCTTGTGAGTTGAAATACACACTGGGGGCACACATAATAAAAAAAATGCTAGTGGGGGTTTGCTACAAGCTACCTAATATTGGGGAGTTGGAGGAAGCCCAACTTTTACTGCAAGTGGAAAAGGGTTCTAGATCAGCAAAGGTAATTACAATGGGAGATTTCAACTATCCTGAAATTGACTGGATCAATATGACTTCCGGCACAACAAAGGGAAATGATTTTTTAAGTATGATAAATGATAATTTTATGTTCCACCTAGTAGAGTAGCCAACTAGAGAAGAGGCCTTGGTTGACCTAGTGCTCTCAGACAATTCCGACATGATAAACAATGTACAAGTAAGGAAAAATTTGGGTAGCAGTCACCACAATATGGTATCCTTTGAAATTTGTTATGAGAAACCCAATAGCAAGGGTTTAACTAAAACATTCAATTTTAAAAAGGCTAATTTTTCAAAGCTAAAAGAAGTATTAAAGGATATTCAGTGGGATGTAATTTTCAAAGATAAAAATGCTCAAGAATCATGGAATGTATTTAAACAGTTATACACGTCAATATATACCATTGGGGAATAAGCATAAGAGGAGTAAAGGGAAACCAATATGGCTTAATAATGAGGTTTACAGAGAAATGAGAAATAAAAAACAGGTTTTTAAAGTGTTTAAGTCAAACAGGTCAGATGCATCATTTAAAAAAATACAAAGAATGTAATAAAATCTGCAAACAAGCAATTAAGCTTGCTAAAATTGAAAATGAGAGAAATATTGCTATGAGAGCAAGAAAAACCCTAAACAATTCTATAAATATATTAATAACAAAAAAGTTAAGGTTGATATTGGTCCTCTTAGGACTGAGACGGGTGAATTGATTAGTGAGGATAGGGCTATGGCTGACACAGTAAATACATTCTTTGCTTCAGTATATACAAAGGAAGCAGCAATGATGGGCTATGGGCAAACTGATAAAACAACAGAATTTCCTCCATTATTTACACTGCTTACCGAGGACAAGGTCCAAAAGAGACTGGAGAGGGTTATGGGGAATAAAGCACCTGGACCTGACGGTATACACCCAAGGGTACTTAAGGAACTTGGTTCACAAATAGCAAGACCATTATACTTAATATTTATTGATTCACTTTCATCAGTCATAGTGCCCTGTGATTGGAGGAAAGCTGATGTAGTTCCATTGTTTAAAAAGGGAGCAAGATCCAAACCAGGAAATTATAGACCTGTGAGCTTGACTTCCATAGTGGGTAAGATACTAGAAGGGTTACTAACTGCTGCTATTCAGAACTATGTGAAGATTATCAATATTATTAGCAGAAATCAGCATGGTTTCATGAAGAATATACCATGTCAGACTTATTTACTTGCATTTTATGAAAGAGTAAGTAGCAATTTGGACAGGGGAATTGCTGTAGATGTAGTATACTTTTTATACTACAAAGGCAAAAGCCTTTGATACAGTACCTCACAACAGTTTATTGTATAAATTAAAAGGCTTCAGTTTGGGCGGTGTTATCTGTGCATGGATTGAGAACTGGTTAAATTATAGATGGCAGAGAGTTGTTATAAATGGAACGTTTTCAAATTGGACTAAGTTATAAGTGGGGTTCTGCAGGGTCCAGTCCTGGGCCCAATGCTTTTTAATTTATTAATGATCTAGAAGTGGGAATTGAAAGTAGCATCTCAATATTTGCTGATGACACTAAGCTATGTAAGGGAATACGTACAGAGCTGGATGTTTTTTCACTGAAGAAGGATTTAGATAAACTGAGTGAATGGGCAGAAAAGTGGCAGATGACATTTAACGTAAGGTTATGCATTTGGGCTATATAAAACAAACTCGCTACATATACAATAAATGGGAAACAACTTGGGGAATCCTCATTAGAGAAGGATTTAGGAGTACTGATAGACGATAGACTTCACTAGCAGTATACAGAGTCACTCAGCTGCTGTAAGAGCAAATAGGGTACTAGCCTGCATAAAAAGAGGTGTAGATGCAAGGAATGCTAATATTATCCTTCCTCTGTATAAATCCTTGGTTAGGCCTCATCTAGAATATGGAGTACAATTTTGGGCGCCAGTTCTTAAAAAAGACATTGTTGAACTGGAAAAGGTGCAGAGACGTTCAACAAAACTGATAAAGGGATTGGAGGATCTGAGTTATAAAGAGAGACTAGCCAAACTGGGTTTGTTTACATTAGAGAAGAGACGTCTAAGGGGTGATATGATTAACATTTACAAATATATTCAAAGTCAATACAAAGAACAAGCCAATTAATTATTTACCCAAAGAGCGGAGCTAAGAACAAGAGGTCATCCATTAAGACTAGAGGAAAGGTGCTTTTGACTAAAGCAAAAGCAGGGATTCTTTACAGTAAGGGCGGTAAAGCTATGGAATTCTTTGCCTCGGCATGTTGTACTTGCAGATAATGCAACTGCTTTAAAAAAAAAACAATGGATGCCTATCTAGCACAGAACAATATTGAAAATTATGACAGATTGCTTCAAAGCAGATAGGATGTTGATCCAGGGAAATATCTGACTGCCATTTGGAATCAGGAAGGAATTTTTTTTGCCCACTTGGGGCTAAATGAGAAATTGCTCCAGAGGGTTTTTTTTTGCCTTCCTCTGGATCAACAGGGGTGTTTTTTGGCATGGGATGGACTTGATGGACACATGTCTTTTTTCAGCCTCATCAACTATGTTACTATGTAGTGTTCCCACTCTTGCCATTTCTTTCTTTGCATTTGCATTTAACAACACTGGCTGTGATCTATTTCTTTTTCATTTGTTCCCCATTGGTATGTACTGTTGAATTCATTTCTCGACCTAAATTTAAATTCTGACCATTTTACCTTAGTATTTTTGCTTTTAAAATATGTATCCCACACTGTGTTTTACATTGATGCTCTTAACATTTTGAAGTTAGCTTTTTCTAAAAAACGGGCTCCGTCCTACATGAGACCTGAGAAGGAGGGTGTAGCCAGCTGGCTGAGTTAAAAGCTGTGGCTATGGTCAGTGCAGAAAGTAATGGACCAGTGATTCTGTACACAGACAGCCAGGCCTTGTATCAGGGCTTAATCACCTGGATGGCTACTTGGAAGCAAGACCAATGCACAATCAAAGGAAAACCCCTATGGTGTGGTTCTGAGCTGTGGCAGACCCTGTGGGAACAAGGCAACAAGTGGCCTATTGCTGTGGGACATGCTGATGAACATACTGGTCATCCAGGAAATGAGATGGCTGACAGCTTGGATGATAGCTATTTATCAGCATTGCCTTTAAGATACTATATAATTGAAAGGGTAATTTGATGATGTTGCAATATTGCCTATATTAAGGATAACAATCCAATAAAAACATGTACTTGAACTGTGAAAGGTTATGTTTTTTCCCTTTTTGCATTTATATTGATTTTAATATGTTTTTGTTTTTTATTTTTCATTTTTTGCTATATATTGTTTTTGATTGTGTTTGTTGAATTCTGGTATACATGGAAAGGAGAGGTTAGTCTCATTTGTCCATGACACCATAGAATATGAGACTATGAACTTCGTGCTCAGGGTGATATACCAAGTAGACAGACACATTGTTGTTTTTTTTATCTACATGTGGTATTGTTCTCTCTTTTTTTTTTCTTTTGGTAATGCAATGTCCGGTTTGTTTATTGTTCTATTTAGGATTTACTGAGTTTTTACTTAAGCTATATAATGTGGACATATCACTATTCTTTCTGTCTTTTATACATGTGGTGTAGAGTCAGCTTTTGAATTTAGTTAGCCCAAAATCTGGTGTTTGGGTATATATCTGTCCAGACAACAGTGTTTTATGCCGTGGCCTTGTACCAGTGTGTAACGGATCCTACCCGTTACTGAGCCCTTGTCCGGACCTCAAACTATTTATCCAAAGACTATGGACATTTATTACTGTTTGGACTCTGTGCTGTGCCTTGGCGTACAAACTGGCCAGCTATTCCCTAAGAGAAAGACTTAAATTCATAGACTTTGGATCACATACTATGTTTAATGTATGGCGAACGTTTTAGTTATTGTATGTGGTATGTTTGAGGGTTTACTCCAAGGGAATAGGCAGTGAGGGGTTAATTATTTCAATATGTATTGCAGACTCCCCAGCCTTTTGCTTAATTATTCAACCCCTGGCCATTGTTAAGGAAATGTATATTCTAGCCACTCAAGTCATTGTATTGAGAGCTGTCCTGAGACCCCCTGCTGTGTGTGTTAATCCATTCACACCCCTCAAGTCTTTGTCCAATCAAACCCCTGTGTATCTGAAATGTAACCCTGTCTGAGTCATTGTATCTGTTAAGACCAGCTGTTGCTGGCTTTTGTCTGATGTGTTAGGATTTAATCATGTTCCCTATTGTATCAGGTTCCCCATGTGATCCAATGTACTGTACTGTATATAAATATCTGTGGTTTGTGACAATAAAGAGAGTTCTGTTTTGGAGTGAACAAGGAGTCCTGGAGTCTTGTATTGCTTATGGTCTAAAGTATCCACTCTGATACCCATCTGCGCCAAGTATCCTGAATCGTCGACCGCCTGCTGCCAGTTTCCTGCGACCTAACTTAGTGGACTGTCAGGCGGCGACGTGGACTCTTCCCTGCTTCCAGCGATCCTGCGGCTGTTTCCAGTGACTGTCCATACTCCAACCGGTGCACCTGATGGCGCTTATCTGCGTCGAGAAGGAGAGACCCAGGAACGACGGCGGAAGGCGACGCGGTCCCTTCTCAGCTTCCATTACATTGGTGGCAGCGGTGGGATTTCTCCTTCTTTTATTGGGTGTACCAGCTAAGAGATGGCGGCGAAAGCACGGCTACCGGAGGCCATAGGAGTGTATGACATGCGGTACCACTACATCGGATGTCAATGGGAGACCTTCCTAGGTGATTTAGCCGAGGAGTTTTACCGGGAGGTCACCACCTGCATCACAGAGGAGCTCCGAGTCCAGGACGGATACTGGGAAATGATCAAGTGCCTTCACAAGGAGTATACAGGAGTTATGGTCAACTTTTTCCCATTCAACTTGCGCCTGAAACTCCAACATCTGGTATGGATGGCCTTTCAGGAGGATGCTACTTTCGGCCAGAGGAAGTACAGCCACTACTGGGAGATTTGGGAGAAAAGAAAGGCCATCTTTGGAAGTTACTTTCCTCCAGACCTGGAGGGGAACCTAGACCGTTTAGTCGAGCAGGAATGGAACTTGGAGCTAATGTACATGGGCTGGATAGAGGAAGCCCAGGAGATACAAAGAGAGGAAAAAGACTGGGGGGGTTACTCATCTGAGGAGGACTTCAGTGGAGCTGAGGACTTAGATGGAGCTGCCCCTGTTCACTCCACACTGGTGAGTGGGAATGCGTTGTATGCCCCAACTGATGGGTGGGAGAGAGCCCATCAGTCCCTGTGAACCCCCTGCTGTGGTGAGGGGAGAAGAGCTCACCAGCAGCCCCAGAAAGATGCCCCCTGTTCTATTGGAGAATGCCCTGGGAGAGGAGCAGTGTGTGCACCCCAGAGCCATGGATGATGCCACCTTGAGGGATGGGACTGCGGTCTCCCTCAAGGCAGAAGAAGGGCCTGTGTGTAATGGCCTACAGGAGGAGGACCCCAGTGGGCTGGGAGAAAGCAGTGCTGCTGGCCCTCCTGAAGATATGGACTGTGAACTGATGGGTGGGAGCGCGGTCCCCATCAGCCCTTGTGAATCCCCTGCTGTAGTGGGTGTGAAAGAGCCCACCAGCGGGCCTAAGATGTTGCCCCTGGTGGGGGTGGAAGATGTGCTGGGAGCAGAGCCGTGCATGCTCCCCAGGATTACAAGTAAAGCCGCCTGGAGGGATGGGACTGTGGTCTCCCTCCAGGCAGAAGAAAGGCCTGTGTGTGATGGCCTACAGGAGGAGGACCCCAGTGGACTGGAAGAGAATAGTGCTGCTGGACCTCCTGCGGATGTGTCGTATGACCTGATGGGTGGGGAAGAGTGCCCCATCAGTTTCCCTGAGACCCCTGGCCTAGTGAGTGGGGCCACGGTCTTCATTAAGGAGCCTGTTATTACCCCTGCTGTGGTGAAGGAGACACAGGTCCCCACCAGCAGCCCTAGTCTGCCCCCTGTTGTTAGTGCCCTGGAGAAAGGGAAGATGGTGTTCTCCAGGTGCCTGAGTAAAATTGCTGGGAGGTTTGGGAGTGCCTCCCTGCTGAAGAAAAGGAGTGGCCCTGAGGAGGAGGCCCCGAACGCCAAGGAGATCAGCCGATTGCCCCTTTGCAGCGCTGATTCCTTGGATATCCACCTCTCTGTGACCCCTGGCTTGGTGAAGGGGAGCGAATCCACCGAGTCCTGTGAACCCTCTGTTGTGGTGTGTAGGAGTGAGCACACCACCCCTTGTTTTGCCCTGACTCTGGTGAAGGGAAGTAAGCTCACCAGCAGCCCCACGGAGGTGACCCCCATGGAGATTGCCCTGGAACAAGAGTGTTTACGACTCAGGGACACAAATGTTCTTGGCAGGGGAAGTGGGATTACAAGCTTTCCCAGTGGTCAAGGGAACCCTGAGCTGGTGAGGGAGGAGACAGTCCTCACTAGGGATGTTGCTGGGGCCCCTGAATTTCCTGAGCTCTGCCGGGGGGGTGGGAATGTGTCCCAGAACGTTGCCCCAGCCCAGGAGAGTGGGACAAACATCCTCTCCTGTTCCTCTGGGGCAGTGGCCCAACTGAAAGGGGGAGATATGCCTCTCTCCCCACACCCTGATTCACAGAAGCCAGAGACACAATTGCCCCAGGAAGACCCCCCCTTATAGACTGGCTTTGGACCCTGAGCCCCTGGCCCCAGACCCAGGAACATTGAACCCCAGCTCTGCATGGAGCCTGGCCCAGAGAAGGCCACCCCATTTGTTGACTGCCAGGACAAACAGGCATCAGTTCCCCTGGCCCGGCATTAAGGACAAAGGGGCTTACATTTTCTTCCCTGGCCCAGAACAAGAGCCTTGTTCTCTACTGCCAGGCTCGGACAAGGGGCTCATGTTTTCTCCTGGCCCAGGACAAAGGGCGCAGCTATTCTCTCCTGGCCCAGGACCAAGGGGCTTGCTTGTTGTTTCCCTAGCCCAGGACAAAGGGCTCCACACTTGTGACTGGCCTAGGACCAAGGCCGCTGGACTAACGAACTGTCCAGACAAGCGGCTCACAGCAGCAAGGCTCTCCTAGAGTCCCAAGCCAGCATTTACTACCGCAACCACTGGCTTGGTACAAAAAAGGGGGAGAAATGTAACGGACCCTACCCGTTACTGAGCCCTTGTCCGGACCTCAAACTATTTATCCAAAGACTATGGACATTTATTACTGTTTGGACTCTGTGCTGTGCCTTGGTGTACAAACTGGCCAGCTATTCCCTAAGAGAAAGACTTAAATTCATAGACTTTGGATCACATACTATGTTTAATGTATGGCGAACGTTTTAGTTATTGTATGTGGTATGTTTGAGGGAATAGGCAGTGAGGGGTTAATTATTTCAATATGTATTGCAGACTCCCCAGCCTTTTGCTTAATTATTCAACCCCTGGCCATTGTTAAGGAAATGTATATTCTAGCCACTCAAGTCATTGTATTGAGAGCTGTCCTGAGACCCCCTGCAGTGTGTGTTAATCCATTCACACCCCTCAAGTCTTTGTCCAATCAAACCCCTGTGTATCTGAAATGTAACCCTGTCTGAGACATTGTATCTGTTAAGATCAGCTGTTGCTGGCTTTTGTCTGATGTGTTAGGATTTAATCATGTTCCCTATTGTATCAGGTTCCCCATGTGATCCAATGTACTGTACTGTATATAAATATCTGTGGTTTGTGACAATAAAGAGAGTTCTGTTTTGGAGTGAACAAGGAGTCCTGGAGTCTTGTATTGCTTATGGTCTAAAGTATCCACTCTGATACCCATCTGCGCCAAGTATCCTGAATCGCTGACCGCCTGCTGCCAGTTTCCTGCGACCTAACTTAGTGGACTGTCAGGCGGCGACGTGGACTCTTCCCTGCTTCCAGCGATCCTGCGGCTGTTTCCAGTGACTGTCCATACTCCAACCGGTGCACCTGACGGCGCTTATCTACATTGAGAAGGAGAGACCCAGGAACGACGGCGGAAGGCGACGCGGTCCCTTCTCAGCTTCCGTTACACAGTGAATGCCAGCACCAAACAATGCTACTTCTCAATTTACTACTCGGCACTGTATGTGATATTATCAATCTCATGTGCAATAAGAAAAAGGGGGTTTATAGGACATAATCAAAGGGTTGGAATATATTTCTATATTGAAGAGAATTAATGCAGCTTCATCTCTTTTATATGAATAAAAGTTAATTTTAAATATCTAAATAGAACACAAGACTAGGAGCTCAACCAGACAGGAAGACCCACAGTCAAAGTCCAGAGGGAAAAAGAGATAAGTCAATAACCCCTCAATATGAATATTCTTTTATTTGTTCAAAAGATACTTGTAAAGCTTATCAAAATGTTTGTATTAAAGATTTATATATCCAATGTCATATATATATATATATATATATATATATATATATATGAATATACATAAACAATGGCAATAGTAAAACTGTGCTACATGCATCCCCAGACACAGCAAACATCCTATATAATAATTCGCTAAATGTGTGTTTGTCAGAAGCCGCCATGCACAGTAGAGAGGGCTGTGAGTGATGCACTCATGCGCACTACAGACTGCCTGCGCTGCGGCTGATAATGGAGCGGGGCTCCGAATTCAGACCATAGTCCTCACTGTGCATTGAAGGTGCGCAGAGAAGACTACGGTCTGAATTTGGAGCGCCCCGCTCCGTATCAGCTGCGGCGTGGGCAGTGTCTACTGTACATGACTGCACTGCGGCCGTTGCTGGGTGGCACTGTGGCCTGTGTACACGGGCTCTTTAGTGCAAATATAAAACGTTACATGTAACAACACTTTAAACTTATGATTGTAGGGTAACTGTATGCAGAACTAATTGTGATCAAAAAAGGTTACAAATAGTTCCCAATTCACTGTTTACGTGTGCCGTAAGTGTATCAGAACAATAAGGATCAATATTGTAATACTTCCAGTCATGTAGTTATAGGATAATAACTTGTGACATCCTTTATAATAAAAAAGCATCACAAATCAATCCCATGTAAAAATCATCAAAAATCAAGCCCACTGTGTTGAGAATTAACCACAAAAAGAACGTTGTTAACTAGTGTAATATAATCAACATAAATTAGTATAATCTATACATATATGTGAATGGCTCCATATGACCTCCCAGAGAGCACAGTAATTATAAATGCTAGCTAGTACAGCAGTGCGGAGCTACCACACATATCGATATACAACATCCTACCCCAAAAAGAACTAAAAAGGAAATAATTGGCCAATTCAAAAATATAGTAAAAAATATTAAAAAAAAGTTCCGTAAAATTAAAACACTTCCGTGGATGAAAAAAGGAGTAGCAACTCACAATCTTGATATTCAATGTAAGTCAGTTACAAACAGAAGTGAATGTGGCTACATAAAGAATCTCATCAGTTTATATACAGGATGATCCATCCATACAAATCTATGTAAAACTTTCACTCATGTTTTGATGTCATCAGATCTCTCACTCACAATTTGTTACCATCAGAAGATAGATTACATCCCAATTAGATCATACCTCTTGGGCTTTCTTATCACACTCTTGTCAGTTTGGTCTCCGCAATAATCTTCTGCCGAGTCAGTTCTTCAGAAGATATTTTGCCACATGTTCTGACTCTATGGTTGCATCGCAATGTTGCATCGCAATGTGCGAATGTCCCATCGGCATCCAAGAAGTAATAAAACCCAAAAAATAAAATAAAATATAATAATCAAATGATCAAAGAACTGAATTAAATGATCCCGAATATACTATTTAATTAATTCCTAATACAGGGTCACATAGATTAATTGAATTTATCAACCCTGCATAAAGCATCTACCCATAATAATTATACAATAAATTTGAAACATATGATAAATTATGAGAAAGTTTCCATACTGATGATTCACAACACACACACACACACTTCCAAAATGTCCTCTATATACACATTGGTCCAGGATCGACTACACACACAGACAGATAAGGACAAGAAAATGATCTTCCCATGGTAACAAACCATGCGTAAGAGTTCTGATGGAAACAAAAAGTGATTGTAAGTTTTACATAGATTCGTATGGACAGATCTTCCTGTATATTGGTGTTTCAAAAACTTCATGAGATTCTTTATGTAGCCACATTCACTACTATTTGTAACTGACTTACACTGAAGATCAAGATTGTGAGTTACAACTCTTTTTATTATTATTGGAAGTGTTTTGATTTTACGGAACATTTTTGTGACACTTTTTATTATAAAGGATGTCACAAGTTATTCTTGTACAATTACGATTGAAAGTATTACGATATTGATCCATATTGTTCTGATACACTTACTGCACACATAGACAGGGAATGAGTCTATTTGTAGCAATTTTTTTCAATCACAATTAGTGCTGCAAACAGTTACCCTACAATCGTAAGTTTAAAGTGTCAATAAATGTAACTTTTTATATTTACACTTGCTGTTTCTACATGGACGCATGTAGCACAGTTTAACTACTGCCATTTTTTCTGTATATTCTTTATATTAATAAATACATTTCTTTTTTTAAATTCTGGTGATGTCCTGAGAGTGCTTATGACAAACAACAATATACACTGCTCAAAAAAATAAAGGGAACACGGAGGAGGATGTGTGGAGGATGACGCTGTGAGTGGACGTCATCGACGGCGGTGCTGAGACGCCGGAAGTGGTGGAGCGTGAGGAGTTCAGGTGGCGGGCGGACGATTTTTCCTTGTGGGGCGTGAGCGTCTGTGAGCTGGTGGAAGTGCGAGTGTTGGACGGTGAAGGCAGGACGAGCTGCGGCTAAACCTCGGCTAAAGGAGGGCCGAGAGGGGTGATGCAGCAGGCGCCAGTGTGAGGAAGGTGTCGGAGTAAGACCGCTGAGTAAGCCTTGCGGAGATGCCGAAAGCTCGGTCCAACATGGAATAAGCAGTGTTGGCCGACAACACAACAAACAGACTGCTAGAAGCGCGGCCTCAGGAAATGTGGAGAGGAAAACAGGGAAGAGTATGTCGGCTCGCCTAATTTGGAGATACCTCCGGTTACAACAGATAAGTGGAAATATTAAGCCATGAACGATCTGAATGATCTGAATGGTAGAATACTTTTGGAATAAATGCTTTTCTGTGACTTGAAAGTATTTAATATTAAGACTCTGTATCCTTAAGAGGCGATGGAGGCTGAAATATGTGCGTTAAAGATATATGTGAAGACATCCAGGCATGTATGCCTTTAAACAGATAGCATAGAATGTGATGCTTGATCTATAATGTTGCAAAGTTTGAGGCAGGATTAATCAGACCTAGTGAAATAAGTTTTAATTGGATGGACAAAATTGGATTGAGATCTAGGTTTGAAAAGTAAGCTATATGTTGGAGATATCCTCCTTTAATATTCTGTGAAGAGTATGCATGGCCTTTTTGTAGGCCTCACTTATGTGTATTTTCTCTTTAAGAGGATGGCTACTGCGCAGATTGCTCTAAATTTTTTTTTTTTTTTTTTTTTTTTTTTTTTTAATAAATTTTATTATTTTCTTGTGTAAAATACAAAAACAGTTCCAAATTATTTCCACATCTCAGATATTCCAAGTTGCAATTACATCTTTAAGACTATATTCACTTCTTATAATCATAATAATCAATTCTACATCCTCAACTTCCATTCAAAATATATCTCAGATTCATTCACCTACATCTTACTCTCATATTCCTTCCCTCTTCACTCACTCCATCATTCCCCAGACGCGATGGGGTACATATCATTTTGCCTCAATGCCCAGGGTTCCCATATCCTCTTATATTTGTCTAAATTACCATACTTAACAAAAAAATATCTTTCCATTCTATATTGATAATTAATTTGATTAATAATCTCAATCCAAGGAGGTGCCTCCACTCTCTTCCAGTGTCTCGCTATGACCATTTTTACAGCCAACAAAATATTAATTACCAAATAAGTCTTTATATTACCTTCCACTGGTAAATCCATATGGAATAAAAACTGCACTGGTTGAAACGGCTCATCAACTTGAAAAATTTGCATAAACATATACTTCAATCTATTCTTAATTTCACTCAATTTATCACATTCCCACCATATATGATACATAGTCCCCTCTTGTTCACCACATCTCCAACACTCACTTGAACAATCCTGATAAATTTTGTGTAACCTAGAAGGGACCATGTACCAACGATGTAACACCTTGAAAAATATTTCATTCAGGTTTATACAATGAACAGCTTTCCTAACATTAATCCATGTCTCATTCCATCTTTCTTCCTCATAGAAAACTCCCAAATCCCTCTCCCATTTTTGAATCGTTACTGCTTTTTTTCCCTCCTGTTGTTTATTAATAAAGTTTCCTATTCTAGAAATAAGTTTAGAAGTATACCCCTTCAAAATGAATTGTTCTAAAATATGAGTGGTATCCGTTAAGTTAGATCTTAGGTAACTTCTTACTCTGCTAAATGTAAATAAGTCTGAATTTAGAAAGCCATATCTCTCTTGCATATCTACAAACGTTAACAATTGATGATGAGTGTATAGATCAGATACTCTCTTAACTCCATTAAGTTTCCATCTCCTCAAATCTATATTATCTATATACAGCTCTAAAACTTCTATCGGGGTAGCTAAAGTAATATACCCTTTATCCTTAAACCTTCTCCTAATCAAATGTATATTATCGTATATATCACATACCACCGGATTTATCAGATTAAGCTTCCTTTTTATATCTGGAGCTACCCAGTATAAATAGAATAATTCATCTACACCCCCATCCATCGATTCACATAGAAACCAAGGTATCCCCCTATCCTTAATATTATACCATTCCAAAAAATGAGAAAACAGAGAAATTTCATTTAGTAGGCACAAGTCTGGGAGTCCCAATCCAACATTTGCTATACTTCTAAACATCAAACTTTTCGCAATCCTGGCTTTCTTTGATGCCCAAACATATGTTATAAACATACTTGATATCTGTTTCAAAATTTTATTTGGAGCTTTCAAAGGTATTGTCCTAAATAAATATACAAGTTTAGGGAGCAAGTAGGCCTTTACATTATTCACCCTACCCATCCAAGAGATCTCCAATCCTTTCCATCTTTCAGTCAATCTCTGCAATACATTTCTCAAATTCAGGTAATTCCCTTCAAGCATTTGATGTATATTAAATCGCACTATAATACCCAAATATTCTATATAACCCCTCTTCCAATTGAATGGGTATCTATTTTCCAATTCCTCCATTACCATTTCCGATAAACCTGTATATATTACTTGTGTTTTAGACAAATTAATCTTATAATTAGAAAATTTCCCATATTGTTCAATCAGAGCAAAGACCGCCGGAATTGAAGTTAATGGTGAAGCTAATGTCAGCAAGATATCATCTGCATACAACATAATTTTATATTCTTGGGTTCCAACTTGAACCCCTTGTACCTCTTCGGACCTCCTAATCATTGCTGCTAATGGTTCAATTGTTATTGCATATAAGAGGGGTGCCAACGGGCATCCCTGTCTAGTACCATTTTTAATACCAAAATATTCAGATTTTAAATTCATACCCATTATAGCTGCACTAGGAGTTGTATATAATGCCATTACTCCATCTTTAATATACCCATTCAATCCAAAAGCTTTCAAAGCGCATGACAAAAACCTCCAGTTTACCCTATCGAAAGCTTTTTCAGCATCAAGTGCCAAAAAAACAGATGATATTTTTTTTTGTTGTATATTAGCTATCAAATTAATTACCTTCCTAGTATTATCCTCCACTGTTCTCCCTGTAATGAAACCAGTTTGATCAACATGAATTATGTCCCTCATTACATTTTTCAATCTATCTGCCAGAATTTTAGAAAAGATCTTTGTATCAATGTTCAGTAAAGAAATCGGTCTATAATTCTTTATATAATTATGATCTTTCCCAACCTTCGGTATCGGACAGATTGATGCTCTAAGCATCTCACTAGGAAATTCCTTTTTGATAACTATTGCATTAAACATCCTAGCCATTAAATCTGAAATAGTTGTTTCAAGCAAATTATAAAAGGTTGCTGTATACCCATCCGGGCCTGGTGACTTCCCCTTTTTTAAATCTTTTATTACTTTACTAACCTCGGCCCTTGATATAGGTTCATTTAACCTATGAAGTTGATCTTGTGAAATTTTAGGGAGACCTAACTTTGCCAAAAATGTCTTTATTCGTAAATCCGTCTTATCTACTTCTGGTAGATTATACAATGATCTATAATAATCCCCAAAAGCCTCACTTATTTGTTTTGGTAATAAAATAGATCTATTATTCACAATAACTTTATCAATTCTTTTCTTTTCACCCATATTCTTTAATTTTTTTGTCATAATCTCATTTGCTCTGTTATTACCATAATACCATTTTTGTCTTAATATACCTATTGCTCTATTGGCTTTCTCAATCAAACATTCTTTTATCTGTTTCTGAATCTCTGTTATCTTTTCCATGAGAACTACATTAGGATCACCTTTATTCCTATATTCATGCTGCGCTAAATCGATATACAGATCAGAGAGAGTTTTCCCCCTATTTTTTTTAATATAGGCCTCAGTTTTGATCAAATATCCTCTAATATAACATTTCAGAGCACACCACAATATAGGGTCTGAAACTTGATTATTATCATTATCTTGTAAAAAACTCTGTACTTCCTCAATTAACCCCCTCTTTACCTCCTCCCTTTCCAAAATAAACTCCTTCAATTTCCAATTCGGCCTAACAGCATACTGTGGGTCAGTTGTCAAAGTCATATATACTGGCGCATGATCTGACCATGTAATACAACCCATTTCCGAAGTCAAACGTTCCAATAAGTCTGGCTGCCTCATCACAAAAGCATCTATTCTTGAATATGAATAATGTACTTTAGAAAAAAAAGAAAAATCCCTTTCCATAGGATGTAACGTTCGCCAAATATCATATAAGTTATTTCTAATCAAATACTTTATGAATGCTGAGGCGACAGACTTTATTTGTGGGTTAACCTTCTTTCCCCTAGGAATTGATTTATCCATATCAGTATTTGCAACACAATTCCAATCCCCCCCCATAATTAAAGTGCCTTTGCCTATTTTATCCACTCTATCCATAAGCCTATTCAAAAATAGTACCGTATGTTCACTAGGCGCATATATATTTACCATTGTATAAAGCACTCCATTTATTTTACCTATGAGAATCAAATATCTTGCCTTCTCATCCGCTTCATGATAAATATATTCAAACCGAATCCTAGAAGAAATAAAAATGGCCACACCCCTTTTTTTTTGTTCTTTTAGATCTGCAGTAAATATTATAGGAAATTTTTTATATTTCCAATACCCAGTGCCGTTTTTATTCCAATGAGTTTCTTGAACAAACCCTATATCTATTTTATTAGTATTTAACAAATCATATAGGAATGCCCTTTTCTGCGGCGTATTAAGACCCTGAGCATTTATAGTAACAAACTTAAGTTCCGTCTGCTACCCCTACATTTCCCCCCCCCCCATCACGTCTGGGGAATTCTACCACACCCACCCTTTGCCACTCACCATTCTGTCCAATATACACACATACAATCAATACTTTCATCCTACTTCTGTATATCCTGGATAACAGAAAGATACAACTCCGACCAAACATATGCCAGAGTGCATCTAGTACCGGTGATGTTAGAGGACAAATATACCAGTTCTCTCCGTAACATAACTCATCCCTCCCAACTTATCTACCATTTCTACCTCCTCCTCTTCTGCTCTAAAATTTGATGTTTATGCTGGGCAATGAAGGAAGGAAATGCCTCCTAAGAAGGATAAGAATAAAAAAGATCAAGTGGAAGAGAAGAGAGATAGACGCTCATCCAGCTTTTTTTTGCCAAAAGTAACGGAACCAGTGGGAACAAAAAAGAGCTTACAGGGGCTGACTCTCATGGCAAATTCTGGCAATGGGGGAGGCGCAGTCTCTCAAGATTTTATTAAAGCCTGTTTAGAGGAGCAGTCAATTAATTTAAAGCATGAGATCTATAAGAGCACAGCAGAAATTAAACTGGAGATAGAGGGGATATCTTCACGTATGGCAAAGATGGAGGAAAATATGGCTAAGATGGAGGTCCAGCAACGAAATATAGAGTCTACTAAGGAGATTATGAGAGGTCAAATAGAGGATCTGGAAGACAGAGTCTTGGATCTGGAGGATTGCTTTAGAAGGAGAAACCTACGCTTCAGGAATATACCAGAACGGATTACACAAGATCAGTTGGAAGTTTATTTGGGAAATTTCTTCAAGGAGCTGGGGATTAAGGAAGACCATGGGGTAATCAATATGGAACGGATGTATCGGTTAAGAAGACCTAAGAATTTGAGTCAAGATGTCCCAAGAGACGTGGTGGTGATCTTTGCGTCCCTTAGGGATAAAGACTTGGTTTTGTATGAAAGAAAAAATGTTGGATCACTGGGTGAACTTTATAAGGACATTTTGTTGTTTCAGGATTTGTCATACAGGACAAGAGCGAGGAGAAGATTGTTTGTTCCTTTTTTGAAAATTTTACAAAAGAATAATATATACGTTATAAATGGGTGTTCCCAGTTTCCCTTAGAATATGATGGGAGGATGCAGTGTATATGTTTAAAAAACCAGAAGATCTAGGGTTATGGTTGGATAATAAGAGGCTGGTATAGAGAGAGGGGAAGGAGAGGAGGAGGAGTATATAGATTTTTTTTTTTTTTTTTTGGCACTAGGTGTTTGTCACTTTAAATAATGGCTGTTTGCCATTTCTTCAGGGGGGGGGGTGATACTATAATTCACATTGCGGGTATTTGCACCGGGGTTGTGTGATTTAAAATAACGGATGCTCATTAGCTTTAAAGGGGGGGGGTGATAGTATAATTATATATATATATATACATATGTTTTTTTTTGTTTTGTTTTTTTTTTGTTTTTTTTGTTTTTTTTCTTCTCTCCTTCTCTTCCTCGCTTTCTTTCCATCCTCTTGTAGAATGTTTCCAGTGGTGGGGGGGTGGCCCGGAAGCGGGTAGGTCTTGTCTGTGCGCGGTTTGGGTGGGCCGCTGTGTGGGGTCCCCCATTAGCACAAGTCTGTGCAGGAGGAAGCACGTGGATGTTCCTCTGTACTGCGCGCAGGGTGGTGCTATGGGTTATCCCCCTGTGCTGGGTAAGGTTAGGACATGGGGGTTTACTTATGTGCTGTAAGTTTGTTAGTGAACTGGGAGATTAGTTGCCTAAAATGGGGGTCTTTGTTCTAAATGAGTGTCGCGTGCTGATGATTATTATTTTTTTTTTTTTTTTTTTTTTTTTTTGTATTCACTGTGTGTTAGTTAGTAATATGGGGGGTGGGTAACATAGATTTGGTCACTGGAGTTTTTTTTTTTTTCTTCTTTCACAGCCGTGGCACATATTAGGTGGGGATACCCTCAGGGCCGGATTTATAATAAGGCAGAGTAGGCATCTGCCTACAGGCGCAGCCCACAGAGGGGCGCCTGTCATTGGATTTTTCATTTTTTTTTTTTATTTTCACTCCTAATTCACTGAGCATGCGTGCCACACTTGATATATGCGCACGCACAACGCAATCGCGCTGTACTCAGGGTCTGCATGAGCCAGTCAGTTGTTTGATTGTGAGTTGATGGCAGCACTGAGCAGCAAACTGAACGGGCGACAAATCTGAGAAAGTTATGCAAACTGACTGATCAAATCATCTGGTCTATCCTACTGTGACAGGTAGAATACTAATTACTAGTGGCGGCACCTGGCTGAGCTCAGTTCATTACGGGGGTATCATGGCTGACCATGCAGTGCTACGTGGACCGTGCTCAAAGGGTTAAAATTTATTTCCTCTGCAATTTGCAAAAAAAAATTATAAAGAAAAATGTCGTTGTCACAGTATTTTTCATGCATTGTAAACTTCTATGGCATTAAAAGGGTTACAAATCTTTTTGGAGCTTAACCCTTTGAGTGCCAGAGAGGTACGGAACGCATTGCAAAGCAATGAGTTCCGTACCTCTCTGGCACTCAAAGGGTTAAATTTCAGATCAGCGCTATCCACTTAGCTATATTTTACTTGATGGAATGTATTTCCAGCGTTGCTGCAGCCCATGCCATCCACAGAGCCTCAGTATGCATGGGTTCTGGATTACAGGTGCCTCACTTACTCTCCTGGCAACTCTGTTCTGCAGGGGATCAGCGAATATCAGTGCCTGCATGGTGATTCACAGCCCGTGCTCCAGATCTGCCCCCCCCCCATGCAACTTACAGCAGCACCTTCCCAGACAGAGTTCTAAGCTTACTCTGTACTGTGCAGCTGCACACAAAAACGGAGCTGTAATCCGATCTCAGTTGTGAAGGAGGAGGTAACTTTCACTTGCCTTGCTTGGAGGTAGCAGTGCTGTGGTGAGACAGGGTGGCTATAAACTTGGTGGGGGTCTTGTGGCATTACAGGTGGAGCTGGCTGCTTCCCACAGGGCCAGTGTTGCAGCCACATGTATCATCTCTAAGGGAAGCAAATCACATAATAACAGGGGGGTGGTGGGGCAACAACAGCTTCACTCTGTACACATAGGACTGTACAGTCAACTGCACCAGGGAACAAACAAAACATCCCACTGATTTTAAAGACAGGTTTTAACCCCTTTGAATTATGAGACACACCAACTGCACAATATGGAACAAATTAAAATTCCCATTAATGTAATTATGAATTTTAGGGAGTTATATTTCCTCCCTATGGTGCAGGTGGTTTGGTCCAGAATAGCAGCAATTTTCTTAGTACTTCAGATTTTTAAAGAATGCTATACTAAGTAAAAGTGGCTCAATTCTGGTGCAAACTAAGTGCACCATAGGGAACTTATAAAAACAAATTCAAAATGCTCTATTTAAATGGTATTTTTAACCAATTGAATGCAAGAGAGGTTTTTGGAATGCATATCTCTATTTAGGAGATCAGACTGTGTGGTGTGTATATAAGTGTATCACCCTGTGTCCCTGTGTTTAGGAGATCAGACTGTGTGGTGTGTATATAAGTGTATCACCCTGGTGTCCATGTGTTTAGGAGATCAGACTGTGTGGTGTGTATATAAGTGTATCACCCTGGTGTCCCTGTGTTTAGGAGATCAGACTGTGTGGTGTGTATATAAGTGTATCACCCTGGTGTCCCTGTGTTTAGGAGATCAGACTGTGTGGTGTGTATAGAAGTGTATCACCCTGGTGTCCCTGTGTTTAGGAGATCAGACTGTGTGGTGTGTATATAAGTGTATCACCCTGGTGTCCCTGTGTTTAGGAGATCAGACTGTGTGGTGTGTATAGAAGTGTATCACCCTGGTGTCCCTGTGTTTAGGAGATCAGACTGTGTGGTGTGTATATAAGTGTATCACTTTGCTCTACAGCAATAAAACTAATGTTAATGTTTATATAAATGTCAGTATATGTGTATGTAAATTAGTCTGTGTAAATGAAATTGTTCTAAATCATTTATTCAGTTCCACTAAGAATTGTCCGTAGGTCATAAAATAATCTAAAAAGTCCCGGTAACGCCATGTCCCCTTTTTGGCCATCTGAAATGTTGGGAGGTCTGTAATTAGCCTTGCTGCACATCAAGCTGCTGCATAGGGGGTGATGAACTCCTCGTTCTCTCACCTCTGCGTGCCGTGGCCGGATGTGAGTCATCAGTGACAGAACTTGAAGAGCAGATCTGAAGCTGGAGTCAGGGAGGCACATTACTCCCACCTCCTCACTTGCCGAGACTGCCCCATCCTTTCCCAGATGCTGTAGGGAGCCCACGAACAGCACAGCCACAGAGGAGCTGCCTGTACACAGTTGGTCACACTTTTTGCATTTTTTTATTTTTTTTTATGGGGGGGGGGGGGGGCGCTTCAGATTTCTGTGCCTACAGGCTCCTGAGATGTAAATCCGGCCCTGGATACCCTCTAGGTTTAGCAAGTAGGGTGTAATTAAAAAGTTTTTTAATGTATCTGGGGTATAATGTTAATTTATGACAAGCCTTGGAGAGTCCTGATATGGGTAGGTGAGCGGGGGCACCCCGGTGCTGGGAAGGTTTTTTTTTTTTTTTTTTTTCTCTTCCTCTCCTTCTTTGGTGAAGAGAGAGGTGGATTGGAACTGACCCCGCACCGGTATGCCCTCGCTGACTATATTTTAGTGCTTGTGTGTATGTAATGTTGAACCAGCTAAGAGCTCAGCACCGGCTGTGAGTTCTATGTGAGGACCCAATTGGTTGTACTGTTGGGTGGGGTTTAACCTGGCAGGGTTGCCGGGTGAGGGAGAATTGGTGGTTTACATAGTGTGCTGTGATGAAGTGGTCATATCCCACTATGTGTGTATGTGATTGTGGAGTTAGATATGTGTTTGAAGAGGTGATGTTCTTGCCCTTGTGGACGAGGAGGGAGGTCTTGTGGGAGGGCTATAGTTAAGTTATTATCTGTGAACGTGCGTGGATTAAATACCTTATATAAGCGATATAAGGTGATGGAATTAATTTATAAAGATAAGGCACAAATAGTGTGTATTCAGGAGACTCATTGGAAGTCTGATGAAACTCTGAAATGGTGGGAAGGGAGAGTCGGACATGTTATACATTCTTCAGTGCAATGCAGAAAGAGGGGTGTGGTGATTATTTTCTCTAAAGATAGTCAGGTGGAAATACAGTTCCAATTGACTGATGAGGAAGGCAGATATTTAATAGTAATTTGTAAAATAGAAGACCAGATTTTTACTCTAGTAAACGTGTATCTGCCAAACCAGGTGCCTATTAAGACGCTCCGTTTTATTTGTGACACGGTGGAAAAAATTAGGATGGGTATGGTTATATATGCGGGTGATTTCAATTGTATTTTGGACAAAGATTTAGATAAAAGGGTTGGTGGTAGTAGCCAGATCTGCAATGGTTTAGTTAGACAATCTCAAATGTTTAACAAATTATTGAGAGAAATGGATCTGTTTGATATATGGCGGGTGCATCACGTATGTGAAAAGGAATTCACGTTTTATTCACAGGTGCACAATTCTTATTCTCGGATAGATCTGTTTCTGGGGGATAACCAAGTGGTCAAAAATACTGTGCGAGTGGAAATAAAGGATATTATATGGTCTGACCATAGCATGGTTATGTTATGGATTAAAGATAATGTGGAGAGTGAGCGTTTTAGAACATGGCGTTTGGATGATACTATTTTAAGAGAGGAAAAATATAGGAAAATTATTGAGGAAAGAATTAGGTATTATTTTCAGGAAAATGATAATATGGTCATGTCTAGGTCAGTACTATGGTGTGCTTTTAAAGCTGTTATGAGAGGAGTATTGATTAAGCTTAAGCATGAGCTAAAGATTGCGCAGGGGAAAACGTTAAAGGAACTATATACTTCGTTATTTAAAATAAAGGCAGAGAATAGAGTATGTCCTACAAGGGAAAAACAGAATGCTATTGAAGAGATTGTGATAGATATTAAAGTAAAGGAATTGGATATTATGAGAAGAAATATGGAAAAATTGCAGATAAAATATTATCATGGAAGAAATCGTCCAAATAGCATGTTAACTAAAAAGCTTCGGGATCAACGTGTTAATTCTAGGATCACTACTATTATTGATAAAGAGGGGACACATAAAACGTTACAACAGATTGGGATAGCCTTTAAGCGGTTCTATGCGGGTCTGTATAATCTTCCAGAGGGAGTCCCTCAAGATAAGATTAAGGAATATCTGTCAGAAATATCATTACCACAAGTATCGTTGGAACAATTAAATCATCTAAATGCTCCTATATCTTCGGATGAGGTATTAACAGCGATAGGGAAATTACTACCTTTTAAAACACCTGGCCCTGATGGGTTTACTAATCAATTTTTTAGGATATATCGAGAGTTAGTGAAGGATCATTTAGGGAATATGTTTAATGAAATGGCTTCGAATGAGAGGACCCCTGTGGAATTTTTGCAGGCTAATATTTTACCTATATTAAAGAAAGGTAAAAACCCGGTCGATTTAGCAAGTTATCGGCCGATATCGTTAATAAATGTAGATGCTAAATTGCTGGCATCAATTTTAGCGGCCCGAATGAATCTGATTCTTTCAACAATTGTTGATAAAGACCAAATCGGGTTCGTTAAAAATAGATCTTCATGTAATAGCCTTAGGCGCCTGCTCAATATCCTGGACTCTGCGAGAAGCCTGCGTACTCCTCTAATGACCCTGTCATTGGATGCTGAAAAAGCTTTTGACAGGGTCGGGTGGAGGTATATGTTTGCCACGTTACAAAGATTTGGTTTGAGGGGGTGGATCTTGGGGGCCATACGGGCATTGTATAGCTGCCCACAAGCTAGGGTGGTAGGTTCTGGGCTGTGCTCAGACTGGTTTGATCTTAAAAATGGAACAAGGCAGGGATGTCCTTTATCTCCCATATTGTATATTCTGTCTATAGAACCATTTGCTGCTCATATAAGACAGAATGGTAAGATTTATGGGTATCAGTTAGGTGAAGTTAAAGCGAAGATATCTATGTATGCTGATGATGTTTTAATTATGTTGGGGAGGATGGAGGAATCCCTGCCTTGTTTAATGGAAGAAATAGACAGGTATAGTGAGATCGCTAATTATAAATTGAATATAAATAAAACGGTGGTGCAGTTCCACAACACTGATCATCAAACGAAAGTGGATATTAAACAGCGATATGATTTTGAGTATACGAGACAGAGTTATACGTACTTGGGTATAATTATACCAGCAAATTATAAAAGGATTGTGGAGATTAATTGTTTTAAGGTTTTACAGGCGATGAATAAAGACTTGAAAGAGTGGGGAGGTAAGGAAATTTCTTGGTGGGGGAGGATTAATATTCTCAAAGCATATGTTGTGCCAAGATGGACATATTTGTTTCGTATGTTGCCTTTGAGATTTCCCAAGAGCTGGTTGGATCTTATTCAGGCGAGTTTTAGAAATTTTGTTTGGAAAGGGAAAATTCCTCGAATTAGTGCTGTACGACTGGCAAAAAGTATGAAAAGGGGAGGAACAGGTTTTCCTATTATTTATAGGTTATACAAAGCGAGTATATTATTTCACATGAGTAGGATGCAGCAGTCTTTGGCTTATGGCGAAAAATGGTATGAAATGGAAACTTACTTGTGCACTGTTCAAGATTTAACTTGTTTATTATGGGATGTGCGTTTAAAGAATTTGATTAAAGAAGTAGTTAAGAATTGTTGGATACTGGATCAATTATTTCCGGAATGGATTAAGCTTAAGGGAAGACTTCAGGTTAAGGAAAGGATCCCAAGCTTTGTAGATTTACGGTGCCTTGTTCATAATATGGAGGATATTTCCCTAAAGAAGTGGAGCGTATGTGGTATTAATAGGGTAGAACAACTGTTAACAGAGGGAAAAGTTAGGCCTTTTGAAGAATTAGTAAGAGATTATGAGTTACCAAGATCTGAGCTGTTTTCATATCTGCGGGTCAAAGGATTTTTGCTTAAATACCTGGTAGGTAGGAGAGATGAAACTATGTCAATGTTAAAGAAATTATTTGTAAGGTTAGATAATAAAAAGCTTTTTTCTACCTGTTCTCGGGTAATTGAGTTCCTTGAGGATGATGACAGCGTTTTAGAGAAAGTAGTTGCGACATGGGAGAAGGATATGAATAAGCAAATATCTATCATAGAATGGGAAAAGGCTTGTAATAGAAC
Organism: Rhinophrynus dorsalis; assembly: GCA_037306005.1. Classification (NCBI taxonomy): domain Eukaryota; kingdom Metazoa; phylum Chordata; class Amphibia; order Anura; family Rhinophrynidae; genus Rhinophrynus; species Rhinophrynus dorsalis. The sequence goes on along the minus strand of CM074720.1, from coordinate 177,925,525 downwards.
TAGCAAATATGTTCATGACTTGGCGTTGGTGGAAAATCAGTATAAACTGATGAATAAGTGGTATAGAGTCCCCACGGTTATTACTAAAATTAACCCCCAATTGTCAGATGTTTGTTGGGGTTGTGGTGTTATGAGAGGAACATACTATCATGTTTGGTGGGCGTGTGCTAAGGCCAGGTTAGCATGGGAAATGGGGTTTAATTTTTTGCTCAAATATTTCAATATTAAAATAAAAAAAACCCCCAGAAATAGCTTTATTGAATCTGGGCTGGCCAGCATTAACAATGAAGCAAGAGTTTCTGATTACACACTGTTTTGCGGCCATAAAGATATTGTTGGCAAGGGGATGGAAGTCTTCTCTCCCGGTGTCAACATCACAATTTATGTCACAATTGAAATGGCAATTAAAAATGGAACAAGGAGTTTACTGGGGTTCTACTACCTCAGACAAAATACTTAAAGTGAGTGAACAAGTATATCAGGAAGTAGTAGATTTATAAATCCACGCGCGTTTCTTGGGGGGGGGGTTCTGGAGTTGGGACCTCCGTTCTCGTCCACAGGGCAATGGTGTTTCGGTGTATGTACTTGTGTAATGGTATTTGTATGTTTGTGTTTAAATAAAAAGATAAAATATGAAAAAAAAATAAATAAATAAAGGGAACACTAAGATTACACATCCCACTGCTCCAAAAAATAAAGGGAACGCTAAGATTACACATCCCACTGCTCAAAAAAATAAAGGGAACGCTAAGATTACACATCCTAGATCTGAATGAATGAACTGACAACAAAATCACACAAAAATTCTCAATGGAAATCAAATTTATCAACCCATGGAGGTCTGGATATGGAGTCACACTCAAAATCAAAATGGAAAACCACACTACAGGCTGATCCAACATTGATGTAATGTCCTTAAAACAAGTCAAAATGAGGCTCAGTAGTGTGTGTGGCCTCCACGTGCCCGTATGACCTCCCTACAACTCCTGAGCATGCTCCTGATGAGGTTGCGGATGATCTCCTGAGGGATGTCATCCCAGACCTGGACTAAAGCATCCGCCAACTCCTGGACAGTCTGTGGTGCAACGTGGCGTTGGTGGATGGAACGAGACATGATGTCCCAGATGTGCTCAGTTGGATTCAGGTCTGGGGAACGGGCGGGCCAGTCCATAGCATCAATTCCTTCCTCTTGCAGGAACTGCTGACACACTCCAGCCACATGAGGTCTAGCATTGTCTTGCATTAGGAGGAACCCAGGGCCAACCGCACCAGCATATGGTCTCACAAGGGGTCTGAGGATCTCATCTCGGTACCTAATGGCAGTGAGGCTACCTCTGGCAAGCACATGGAGGGCTGTGCGGCCCCCCAAAGAAATGCCACCCCACACCATTACTGACCCACCGCCAAACCGGTCATGCTGGAGGATGTTGCAGGCAGCAGAACATTCTCCACTGCGTCTCCAGACTCTGTCACGTCTGTCACATGTGCTCAGTGTGAACCTGCTTTCATCTGTGAAGAGCACAGGGCGCCAGTGGCGTATTTGCCAGTCTTGGTGTTCTCTGGCAAATGCCAAACGTCCTGCACGGTGTTGGGCTGTAAGCACAACCCCCACCTGTGGACATCGAGCCCTCATACCACCCTCATGGAGTCTGTTTCTGACCATTTGAGTGGACACATGCACATTTGTGGCCTGCTGGAGGTCATTTTGCAGGGCTCTGGCAGTGCTCCTCCTTCTCCTCCTTGCACAAAGGCAGAGATAGAGGTCCTGCTGCTGGGTTGTTGCCCTCCTACGTCCTCCTCCACATCTCCTGATGTACTGGCCTGTCTCCTGGTAGCACCTCCATGCTTTGGACACTACGCTGACAGACACAGCAAACCTTCTTGCCACAGCTCGCATTGATGTGCCATCCTGGATGAGCTGCACTACCTGAGCCACTTGTGTGGGTTGTAGACTCCGTCTCATGCTACCACTAGAGTGAAAGCACCGCCAGCATTCAAAAGTGACCAAAACATCAGCCAGGAAGCATAGGAACTGAGAAGTGGTCTGTGGTCACCACCTGCAGAACCACTCCTTTATTGGGGGTGTCTTGCTAATTGCCTATAATTTCCACCTGTTGTCTGTTCCATTTGCACAACAGCATGTGGAATTGTCAGTCAGTGTTGCTTCCTGAGTGGACAGTGTGATTTCACAGAAGTGTGATTGACTTCGAGCTACATTGTGTTGTTTAAGTGTTCCCTTTATTTTTTTGAGCAGTATATATATATATATATATATATATATATATATATATATATATCCCCAAATCCTACAAGGTATCTACCCTGATTAGCTCCAGGGAGATGTAGTGTATAGTTAATTTGTTATACATTGTAAATTTCTGTATTTTGGGTCTCTGGGGTGGAGCATTTGGAGAAAAGGGCGGGCCAGTGCTCCACTCCACATTTTCATATAACTGACATATGCCAGGAGCAGAATCCACACCAGGGTGAAGATTCACTAAGCGGTGATAAATAGGTGATAGAGTGGAGATGACGTCTCCAGTTTATCACTTCTCCAGTTCCTATTTTATTCTGTGCAGCCTATTCATTAAGATTTCTTCAGCTTTGGAGATCTTAGTGAATAGGCTGTATAGAATAAAATAGGAACTGGAGAAGTGATAAACTGGAGAAGTCATCTCCACTTCATCTCCTCTTTATCACCTGTTTATCACTGCTTAGTGAATCTCCCCCAGGAGTTCTATCACTACCTACTTTCACTCACCTGCATCTGGTAATTAATGCAGCCTGCAACTGAAAGCCTGCAACTTATGAGTAGGGATGGGTGAAAGTTGTTGCTGTGTTCCCGTGATAAGTATTGTGAAAACCACATTATTGTCTGCTTTTTTGAGGGAAAATCCGCTTTTAAAACAACAATTAAAATATTTGCGATTTTTGCCCATTGGCCAATTTTTCAGTGGCTAGAAAGTTTCCACCCATTGATTAACGTGGTTTTCACCTTTTTGCTATAACAATGTGGTGCATTTGCGGAAGTGAAATACAACAGAAGCAGCTATAGCGGAGGTAGACATGCTGTGCTGTTCTGCTGTTATTGATTTGAAAAATTGAGGCAGGAGAAGCTCATAGTGACTGCTATTACTATGAGCAGTTTTAAAAATGGTAAAAGGAGGAACTGAAAGGACCCTTATGTGCCCACTGTGTCTGAGGAAGAGGAGGAAGTAGGCACTACAGAACCAATGCTATCCAGTCTCCCTAAATGGTTCACTTTGAAAATGGCACATGTAAAATATTGCACGCCTATCAGCCACATTAACCATGTCGCCTGTTGAAAATGGCGCCATGAGAATCTCACACACCATAAAAGGGAGACGTTGTCATGGCTACTCTTGAAACATCGCTACCTTCATTCACCTCATACAATTCCTAGCATCCTTTCAGTGCTGCCTGGCTCTCTTTCCCCGCTCAGCTGAGCAGAGGACAAGTGTCATTTGTCTAACCAGAGTTTACAAACCAGGTAGTCCAATATCGAGAGATATTTGTGGTTAAACTTTAAGTGTGCATATATTGATAGTTTGATAAACTATAATACATTTCAGCATGGTCTGAGAGTTGGAGGCAGACCTGAAGTCCAAGTATCACGGACACCATTATTTAACAAGCTCAAAATTATCCATTGCACAGTGCTGCCTGGCTCTCTCTCCTGTCTCCACTCAGCCCTGTGATGCATAAAATAACATTGCTCATAGTGCACATTAAGAAGGCAGAGCGGGGAGAGAGCCAGCCAGCGCTGAAAGAATGCTGAGAGTTCTATGCAGTGATTGCTTCTGTGTTGCAAGGGAGCGGTGTCCGTGATACTTGGACTGCAGGTCTGCCTCCAACTCTCAGACCACGCTGAAATGTATTACAGTTTATCAAACTATCAATATTTGCACACTTTGCATGAGCAATGTTATTTAATGAGCGGGGAGAGAGAGGGACAGCAGGTAGCATGGGCAGGAGCCAGAGTACATGGAGGCAGCATGGAGCGGGGAGAGAGAGTGACAGATAGCAGCATGAGCAGGAGCCAGGGTACATGGAGGCAGCATGGAGCGGGAAGAGAGAGGCACGGAGCAGGAGCAAGGAGAGAGAGCAATGTTATTTAATGAGTGGGTAGAGAGAGTGACAGCTGGCAGCATGGGCAGGAGCCAGGGTACATGGAGGTGGCATGGAGCTGGGAGAGAGAGTGGCAGCATGGGCAGGAGCCAGGGTACATGGAGGCGGCACAGAGCAGGGAGAGAGAGTGACAGCTCACAGCATGAGCAGGAGCCAGGGTACATGGAGGCAGCACGGAGCGGGAAGAGAGAGGCACAGAGTGGGGAGAGAGAGTGACAGTTGGCAGCTTCCTCAGATAAGTGCTCAACCCTCTCAACCGGGGCAGCTGGAATGCGACCTTTGACAAAGCTACATGAGAATATCGCACTGTAATGTAGCGCGACATTCTCAGGTCATCATTTTTATTAAGGCGACATGGTAACAGTAGCATTTGGTTGCACGCTCTTTTGCGTGCAACCTTTTAAAAGGATACCCCCCTAAACCAACCCTAGGGATCTTGGGCAGATTAATGGCAAGGGAGGAAGAGAAGGGTAGTAATAGTGAGAGCAGGACAGGTCAGCTGCCTGTGCCTGCTGCAAGACATGCTGCCCCTGCTGCCACCATTGCCACTGCTACCAGATGTGCTGCCCATGCTACTGCTACCACCATTGCTGTGCCTGCTGTCAGACGTGTTGCCCCTGCTGTCACCAGTACTGTGCCTGCTGCCACCAGTACTGTGCCTGCTGTCAGACGTGCTGCCCCTGCTGCCACCAGTGAGTGCCTGCTGCCACCATTGCTGTACCTGTTGTCAGACGTGCTGTTCAAGCTACTGCTACTACCATTGCTGTGCCTTCTGTCAGATGTGCTGGCCCTGCTGTCAGCAGCGCTGTCCCTGCTGTCACCAGTGCTGTGCCTGCTGCCAGTGCTGAACCTGCTGCCACCAGTACTGTGCCTGCTGTCAGATGTGCTCTCCCTGCTGCCACAGGTGCTGTGCCTGCTGTCAGACGTGCTGCCCTGCTGCCACCAGTGCTGAACCTGCTGCTAGTGTGTCTTGTAATACTCAGGACGGGGGGAAGGAGGAGATGATGCAAGGGACCCTAAGTCATACTTGCCATTCCCAAGCAGTCCTGCCAGTGGCAGTACTACTACTACTACTAAGGTCCAGCAGCTTGTTAGCATATTACTAGTGACTGTGAGGAGGAAGACTCTGAGGCTGAACTTGATGTAGTTTTTGTTAGTAGTAGTAGTAGTAACAGTAATGGTGGAGCAGCCAGAGTTGTAGGGGAAACATTTGAGATCATCCAGACTAGTGGTCAAGGGAGCCCACATCATTCCTCTGACCTTAGGAGTCCTCCCCTTCCCTTCAGTAAGGTGTCCAAGTGGAACATGATCCTGAAAACTAAGAGGCCAAAACTGCTGTTGGGGGAGCTTTAGGATGCACTATCTGACAGTTCACAATGTCACCAAGCAACATAGACGGAGTCACACTGGAACCGGAACTCAGGAAGCAGGATACCAAGCAGAAACGTCAGCAGGCCGGGTCATACACGGAGCAGGAATGTCAGACAAGCCGGATCAATCACAGAGCAGGAGCGTCGGCCAGGCCGGGTCATACATGGAGCAGGAACGTCAGACAAGCCGTATCAAACACGGAGCAGGAGAGTCAGCCAGGCCGGGTCATACACGGAGCAGGAACCAGGAGAATAGTCAGACAAGCCGAATCGGTACACAGGAAAGCAGGAACACAGCAACGGAAGCACTGGTATTGGAACACCACGAAAGGGCACCTGACAGGTGCCAGAGGCCTGGTATAAGAAGGCTGATACTGGGCGGGCATAACAAGGACTGCCAATAGGAACACACCACCACAGAGAGTGACAGGTAATCACGGGAACCGTGATAGTACCCCCCTCTCAAAGACCCCCTCCCCTGGTCGAGGGTCTAGGCTTCTGGGGATATTTGGAGTGGAAATTGCGCAATAGTCTCGGGGCATGGAGGTCCCTGTGGTTGACCCAAGAGTGTTCCTCCGGGCCATAACCCTTCCAATGGACCAAATATTGCAACTTCCCTCTAAATCTCCTGGAATCAATAATGCTCTGGACTTCGTATTCCTCCTGGCCTTGAACATCCACTGGCCCAGGAACCACCGGGGTGGTAGTATAACGGTTGCAAACCAAGGGCTTTAACAGAGACACATGGAACACATTGTGAATGCGCATAGAGGCTGGGAGCTCTAATGCGTCCGAGACAGGGTTAACCTTGCGGATGATCTTAAATGGACCAATGAGCCAGGGAGCCAACTTATTAGATGGTACTTGTAAATTAAGATTCCTGGAGGAGAGCCATACCCTATCCCCAACCTGGAATGAGACCGCTGGAAGCCGTCTACGGTTGGCATGCCGCTGATGTCGCTGAAATGACTGGCTGAGGGTCCTTTGAACCTGTGCCCAAGTGGAGCGGAGCTGCTCCAAATGCTCATCCAGAGCTGGAATCTGCTGCGACTGAAATTAGTCCGGGAGCAGGCATGGCTGAAATCCATAATTAATGAGGAACGGAGAGCTCCCGGATGATGAATTAACAGCACAATTCCTGGCGTACTCTGCCCATGGCAACAGGTCGACCCAATTGTCATGATGATCGGTTACAAAACAGCGCAGGAACTGTTCCAGTTCCTGGTTGGCACGCTCAGCGGCCCCATTGGTCTGGGGATGGTAGGCAGAAGAAAAGGACAACTGAATGCTCATCTGGCCACAGAATGCCCTCCAGATTGAGCCATCTTAGAAAACCTGTTGACCACCATTAAGATAAAAGAATACCCCCTGGACACTGGCAATTCTCCCAGGAAATCAATCAATATATGGGACCATGGGCGTTCCCCATTAGGCACTGGTTGTAATAAGCCCACTGGGAAGTCTGGGGGTTTTGGCACGGGCACAGGTGGCACAGGCTGCCGTGAAGGTGGAACAATCGGCCCTAAGGGAGGGCCACCAAAAGACTTGAGACAGAGACCATATTAATTGATCCCTCCCTATGTGCCCAGCTGCTTTAGATGAGTGGTACGTTTCTAGGAGCCGGGTACGGAATGGCTCATCCACAAAACACTTGCCCATTGGGGTCGCAGGAGGTGCCTAGTCTGGGATGCCAAAATCTCCTACCCCAGCGGCGAAGTGATACTGGTACGCACAGTAGCCAGAATGCGATCAGGCTGAATAATAGGTACAGGGTCCTCATCCCTCTCAATGTCAGGACTGAATTGTCTGGCAGGTAGGACACTACGAAATTAAATCGAGACAAGAACAGTGCCCACCTGGCCTGGCGAGAGGACAGTCTTTTGGCCTCTGAGAGATAAATCAAATTCTTGTGATCAGTGAGGATTAACACCGGGGTTCTAGAGCCCTCCAATAGATGGTGCCTTTCTTTTAATGCAAGGATAATGGCCAAGAGCTCTCTGTCACCAATCTCATAGTGACTTTGGGCAGTAGTGAGCTTCTTAGAAAAGAACCCACAAGGTCTCAGGGATCCACCACCCGCAGGGCGTTGGGAAAGTACTGCCCCTACCCCAGCTTCGGAAGCATCAACCTCCAATGTAAATGGCAGGGCGGGGTTAGGGTGGGACAGTACAGGAGTGGATGCAAAAGCAGACTTTAAGGTCTCAAAAGCTTTACCAGCTGCCACTGACCATTGAGAGGAATTAGAGCCTTTATGCGTAAGGTCAGACAGGGGTTTCACAATAGTAGAGAAGTTCTTGATAAATTTCCTATAATTGGCAAAGCCCAAAAAAGCATTGAATAGCTTTTAACCCTTTAGGAGGTGGCCATTGTAGGACTGCTGCCAGCTTCTCCTGGTCCATCGCAATGCCATCTTTGGAGATTACAAATCCCAGAAAGGGTACTTGGGATCTGTGAAACTCACATTTGTCAAGTTTACAAAACAGTTTGTTTTTACGTAAACGGAATAAAACTTCAGACACATCCTTAATGTGTTGGGTCAAATTGGTACAGTGAATTAATATGTCATCAAGGTATACAACCACACAAGTTTGAAGCATATCACGCAGGATGTCATTGATAAACTCCTGGAATACTGCAGGAGCGTTGCATTACCCAAATGGCATAACTAAGTATTCGTAGTGCCCACAGAGCCGGATCACAGGCAAGGCGCACGAGGCGCCTGCCTAGGGCCCGGCCAACTGATGGGGGCCCGGAAACCTCAGCTCAGCCTGCTCAGTGAAGTCTCAGTACGTGCGGCCGTGCCAGTGCCACACACACCACACATAAATAAACAATGATGTCGCCGGCCGCAGAGCCGGATTATAATAACACTCCAGTCCACAGGACAAACTTGACTCTTTCCTGTGAGCGGACTCGGACTCTCGGAGCACCTGCTGTGACAGTAATTAGTGTGGCTCAGCATCAGTCAGGCAGCCTGACTGGGGCTGAGCCACACTAATCACTGTCACAGGCAGCCTGCTCAGTCTCAGTACGTGCCAGTGCCACACACACCACACTGCCAAGTGCCAACTGCCATAAATAAATAATGATGTCGCCAGCCCATTCTCTCTCCTTAGCTCTCACCAGGCTCATGCTCCCCAGGGTGGTCCGAGATTAGCAACTGCCATAAATAAATAATGATGTCGCCGGCGGCCGGCCCATTCTCTCTCCTTAGCTCTCACCAGGCTCATGCTCCCCGGGGTGGTCCGAGATTTCTATCACCAAAAGTTCTCGGCCCTCGTAGCTCTGTCCCACCGTGTAGATCCTGCTAATGGAAGGGCACTGCAGTCTGCAGCCACACTGACACCAGCGCCTCCCGCAGCTCCGCACGCATGTCACAGGATAATGATGAACTGTGATAGTGGTGAACTGTGTTCTTGATGGTGAGGGTGTAACGGATTGCTCTAGGACCAGAGCAGTAGGTTTCAGCCATTCCCTGGTGGTTACACAAGTGATCGTGGCTACGGTGTAAACATTGCCTTTGGTGCTGTTCCCTGCTTCTCTCCTGCTTACTGTGATCGTAAGGCAGAGAGAGACAGAGAATGCACATACCAATGCTTCAGCTGGCCAAAGAGGGGATACTTTTGTTTTGCTGGGGGCCAGAACCGGCCAGAACCTATTGACATTTCTTTGGTTAACAAAATAAATTATGAAAGTATTTTATTTACACAGACTAATTCATATACAAATATACTGAAGTTTAAAAAAACAAAGAACAAAAAAACAACAAAAAAACCCCAATACGAGTGTTATTGCTATACAGCAATGTGAAACACACATATATATATACAGAGCCGGATTATATTAACTCCAGTCCATGGGACGGGACAAACTTTTGACTCTTTCCTGCGGCTGCTAGGCGACTCGGAGCACCTGCTGTGACAGTAATTAGTGTGGCTCAGCCTCAGTCAGGCAGCCTGACTGGGGCTGAGCCACACTAATCACTGTCACAGCAGGCGCGCTTGGCAGGGTGTCAGTGTGTCACTACTCTTTGTCTCCTCTCCAGCCAGCCTGCAGTCACTTGTCACCTAGCCGGCAGCCCAGCACTGAAAGTGTCAGTCAGGGCTGGGCTGCAGGCTCAGTGAGTGACAATTGACTGCTGAGTCGGCCGACTGGAGACAAAGAGTAGTGACACCCTGCAGTGCCAAGCGCGCCTGCTGTCAGGGCTGGGCTGCCGGCTCAGTGACAAGTGTATCTCATATATTCATATCACACTGTCAGGAGATGAGATCTGATGACATTGATTGACAGTATGACACATCACTCAGGCATCTGAGCATGTTACCCGCGCTTCAGTTACAGCCAATCCACTGGCATCCCTCAGTCACTGTTTGGCATCCTCATTGCTGGTTGGTTGAGGTGCTCAGGTGTGTGAGACAAGGGGGGGGGAGTCACACTGCACTGTATATATGTATGCCAGACCAGTGGACGACGCCTAGTGCATCTGTGGCTGTCCTGGTCCTGGCTGTGGGACTGACTCTGAGGAGGCAAGGACAGGAACTTCTTCTGACTGAGCTGAAGCCTGAAACTGTGAGTATGATTAGCCTAGGAGTTGTTTCCCTCATGTTCCTGTATTTTCTTTCATTCCTCCACCCCTGTTTATGCCTATTCCCTACCCCTTTTTTCAGTAGCACTTACTTGAGGTTACTTAACCCTTTGAGTGCCAGACGGGTACGCAGCGCATTGCAAAGCAATGTGTTGCATACTCCTCTTGCACTCAATAGGTTAAGTTCCTTAAGCTGTTCCTTTATATACAGAACAGTTTTGTAGTGTTAAAACTAAATGTTTATTTGTCCTCTTCATAATGTTCCCACAAGGTTCTTGTCCACTGCTATCAAACAAATTGGTATATTTTTTTGAGTTTGCCACTATTTTTATGTATTATGTAATTTTTATTATGCCAACAATAAGTTAATTTCATCACTTATATTACACTTAAGGGAAGTTTTTTGGCACTTTCTTTTTATTGTTCTATATCCATCCGAGGAAGCCCAAATATTTGAGACTAGCAGCCTAAGCAAGTATTGGCTGTGACTTGACTGATTTCTGTGTTTTTCCTACTATTATCAAAAGGATAGTAATACTTAAAAATTACTTATCCCTATTGTGTAGCCCTTAAATCAAGAAGAAAAATGCCACCAGTGGCATCTCACAGACCCTTATGGTTTGAGAGATCACCTTACAAAGTTCTCCCCTGCCTGATGTTAGCGTTCTAGCTGACAGATTAGGAATCCGGTCCACAGACCGGCCGACGGCTGTTCAGCAGAGCCGAGATTGTGTTAATGAAAAAGAAATCTTTCACTTAAAAGGTCTTCTATGTGTGCTTGCAAACCAAGCACACGTACAACATCTTTTTAGTGAAGGATTTATTTTTTATTAATGCGATCTCAGCTCTGCTGCAGAGCCGCCGGCTGATCCCAGGAGAGGATTTCCCTGCTGTCAGCTAGAACGCTGACGTCAGGCAGGGGAGAACTTTGTAAGGTTATCTCTCAAACCATAAGGGTCTGAGAGATGCTGGTGGTGGCATTTTTCTTCTTGATGTAAGGGCTACACAATAGGGATAAGTAATTTTTAAGTATTACTATCCCTTTAAAGAACATCATCATATATCTTCGTCACTTTTGTGAGGAATAAACTTGAAACATTGCGTGACTTATTATAGCTACTTTTGCCAGATGATTAGCCAGTTGCCTATATTTCAAATTTCTCAGATGATTGTAATTACTCTGTGGAATATTAACCCTTTAAGTGCAAAAGGGGTAAGCAACACATTGCTCTGCAATGTGTTGCGTACCCCCCTGGCACTCAAAAGTTTAATGTCTGTTTCATTACTTTGAAATTGCTCTGTAAATAATTAAAGTGTTTTATTTGAAATGGTCATAGAGGGACACTTGTGTTTTAGGTGGTGTTGCTGGGAGCGTGACTGGTGGGTGTGGAAGTACCAAGAAATTTGAGTTTATTTCTTGATTTTCTTTGTGTAACTGAAATAATGATTTAGAGGAAGACCAAAGTATTTTATTTACACAGAATAATTTATCAACACATATTAACATTTATATGAACATCAGTATGTTTTCTTGTTGTGGAGCAATGTAATACACTTATATACACACCATACAGCCTGATCTCCTATACACAGGGACACCTGGGTGATATGCTTATATACAAACCACACAGTCTGATCTCCTAAACACAGGGACACAAGAGTAGGAAAGAGGGACAGAGGGTTTTGAGTCTCAAAGGTGCTTGACAGCATTATTTTCCTCTATCGATTGGTGTTTGGCAGGTAGGAGTGAATTAAGTTTCCTTGTTCTTGATTAAATTGGATATGCTAAGCCAGTTGCATTCAAGTCTTCAATGGAATATCACTGAATGGTTTAGTGTTTTGACTCCCATCTGCTCCTGTCATCAGCCTCCTGCTGATACTTACTGGCTGAAATATTGTAAATCAGAGTGCATATTTACAGCCCTGTTGACTTAAGTCAGGAAATATGATTTTGGGGTCTTGTGTCCATAGACAGAGCTTTACGCGGAACTACCATGTCACAAAATCTTTAATTTTAGTTTTAATTATCATGATATAAAATAATAGATGTGGGTGTGTTTTGGTGGGTGTGGTTGGGGGGCAGCATTTCATCGTTGGACCCAGGCAGCATAATGTCTTGGGCCGGCGCTGGCATGTGTGACAGTGACTCACGTCTGCGCGCCTGTGCTGTCAGTCCCAGCCTGCTCTAGGAGCCGTTGCTAGGAGCCATTCGGATGTCTGCGCTCTCTATGGCATGTCAGGCCTGGAGCAGGGTATCATTTCATTTAACCAGGTAATTATTCTGGCGACTAGCACCACTGAGCAGCTAGTCGCCAGATGGGGAATGCTAAAAAGATAAGGACCATATTGGCCTATTCCATTGGCTTTCAATCTGTTTTCTGTGGTAATTTACAGACATCAGCTTAGGTTAACACTTACATGTGAATGTTTTAACACTTTGAGTGCCAGAGTGCAAGGAAGCGGTTAGCCAGGGCAGGGAATCCCATCCTTGCCTAACAAGGTCACTGCACTCTGGCACTCAAAGGATCAACCCTTTAAATGTCAGAGGGGTATACATAGCATTGCAAAACAATGGGTTGCATACCCTGTTGTTACTCTGAGGATTAAAGTATCATTAAAATGTAACTGTCTGTGCCAGTAATTACAGGCACTGATGGTTTTATTCTCTATTGATCACATGCTCCGATGGTTCAGTTTACCTATTGCTTGAGCTCTGTGATTATATCTACATTTATAGATATGTGTGTGTGTATGTGGGAGCACAGGGACATCTTTATTTATTGTTTTTACATATTTTATTTTTCTGTCTTTATGGACCTGCTTCCTTCATATTGTATACTGTCTTTCAGATTTCACAATGTATAAGCATGCATCTGGAGCTGCTAAGCGCAAGAGGAAGAGAGACACTGAGAAAGAAATGAAAAAGCAGAGGACATTTCTGCAATCTTATATGGTGCAGAAACAGTCAGCAGACATGTCTTCTTCCTCTGAATTGGCTACTAGTATGCCTACAGATGATGCACCAGAAAAAGATTCTGTCAGTGAAAGTCAGCTGGTTGGCAGTGGCACACATAAAGGTCTTTCTGCTATTTGCCTTGAAGAAAGTACAGAATCTTGTAACATGCAGCAGGATCCTTCCCTTGTCAGCTGTGCAGAAGTTGTGGAATCTATGAGAAAGCACGACAAACTTTCTTCACTGAGCAGTGAGCCAAACAGCGGCATACTGGGCATGCAGTCTTCTCTACATACAGATGTAGTCAACACCCAGCAAACATTTTCCTCTGAAATGTCCACAGTTACTGTGACTTTGAATAAATCTGTAGATGATATCATTAAAAAGTATTCACATGATCCTGCAGAGTGGAGTGATGAGATTTCAGAAGATATGAGAGAATACTTTTGTAGCCATCAACTAAAAAACATAACCTCTGACTTTTCTGAATCAAGAAGGACATATTCTGATGGTATCCGATTTCTTAGTCCAGATCTATTGTGGCGGAAAAAAAGAAATGGTGAAACTGTTCATCGAGACTGGCTGATATATTCTGTATCAACAGGCAGTGTGTATTGTGTACCATGCAAACTTTACAGTAACTTACACCATTCCCTTAATTCGAAGGGATTCAGTGACTGGAAGAATGCAGGAGCACGCTTAAAGGAACATGAAATTTCAGCTGACCACCGAATGAGTGTTTTCAAATTTTCACTGCGAGCAAGTCTTCACTGCCGAGTAGACCAGGGCCTTGTACATCAAGTTGGCAATGAACAAAGATATTGGAGAGAAGTATTAAGACGAGTTGTAGCTGTGATAAAGTTCTTAGGGGAGCGTGGTTTACCTTTCCATGGAAATGACAAATTATTTGGTTCCGTCCAAAATGGTTGCTTCCTTGGATGTCTTGAACTTCTAAGCCAGTTTGATCCCTTTCTGGAGGAGCATATTAAAAAGTTTGGTGCTGCTGGAAGGGGAAAAACAAGCTACATGTCATCAACAACTGTAAATGAATTTATTGAGCTTATGGGAGATAAAGTTGTAGCCACAATAGTGAAACAGCTCAATGACGCAAAATACTTCTCAGTCATTGTAGATTCTACACCTGACATGAGTCACACTGACCAGCTAGTAATTGTTGTGCGGTATGTCAACCAGAATGGACCAGTGGAGCAGTTTTTAGGCTTTGTACCAATCCACTCACATACTGGAGAAAGTCTAGAAAAAACTGTATTGTCAGTGCTACGCAATAAAAAAATTGATATTTTGAACTGCCGAGGCCAGAGCTATGATAATGCTAGCAACATGTCTGGAAGATACAATGGTCTACAAGCAAGAATTCGCTCCATTAACCCTTTGGCAGATTATGTGCCTTGTGCTGCTCATTCTTTGAATCTAGTTGGAACATGTGCTGCTGAATCCTGCATAGAAGCAGTTTCCTTCTTCCAGTTTCTGCAGAGTCTTTACACCTTTTTCTCATCCTCAACTCACCGGTGGGAAATCCTGACAAAACAACTTGATAAAAGTTCAGGAACTCTTACAATTAAACGCCTAAGTACTACAAGGTGGGCTGCACGTGCTGATGCCACCAGAGCATTAAGAAAAGGCTACCAACAGGTACATGAAGCACTTGAAGAGTTGATGACCCCTGAAGAACAACCTAGTGTTCGGCATGAAGCTGAAATTCTGGCAGATAAGCTGTATAGTTTCAACACTGCTGTTATTCTTGTTGTGTGGGGAAACATACTGGAAAGGCTAAATGCAACAAGCAAACAGTTACAGAAAATGACCATTTCTCTTAACGAAGTAGTCACTCTCTACAACTCATTGGTCAGCTATATACTGAATATGAGAGATTCATTCTCAGCATTTGAGAATGAAGCAAAAGAAATGACTATAGATCATATGTACCCCAGGGAAGGAAAGCGTGAAAAAAAAATTAAAAAATTCTTTGATGAAGGTCCCAGTGAAGATACAGCTTTTTCAGCAAGAGACAAATTTATCTTTGAGACATTCTATGTAATTATGGATTCTCTTGTTGTGGAGCTGAAAAGGAGAAACCATTCTTACGAAATTCTTAGTCAGCGTTTTGGATTTCTTCAGGATGCATCAAAAATAGCTCCAACTGAGTTGCGCAGTTTGGCAAACAATCTGCAAAAGTTCTATCAAGATGATCTTGAAGATAATTTCACTGAAGAGTTCATTCAGTTTACCTCTTTAGTACCTCAAACAATAGAAGGGAATCCCATTCGAATGAGAGAGTATATTGTGGAGCACAAACTCCAGGATACTTTCCCTAATGTTGAAACATTACTGCGAATCTTTTTGTCCATGCCGGTTTCCAATGCCACTGGGGAAAGGTCATTTTCTTGTTTAAAAAGAATAAAAAACGAACGACGAATGACCATGGGCCAGGAACGTCTGAGTGCATTATCTGTGCTTGCTGTGGAAACAGAACTTGTCAGACAGTTGGACTTTGATGACTTAATTAATACCTTTGCTGAGAAAAAATCTCATAAAGCTAACCTTAAACAATAACTCCCTTTTGCATTGTTCGCTTACCAGGAACAGAGATGCGTTATATATTTGCACTGATGACGGAGTTAACTTGTATTTTCTGTTATTTATTCTTGGAATAAAAATGTTTTATGACTTTTGTTCACTTTATAGTTACCATATCCTATTAATCCTTTGACTACAAAAGGGGTGGGCTACATGTTGCAGTTCAGTTCATATGCAATGTGTAGCCCACCCCTAGTGCACTTGTAGGGTTACCAGGACCATTGCACTGATATTGACTGAGTTAACTTGTAATTGTTGTGTTATTTATTGCTTGAATAAAATAATTTTGGGCACTTTATAAAATGTGTAATATAATTTGTTTTTGAGTTACAATAGAAGAAGGTAGAAGGCTGGGATGGAGTAAAGTCTGGCAGGGGTGAATAGTATGGTATGGGGGGGCTACTATCTTGGTGGAGGGGGGCCCCAAATTGGTACCTTGCCTAGGGCCCTGTGGAGTGTTAATCCGGCTCTGAGTGCCCAGACCTCGTATTGAATGCCGTTTTCCACTCATCTCCGGCCTTGATTCTTATCAGGTTATATGCGGCCCGGAGATCCAGCTTGGTGAAGACAGAGGAGCCCTTAAGCCTGTCAAATAGCTCCGTAATGAGTGGGATAGGGTAGGCACTCTTAGATATGAGTTTATTCAACCCCCGGTAATCAATACATGGTCTTAGCTCGCCACTTATATTTTTTACAAAAAAGAAACCAGCACCAGCCGGTGAGGTAGACTTGCGTATGATCCCCCTACTGAGGGCATCCTCAATGTACTCCTCCATGGCACTGTTTTCCTCGCAAGACAAGGGGTACGTCCGACCCCTGGGAGGCACCACGCCCGGAGGCAAATCAATAGCGCAATCATACGGTCTATGCTGCGGCAATGCGCTAGCCTCTCCCTTACTGAACACGTCACTGAATTCCCTGTATTCAGCTGGCACTGAGGGAGTGGTACACAAAATCTTTACCATTTGCGACAGAAAATGTTTAGTACAATACTCAGACCAAGATTTAACCTCACATCTCTGCCAGTCAAACTGGGGATTATGCAATAGTAACCATGGAAACCCCAGAGTGACTGCCTGATGGGGTGAATGAATTATTTGAAAGCACACTTCCTCCCTGTGGAGAGCCCCAATGGACATATTGATAGGAGTTGTTTCAAACGTGATAAATGCCAGCACCAAGGGTCTCCCATCAATGGCTTCAATGGCTAGTGGAGTGTCCCTCTTAACCAAGGGAATTTTGTGCAGTTCAGCAAAAGACTGATCCATAAAGTATCCAGCTGCCCCCGAGTCTACCAAAGCAGACACCTCCACCACCTGGTCAGCCCAAGAAAAGCCCACCTGGATAATGGGTCTCAGTGTACAAAAGTCTGGGGACTGTCATACGCCACCTAGAGCCTGTCCCCCAAGGTACCCTAGGTGCGTCCGTTTCCTGGCCGTACCAGACAAGTGCGTAAAAGGTGCCCAGCCTTGCCACAATATACGCATAGCCCTTGCCTCTTCCGGTGTGCCCGTTCCTCCTTAGTAAGTCTCGTGAAACTGAGCTGTATAGGTTCACTTGGTTCAGGTGTTTGGTCAGGAGGAATGGGAGGCGAGGGTGGGTTTAAAGGACCGCCGTGCCCATACCCTCTGGCTCTTGCCCTTTTAGCCATACGCCTTTCACAGATACGAGAGTCAATAAGCATGACATAATCGATATATTCATCTAGATCCCTGGGTACATCTCTGGCAGCTATTTCGTCTTTGATAGTGTCAGACAACCCCTGAGCAAAGGCTGACACTAGCGCCTCGTTATTCCATCCTACCTCTGCTGCCAATGTCCGAAATTCTATGGCATAGTTGCCCACACTACCATCGCCCATTTGTATCTCCATCAGTTTTTTGGCACCAGGTACCTCAAACACTCTACGGAACTTCCTTATGAACTCGCTGAAGTTCTGAGTGCAGGGTTTAGCGCTCTCCCACAAAGGATTAGCCCATTCCAGAGCTTTGCTCGTTAACAGTGAAATTGTGAACCCAACCTTGCTACGGTCATTGGGAAAAGCATGAGGTGTGAGTTCCAGAAATATTTCCAACTGATTGATAAACCCCCTGCATAGGGTAGGCTCGCCATCGTATCTTAATGGTAACGTCGCCGCCGCCGTTAGACCTCTAGGGGGAGCAGCAGACAACCCAGGAGGATTATCCGATGTCAGAACTGGGGGGACCACCGGATTCAGGTTGGGTTTGTCAAGGTATACCGTTCATTCATTCAAGTAATGTCTGCATAGCCAGTGCCAACTGGTCCAAACGTTGATCATGCATATCCATCCTCCAATGGAGGTTTTGTGTATTACCTTCACCTTTTCTGTCTGAGGTCATGGCCCTTTTGTACTGTAACGGTTATTCAGACTCTCAGACCAGATGTAAAAAATAAAACACAGTTTTATTGAGAAAAATATAGGAACATGGCCCCCTAAGGGCAGAGATAGTTAATGACACGTAACTGAGGGCAATATGTAATATAGCAGACACAGTATGATAGATAGCAATGACTACAAGCAATAGGACTAAGTAAGGCTAGGGTTAAGTCCAATGCAAATAATCAGTCTCTGTTGTGGTGTATAAGACAACGTCCAGTAGTCCTCAAGGACTGAGGATCAAGCAAGACCAACACTGGTGCTAGAGCTGGATTATACCAGAGCCAAGGGTACTCTGCCGTGCGTAATGGAATAGGCACACTGCGTGAGCAGAACGGAACCGGAGCCACGGTACTCTGCCATACTGCAAGGGTTAATGACACTGCATGAACTAAATGGAACTTTGAGCCAGTACCACCCCTCGGTGCGCCAACGGAAGACCACACTGCCTGAGCTGAAAGGGACCAGAGCCAGTAGCACCCCGTGGTGCGTCAATGGATACCCTAATACTGCTAGAGCCGAATGAGACCAGAGCCAGTAGCACCCCACGGTGCGCCAATTAGCGTATGTTGCAAGAGCTACGGTAGATGTAAACGGAAACCCACTGCTCTGCAAAGGTAGCGGATGGCTCGGTAACTGAGGCAACAGGCTCTGCAAGGGTTAACGGGCAGGCTCGGCAACGGAGGCAATAAGCACAGCAAGTATAACGGATGGCTCAGAACGGAGTCAACAAGTTCAGCAAGTGTCAGAGGATAGGCTTGGTACCGGAAGCAACAAGCTCAGCCAGTGTTAATGGATGCCCAATATTGGAGACTACAAGCACAGCAAGTGGAGGCAGGCAGGCTCGGTAACGGAGGCAACAAGCTCAGCAAGTGGAAGGTCAGCTTTAGGATGCACTATCTGACAGTTCACAATGTCGCCAAGCGACATAGACGGAGTCACACTGGAACCAGAACCCAGGAAGCAGGATACCAAGCAGGAACGTCAGCCAGGCCGGGTCATACACGGAGCAGGAACGTCAGACAAGCTGGATCAAACACGGAGAAGGAGCGTCAGCCAGGCCGAGTCATACATGGAGCAGGAACCAGGAGAATAGTCAGACAAGCCGAATCGGTACACAGGAACGCAGGAACACAGCAACGGAAGCACTGGTACTGGAACACCACGAAAGAGCACCTGACAGGTGCCAGAGGCCTGGTATAAGAAGGCTGATACTGGGCAGACATAACAAGGACTGCCAATAGGAACACACCACCGCAGAGAGTGACAGGTAATCACGGGAACCGTGATACTTGATCTTTCACCAGGCAGGTTAAGAATAGCGCAACTATACCCTACTGCTAGGGTATACCAGAGGCAAGGTAAATGGCACCTAGAATGCTAGGTGAGGCAACAACCCAAATGGACATAGACCACAGGAGGTCATTGACACAGACTGACCGACACGCACTGCTACACAGGTATCGACTGAGGTGAAAACGGTAGGTCCAGGCAACAAGGGTATCAATAGTCGGGGCTGGGTAGCCGAGGCTGGTAGTGACAAGACGGAGTGCAACAGAGGGAGAGTAGTCAGATGAAGCCAGGATTCAGAGCCGGATCGGGTAGTCATACGAAGCCAGGAATCAGATTCGGATCGGGTAGTCAGGCGAAGCCAGGAGTCAGAGCCGGATTGGTAGTCAGACAAAGCCGGGAGTCAGAGCCAGATTGGAAAGTCAGACGAAGCCAGGAGTCAGAGCCGAATCGGGTAGTCAGACAGAGCAGGAGTAATACACAGGAACAGCAATGGACCAACACAGCACTAGGCTCAGGTACACCACGAAAGGGCACTGGTAAGTGGAAATGCTGAGGCCTTTAAGGCCTAGTAGGTGGGCGGAGAGATGACATCAATAACCAGTGACCTATAAGAACAGCAACTTGCATAGAGCGACAGCCAGGAAGTAACAAGGTAGCTGTTACAGCAACTAAACACTGGAGGCGATCACAGGCACCGTGATAGTACTCCCCACTCAACGATCTTCCCTCCCCGGAGGAGACCATACCTTATTGGGAAATTTTGTATGAAATCTGTTCAGCAATCTAGGAGAGTGAATATCACACTGATTTACCCAGGAACGCTCCTCTGTACCATAACCTTTCCAATGGACAAAATTTTGGATGCGCCCCCGGACTTTGCGGGAATCCAGAATGCTTTGAATCTCATACTCATTCTGATTTTGAATGCACACTGGACCTGGTACTACAGGAACAGATGAGTAGCGGTTACAGACCAACGGCTTCAGGAGTGAGACATGAAAGACGTTATGAATGCGCATGTTCCTAAAGCATAAGACACAGGGTTTATTCTGCAAAGCACCCAGAAAGGTCCTATGAAACGTAGAGCCATCTTATGACAGGGTACTTGCATGTGCAGATTTTTGGAGGCCAACCAGACTCTATCCGTCACCTGAAAGACAGGAGCAGGATGCCTCCTGCGATCTGCATGTCTCTGATAGCGCTCTGAGGACCTTTGTAAGGCATTGAACCTGTGCCCATGTGGAGCGGAGCTGCCGAATATGCACATCCAGAGCTGGAATATCCTGTGCTTGAAATGAACCCGGGAGCAGAGATGGTTGGAATCATAGTTAATCAGGAAAGGAGAGCTCCCGGACGAGGCGTTTATTGCACAATTCCTGGCAAACAGCCCACGGCAACAGGTCAGCCCAAATATCATGATGATCAGAAGTGACGCAGGGCAGGAATTGTTCCAACTCCTGATTGGCTCTTTTCGCAGCACCATTAGTGTGGGGTTGGTAGGCAGAAGAAAATGACAGTTTGATGCCCATCTGGTCACAGAAGGCCCTCCAAATCCTTGATCAAACTGACGACCACGATCAGAAACCAAGACCCGGGGTACTCTGTGGAGCCTGAATCCCTCCCTGGCAAATACCATAGCCAACTCCTTAGAGGAAGGTAGTCCCTGGAGCGGGACGAAATGTGCCATTTTGAAAATTCGATCCACTATCATTAGTATGACTGTATAGCCCTTGGATCTAGGCAGTTCCACCCTAAAATCTATGGAAATGTGGAACCATGGGCACTCGCCATTCGGAACTGTCTGAAGCAGCCATAGAGGAAGCCTGGGAGCTTTGGAACGAGCACAAATGGAACAAGCCTCCACAAAGGCTGCACAATCTGCTCTTAAACTAGGCCACCAGAAGAGCTGTGAAATTGACCAAATTAATTGGTCCCGACCAATGTGTCCAGCTGCGTTGGACGAATGATAGGTTTCGAGTAGCTTAGTTCGGAGATTGTCTGCTACAAAACATTTGCCACTGGGTTTCTCTACTGGAGCATTACTTTGCAAAGCCAGAATCTCTTCGCCCAAGGGAGACGTAATGCTAGTGCGTATTGTGGCCAAAATGCGATCTGGGGAAATGATCAGAATGTGTTTACTTTCTGTCTCACACTCTGGGCTAAACTGTCTTGACAGGGTGTCTGCATGAATATTCTTGGAACCAGGGAGGTACGAAACTACAAAATTGAATCTAGACAAAAACAATGCCCATCTGGCTTGTCTTGGTGACAGTCTCTTGGCCTCAGACAAGTATGTCAAGTTTTTATGATCCATTGGAGTAGGAGCCTTAGTCCCCTCCAGGAGGTGACACCATTCAAGAAGAGCGAGGATAATGGCTAGCAGTTCACTGTCCCCTATATCATATAGGCTTTGAGCATTAGTCATTTTTTTTAGAAGAATCCACAGGTCAACAGAGTCTTGCCAGGCTCGGATCTTTGAGACAGTATTGCCCCTACACCTGTCTCAGATGCATCCACCTCCAGGGTAAAAGGCAATGCGGCGTTAAGGTGTACCAATACTAGGGCCACCGAAAAGGCAGATTTCAAGGCTTCAAAATCATTGTTGGCCTCAGGGGACCAAACCGATGGGTTAGCGCCCTTATGAGTTAAATCAGTCAAGGGTTTGACCAAAGTAGAGAAATTTCAAATGAATTTTCTATAATAATTTGCAAATCCTAGGAATCTTTGTATGGCCTTCAGACCCACCGGACATGGCCATTTCAGAGCTGCCGAGAGTTTCTCTGTATCCATAGCAATACCTTCTGCAGAGATAACATAATCCAGGAAGGGCACTTGGTCTTTATGAAATTCGCATTTCTTAAGTTTGCAATACAGTTTGTTTTCCCTGTTGCAATACAGTAGCAACATCTCTCCTATGAGTCTCGATATCAGGAGAGTGTATCAAGATATTGTCCAGGTAAACCACTACACAGGACTGTAATAGACTTCCCAAAACATTGTTTATGAACTCCTTAAAGACCGCTGGGGCATTGCATAGCCCAAATGGCATGACCAAATACTCATAATGGCCACTACGAGTGTTAAAAGCTGTTAAAAGCTGACTTCCACTCATCGACCTCCTTGATTCTAATAAAATTATATGCTGTCCTTAAATCAAGTTTCGTAAACACAGAGGAACCCTTCAGGCGGTCAAACAATTCCGTAATTAACGGGATGGGGTATGTGTTTTTCACCATCAGTTTATTTAGACCTCTATGTCGATGCAGGGTCTAAGCCCCCCCCGCGGGTAGTCATACAAAGCCAGGAGTCAGAGCCGGATCAGGTAGTCAGACAAAGCCAGGAGTTATAGCCGGAACGGTAGTCAGACGAAGCTGGGAGTCAGAGCCGGATCGGGAAGTCAGACGAAGCCAGGAGTCAGAGCTGAATCGGGTAGTCAGACGGAGCAGGAGTAATACACAGGAACACAGCACTAGACTCAGGTATACCACGAAAGGGCACTGGCAAGTGGAAATGCTTAGGTCTTAAGGCCTAGTAGGTGGGCGGAGAGATGACATCAATAACCAGTGATCTATAAGAACAGAGAATTGCATAGAGCGAAGTAACAAGGTCGCTATTACAGCAACTAAACACTGGAGGCAATCACGGGCACCGTGATACTTAAGTTCACACAATCAAAATATAGGTCAATAGGAGGAATCTCATCTCCTGAAAGATAAGGATTCAGTGCATGCTGGGGAGAGTTTCCTCCCAGATGAAGAATACAAACTCCATCAAGAAAAATCTCATACCCCTGCGTAATCTAACATACAACTGGAGGAGTTCCAATCATGATGAAGAGTGCACACTCGTTTGTGAAAGAATCACATACCCAGTGTTCCAAAGATGAACCAGATGATTCCGCATCCCTATCTAGTCACCC
Organism: Rhinophrynus dorsalis; assembly: GCA_037306005.1. Taxonomy (NCBI): domain Eukaryota; kingdom Metazoa; phylum Chordata; class Amphibia; order Anura; family Rhinophrynidae; genus Rhinophrynus; species Rhinophrynus dorsalis. The sequence goes on along the minus strand of CM074720.1, from coordinate 177,902,260 downwards.
CACAGATCCCAATGTTTATTCAACAGATGTGATAGTTTGGGCCTACAGGAGCTGTATTTGGTGGCAAGTACCAGTCTGTTACCTTCATTATGTGATTTTTTAGATGGTGTAAGTAAACCAGATTGCTTAAGGGATTGTACTCATGGATATTGCTGGTTGAGGGTCTCCATGTCATATCATCTATCTGTTAACCGATCCATAAGCTCATTTATTTGTATATCAGCTTGTTTAGGAATACTATTGTTCCTGATTATATGCACTACCGGAGAGTGTGTAATGCGGATGTAAACTAGAGTGATGTAGGATAGTGGTTCTATCAGTTGGTTTTCTGTAACTGGATTGTAAAATACCAACAACTATCCAGAGTTTAACATCAACAAACACTATCTCTGATGGTCTGTGATTGATGGTAAAATAAATGTTGGATGGGATAGAGTTAATATCCTGGAAAAAAGTTAATAAGGCTGTCTTACCACCTGACCAGATCATGAACATGTCATCTATAAAATTAAAATAACATTTGATTTGTTCCTTGTATTTTCTTATGCTGTTGTTCATATGAATTCATGAATGTATTGGCATATTCAGGATCTTACTGCTGTCAGATTGGAGTTATATGCATTTGAATTGATAATATTGATAAACTCAACAACAGCAGTAACATGGGATGATGAAGGTTCCACTTGCCACGACTAGCTCCAGTGATGTGTATGAGGCAGTAGAAGCACCATAACTAGCCCCAGCCACTTCAGGTATATGTGGAGAAAAGAAAAAGTTGGCCAATAATGCTTCTCCCCTGTCCCTCCTCCAAAATCATGGATGTGTTGTTACTAGAATAGAATTTTTTCCATTGAGAGCAGGAACTGTGCCTCTCATCAGCAACTGTAATGTGCAAAGTGTGTGTGGTAAATAAGGGAAGGACTGGGAACAATGGAAACATCTGCACTCAAATGAAACACCTGCCACAACTCTATCCAAACACCATGAGGCTTACGGTCCTCAATGTGAAATCCCCTCACCAGAAACCAACGACTGCTGCTGTCACTATGCCCCTTGTCCACTGTGCACTAAGGACACATGACAACTTGCAGACAGTTTAGTAATAATGATGAACCCTTCCTGCCATCAGATTAGGAGATGGAATCTCCTCAGATGGAGCTTAATGCCCTGGTTGTGATTATCCTCCACCACACTGCCATGTTTGGTCAGTGCACCACAGAGTGTGCAATGAGTGGACACAAACTGCCACATCCTGACATCTACTGAATGGCAATCAAATGGTGGGGGAAGTAAAGATGAACAAGGTGGATCGCCAGACGTATTTACCCTAGAGCAAGAAGGTGGTGGCGAGCCAGGTGTTTAGTTCACCATCGAACAATAGGTTTGCCATGTTATGTAAAAGGGAAGCATTCTGGATCTTCCAGCTTCAAACACTAAGTCAAGAATGGTTAAATGAAAAACTTGAAGTGAGCAACGTTTTGTAAATAGAGGTACTCTCAAAGATGTGGAAGTGGAACAGTTTAGTTTTTCTTTTCCCTTATATCTGTTATGTTCCTCTTGTATCACTTTGTAACTTTTCCTTCATTTTGTCTGATTATTATTATTTGTAGTGATGATCGAGCACCCCAATGCTCGGGTGTTCGGGTGCTCTGGCCGAGCACCCCCGGAGGCTCGAGTGCTCGGCCGAGCACCCGAGCCCCATTGAAGTCAATGGGAGGACTCGAGCATTACACCAGGCACCCCCTGCTCTGATGAGGGGAGGGTGCCTGGTTCATAGGAAAAGGTCAGAAAATGATGGAAACACCACAGAAATGGTTCAGGGACAGCATAGGGAGGATGTCTGGATGCATCTTGGACTCCAACGTCGCTGCTGGGAACGATGTTTCGCCCGTAGTACGCCATTTTTACAGACTGACCGTAAAACACACAAAAAGGAAGATAAAAACGACTTTAGGCGAAAAATTGTTACCAAACAGTATTTGCTGTATATTTACTTGTATATCATCTGCAAATTCTGCAAAAAATTTCATCGATTTTTCGGAACTGGGGCCATGATTAAGAGGGAAACGTGCGCAGAGGCAAATTCTGCAAAAAATTTCCTCGATTTTTCTGAACTGGGGCCATGATTAAGAGGGAAACGTGCGCAGAGGCAAATTCTGCAAAAAATTTCCTCGATTTTTCTGAACTGGGGCCATGATTAAGAGGGAAACGTGCGCAGAGGCAAATTCTGCAAAAAATTTCCTCGATTTTTCTGAACTGGGGCCATGATTAAGAGGGAAACGTGCGCAGAGGCAAATTCTGCAAAAAATTTCCTCGATTTTTCTGAACTGGGGCCATGATTAAGAGGGAAACGTGCGCAGAGGCAAATTCTGCAAAAAATGTCCTCGATTTTTCTGAACTGGGGCCATGATTAAGAGGGAAACGTGCGCTGAGCCGACCATCTAAAACATTATGGGTGAGGGTCTGCTGCGGAGCTGACCATCCTAAACATTATATGCGAAGGCCCGCTAGTGAGCTGACGCTATAAAACATTATATGAGAGGGCCCGCTAGAGAGCTGACCCAATAAAACATTATATAAGAAGGCCCGCTGGTGAGCTGACCTATACAAAAAGTTGTCAAACAGGGCCCGCTGGTGAGCTGGCCCTATATAAAAATTATATCACAGGGCCCGCTGGTGAGCTGGCCCTATATAAAAATTATATCACAGGGTATATGGAAGAGAGTCAACCATATACCCGTTTTTTGGGTGGAAGGGGTGAATGGGAATACAGAGTATTCCCATCATTGTAAATAACATATAAAAAGTCACTTTATGTTCACCCGGGGCTTTCCTCCAGTGGAGTGGAGAAGTCAGGGGAAATCCAGGCCTTGTTCATTTTTATAAGTGTCAACCTATCAGCATTTTCGGTGGAAAGGCGGATACGCTTATCTGTTATGATGCCACCAGCAGCACTAAATACCCGCTCAGACAGAACGCTGGCGGCAGGGCAGGCCAGCACCTCCAAGGCGTAGAGTGCCAGTTCATACCACGTGTCCAGCTTGGACACCCAGTAGTTGTAAGGCACAGAGGGATCATTGAGGACGCTGACACGGTCTGCTACGTACTCCTTCACCATCTTCCAAAACTTTTCCCTCCTTGTGACACTAGGCTGCGCATCAGGGTGAGGGTGCTGGCGGGGTGTCATGAAGGTGTCCCACACCTTGGAGAGTGTTGCCCTGCCTTTGTCGGAACTGCTGTGTGCTCCCCTTTTCTCCCCTTCTCGGTTGGCCAAGGTAGCACGTACTCTGCCGCCAGCATTGTCAGATGGAAAATTTTGGAGCAATTTTTCGACAAGAACCTTTTGGTATTGCACCATTTTGCTTGTCCTCTCCACCGGAGGAATGAGAGATGAGAAATTCTCTTTGTAGCGGGGGTCCAGAAGGGTGAACACCCAGTAATCCGTGTTGTCTAAAATGCGTATAACGCGTGGGTCACGGGAAAGGCAGCCTAACATAAAGTCAGCCATGTGTGCCAGAGTACCAACAGGCAAGATTTCGCTGTCCTCACCAGGAGGATGACTCTCAATCTCCTCATCCTCTTCCTCCTCTTCTGCCCACCCACGCTGAAGAGATGGAACTAAAGTTCCATGGCTACCCTCTGTAGCGGAGGCAACCGTGTCTTCCTCCTCCTCCTCCTCCTCCTCCGCCTCCTCCAATTGTCGCTGAGAAGACGAAGTGAGGGTGCTCTGGCTATCACCTTGTGTAAGCTCTTCCTCCCCCATTTCCACCTCTTCCACATGCAAAGCGTCGGTTTTAATTGTGAGCAGCGAGCGTTTCAGTAGACACAGAAGTGGGATGGTTACACTGATAATAGCGTTATCGCCGCTCACCATCTGTGTCGATTCCTCAAAATTGCGTAAAACCTCACAGAGGTCTGACATCCATTCCCACTCCTCACTTCTGATTACAGGAAGTTGAACGGAGAGGCGACGACCGTGTAACAGCTGGTACTCCACTACTGCCCTCTGCTGCTCACAAAGCCGGGCCAACATGTGGAAGGTGGAGTTCCAGCGCGTGCTCACGTCACACAGCAGCCGGTGAGTTGGCAATTGTAAGCGCTGCTGCAGCTTCAACAGGCCGGCTGAAGCTGTTGATGACTTACGGAAATGTGCACACACGCGGCGCACCTTGGTCAAGAGATCATGCAAATTGGGGTAGGTTTTTAGAAATCGCTGAACCACTAAATTAAATACATGCGCTAGGCATGGTACGTGTGTGAGCTTGCCGAGCTCCAAAGCCGCCACCAAGTTACGCCCATTATCACACACAACCATGCCTGGTTGCAGGTTTAGTGGCGAGAGCCACTGCTCGGTCTGGTGACTAATCCCCTGCAACAGCTCTGAGGCCGTGTGCTGTTTGTCCCCAAGGCAGATCAGCTTCAGCACGGCCTGTTGACGCTTCCCCACTGCAGTGCTACACTGCTTCCAGCTACCGGCTGATGGGTGAGTGGCGATGCGCGCAGAGAATTCGGAGGTGGAAGCGGAGGAGGAGGAGCCAATAACGTAGGTGCTGGCGGAAACCCTGATGGAGGTAGGGCCCGCAATCCTCGGCGTGGGTAGCACCTGTGCCATCCCAGGGTCCGAGTCGCTCCCAGCCTCCACGACATTCACCCAGTGTGCCGTCAGGGAAATGTAGCATCCCTGGCCACAAGCACTTGTCCATGTGTCAGTCGTTAAGTGGACCTTCCCAGTAACTGCGTTGGTCAGGGCACGGGTGATGTTACGGGACACATGGTGGTGTAAGGCGGGGACGGCACACCGGGAAAAGTAGTGGCGGCTGGGGACTGCGTACCGAGGGACAGCTGCTGCCATCAGGCTGCGGAAGGACTCAGTGTCCACAAGCCTAAATGGCAGCATTTCGATGGCCAGTAATCTGGAAAGGTGTGAGGTTAGTGCTATGGCCTGTGGGTGGGTGGCTGGGTATTTTCGCTTGCGCTCAAATGCCTGGGGTAACGACATTTGGATGCTGCGCTGGGACAGGGAAGTGGATGTGGTCGCTGATGGTGCTTCAGATGGTACAGGTGCAGGGCGGGAGGTATGCGGGCCTGCGCCTTCGACAGGCGATTGGCCGGCACCGAAAACAGGGGAAGAGGAGGCAGTGGTGTGGCCTGCAGACACAGATTGGCGATCCGGGCGTTCCTCCCACTTATTACGGTGCTTGGATGCCATGTGTCGGATCATGCTGGTGGTGGTGAGGTTTCTAGTGTTCATGCCTCGGCTCATTCTGGTGTGGCACAGGTTGCAAACTACAATTTTTTTGTCGTCCGCACTTTCCTTAAAAAAAACGCCATACCGCGGAACACCTAGCCCTTGGCAAGGGAGATTTACGCAAGGGGGTGCTCCGTGGAACATTTGCGGGCCGTTTTGGTGCGGTCCGCCTTCTTTCTTTAGCCACACCACTGCCTCTTCCAGCCTGTTGCGGTGCTGCAGATGGCTCACCCTCAGGACTGCTGTCATCGCTCGGCTCTACACCTTCCCAGGTGGGGTCAGTCACCTCATCGTCCACCAAGTCCTCCTCCACTTCCTCACTCTGATCATCCTCCTCATTTCTTGATCCCACCACATACTCAGTCATTGACAACTGTGTATCATCCTCCTCATCAAGGTCTTGAGACAGTAATAGTGGTTGATTTGATGGCAACTGTGTCTCATCATCATCATCCACTTCCTTTGACCTTAAATGCCGTTCCCCTCTGTCATCTTCTTGTGATTGGGTACCCTCTAGAGGTTGTGAATCAGGGCACAAGATGTCATGTTCCTCTGCAAGCGTGCTTGGAGAGAGGTTCAAATGAAGGATTGGTGATGAGACGAGCTCCTCACTATATCCCAGTGTGGGATCACTTCTTTGGCCAGACCCTCTATGGTGGGAGAAAGGATGATCAGGGTGAGGATTATGTTGACCAGACTCTTGGCTACTGAGAGTGGACTTGGTGGAAGACAGGGTGGTGCTTAACCGACTGGAAGCAGTATCAGCTGAAATCCAACCGACCACCTGTTCGCAGTGGTCTGACCTCGAGAGTGATGTCCTGCGACGCCCTGTAAACTGAGACATGAAGCTAGGTATGGTGGATGTCTTTCTTTCTTGTGCTCTGGCACCAGGCACAGTTTTTACGCGTCCTGACCCGCGCCCTGAACTATCAGGATCACGTCCACTTCCCCGTCCCTTTTTACCCGCCTTCTTCATATTACACGGAATATGTGCTGCTAATCTGCAACTTTGCACACTAAACAGAATGTGCTGCTAATCTGCAACTTTGCACACTAACCAGAATGTGCTGCTAATCTGCGGCTAGGCACAGTGAAAGGAATATGTGACGTTTATTTTTTACACTTTGCACACTAAACAGAATGTGCTGCTAATCTGCAACTTTGCACATTAAACAGAATGTGCTGCTAATCTGCGGCTAGGCACAGTGAAAGGAATATGTGACGTTTATTTTTTACACTTTGCACACCAAACAGAATGTGCTGCTAATCTGCGGCTAGGCACAGTGAAAGGAATATGTGACGTTTATTTTTTACACTTTGCACACTAAACAGAATGTGCTGCTAATCTGCAACTTTGCACACTAAACAGAATGTGCTGCTAATCTGCGGCTAGGCACAGTGAAAGGAATATGTGACGTTTATTTTTTACACTTTGCACACTAAACAGAATGTGCTGCTAATCTGCGGCTAGGCACAGTGAAAGGAATATGTGACGTTTATTTTTTACACTTTGCACACTAAACAGAATGTGCTGCTAATCTGCAACTTTGCACACTAAACAGAATGTGCTGCTAATCTGCGGCTAGGCACAGTGAAAGGAATATGTGACGTTTATTTTTTACACTTTGCACACTAAACAGAATGTGCTGCTAATCTGCAACTTTGCACACTAAACAGAATGTGCTGCTAATCTGCGGCTAGGCACAGTGAAAGGAATATGTGACGTTTATTTTTTACACTTTGCACACTAAACAGAATGTGCTGCTAATCTGCAACTTTGCACACTAAACAGAATGTGCTGCTTATCTGCGGCTAGGCACAGTGAACGGAATATGTGACGTTTATTTTTTACACTTTGCACACTAAACAGAATGTGCTGCTAATCTGCGGCTAGGCACAGTGAACGGAATATGTGACGTTTATTTTTTACACTTTGCACACTAAACAGAATGTGCTGCTAATCTGAGGCTAGGCACAGTGAAAGAAATATGTGACGTTTATTTTTTACACTTTGCACACTAAACAGAATGTGCTGCTAATCTGCAACTTTGCACACTAAACAGAATGTGCAGCTAATCTGCGGCTAGGCACAGTGAAAGGAATATGTGACGTTTATTTTTTACACTTTGCACACTAAACAGAATGTGCTGCTAATCTGCAACTTTGCACACTAAACAGAATGTGCTGCTTATCTGCGGCTAGGCACAGTGAACGTAATATGTGACGTTTATTTTTTACACTTTGCACACTAAACAGAATGTGCTGCTAATCTGCAACTTTGCACACTAAACAGAATGTGCTGCTTATCTGCGGCTAGGCACAGTGAACGGAATATGTGACGTTTATTTTTTACACTTTGCACACTAAACAGAATGTGCTGCTAATCTGCGGCTAGGCACAGTGAACGGAATATGTGACGTTTATTTTTTACACTTTGCACACTAAACAGAATGTGCTTCTAATCTGCAACTTTGCACACTAAACAGAATGTGCTGCTAATCTGCGGCTAGGCACAGTGAAAGGAATATGTGACGTTTATTTTTTACACTTTCCACACTAAACAGAATGTGCTGCTAATCTGCAACTTTGCACACTAAACAGAATGTGCTGCTTATCTGCGGCTAGGCACAGTGAACGGAATATGTGACGTTTATTTTTTACACTTTGCACACTAAACAGAATGTGCTGCTAATCTGCAACTTTGCACACTAAACAGAATGTGCTGCTTATCTGCGGCTAGGTACAGTGAACGTAATATGTGACGTTTATTTTTTACACTTTGCACACTAAACAGAATGTGCTGCTAATCTGCAACTTTGCACACTAAACAGAATGTGCTGCTAATCTGCGGCTAGGCACAGTGAAAGGAATATGTGACGTTTATTTTTTACACTTTCCACACTAAACAGAATGTGCTGCTAATCTGCAACTTTGCACACTAAACAGAATGTGCTGCCTATCTGCGGCTAGGCACAGTGAACGGAATATGTGACGTTTACTTTTTACACTTTGCACACTAAACAGAATGTGCTGCTAATCTGCAACTTTGCACACTAAACAGAATGTGCTGCTAATCTGCGGCTAGGCACAGTGAAAGGAATATGTGACGTTTATTTTTTACACTTTCCACACTAAACAGAATGTGCTGCTAATCTGCAACTTTGCACACTAAACAGAATGTGCTGCTAATCTGCAACTTTGCACACTAAACAGAATGTGCTGCTAATCTGCGGCTAGGCACAGTGAACGGAATATGTGACGTTTATTTTTTACACTTTGCACACTAAACAGAATGTGCTGCTAATCTGAGGCTAGGCACAGTGAAAGGAATACGTGACGTTTATTTTTTACACTTTGCACACTAAACAGAATGTGCTGCTAATCTGCAACTTTGCACACTAAACAGAATGTGCTGCTAATCTGCGGCTAGGCACAGTGAAAGGAATATGTGACGTTTATTTTTTACACTTTGCACACTAAACAGAATGTGCTGCTAATCTGCAACTTTGCACACTAAACAGAATGTGCTGCTTATCTGCGGCTAGGCACAGTGAACGTAATATGTGACGTTTATTTTTTACACTTTGCACACTAAACAGAATGTGCTGCTAATCTGCAACTTTGCACACTAAACAGAATGTGCTGCTTATCTGCGGCTAGGCACAGTGAACGTAATATGTGACGTTTATTTTTTACACTTTGCACACTAAACAGAATGTGCTGCTAATCTGCGGCTAGGCACAGTGAACGGAATATGTGACGTTTATTTTTTACACTTTGCACACTAAACAGAATGTGCTGCTAATCTGCGGCTAGGCACAGTGAACGGAATATGTGACGTTTATTTTTTACACTTTCCACACTAAACAGAATGTGCTGCTAATCTGCAACTTTGCACACTAAACAGAATGTGCTGCTTATCTGCGGCTAGGCACAGTGAACGGAATATGTGACGTTTATTTTTTACACTTTGCACACTAAACAGAATGTGCTTCTAATCTGCAACTTTGCACACTAAACAGAATGTGCTGCTAATCTGCGGCTAGGCACAGTGAAAGGAATATGTGACGTTTATTTTTTACACTTTCCACACTAAACAGAATGTGCTGCTAATCTGCAACTTTGCACACTAAACAGAATGTGCTGCTTATCTGCGGCTAGGCACAGTGAACGGAATATGTGACGTTTATTTTTTACACTTTGCACACTAAACAGAATGTGCTGCTAATCTGCAACTTTGCACACTAAACAGAATGTGCTGCTTATCTGCGGCTAGGTACAGTGAACGTAATATGTGACGTTTATTTTTTACACTTTGCACACTAAACAGAATGTGCTGCTAATCTGCAACTTTGCACACTAAACAGAATGTGCTGCTAATCTGCGGCTAGGCACAGTGAAAGGAATATGTGACGTTTATTTTTTACACTTTCCACACTAAACAGAATGTGCTGCTAATCTGCAACTTTGCACACTAAACAGAATGTGCTGCCTATCTGCGGCTAGGCACAGTGAACGGAATATGTGACGTTTATTTTTTACACTTTGCACACTAAACAGAATGTGCTGCTAATCTGCAACTTTGCACACTAAACAGAATGTGCTGCTAATCTGCGGCTAGGCACAGTGAAAGGAATATGTGACGTTTATTTTTTACACTTTCCACACTAAACAGAATGTGCTGCTAATCTGCAACTTTGCACACTAAACAGAATGTGCTGCTAATCTGCAACTTTGCACACTAAACAGAATGTGCTGCTAATCTGCGGCTAGGCACAGTGAACGGAATATGTGACGTTTATTTTTTACACTTTGCACACTAAACAGAATGTGCTGCTAATCTGCAACTTTGCACACTAAACAGAATGTGCTGCTAATCTGCGGCTAGGCACAGTGAAAGGAATATGTGACGTTTATTTTTTACACTTTGCACACTAAACAGAATGTGCTGCTAATCTGCAACTTTGCACACTAAACAGAATGTGCTGCTTATCTGCGGCTAGGCACAGTGAACGGAATATGTGACGTTTATTTTTTACACTTTGCACACTAAACAGAATGTGCTGCTAATCTGCGGCTAGGCACAGTGAACGGAATATGTGACGTTTATTTTTTACACTTTGCACACTAAACAGAATGTGCTGCTAATCTGAGGCTAGGCACAGTGAAAGGAATATGTGACGTTTATTTTTTACACTTTGCACACTAAACAGAATGTGCTGCTAATCTGCAACTTTGCACACTAAACAGAATGTGCTGCTAATCTGCGGCTAGGCACAGTGAAAGGAATATGTGACGTTTATTTTTTACACTTTGCACACTAAACAGAATGTGCTGCTAATCTGCAACTTTGCACACTAAACAGAATGTGCTGCTTATCTGCGGCTAGGCACAGTGAACGTAATATGTGACGTTTATTTTTTACACTTTGCACACTAAACAGAATGTGCTGCTAATCTGCAACTTTGCACACTAAACAGAATGTGCTGCTTATCTGCGGCTAGGCACAGTGAACGGAATATGTGACGTTTATTTTTTACACTTTGCACACTAAACAGAATGTGCTGCTAATCTGCGGCTAGGCACAGTGAACGGAATATGTGACGTTTATTTTTTACACTTTCCACACTAAACAGAATGTGCTGCTAATCTGCAACTTTGCACACTAAACAGAATGTGCTGCTTATCTGCGGCTAGGCACAGTGAACGGAATATGTGACGTTTATTTTTTACACTTTGCACACTAAACAGAATGTGCTTCTAATCTGCAACTTTGCACACTAAACAGAATGTGCTGCTAATCTGCGGCTAGGCACAGTGAAAGGAATATGTGACGTTTATTTTTTACACTTTCCACACTAAACAGAATGTGCTGCTAATCTGCAACTTTGCACACTAAACAGAATGTGCTGCCTATCTGCGGCTAGGCACAGTGAACGGAATATGTGACGTTTATTTTTTACACTTTGCACACTAAACAGAATGTGCTGCTAATCTGCAACTTTGCACACTAAACAGAATGTGCTGCTAATCTGCGGCTAGGCACAGTGAAAGGAATATGTGACGTTTATTTTTTACACTTTCCACACTAAACAGAATGTGCTGCTAATCTGCAACTTTGCACACTAAACAGAATGTGCTGCTAATCTGCAACTTTGCACACTAAACAGAATGTGCTGCTAATCTGCGGCTAGGCACAGTGAACGGAATATGTGACGTTTATTTTTTACACTTTGCACACTAAACAGAATGTGCTGCTAATCTGCAACTTTGCACACTAAACAGAATGTGCTGCTAATCTGCGGCTAGGCACAGTGAAAGGAATATGTGACGTTTATTTTTTACACTTTGCACACTAAACAGAATGTGCTGCTAATCTGCAACTTTGCACACTAAACAGAATGTGCTGCTTATCTGCGGCTAGGCACAGTGAACGGAATATGTGACGTTTATTTTTTACACTTTGCACACTAAACAGAATGTGCTGCTAATCTGCGGCTAGGCACAGTGAACGGAATATGTGACGTTTATTTTTTACACTTTGCACACTAAACAGAATGTGCTGCTAATCTGAGGCTAGGCACAGTGAAAGGAATATGTGACGTTTATTTTTTACACTTTGCACACTAAACAGAATGTGCTGCTAATCTGCAACTTTGCACACTAAACAGAATGTGCTGCTAATCTGCGGCTAGGCACAGTGAAAGGAATATGTGACGTTTATTTTTTACACTTTGCACACTAAACAGAATGTGCTGCTAATCTGCAACTTTGCACACTAAACAGAATGTGCTGCTTATCTGCGGCTAGGCACAGTGAACGTAATATGTGACGTTTATTTTTTACACTTTGCACACTAAACAGAATGTGCTGCTAATCTGCAACTTTGCACACTAAACAGAATGTGCTGCTTATCTGCGGCTAGGCACAGTGAACGGAATATGTGACGTTTATTTTTTACACTTTGCACACTAAACAGAATGTGCTGCTAATCTGCGGCTAGGCACAGTGAACGGAATATGTGACGTTTATTTTTTACACTTTCCACACTAAACAGAATGTGCTGCTAATCTGCAACTTTGCACACTAAACAGAATGTGCTGCTTATCTGCGGCTAGGCACAGTGAACGGAATATGTGACGTTTATTTTTTACACTTTGCACACTAAACAGAATGTGCTTCTAATCTGCAACTTTGCACACTAAACAGAATGTGCTGCTAATCTGCGGCTAGGCACAGTGAAAGGAATATGTGACGTTTATTTTTTACACTTTCCACACTAAACAGAATGTGCTGCTAATCTGCAACTTTGCACACTAAACAGAATGTGCTGCTTATCTGCGGCTAGGCACAGTGAACGGAATATGTGACGTTTATTTTTTACACTTTGCACACTAAACAGAATGTGCTGCTAATCTGCAACTTTGCACACTAAACAGAATGTGCTGCTTATCTGCGGCTAGGTACAGTGAACGTAATATGTGACGTTTATTTTTTACACTTTGCACACTAAACAGAATGTGCTGCTAATCTGCAACTTTGCACACTAAACAGAATGTGCTGCTAATCTGCGGCTAGGCACAGTGAAAGGAATATGTGACGTTTATTTTTTACACTTTCCACACTAAACAGAATGTGCTGCTAATCTGCAACTTTGCACACTAAACAGAATGTGCTGCCTATCTGCGGCTAGGCACAGTGAACGGAATATGTGACGTTTATTTTTTACACTTTGCACACTAAACAGAATGTGCTGCTAATCTGCAACTTTGCACACTAAACAGAATGTGCTGCTAATCTGCGGCTAGGCACAGTGAAAGGAATATGTGACGTTTATTTTTTACACTTTCCACACTAAACAGAATGTGCTGCTAATCTGCAACTTTGCACACTAAACAGAATGTGCTGCTAATCTGCAACTTTGCACACTAAACAGAATGTGCTGCTAATCTGCGGCTAGGCACAGTGAAAGGAATATGTGACGTTTATTTTTTACACTTTCCACACTAAACAGAATGTGCTGCTAATCTGCAACTTTTCACACTAAACAGAATGTGCTGCTAATCTGCGGCTAGGCACAGTGAACGGAATATGTGATGTTTATTTTTTACACTTTCCACACTAAACAGAATGTGCTGCTAATCTGCAACTTTGCACACTAAACAGAATGTGCTGCTAATCTGCAACTTTGCACACTAAAAAGAATGTGCTGCTAATCTGCAACTTTGCACACTAAACAGAATGTGCTGCTAATCTGCAACTTTGCACACTAAACAGAATGTGCTGCTAATCTGCAACTTTGCACACTAAAAAGAATGTGCTGCTAATCTGCAACTTTGCACACTAAACAGAATGTGCTGCTAATCTGCAACTTTGCACACTAAACAGAATGTGCTGCTAATCTGCGGCTAGGCACAGTGAACGGAATATGTGACGTTTTTTTTTTAAATCTCTGCCCCCCCAAACAAAATATAACTGCTGCCCCCACACACAATAGTCCTAAAAAGGACTTTTGGGTCTTTATATGTTGTTCAAACACACTTTTCTTCTCCCTACACTGACTTTCCCTTCCTATCCTCATCTCTCCCTGGCTAAGACTGAGCCGAACTCGCTGGTCAGGTGCTATACAGCACCCGATCACGGGTTCTGGCCAGCCAATCAGTGTAATGCCAGCAGCCAACATGGCTGCTGGCATTACACTGATGTCAGAGCCTCCCTGCACGTTTATTGGCTGTGCAGCACCCGCGAAACATGCGGGGAGGAGACCCGAACATGGCGGGCGAGCACATGCGGTACTCGTACGAGTACCGCCATGTGCCGAGCAGAGCGATGCTCGAGCCGAACCGAGCTTCGGCCGAGCATGCTCGCTCATCACTAATTATTTGAGGTTTAATTTTAGGATGTGTCTTATTTTAAATTTATTTTACTCAAAATTTTATATAACATTTTTTACTTTATGAGGATTTTTAGCTTACTTTTGGACCTTTTTATTAGGGTATCCCATTGGAGTATATAAGCTCAATTTTTATTACCTTTATTAAGGTATACCATTGGGGTTTACAAGCCTGATTTTTATATTACATTGTAAAGGTGTTTTCAGTATTGGAGTGAACCAACTGACAGACATTGGAGCTTTAAATATGTCAAGGTTTGTCTTTATTTTCTCATATATATATATATATATATATATATATATATATATATATTTGATTTCTAGCAATGTTTGCTCCGTATACATGGCCTTTTGACTCATACAGAAGATGAAGATACCTTCTAAGCCTCTATGACCTCCAGTGCACTGTTGCATGTACACAGCAAAGACAGTCACAAAGTATTTTTTAGCTCAATCTATCTAATCAGCAAATACTTCAAACAGGAACAAGGTTTGGAAGGACTTGTTTAGTGTTCCAGGTACTCACGGCCATCTCAATGCTGGTAGCATGGACACGGACAATACAGAGGTAGGATTTACTTCTAATCTTTTGGCATTGTACTAAAAGTATAAATAGAAGTATGAGTACACAATTGTCTTTATCCCCTGACGAAGTGAATCAGAAAAAGCGTAGGGAGTACCACATACATTATATTTTGTTTTAAGAGATATTTTATACTGAATTTATCTATTTTTAAAATATATATTCCTTTATACTTTGATACAAATTTGCTCTTTCTGGTGATTTGTACATTTGTATTAATAAAATTTCAAACAAATATGATTGCAAGCCTCTGGTGATTCAACAAGTGGTGGTTCCCCAGCTTTATTGAAGGCTATATCTCTCCCTATATCTGGTAAGAAGGGTTTATTGGGAGTAGGTGGGATTTTTCCTTGTCCTACGGTATTACTGTTAGAGGGCTCTGTGACCGATATATTTATGTGTTTCTCTGTTTGAGTGCCACAGGAGATCTAAGAGATAATCTGAAAACTTCTTGGGGAACATCCATAGACCTAAGGATTGCATTTGAGCAGAACATACTTGGTAGACCTTCTGAATCTGTTTATGAGCTCCATTCCAATTTCCATCTTGGGAGTATAAGCACCACTGATAGGAGCTATATGTGGATGAAATAGATGTTACTCTCAAGGGTTTTTGCCCTCTTTTTAGTTCCTTTGCATGAACTTTCAGCCTCTGGCTGGGTTTCTGTATTCTTCCTACTCTTTGATCTCCACCTCACAACTTGTTGCCTTTGGGGAGAGTCAGGAGGTACACTGGTGGCAAGGTACGTTCCCTCTTTTCCCTTTTTCACTGACTTGTCATTAACTGTGTACAATGCCATCGCTGATGACCGCACTGTGCCTGCCCCAAGAGAAATATAGTCCCAAACCCAGGATTTCAGGGGGGAGGTGAAAGGTGGAGAAGAATGGTCTCTTTCTTCTTCTTCTCCATATTCCCCTTCACTGGCTGGGGCAGAGGATGATGTTGCGGCTGTTGCTGCTACTGCCTCAGAATCAGGAGTATTGCTGCTGGCAAGTGGAACCTGTCCTAGTCCCACATCTCTTGTTGACCCCATTCCCACTGTGTCCGTGGTGGTGTGTGGCACACTAGCCTGCTCCTCTGCATCCTGCTGCCCTTGGAATTCAGCATCAGCAGGAATTAGAGCAGTAGCAAACTCCACAAATTCCAAAAGCTCACTGCTGATGGTGCTGGTGGTGATGCCCATCCCTATCTACCTTTCCTTCTCAGTTTGGGCTAAAAAGGCCATTAATGTCTCTTTCACCCCAGATTCTCCACCATCATTATCACTACAACCACTTTGCTGCTGCTGCTCTATTACAGACATCTCACCGGTTGAAGCTGATGAGAAATGCGACAGAGGGTCCCCTAATGTCACACTTGCCATCTCTTGTAGACCTGAAGAAGGCAGACTGGCAGCACTAGCAGCAGGCAAAGGCAGCTGATCTATGCTCCTTGTGGTGATGGTATTATTACTGCTAGGCAACAATTATGCCTTCTTCATGATCATGTTCCACCTGGACAATGCCGTAGGGGGAAGGGGACTCACGGGGTCAAGGGAATGTTGTGGGCTCCCTTGACTGCTGGTCTGGATGCTCTGCATTACTTCTCCTACCACAACCCTAACGCTAGTCTCACCAGCTGCTTCACCATCTACTACTAACACCAACCACATTAATTTCAGTCCCTGAGTCTTCCTCCTCACAGTCACTAATAATATGATGATCACCCCCTCCTTCAGTCCCAACACACTGTACAAGCTGCTGCACCTTCTTAGTAGTAGTAGTAGTGGCTGGACTGCTTGGGGATGGCAAGTTTGACTTAGGGTCCCCTGCTGTCACACTTGGCATTATCTCCTTCCCCACTCCTGAGAATTACAAGACACACTGGTAGCAGGTGCAGCACTAGCAGCAGGCACAGCACTGTAAGCAGGCACAGGTAGCTGACCTGTCCTGCTCACTCTAATACCTTCTTCTTCCACTGCTCTTGACAAAAATGTCCACAAGATCCCTAGGTGTGATGTAGGGGGACTGTCCATCATTGGGTCTGGGGAACCAGGGCATCCAGACCCTTTCATGTTGGTGGTAATGATCACTTTCTCCTCCTCAGAGTCACTGGACGCATAACAGTCCTTCCAGGTCCTCTTTTTATTGTTATTAAACTTTCTCATAGTGATAGCAGTCACTAGGAACCCCTCTTGACTTAATTTTACAAATCAACTCACAGCACAACAGCCTAGCACCTCTCTTTCGCTCTGTAGCTGTGAGATTAGCTCTTTTTTTTGTGGAAACACAACTGGACCTTTCCCCCTCCCCTAATAATAAACACATTCTCTCTACTCTTCGCTGTATAATGATTGACCACGTACCAAGATCTAAGTGTGGTGGTGACAGAGTTAGAAAATTGCTCCAAAAACAGGTATTTTGGATTTACAAACTGAGGACAATGTCGCCTAATGGAATTAAAGAAAAGTTAGCATTTTCCTGCTTTTATTGAAATTGAGAAATTAACAATGCTTTGTGGATAACGCTTCTCTAAGAGTTCTTACTCATACCTTCTGACATTGAATTCCTCCCTATTTGAATTACAGATTTTATGAGTACCATCCCAGCTTTGGTATGGAGAAAATTAAGTGAATGAAAAATACCCTTGCTTCTGGATACAGAGCATCAATTTCCTGCAAGCTACAGTCATGTGATCACGGGGTTCGACTAGATGGGTAGGCGGAATCATCTGCTCCAACTTTGGCATACTAACGGAGTACGAGATCTTATCACAAGGGAGTGTGCACTCTTCATCATGATTGGAACTCCTCCTGATTGTATGTTAGATTATGCAGGAGTATGAGACTTCTCTGGGTGGAATTTGTATTCTTCATCTGGGAGGAGCCTTTCCCCCCAGCATGACCCCTACAGGGAGGTAAGAGTTAAGATTCCTCCTATTTTCATATGACATATATTTTGTTTGTGTGAACTTAAGTGACTATTTTAATTTTGGCTATAAATGTTCTTATCATAGTTATTGATGGGACCACCTGGCACACAATTCCAGAGACAATCTGAAATTTGGCTAAGCACACACTCATCATAGATATTAATGGAACTACTGGTCACATGACCATCATATCTGGTAGACAGTTAACATTATGGATTGACTTTTTCATCACCGTTCTGTTTAATTTCGGACAACATTTTAAGATAGACAGACTCAATTTTGTATTCCTAATGTCAAACAAGATCTGAGCTTTCACATGTTCCATATACTAAATTATTTGCTATTTTTTGACCATTCTAATATATGTATTAGTGGACAATTTATTCTAACACTATACTTTATAATCTCCACTTTATGTGGCATTTATCTTGTAAGATCTTTTAATCCCCCATAATATCTAAGCATTTCCTTTTAATGTTTGACAGCTATCTGTGACATCATTTTTTGAAGTCTTTGGCAGCTGCATCATACTTATGGAAATAGGAACTATTTGATGTTTCTTGGTACTTATTATTATACTTGTCTCCGGTTTCATGTTATTTGGTACATGTGGGAATATATCCTGTCAACTGAGTGGAGAAGATATAATGGGATTCATCAGCTATTTTGTATTCGTCAGGGGACTGTATTTTCCCCCTACTGGTCGCTACTCTTTTGATTGACAGGTTATGTACTGTGTGTATACTTCTACACTTTTCAATAGGCTCTTATATGAGGGCTTGATACAATACACCTGTATATTCTTATCTGCACTTGCTCTTGTTTTAGAGATTTGTACCATGCTGTACAATGTGCCAGTGTGACGCACTTTATTTTATTTCATTTTACCCTCTTTCTCCTGTTTTGCCTTTACACCACTCCAGAGTCGGGGCAGCTATTTGGGGCATCAATATTGATGGTCTGGGTAGCCGCAACTTACTGTTGGAGAAAGGGATTTGACAGCATTTACCATATCTAGGCTCAGAGTATGTTATGTGCTAGTGACATTAGTTATATACAATTATTGTCTTTCTATACCTGTTTTATTAGCTCAGCTAGCGATGTACATGTTAGCTCCTGGGAGGTCTGATCATTTACACTATTGCTATCCTTCTACTACTCTAAGGATCAGATACAATGTGTTCACAGAGTTCATTATCCTATCATGTTATTGATACTAATATATATACAATTCAGAGGATATAAATTGATTCTGTGATACTGTGATACACAGCTGTACCTGCTGCGCCAAGCTCGTACAATGTACAACTAAAATACGGTCACTGCATAAGCCAGTATAACCAGCTTGCAGTGGCCGCATTTCAGCTGAAATACAGCCTGGCACTCTTGGGGAGGCATAAGGATCACTCCTCATGCCTCCCCAGTTATTGATCTCCCAGTAAATTGTGCTGGGAGATCAATAAACACAAAGGAGAAATGGAGTTTCTCCTTTCCCCTCTCTCCTACCCAAACTTCCAGGTAGGAATGGGTGGGACTGGGGGAAGCCTCCCAGCTTCATTGGTCACATGAACACCGATGACGTTAGGGAACTTTCCCCGGTCCCATTCACTCCTACCGGTGGTGCACAACCTCATTGGGGGGGATCAGGGGGGTCCTGATGCCCCTCAATGAGGTCTATAATTAAAATTTATTATTTTTTTAAGTTTAACCCTGTGTGTGCCATAGGGGGTCCAATGCTCCCCCCTCCTGTGGCACACAGAGGGCTTTTATCATTACTTTGTTATCGGAGATTGTTGGGGGCCATCTGCAATGGCACATGGGAGTGAAAAACGTGAGTTGTAGCACCATTGAGAGGCTACCATGCCTTAGAACAAGACACTTTATCTTGTTCGTGCTTGATGTGTGCTTCTCACATCTCTTTTTGTCTCCCTAAGTATAAGGGCATCCCAGGCATGGGCCCTTGCTTCCATGTGCCTAGAGGGATTCGGCTGCACCACACTGCCGAGGCTCACATAGTCCGAAACGTACGTCTGTGGTTTTGCTGTTTCTCTTGTGCGGAGAGCACTTGCCTGACATTTCAGAGCTGGACTGTCTGTGGGCGGGACCAGTCTGATATGGATATGGAGATTTCCTCTCTGCAATGGCACATGGGAGTGAAAACTGTGAGTTGTAGCACCACTGAGTGGCTACCATGCCTTAGAACAAGACACTTTATCTTGTTCGTGCTTGATGTGTGCTCCTCACAACTCTTTTTGTCTCCCTAAGTATAAGGGCATCCCAGGCATGGGCCCTTGCTTCCATGTACCTAGAGGGATTCGGCTGCACCACACTGACGAGGCTCACATAGGCCGAAACAAACGTCTGTGATTTTGCTGTTTCTCTTGTGCGGAGAGGATTTGCCTGACATTTCGGAGCTGGACTGTCTGTGGGCGGGACCAGTGTGATATGAAGATGGAGATTTCCTCTCTGCAATGGCACATGGGAGTGAAAAACGTGAGTTGTAGCACCATTGAGAGGCTACCATGCCTTAGAACAAGACACTTTATCTTGTTCGTGCTTTATGTGTGCTCCTCACAGCTCTTTTTGTCTCCCTGATGGCCCTCCAACAAGCTTTGATTACAAAATAATAATTAAAAAAAAATTAATCCGCTGAGTTCCACAAGGGTCCAATGCATTGCTTTGTAATGCGCTGGAGACCCCTGTGGAACTCACAGGGGCACTTAACTACTTTTTTTTTTTTTAAGACCTCATTGGGGGGATCAGGGGGGTCCTGATACCTCTCAATGAGGTTTATAATAAAAAAATGTAAATAAATAAAAAAATAAACCCTGTGTGTGCTACAGGAGGGGTCCAATACAGCCCCCTCTCCTGTGGCACACACAGGGCTTTTATCATTACTTTGTTACCAGAGATTGTTGGGGGGGAATCAGGATTGGTCCTGATGATCCCCCAAGAAGCTCTGATTATAAAGTAATGATACAAAAAATTAACCCTCTGAGTGCCACAAGGATCCAATGCATTGCTTTGAAATGCGCTGGAGACCCCAGTGGCACTCACAGGGTCACTTCTTTTGTGGA
Source organism: Rhinophrynus dorsalis (assembly GCA_037306005.1). Classification (NCBI taxonomy): domain Eukaryota; kingdom Metazoa; phylum Chordata; class Amphibia; order Anura; family Rhinophrynidae; genus Rhinophrynus; species Rhinophrynus dorsalis. Next base: position 177,881,549 of record CM074720.1, on the reverse strand, counting down.
CATATATTTTTTTGACTAAGACCTCATTGTGGGGATCAGGGGAGTCCTGATGCCCCTCGATGAGGTCTATAATAAAAAAAATATATTATCCCTGTGTGTGCCACTGGGAGGGAGGGGTTTCAGTGCAGACCCCCTTCCTGTGGCGCATACAGGACTTTTTATCATTATTTTGTAATCAGAGCTTGTTTGGTGGCCATCTGAATACAAAGTACCAATAAAAAAAAACAAAAACCCTTTGTGTGCTACAGGGGCCCAATGCATTGCTTTGCAATCCACTGGATAGGCACACAAAGAATTTTTTTTTTTTTTTCCCCTTTTGTTTTTTATTCAGACCTCATTGTATGGGTTCTGATGACAAGGTCTACACAAAAATATTGGGGGGAAAAAGCCCCAAAAAATGCACATACCTTGGAAGGGGGGGTTCCAACGTAGTGCTTTGCAATGCGTTGGACCCCCTGTGACACACACACACTTTTTTTTTCATTATTCTGTTTTTAGACCTTGATGGGGGACACCAGGAGTGTTCCTGATACCGCCTCCCCAACGAGGTATGAATGTAAAATAATAATTAAAAAAAACTCTTTGTGTGCAACAGGGGGTCCAACGCATTGCTTTGCAGGGCATTGGGCACCCATGTGGCATGCACACAAAATGCCTCCAGTCCCCCCCCACGTACCGTATCCCCCTGCCTGGTTCCCCAACCAACTGGCAGTCCCATTCCCCAGCCTGACCCCAGCCTGTTTCCACTGCCTACTGGTAAACTCATAGTACTAGTATGCACTAGATTCAGGCTGGGAATCAAAATTTGTATGAGGGGGACATACAGTGCACAATGGTAGTCACAGATCCCCCATATACACTATCAGACACCGCCCCACCATCACCACCATCCTCTGCTCATACCCACACACACTGCCTAATCCCTCACCCTCCCACACCCTTTGTTACACTGGTAGTCACAGGTTCGCAAGTACACCGGATGCCGCCCTAGCTTCTTGCATCTGTTAGCCATAAAATCACACGGTTTGTTACGACTCTCAGATGTAAGGTTAGGTAAAAACACAACTTTATTGAGAAAATGTAAAATAATCCCATAGGATTTCATACAGGTACATACAATACATAAAATAGTAAGTAGAATGGTAATATGGAATCAGACTCTACCGGTCCTGCCAATATACCGGGCCGGGCAGCCTGGGCAGACACTGTAAAGGTGGCTCTACCGGCCCTGCCAATATACCGGGCAAGGCAGCCAAACAATAGTCAGGATGGTACAGGCTCTACCGGCCCTGCCAATATACTGGGCAAGGCAGCCTAACGATAGTCAGGATAATACAGGCTCTACTGGCCCTGCCAGAATACCGGGCAAGGCAGCCTGAAGGAACACAGAAAGACTAGGTTCTACCGGCCCTGCCAATACCGGGTAAGGCAACCATAAGATGGAATGTAATAGGTTCTACCGGCCTTACCAATATACCGGGCAGGGCACTCCAAAGGAAGAGGTGTCAGCCAGAGTGACCCCAATTACTGTCAGAAGATAATAACAGTCTAAGATGTAATTAAATGCGTAGCCCAAATACTACAGATAATATGTGACCCTAGACAGGGTATAGATGAAGTAAGGCAGTCCAAGACTGGACAGCACACTAAGTGTCAACAATATAACTGAGTAGTGAGCCACGAGGGCCAGGAGCGAACCAGCATCCGCACGGTGGGAGCCAACAGGTCTTTATGTGAAAGGCAGTGAGGCAATAGAGCAAACCAGAGCCCGCGCGCTGGGTACCAACACACATGTATGATAGCCACAAGGCTTGAGAGCGAACCAGTGTCCGCACGCTGAGAGCCAACAGAGTTTAATATTATAGCCGCAAGGCTTTGGAGCGAACCAGCGTCCGCACGCTGGGGACCAACAGAGTTTGTATAATATAGCCGCAAGTCTTTGGAGTGAACCAGCGTTCGCACGCTGGGAACCAACACAGTTTTGTAATATATTGCCACAAGGCTTTGGAGTGAAGCAGCATACGCACGCTGGGAACCAAAAGAGTTTTGTAATATATAGCCGCAAGGCTTTGGAGCGAACCAGCGTCCACACGCTGGGAACCAACAAAGTTTTGTAAAATATAGCCGCAAGGCTTTGGAGCGAACCAGCGTCCGCACGCTGGGAACCAACACAGTCTTGTAATATATTGCTGCAAGGCTTTGGAGCGAACCAGCGTTCGCACGCTGGGAACCAACAGAGTTTTGTAATATATAGCCGCAAGGCTTTGGAGCGAACCAGCGTCCACACGCTGGGAACCAACAGAGTTTTGTATAATATAGCCGCAAGGTTTGGAGCGAACCAGCGTCTGCACACTGGGAGTAACCAACTCTCAATGAATAATGTCGTGAGACAGTGAAGCAAACCAGCGCCCGCGCGCTGGGAACCAACAGACTGGAATGTCGCCAAGCGACCGAAGAACAATGTCACCACCGCTGTAGGAACCAGGCCCAGGAAGAAACAGGAACCAGCGAGGACGTCCAACCGGATCAGGAACGGTAATGGAGATCAGTAGCAGGAAACAGCAACTACAGGAAACTCAACAGGAACAGGACTGGAACCAACACAGCAGACAGAGATTCTGGAACAGCACGAACTCAGGAACGCAGGTACTCAGGAACAGCAGAATGGCCAATAAAGCTTCTGTAGTATGGTGGAAACGAGATACTCAGAGACACCACGAAAGGGCAACTAAAGGGTGCCCAAGCTAGGTTTAAATAGGCCATATGAGGCGGGCCAAAGGCAAGCAGCCAATGGGAGCCCCCTATAGGTGACAGACATAGCAAAGCAGCAATCACGGGCACCGTGATAGTACCCCCCTCTCAAAGACCCCCTCTCCTAGAATAGGGTCTAGGTTTTTGAGGGTAAAATCTCAAAAATCTGCTGTAATTTAGGTGCATGAAGGTCCTTACTATCCACCCAAGATCGATCTTCAGGACCATAACCGTTCCAATGCACCAAATACTGTACCCTTCCTCTAAGCCTGCGGGAATCAATAATACTCTGTACTTCATACTCCTCCTGACCTTCAACCTCGATAGGCCCTGGCACCACAGGGCTAGTAGTATAACGGTTGCATACGAGAGGTTTCAAGATGGATACATGAAACACATTATGAATGCGCATGGATGCAGGTATGTCCAAAGCATAGGAAACTGGATTAATCTTGCGAATAATTCTATAAGGACCAATGAACCTGGGAGCCAACTTATTAGAAGGAACTTGAAGCTTCAGGTTCCTGGAGGAAAGCCACACTCTGTCCCCAACCTGAAAGGGGAGCGCTGGAAGCCTTCTGCGATTAGCATGGCGCTGATGGCGCTGAAATGACTGACCAAGTGCCTTCTGAACTTGTGCCCATGTGGAAGGGAGTTGCTCAATATGCTCATCCAGAGCTGGAATCTGCTGCGTCTGAAAGGAATCCGTGAGCAAACAGGGCTGAAACCCGTAATTAATCAGAAACGGAGAGCTCCCAGATGAAGAGTTGACCGCACAGTTCCTGATGAACTCCGCCCAAGGCAACAAGTCTGCCCAATTGTCATGATGGTCAGTAATGTAACAGCGCAGGAACTGTTCCAAACCTTGGTTAGCACGTTTAGGGGCTCTGTTAGTCTGGGGATGGTAGTCAGAGGAAAAGGACAACTGTATGCCCATTTGTTCGCATAATACCCTCCAGAACCTGGACACAAACTGGCTCCCCCTGTCAGACACCAGTACTCTGGGAACTCCATGCAACCGAAATACCTCCTTGGCAAACACCATTGCCAATTCTTTAGCCGAGGGAAGGCCTCAGAGGGGCACAAAATGAGCCATTTTAGAAAACCTGTCCACCACCATCAGTATAAAGGAATACCTTCTAGACATAGGCAACTCTCCCATAAAATCAATAGAAACATGAGACCAAGGATGTTCACCATTAGGCACCGGCTGTAGCAAGCCCACAGGGAGGTGTCTAGGGGTTTTTGCACAGGCGCAGGTGGTACAAGCATTAGTAAAATCGGCACAATCTGTTCTCATAGAAGGCACCAAAATATCTGAGAAAGAGACCATAACAACTGGTCTCTGCCAATGTGTCCCGCGGCCTTAGAGGAATGGTAAGTTTCAAGTAGCCGAGTACGAAATGGCTCAGCAACATAACACTTGCCAACAGGAGTCTCATGGGGAGCTGTGGCCTGGGAGGCCAATATCTCTTCCCCTAGTGGTGAAGTGATACTAGTACGTATAGTAGCCAATATTCGATCGGGTTGAATGATAGGTACTGGTGCCTCCTCTCTGTCAATTACGGCCTCAAATTGTCTTGATAATGCATCAGCCCTAACATTCTTAGATCCCGGCAAGTAGGATACGATGAAATTGAATTGGGACAAGAATAATGCCCATCTGGCCTGGCGAGGGGACAATCTCTTGGCCTCAGAGAGGTAAGTCAGATTTTTATTATCAGTTAGGCTCAAAACAGGATTCTTTGTGCCTTCAAGTAAGTGATGTCATTCCTTAAGAGCAAGGATAATGGCTAATAATTCTCTGTCCCCTATTTCATAATGGCTTTGAGCTACGGTCAGTATTTGGAAAAAAACCCCACAGGGTCTAAGTGTTCCACCCTTAATGGGACGTTGAGTAAGCACTGCCCCAACTCCAATGTCCGAGGCGTCAACCTCCAAGGTGAATGGAAGTAATGGGTTGGGGTGGGATAACACAGGAGCATTGGCAAAAGCCCATTTCAGTTTCTCAAAAGCCTCCTCTGCAACCGCTGGCCAAAGGGATGGATTAGCACCCTTGTGTGTAAGGTCAGACAATGGAAGAGAAATTCTTAATAAACTTCCTATAATAGTTAGCGAAGCCCAAAAATCGCTGATTTAGCTTTAACACTCTTAGGTTGAGGCCATTGTAAGACTGCACATAACTTTTCTTTGTCCATGGCAATGCCTTCTTTGCCAATAATGAAACCCAAGAATGGCACACTGGTTCTGTGAAACTCACAAACAGTACAATTTGTTTTTATGTAACCGTAGTAATACCTCGGACACATCTTTAATGTGTTGTGACAAGTCTTTGGAATGAATAAGTATATCGTCAAGGTAAACCATGACACATGACTGTAGCATATCTCTGAGAATATCATTGATCAATTCCTGAAATACTGCTGGTGCATTACACAGACCAAAAGGCATGACTAGATATTCATAGTGCCCAGATCTTGTGTTAAAGGCAGTTTTCCACTCATCACCGGCTCTGATACGAATCAAATTATATGCAGCTTGTAGGTCCAATTTGGTGAAAATCGAGGAGCCCTTGAGTCTGTCAAAAAGCTCAGTGATGAGTGGTATCGGATAAGCGTTCTTAGCCATAAGTTTATTTAACCCATGATAGTCAATGCATGGCCTCAGTTCGCCATTTTTCTTCTTTAAAAAAAAGAACCCGGCCCCGGCCGGAGAGGTAGATTTCCTTATGATTCCTCTAGCAAGGGCATCGGAAATATATTCTTCCATAGCTTGGTTTTCCTCACAAGACAATGGATAAATGCGACCCCTAGGAGGCACCACTCCAGCAGGTAATTCAATGCTACAATCATATGGTCTGTGCTGAGGTAAGGTGCCAGCCTCTCCCTTACTGAAAACGTCACCAAACTGCTGGTATTCAACTGGTAGTGAAGGGGAGGTGCACAAGACCTTAACTGGATGGGTAACAAACTTTTCCATACAATATTCAGACCAAGCAGAGATTTCACACTTTTGCCAATCAAACTGTGGATTATTCAACTGTAACCAAGGAAATCCCAATATTACGGTATGGTGAGGAGAATTAATAAGTTGGATCTGCTGCTCTTCTTTATGGAGAGCCCCAATAGTCATAGATAATGGCATAGTTTCGAAGGTTACCTGAGCAGGTTCCAAAGGTTACATAGTAATTTAGGTTGAAAAAAGACTTGCGTCCATCCAGTTCAACCCTTTTCCTATTCCTGTTTACCATCGCTGACCCAAAAGAAGGCATCTGACTCCAAATGCCATCAATTGCTTCAATGGTGAGCGGGGTTTCTCTTTCAATGTGTGGGATCCCATGCAATTCAGCAAAGGTATTATCCATAAAATACCCAGCTGCACCAGAATCAACCAGGGCCAGAACCTCCACAGAGCGTTCTGCCCAAGACAATACCACCTGTAAGGTGGGTTTCAGTGTGCCCAACACTGGGAACGATTGAACACCACCTAGGGCCTGTCCCCCAAGGCACCCTAGGTGTGTTCTTTTCCCAGACATACTGGACAGGATTTTAGCAAATGCCCATTCTTACCGCAATATAGACACAACCCTTGTTTCCTGAGGTATAATCTCTCCTCCTTGGTTAACCTAGTGAAACCTACTTGCATCGGGTCACCTGGTTCACGCAAAGTTTCACTAGGCTTAACTGCCATGGGAGGGATGGGAGGGCAAAATGTACTGTTAGCCGCAGCATTTTTAGACCGTATCCTACGATCTCTAGCAGATAGTCTCTCACGTATCCTGGAGTCAATTAGTATGACATACTCAATATAGTCATCTAAATCAGTAGGCAATTCTTTTGCTGCAATCTCACCTTTAATCTGATCACTCAGGCCCTGAGCAAAAGCTGCCAACAATGCCTCATTATTCCACCCTACCTCTGCTGCCAAGGTGCGAAATTCAATGGCATAGTCGCCCACCGTACGCCTGCCCTGTTGTATTTCCATAAGGCGTTTAGCAGCAGAGGTGGTTCTACCAGGCAGCTCAAACACTCTCTGAAATGATTGCACAAATTCTCTGAAACTCTTAGTGCAAGGTTTAGCATTCTCCCATAATGGGTTAACCCAAGCCAATGCTCTGCCAGTTAATAAGGATATCATGAACCCAATCTTGCAACGATCGTTAGGAAACACATGTGCCGTCAATTCAATAAATATTTCAAGTGGGTTGATGAACCCTCTACACAGATTAGGATCACCATCGTAACGGAGTGGCAAGGGTGCAGAAGCAGTTAACCCTTTGGCTGCGGCCCCTGAGGGCATCGTATCATTCTCCGGTGTCTGACTTGGCACGGTCACCGGACTAGACCCAGACTTATCAGCAAGCACAGTGCGTTCAAGAATAGTTTGGATTGCAACCGCCAACTGATCCAAACGTTGCTCATGCATATCCATCCTCCAATGGATATTCTGTGTATTACCATCACTCTTATTGTCTTTCCTGGCGAACTCTGCCCAAGGCAACAAGTTGGCCCAATTGTCATGATGGTCAGTCACAAAACAGTGCAGAAACTGTTCCAAACCTTGATTGGCCCGTTCAACGGCTCCATTAGTCTGGGAATGATATGCAGAGGAGAAGGATAGCTGTATGCCCATCTGTTCGCAAAATGCCCTCCAGAATCTGGACACAAACTGGCTCCCCCTGTCGGACACCAGTACCCTGGGTACTCCATGCAACCAAAACACCTCTCGAGCAAATACCGTTGCCAGTTCTTTAGCCGAAGGAAGGCCACGGAGAGGTACGAAGTGAGCCATTTTAGAAAACCTGTCTACCACCATTAATATGAAAGAATACCCTCTAGACCTAGGCAACTCTCCCGTAAAGTCTATCGAGACATGAGACCAAGGGCGTTCACCATTAGGTACCGGCTGAAGCAAGCCCACGGGGAGATGTCTAGGGGTTTTGTCACGGGCACAGGTGGCACAGGCATTCGTAAAATTGGCACAATCTGTTCTCATAGAAGGTCACCAGAATAACTGAGAGAGGAACCAAAACAATTGATCTCTACCAATATGTCCCGCAGCCCTAGAGGAGTGGTAGGTTTCAAGTAATCGAGTACGGAATGGTTCAGCGACAAAAAATTTGCCCGCTGGAGTTTCCTGGGGAGCAGAGGCTTGAGAAGCCAAAATCTCTTCCCCTAGGGGTGAAGTGATACTGGTACGTATGGTGGTCAATATTCGATCAGGTTGGATAATAGGTGCTGGTGCTTCTTCTCTGTCAACCTCCGCCTCAAATTGTCTAGGCAGAGCATCAGCCCTAACATTCTTTGATCCCGGCAAATAAGACACAATGAAATTGAATCGAGATAGAAACAATGCCCATCTGGCCTGGCGAGAGGACAATCTCTTGGCCTCAGAGAGATAAGTCAGATTCTTGTGATCAGTCAGAATTAACACGGGATTTTTTGTGCCTTCAAGTAAATGACACCATTCTTTGACAGCAAGGATAATGGCCAGTAATTCTCTATCACCAATCTCATAATGACTTTGGGTTCCAGTCAATTTCTTGGAAAAGAACCCACAGGGTCTGAGTGTTCCACCTTTGACCAGTCGTTGAGACAGAACTGCCCCAACCCCAATATCTGAGGCATCAACCTCTAAAGAAAATGGAAGTAATGGATTTGGGTGGGATGACACAGGAGCATTAGCAAAGGCTACTTTCAGTTTCTCGAAGGCCTCCTCAGCAGCCACTGACCAGAGAGATGGATTAGCACCCTTATGCGTGAGGTCAGACAGGGGTTTCACGATAGAAGAGAAGTTCTTAATAAACTTCCTATAATAATTGGTGAAACCCAGAAACCGTTGGATGGCTTTAAGGCTCTTAGGTTTAGGCCACTGTAAGACTGCCGTCAACTTCTCTTTATCCATGGCAATGCCGTCTTTGCCAATTATAAACCCCAGGAATGGTACACTGGTTTTGTGGAACTCGCATTTCTCCAATTTACAGAATAATTTGTTTTTGCGTAAACCGCTGCAATACTTCAGACACATCCTTGATGTGTTGTGACAAGTCTTTGGAGTGGATAAGTATATCGTCAAGGTAGACTACAACACATGATTGTAACATATCTCGAAGAACGTCATTGATCAGTTCTTGAAATACTGCAGGAGCATTACATAGACCAAATGGCATGACTAGGTATTCATAATGCCCAGATCTCGTATTAAAGGCAGTTTTCCACTCATCACCGGCTCTGATACGTATCAAATTGTAGGCTGCCTGTAGGTCCAGTTTGGTGAAAATCGAGGAACCCTTAAGCCTATCAAAAAGCTCAGTGATGAGTGGTATCAGGTAAGCATTCTTTGCCATCAGCTTATTTAGCCCACGGTAGTCTATGCATGGTCGTAGTTCGCCACTTTTTTTCTTAAAAAAAAGAACCCGGCCCCAGCCGGAGAAGTAGATTTCCTTATGATCCCTCTACTAAGGGCATCAGCTATGTATTCTTCCATAGCTTGGTTCTCTTCACAAGACAATGGGTATGTGCGTCCTCTAGGAGGCACTGCTCCAGGACTTAGTTCGATACAACAATCGTATGGTCTGTGCTGAGGTAAGGTGCCAGCCTCTCCCTTACTGAAAACATCGCTAAACTGCTGGTAGACATCGGGTAACGAAGGGGAGGTGCACAAGACCTTAACAGGATGGGTAACGCACTTATTCATACAGAACTGAGACCAAGCAGAAATCTCACATTTCTGCCAATCGAATTGTGGATTATGCAACTGTCACTAAGGAAAGCCCAAAATCACGGCATGGTGAGGGGAGTTAATTAATTGAAACTGCTGCTCTTCCTTGTGGAGAGCCCCGATAGTCATGGATAATGGCATAGTTTCAAAAGTAACTTGGGCGGGTTCCAAGGGTCTGCCATCAATCGCTTCAATAGCAAGAGGGGTTTCTCTCTGAATGCATGGCACCCCATGCAATTCAGCAAAGGTATTGTTCATAAAATACCCAGCTGCACCAGAATCAACCAGGGCCAAAACCTCAACTGAGCGTTGTGCCCACGATAATACCACCTGTATGGTGGGTTTAAGTGCACCAATCACTGGGGCCGATTGGATACCACCTAGGGCCTGTCCCCCAAGGTACCCTAGGTGTGTTCGCTTCCCGGACGTACTGGACAAGATCTTAACAGGTGCCCATTTTTACCGCAGTATAAACATAATCCCTGTATCTTGCGATACCTTCTCTGCTCCTTGGTTAACCTAGTGAAACCCACCTGCATAGGTTCACCTGGTTCCTGTACTGGTTCACTAGGTTTGGATGCCAAGGGAGGGTTGGGTGGGTAAAATATGCTACTAGACCCATTAATCTTTAACCGATTTCGTCGCTCTCTGGCGGTTAATCTCTCACGTATTCTGGAGTCAATTAGAATAACATATTCAATATAATCATCTAGGTCAGTAGGCAAATCTTTTGCTGCAATCTCGTCTTTAATCTGATCACTCAAGACTTGGGCAAATGCTGCTAACAAAGCCTCGTTATTCCATCCTACCTCTGCTGCCAAGGTGCGGAATTCAATGGCATAGTCGCCTACCGTGCGCCTGCCCTGTTGTATCTCCATAAGACGTTTGGCAGCAGAGGTGGTTCTACCAGGAGGCTCGAATACTCTCCGAAAGGATTGCACAAATTCACAAAAATTTTTAGTGCAGGGTTTAGCATTTTCCCACAGTGAGTTAGCCCAGGCCAATGCTCTACCGGTCAGCAGGGATATCACGAACCCAACCTTGCTGCGGTCATTAGGAAATGCGTGTGCCGTCAATTCCATAAATATTTCAAGCTGATTGATAAACCCTCTACATAGCTGAGGGTCACCGTCATATCTTAGCGGCAAGGGTGCAGAAGCCGTTAACCCTTTGACTGCGGCCCCTGAGGGCCTAGACTCATTTTCCGGTGTCTGAATTGACGAGACCACCGGGCTAGAACCAGACTTATCTGCAAGTACCGTGCGTTCAAGAATAGTTTGGATAGCAACCGCCAGCTGATCCAAACGTTGCTCATGCAAGTCCATCCATCACTCTTAGTGTCTGAGGTCATGGCCCTTTCGTACTGTCACGGTATTTGAAGACTCTCAGACTTAAGGTTTGGTAAAAATGTAACTTTATTAAAAAGTTAAGGCAATCCCATAGGGAATCATACACATATAACAATACAACAAGTAATGACAATACGAATAGGTTCTACCAGCCTTGCCAATACCGGGTAAGGCAACCGTGAGGTGTAACGTACCGGTTCTACCGGCCTTACCAATACCGGTCAAGGCAGCCTGAAGTACTGAGAGTAGGCTCTACTGGCCCTGCCTATACCAGGTGAGGCAACCTTAGAGATGTACCGTAAGTAGGTTCTACCAGCCTTACCAATACCAGGCAGGGCAGCCTGAGGGAACACTGAGAGTAGGCTCTACCGGCCCTGCCTATACCGGGTAAGGCAACCTTAGAGATGTACCGTAAGTAGGTTCTACCGGCCTTACCAATACCGGGCAGGGCAGCCCACAAGAGGAGACCAAGCTGTCAGATGACCATGACAATAGAGTGGAATAGGAATCAATGGTCTCGCTCAAGCAGAAGTCTCCAGACAACTGCAATAATAAGATGGACAACAACCGGCCCTCAGTGTCAGAATAGTCAAGGAGCAAACCAACGTCCTCACGCTGGGACTAACTGTAACGTAACCCACCAGGTATAGTGGAGTAACCCAGCGTCCGCATGCAGGGGCCAACAGTATATAATGCCATCAGGTTTAATGGAGTAAACCAGCGTCCACAGGCTGGGACCGACAGTAATCAGAGTCACCAGGTGTAATGGAGAAAACCAGCGTCCGCACGCTGGGACCAACAGTAAAATGAGCCACCAGGTTAAATGGAGTAGACCAGCAAGTATCATGAGCTACTAGATCAGAAGGAGTAAACCAGCATTCGCACGCTGGGACCAGCAGGTATTGAGCCACCAGTTTAAATGTAGTAATGTAGTAAACCAGCGTCCGCACCGCTGGACCACCAGTAATTGAGCCACCAAGTAATGGAGTATACCAGCATCCGCACACTGGACCAACAGTAATTGAGCCACCAGGTTAAATGGAGTAAACCAGCGTCCGCACGCTTGGACCAACAGTAATTGAGCCACCAAGTAATGGAGTAAACCAGCATCCGCACGCTGGAACAACAGTACTATATCGCCGGAGCGAACAAGCACAATGTCGCCTCGGCGACAGGGGAAGGATCGAGAGCCCTGAGACCAAGCGGAGGCTAACCGGAACGAGCACCGCTACACAGACAGATGACCGGAACAGAAGGAGCCACAGAAAGCAACCAGAACCGGCTAGAGAGACAAGCAGGAAGGAAACTCAGGAACTCAGGAACGAATGAGGCTGGAACACTGGAACCACTGGAACACAGGAACACTGGAACACAGGAACACTGGAACACCGGAACGCAGGATCCTCAGGCCCAAGCGCCTGACAAGCAGGTCAGAACAAGTAATGTCAGAGACACCACGAAAGGGCAACCTGGGAGTGCCCAGACTGGGTTTCAAAAGGCTGTGTGAGGTGGGCTAACAGCAGACAGCCAATGAGGAACTTACAGCAAGTGATAGACATAGGATAGCACGAATCACGGGCACCGTGATAACAGCCTAACGGATAACCAGCTAAACAGACTCTACCGGCCCTGCCAATATACCGGGCAAGGCAGCCTGAAGGAACACAGAAAGACTAGGTTCTACCGGCCCTGCCAATACTGGGTAAGGCAACCATAAGATGGAATGTAATAGGTTCTACCGGCCTTACCAATATACCGAGCAGGGCAACCCAAAGGAAGAGGTGTCAACCAGAGTGGCCCAAATTACTGTCAGAAGATAATGACAGTCTAAGATGTAATTAAATGCGTAGCCCAAATACTACAGATAATATGTGACCCTAGACAGGGTATAGATAGAGTAAGGCAGTCCAAGACTGGACAGCACACTAAGTGCCAACAATATAACTGAGTAGTGAGCCACGAGGGCCAGAAGCGAACCAGCGTCCGCACGGTGGGAGACAACAGGTCTATATGTGAAAGGCAGTGAGGCAATAGAGCAAACCAGCACCCGCGCGCTGGGTACCAACACACATGTATGATAGCCACAAGGCTTGAAAGCGAACTAGTGTCCGCACACTGAGAGCCAACAGAGTTTAATATTATAGCCGCAAGGCTTTGGAGCAAACCAGCGTCCGCACGCTGGGGACCAACAGAGTTTGTATAATTTAGCCGGAAGGCTTTGGAGTGAACCAGCGTTCGCACGCTGGGAACCAACAGAGTTTTGTATAATATAGCCGCAAGGCTTTGGGGCGAACCAGCGTCCGCACGCTGGGAACCAACAGAGTTTTGTATAATATAGCCGCAAGACTTTGGAGCGAACCAGCGTCCGCACGCTGGGAACCAACACAGTTTTGTAATATATAGCCGCAAGGCTTTGGAGCGAACCAGCGTGCGCACGCAGGGAACCAACAGAGTTTTGTATAATATAGCCGCAAGGTTTTGGAGCGAACCAGCGTCCGCACGCTGGGAACCAACAGAGTTTTGTGTGATATAGCCACAAGGCTTTGGAGCGAACCAGCGTCCGCACGCTGGGAGCAACCAACTGTCAATGAATAATGTCGTGAGACAGTGAAGCAAACCAGCGCCCGCTCCCTGGGAACCAACAGACTGGAATGTCGCCAAGTGACCGAAGAACAATGTTGCCACTGCTGTAGGAACCAGGCCCAGGAAGAAACAGGAACCAGCAAGGACGTCCAACCGGATCAGGAATGGTAACGGAGATCAGTAGCAGGAAACAGCAACTACAGGAAACTCAACCAGAACAGGACTGGAACCAACACAACAGACAGAGATATTGGAACAGCACGAACTCAGCAACTCAGGAACGCAGGTACACAGGAACAGCAGAATGGCCAATAAAGCTTCTGTAGCATGGTGGAAACGAGATACTCAGAGACACCACGAAAGGGCAACTAAAGGATGCCCAAGCTAGGTTTAAATAGGCTATATGAGGCGGGCCAAAGGCAAGCAGCCAATGGGAGCCCCCTAAGGTGATAGACATAGCAAAGCAGCAATCACGGGCACAGTGATACACACATACACTGTTTGCTTTCCCATCCCTGTTTCACTGGTAGCTACGCTCCTGTCACCCAAATTAGTATGTCAACCCACAGGCTGGCAAGAAGTCCTCCCCTGGAAATCTCACTCCATTGAACCATTTTAGTATCTTTGAAGTGACTGATGTGTAAAACAAAAGTTTGTTTGTTTTTTTTTCCTGTAGCACCACATTCTGGAAATAGTTGTGCACACTAACTTAGGGGTAAAAAGGCAAGTGACCCCTCATTGAATGCGGCAGGTTATCTTCTTTCCAAAATAGTATTGTGTAGCTACCTTTTCTTCACTTCTGAAGGTGATATAGCCATTTTTGTACAGGCAAGTCACGTTTGAGAAAATGTTAGAAATATCAGATGTTGTAGTAGGTGTAGTTTTCTACTTCTAGCACCCCCTAAGGTAGGTCAACTCATACCAGTGGGGTGTTGTTTGATTCCTAAGAGCACTAGCTAATGAATGCAGTTGAAAATTCCATGGTTTTCACAAAGTTCCATACATTTGAAGGGGCAGAAATGTAAAAAAATTCAATTTTTTCCTATATCGCCTCCTTCTGGAAACATTTATGCACACCAGTATTGGGATATGAAGGCAAGTGACCCCTGATTAGATGCGGTGAGTTATCTCCTTTCCAAAATGGTATGGTTTATTTTCCTTTTCTTCACTTCTGAAGGTGTTATAGCCATTTTTGTACAGGCAAATCAGGTTTGAGAAAATGTTAGAAACATCAGAGGTTGTAGTAGGTGTAGTTTTCTACTTCTAGCACCCCCTAAGTTAGGTCAGCTCATACCAATGGGGTGTTGTTTGACTCCTAAGAGCACTAGCTAACAAATGCAGTTGAAAATTCCATGGTTTTCACAGAGCTCCATACATTTGAAGGGGCAGAAATGTAAGAAAATGTCTTTTTTTCATTAGCGCCACCTCCTGGAAGCATTTGTGCACAGCAGCCTTTGGGTAAGAAGGCAAGTGACCCCTCTACCTTTCCTGCATATCTATTATGGTTATAATCATTTTAGTGCAAGCAGATAATTTCAAAGACAAAAGTGTCAGGTTTATATACGTGTTCCTAGCACCCACATATTGTATGTTAACCCACACAAATGGGCTACCATTTTTCTCATTTTGGTAGCAGGTACTGAATACAGCAGGAAATGTTATGGTTTTCAAAGATTTTAATATCTTTGAAGTGGTGGAAATGTAAAAAAACATGTATTTATTCGTATAGTGCCACTTTTTGAAAATATTTGTCCACTTCAGCCCTGGGATACAAAGGAAAGTAAGTGACCCCTCATTTGATGCGGGATAATGCCTACTTTCCAAAATGGTATACCTTTTATACCTTTACCTCATGTCTCTAACAGTTATGAACATTTTAGTACAAGCAGCCATTTTCGAGGAAGCAACCAGGTAGGTGTAGTTATGTGCTTCTGGCATCCCTAAGGTAGGTGAACTCATACCAATGAGGTGTCATTTTTCTCCAAAAAGCACTAGCTAATGAATACAGTTGGAAATTCCATGGTTTTCACAGATTTCAGTACAGTTGAAGGGGCAGAAATGTAAGAAAATGGCATTTTTGCCCTGCTGGTGATTAGGGTTCTACACTAGCCATGGACGTAGGTAAAACTATACAAATTTGGTATTTTTTTACTCGGGAGACTCGGGGCTTTTTCAAATAATTGAAACTTTTTCAATCAAGGTAAATGTTTTTGATACATAGTATGTGATTTTAGCAAAATGAGTAAATTTTCACTTTTTTTGTCATTATGACATCATAACTTTTTGCACGATGTAAAATGCTCTTCATGTAAGGTACCACAAGAAAGCGCAATTTGTTCTGAAAAAACAAGATATAGTTTTCCATATGTAACTAGAAATTCCCAGAGTAAATCAAGCCTAAACGGAAGGATAGCAAAAATGCTGAAAAAGTGTCTGGCCTGCAGGGTACAGGAAATGGCCCAAGCGTCTGGCACTAAAGGGGTTAAGGGTCCATTTTCACTGTTACGTGTAATTTTGATAAAGACCCTTGTGTGGGTCAAAACGTTGATTAATAAGTCAGTATATATGTATATATATATATATATATATATATATATATATATATATATATATACAACGTTGGCTATATTATTCTTTCAATAAAATTATTTCAATAACCATTACAAGTATCTTTTGAATAATGATGGAATGTTCATATTGAGGGGTTATTTACATATAGATATATCTTACTCTCTGGACTTTGCTTGTGGGTCTTACTGTCTGGTTAAATGCCGATTCTTGTTTTCTATTTTTATATTTTTTCAACTATTGAGTGGTAGTTTCTTTTGCCTGGGCAGCTGATTAGATGAAGATTTTGTAATATTTCCCACACAAGCTCATTGCAACTTGGCAACTAATACTCACAATTTTTAATATTTAATTTGTCTGGTTCTATACTCACTAAGAGAGTGTTTTTCGCTTTTGTCTATTTCTTTTTTTTTTAGGCAGGAATCCAAGGAGACCAAAGTCCAGATCTCAAAAACTAAAAGAAAAGGAAAAACCAGGAGGGGAGGAAGAAAGCACCATAGGCAGTGTCTCTCAAATAACGCTACGTCAGAGAACAAAATAGCAATATATAACTTGTCTAACATGGAGCTCACTCAAGAAGAGATGTGTGTATTGAGCAATGGCTTGAGTTTTGTCCCTACATCTAAACAGAAGAGCTTTAAGTGGGAAGTGGATTTATTTAAGCTTCATGGGCATCTTAGGTTGAAAGACTTTTTTTGCCATGAACCTGATGATTCCACCAATTTGGTTATATTTAAGAAAAAGAGTACTATTGACCCCGTTTGCAGTAATCCACACATCACAGCCTTCATGAATTTGGTCACTCATGATATGCAGCAATATGTTGTCAATAGCCCGATAAGTTTTGATAACTTGTACAGAAAATAACATATTGCCGTGAAAACTCTTGCTAAAGATAACAATATAATAATCAAACCAGCAGACAAGGGTGGAGGTATAGTGATTATGGATTATTGCATGTATAGGGAGGAAGTACTCAGACAGCTTAATGTTGCGAATCATTATAAAACCCTACCGCGAGACCCTACAACAGGTTTCAAAACAGAAATTGATTCTATAATACAAATGGGTGTGAATAATATATTGCTTTCTTTAGAAACCAGGAATTTCCTGACACAAAAATACCCCAAAGTTCCCATACTCTTTTGTATCCCGATGATACATAAATCCCTTGAAAATCCACCAGGTAGGCCCATAATATCTGCTAGAGGGTCCCTGTGTCACCCCATTTCCCAATATGTGGATTACTGCTTGCAGCCATACACAAAGAGCTTTAACAGCTATATTAGGGACTCAGCATATTTTGTTTGACTATTACCATCTAGCATTGAGGAAGGCACTCTTTTTGTCACCTTAGATGTCTCTAGCCTTTATACCAACATCCTTCATGAAATGGGCAAAAAGACTGTTTCTGCAGTGATCAGTAGTGAGAGAAGCTACGAGGGACCACCTCTGGAATATCTGTTGTTACTCATGGATGTTATTTTAAAAAATAATTATTTCAGATTTGAAAATCCTTTTTATCTGCAACTCCAGGGGACTCCCATGGAGTCCAACATGGCATCCTCATATGCTTCTATCTTTATGGAATACTTACACACATTTTCTCTGAGGCATGGTATTCTGATCAATTTGTTTTTTTCAAAGATTTATCAATTATGTTTTTTTGTTGTGGAGTGGCAGTCCAGATCTGTTGAGGGAGTTTGTGGACTAGCTAAACAATTTGGACTCCACAATTAGCTTTACGTTATCATTCGATAAACAAGAAATTAACTTTCTCAATATGACAGAGATATGACAGAGTCTACAGAGAAAATGGTCATATTTTTACCAAAAATTACCAAAAGACCACTGAAAGAAATACCTTGCTGCTGTCACGGTTTGTTACGACTCTCAGACGAAAAGTTAGGTAAAAACACAACTTTATTGAGAAAATTTTAAATAATCCCATAGGATTGCATACACGTACATACAATACATAAATAGAAGTGGAATGGTAATATGAAATCAGACTCTACCGGTCCTGCCAATATACCGGGCAGGGCAGCCAGACAATAATCAAGATGGTACAGGCTCTACCGGCCCTGCCAATATACCGGGCAAGTCAGCCTAACGGGAACCAGCAAACCAGACTGTACCGGCCCTGCCAATATACCGGGCAAGGCAGCCTGAAGGAACACAGACAGTCTAGGTTCTACCGGCCCTGCCAATACCGGGTAAGGCAACCATAAAATGGAAGGTAATAGGTTCTACCGACCTTACCAATATACCGGGCAGGGCAACCTAATAGAAGAGGTGTCAACCCAAATGGCCCCAATACTGTCAGGAAGAGATGACAGTTGAAGATGTAATAATATGCGTAGCCCAATACTACAGAATATATGAGACCCTATGACAGGGTGTAGATGGAATAACGGCAGTAAAGACTGGAGAGCACACAAGTGCCAACAATATAACTGAGTAGTGAGCTATGAGGGCCAGAAGCGAACCAGCGTCCGCACGCTGGGAGCCAACAGAGTTTTGTATAATCTAGCCACAAGGCTTTGGAGCGAACCAGCATCCGCACGCTGGGAACCAACAGTGTTTTGTATAATGTAGCCACAAGGCTTTGGAGCGAACCAGCGTCCGCACGCTGGGAACCAACACGGTTTAGTATAATGTAGTTGCAAGGCTTTGAAGCGAACCAGCTTCCGCACGCTGGAAACCAACAGTGTTTATGTATACTATAGCCGCAAGGCTTTGGAGCAAACCAGCGTCCACACGCTGGGAACCAACAGAGTTTAGTATAATGTAGCCGCAAGGCTTTGGAGCGAACCAGCGTCCGCACGCTGGGAACCAACAGGGTTTTGTATAATGTAGCCGCAAGGCTTTGGAGCAAACCAGCGTCCACACGCTGAGAACCAACAGTGTTTATGTATACTTTAGCCGCAAAGCTTTGGAGTGAACCAGCGTCCGCACGCTGGGAACTAACAGAGTTTAATATAATGTAGCCGCAAGGCTAGAAGTGAACCAGCGTCCGCACGCTGGGAACCAACACGGTTTTGTATAATGTAGCCACAAGGCTTTGGAGCAAACCAGCGTCCGCACGCTGGAAACCAACAGTGTTTATGTATGCTATAGCCGCAAGGCTTTGGAGCGAACCAGCGTCCGCAAGCTGGGAACCAACAGAGTTTAATATAATGTAACCGCAAGGCTAGAAGTGAACCAGCGTCCGCACTCTGGGAACCAACAGTGTTTATGTATACTATAGCCGCAAGGCTTTGGAGCGAACCAGCGTCTGCACGCTGGGAACTACAGACACTCAAGAATAGTATCGTGAGACAATGGAGCAAACCAGCGCTGGAACCAACTGGCTGGAATGTCGCCAAGCGACCGATGAACAATGTTGCCACTGCTGTAGGAATCAGGCTCATGAAGAAACAGGAACCAGCAACGACGTCCGTCCGGATCAGGAACGGTAACGGAGATCAGCAGCAGGAAGCAGCACTTACAGGAAACTCAACAGGAACAGGACTGGAACCAACACAGCAGACAGCGGTACTGGAACAGCACAAACTCAGGAACTCAGGAACGCAGGTACTCAGGAACAGCAGAATGGCCAATAGTGTCTGTAGCATGGTGGAAATGAAAATACTCAGACACCACGAAAGGGCAACTGAAAGGTGCCCAGGCTAGGTTTAAATAGGCCATATGAGGCAGGACAAAGGCAAGCAGCCAATGGGAGCCGCCTATAGGTGACAGACATAGCAAAGCAGCAATCACGGGCACCGTGATAGTACCCCCCTCTCAAAGACCCCCTCTCCTAGAATAGGGTCTGGGTTTCTGAGGGTATTTGGAATGAAAAATCTGCTGTAATTTAGGTGCATGAAGGTCCTTACTATCCACCCAGGAACGATCTTCAGGACCATAACCTTCCCAATGCACCAAATACTGTACCCTTCCTCTAAGCCTGCGGGAATCAGTGATACTCAGTGATACTCATACTCCTCCTGACCTTCAACCTCGATGGGCCCTGGCACCACAGGGTTAGTAGTATAACGGTTGCATACAAGAGGTTTCAAAAGAGATACATGAAACACATTATGAATGCGCATGGATGCAGGTATGTCCAAAACATAGGAAACTGGATTAATCTTGCGAATAATTCTATAAGGACCAATGAACCTGGGAGCCAACTTATTAGAAGGAACTTGAAGCTTCAGATTCCTAGAGGAAAGCCACACTCTGTCTCCAACCTGAAAGGAGAGCACTGGAAGCCTTCTGCGATTGGCATGGTGCTGATGGCACTGAAATGATTGACCAAGAGCCCTCTGAACTTGTGCCCATGTGGAACGGAGTTGCTCGATATGCGCATCCAGAGCTGGAATCTGCTGCGTCTGAAAGGAATCCGGGAGCAAACAGGGCTGAAACCCGTAATTAATCAGAAACGGAGTGCTCCCGGATGAAGAATTGACAGCACAGTTCCTGGCGAACTCTGCCCAAGGCAACAAGTCGGCCAAATTGTCATGATGGTCAGTAATGAAACAGCGCAGGAACTGTTCCAAACCTTGGTTAGCACGTTCAGCGGCTCCATTATTCTGGGGATGGTAGGCAGAAGAAAAGGACAACTGTATTCCCATTTGTTCGCAAAATGCCCTCCAGAACCTAGACACAAACTGGCTCCCCCTGTCAGACACCAGCACTCTGGGAACTCCATGCAACCGAAATACCTCCTTGGCAAACACCATTGCCAATTCTTTGGCCGAGGGAAGGCCATGGAGGGGCACAAAATGAGCCATTTTAGAAAACCTGTCCACCACCATCAGTATAAAGGAATACCCTCTAGACATAGGCAATTCTCCCATAAAATCAATAGAAACATGAGACCAAGGACGTTCACCATTAGGCACCGGCTGAAGCAAGCCCACAGGGAGGTGTCTAGGAGTTTTAGTACGGGCACAGGTGGTACAGGCATTAGTAAAATTGGGACAATCAGTTCTCATAGAAGGCCACCAAAATATCTGAGAAAGAGACCATAACAGCTGGTCTCTGCCAATGTGTCCCGCGGCCTTAGAGGAATGGTAAGTTTCAAGTAGTCAAATACGAAATGGCTCAGCAACATAAAACTTGCCAACAGGAGTCTCATGGGAAGCTGTGGCCTGGGAGGCCAAAATCTCTTCCCCTAGTGGTGAAGTAATACTAGTACGTATAGTAGCCAATATTCGATCGGGTTCAATGATAGGTACTGGTGGCCCCTTTCTGTCACTCTCGGTCTCAAATTGTCTTGACAATGCATCAGCCCTAACATTCTTAGATCCCGGCAAGTAGGATACGATGAAATTGAATCGGGACAGAAATAATGCCCATCTGGCCTGGCGAGGGGACAATCTTTTGGCCTCAGAGAGGTAGGTCAGATTTTTATGATCAGTCAGAATCAAAACAGGATTTTTTGTGCCTTCAAGTAAGTGACGCCATTCCTTAAGAGCGAGGATAATGGCTAATAATTCTCTGTCCCCTATTTCATAATGGGTTTGAGCACTGGTCAGTTTTTTGGAAAAAAACCCCACAGGGTCTAAGTGTTCCACCCTTAATGGGACGTTGAGAAAGCACTGCCCCAACCCCAATGTCCGAGGCATCAACCTCCAAGGTGAACGGGAGTAATGGGTTGGGGTGGGATAACACAGGAGCATTGGCAAAAGCCCATTTCAGCTTCTCAAAGGCCTCCTCTGCAACCGCTGGCCAAAGGGATGGATTAGCGCCCTTATGTGTAAGGTCAGACAATGGTTTAACGACGGAAGAGAAATTCTTAATACACTTCCTATAATAGTTAGCGAAGCCCAAAAATCGCTGAATAGCTTTAAGAATCTTGGGTTGAGGCCATTGTAAAACCTCACATAACTTTTCTTTATCCATGGCAATGCCTTCTTTGCCAATAATGAAACCCAAGAATGGCACACTGGTTCTGTGAAACTCACATTTCTCTAATTTACAGTACAATTTGTTTTTACGTAACCGTAGTAATACCTCGGACACATCTTTAATGTGTTGTGACAAGTCTTTGGAATGAATAAGTATATCGTCAAGGTAAACCACGACACATGACTGTAGCAAATCTCTGAGAATATCATTGATCAACTCCTAAAATACTGCTGGTGCATTACACAGACCAAAAGGCATGACTAGATATTCATAATGCCCAGATCTTGTGTTAAAGGCAGTTTTCCACTCATCACCGGCTCTGATACGGATCAAATTGTATGCAGCCCGTAGGTCCAATTTGGTGAAAATCGAGGAGCCCTTGAGTCTGTCAAAAAGCTCAGTGATGAGTGGTATCGGATAAGCATTCTTAGCCATAAGTTTATTTAACCCACGATAGTCAATGCATGGCCTCAGTTCGCCATTTTTCTTCTTTACAAAAAAGAATCCGGCCGGAGAGGTAGATTTCCTTAAGATTCCTCTAGCAAGGGCATCGGAAATATATTCTTCCATAGCTTTGTTCTCCTTGCAAGACAATGGATAAGTGCGACCCCTAGGAGGCATCACTCCAGCAGGTAGTTCAATGCTACAATCATATGGTCTGTGCTGAGGTAAAGTACCAGCCTCTCCCTTACTGAAAACATCACCAAACTACTGGTATTCACCTGGTAGTAAAGTGGAGGTGCACTAGACCTTAACTGGGTGGGTAATGCACTGTTCCATACAATATTGA
Organism: Rhinophrynus dorsalis; assembly: GCA_037306005.1. Classification (NCBI taxonomy): domain Eukaryota; kingdom Metazoa; phylum Chordata; class Amphibia; order Anura; family Rhinophrynidae; genus Rhinophrynus; species Rhinophrynus dorsalis. Next base: position 177,858,890 of record CM074720.1, on the reverse strand, counting down.
GACCAAGTGGAAATTTCGCACTTTTGCCAATCAAACTGCGGATTATGCAATTGTAACCAAGGAAATCCCAATATTATGGCATGGTGAGGAGAATTAATAAGTTGGAACTGCTGCTCTTCTTTATGGAGAGCCCCAATAGTCATGGATAATGGCATAGTTTCGAAGGTTACCTGAGCAGGTTCCAAAGGTCTGCCATCAATTGCTTGAATGGCAAGCGGGGTTTCTCTTTCAATGCGTGGCATCCCATGCAATTCAGCAAAGGTATTATCCATAAAATACCCAGCTTCACCAGAATCAACCAGGGCCAGAACCTCCACAGAGCGTTCTGCCCAAGACAATACCACCTGTAAGGTGGGTTTTAGTGTGCCCAACACTACTTGCATCGGTTCACCTGGTTCTCGCAAAGTTTCACTAGGCTTAACTGCCATGGGAGGGATAGGTGGGCAAAATGTACTGTTAGCCGCAGCATTTTTAGACCGTATCCTACAATCTCTAGCAGATAGTCTCTCACGTATCCTGGAGTCAATTAGTATGACATACTCAATATAGTCATCTAAATCAGTAGGCAATTCTTTTGCTGCAATCTCATCTTTAATCGGATCACTCAGGCCCTGAGCAAAGGCTGCCAACAATGCCTCATTATTCCACCCTACCTCTGCTGCCAAGGTGCGAAATTCAATGGCATAGTCGCCCACCGTACGCCTGCCCTGTTGTATTTCCATAAGGCGTTTAGCAGCAGAGGTGGTTCTACCAGGCAGCTCAAACACTCTCTGAAATGATTGCACAAATTCTCTGAAACTCTTAGTGCAAGGTTTAGCATTCTCCCATAATGGGTTGGCCCAAGCCAATGCTCTGCCAGTTAGTAAGGATATCATGAACCCAATCTTGCTATGATCATTAGGAAACACATGTGCCGTCAATTCCATAAATATTTCAAGTTGGTTAATGAACCCTCTACAGAGATTAGGGTCACCATCACAACGGAGTGGCAAGGGTGCAGAAGCAGTTAACCCTTTGACTGAGACCCCTGAGGGCATCGTATCATTCTCTGGCGTCTGACATGGCACGGTCACCGGGCTAGACCCAGGCTTATCAGCAAGCACAGTACGTTCAAGAATAGTTTGCATTGCAACCGCCAACTGATCCAAACGTTGCTCATGCATATCCATCCTCCAGTGGATATTCTGTGTATTACCATCACTCTTATTGTCTGAGGTCATGGCCCTTTCGTACTGTCACGGTTTGTTACGACTCTCAGATGAAAAGTTAGGTAAAAACACAACTTTATTGAGAAAATTTAAAATAATCCCATAGGATTGCATACATGTACATACAATACATAAATAGAAGTGGAATGGTAATATGAAATCAGACTCTACTGGTCCTGCCAATATACCGGGCAGGGCAGCCTGAGCATGCAACATAAAGGTGGCTCTACCGGCCCTGCCAATATACCGGGCAAGGCAGCCAGACAATAATCAAGATGGTACAGGCTCTACCGGCCCTGCCAATATACCGGGCAAGGCAGTCTAACGGGAACCAGCAAACCAGACTCTACCGGCCCTGCCAATATACCGGGCAAGGCAGCCTGAAGGAACACAGACAGGCTAGGTTCTACCGGCCCTGCCAATACCGGGTAAGGCAACCATAAAATGGGAGGTAATAGGTTCTACCGGCCTTACCAATATACCGGGCAGGGCAACCTAATAGAAGAGGTGTCAACCCAAGTGGCCCCAAAACTGTCAGGAAGAGATGACAGTTGAAGATGTAATAATATGCGTAGCCCAATACTACAGAATATATGAGACCCTATGACAGGGTGTAGATGGAATAACGGCAGTAAAGACTGGAGGTCACACAAGTGCCAACAATATAACTGAGTAGTGAGCTACGAGGGCCAGGAGCGAACCAGCATCCGCTCGCTGGGAGCCAACAGAGTTTTGTGATACTCAGTGATACTCATACTCCTCCTGACCTTCAACCTCGATGGGCCCTGGCACCACAGGGTTAGTAGTATAACGGTTGCATACAAGAGGTTTCAAAAGAGATACATGAAACACATTATGAATGCGCATGGATGCAGGTATGTCCAAAACATAGGAAACTGGATTAATCTTGCGAATAATTCTATAAGGACCAATGAACCTGGGAGCCAACTTATTAGAAGGAACTTGAAGCTTCAGATTCCTAGAGGAAAGCCACACTCTGTCTCCAACCTGAAAGGAGAGCGCTGGAAGCCTTCTGCGATTGGCATGGTGCTGATGGCACTGAAATGATTGACCAAGAGCCCTCTGAACTTGTGCCCATGTGGAACGGAGTTGTTCGATATGCGCATCCAGAGCTGGAATCTGCTGCGTCTGAAAGGAATCCGGGAGCAAACAGGGCTGAAACCCGTAATTAATCAGAAACGGAGTGCTCCCGGATGAAGAATTGACAGCACAGTTCCTGGCGAACTCTGCCCAAGGCAACAAGTCGGCCCAATTGTCATGATGGTCAGTAATGAAACAGCGCAGGAACTGTTCCAAACCTTGGTTAGCACGTTCAGCGGCTCCATTATTCTGGGGATGGTAGGCAGAAGAAAAGGACAACTGTATTCCCATTTGTTCGCAAAATGCCCTCCAGAACCTAGACACAAACTGGCTCCCCCTGTCGGACACCAGCACTCTGGGAACTCCATGCAACCGAAATACCTCCTTGGCAAACACCATTGCCAATTCTTTGGCCGAGGGAAGGCCATGGAGGGGCACAAAATGAGCCATTTTAGAAAACCTGTCCACCACCATCAGTATAAAGGAATACCCTCTAGATATAGGCAATTCTCCCATAAAATCAATAGAAACATGAGACCAAGGACGTTCACCATTAGGCACCGGCTGAAGCAAGCCCACAGGGAGGTATCTAGGAGTTTTAGTGCCTTCAAGTAAGTGACGCCATTGCTTAAGAGCGAGGATAATGGCTAATAATTCTCTGTCCCCTATTTCATAATGGGTTTGAGCACTGGTCAGTTTTTTGGAAAAAAACCCCACAGGGTCTAAGTGTTCCACCCTTAATGGGACGTTGAGAAAGCACTGCCCCAACCCCAATGTCCGAGGCATCAACCTCCAAGGTGAACGGGAGTAATGGGTTGGGGTGGGATAACACAGGAGCATTGGCAAAAGCCCATTTCAGCTTCTCAAAGGCCTCCTCTGCAACCGCTGGCCAAAGGGATGGATTAGCGCCCTTATGTGTAAGGTCAGACAATGGTTTAACGATGGAAGAGAAATTCTTAATAAACTTCCTATAATAGTTAGCGAAGCCCAAAAATCGCTGAATAGCTTTAAGAATCTTGGGTCGAGGCCATTGTAAAACCTCACATAACTTTTCTTTATCCATGGCAATGCCTTCTTTGCCAATAATGAAACCCAAGAATGGCACACTGGTTCTGTGAAACTCACATTTCTCTAATTTACAGTACAATTTGTTTTTACGTAACCATAGTAATACCTCGGACACATCTTTAATGTGTTGTGACAAGTCTTTGGAATGAATAAGTATATCGTCAAGGTAAACCACGACACATGACTGTAGCAAATCTCTGAGAATATCATTGATCAACTCCTGAAATACTGCTGGTGCATTACACAGACCAAAAGGCATGACTAGATATTCATAATGCCCAGATCTTGTGTTAAAGGCAGTTTTCCACTCATCACCGGCTCTGATACGGATCAAATTGTATGCAGCCCGTAGGTCCAATTTGGTGAAAATCGAGGAGCCCTTGAGTCTGTCAAAAAGCTCAGTGATGAGTGGTATCGGATAAGCATTCTTAGCCATAAGTTTATTTAACCCACGATAGTCAATGCATGGCCTCAGTTCGCCATTTTTCTTCTTTACAAAAAAGAATCCGGCCGGAGAGGTAGATTTCCTTAAGATTCCTCTAGCAAGGGCATCGGAAATATATTCTTCCATAGCTTTGTTCTCCTTGCAAGACAATGGATAAGTGCGACCCCTAGGAGGCATCACTCCAGCAGGTAGTTCAATGCTACAATCATATGGTCTGTGCTGAGGTAAAGTACCAGCCTCTCCCTTACTGAAAACATCACCAAACTACTGGTATTCACCTGGTAGTAAAGTGGAGGTGCACTAGACCTTAACTGGGTGGGTAATGCACTGTTCCATACAATATTGAGACCAAGTGGAAATTTCGCACTTTTGCCAATCAAACTGCGGATTATGCAATTGTAACCAAGGAAATCCCAATATTATGGCATGGTGAGGAGAATTAATAAGTTGGAACTGCTGCTCTTCTTTATGGAGAGCCCCAATAGTCATGGATAATGGCATAGTTTCGAAGGTTACCTGAGCAGGTTCCAAAGGTCTGCCATCAATTGCTTGAATGGCAAGCGGGGTTTCTCTTTCAATGCGTGGCATCCCATGCAATTCAGCAAAGGTATTATCCATAAAATACCCAGCTTCACCAGAATCAACCAGGGCCAGAACCTCCACAGAGCGTTCTGCCCAAGACAATACCACCTGTAAGGTGGGTTTTAGTGTGCCCAACACTACTTGCATCGGTTCACCTGGTTCTCGCAAAGTTTCACTAGGCTTAACTGCCATGGGAGGGATAGGTGGGCAAAATGTACTGTTAGCCGCAGCATTTTTAGACCGTATCCTACAATCTCTAGCAGATAGTCTCTCACGTATCCTGGAGTCAATTAGTATGACATACTCAATATAGTCATCTAAATCAGTAGGCAATTCTTTTGCTGCAATCTCATCTTTAATCGGATCACTCAGGCCCTGAGCAAAGGCTGCCAACAATGCCTCATTATTCCACCCTACCTCTGCTGCCAAGGTGCGAAATTCAATGGCATAGTCGCCCACCGTACGCCTGCCCTGTTGTATTTCCATAAGGCGTTTAGCAACAGAGGTGGTTCTACCAGGCAGCTCAAACACTCTCTGAAATGATTGCACAAATTCTCTGAAACTCTTAGTGCAAGGTTTAGCATTCTCCCATAATGGGTTGGCCCAAGCCAATGCTCTGCCAGTTAGTAAGGATATCATGAACCCAATCTTGCTATGATCATTAGGAAACACATGTGCCGTCAATTCCATAAATATTTCAAGTTGGTTAATGAACCCTCTACAGAGATTAGGGTCACCATCACAACGGAGTGGCAAGGGTGCAGAAGCAGTTAACCCTTTGACTGAGACCCCTGAGGGCATCGTATCATTCTCTGGCGTCTGACATGGCACGGTCACCGGGCTAGACCCAGACTTATCAGCAAGCACAGTACGTTCAAGAATAGTTTGCATTGCAACCGCCAACTGATCCAAACGTTGCTCATGCATATCCATCCTCCAGTGGATATTCTGTGTATTACCATCACTCTTATTGTCTGAGGTCATGGCCCTTTCGTACTGTCACGGTTTGTTACGACTCTCAGATGAAAAGTTAGGTAAAAACACAACTTTATTGAGAAAATTTAAAATAATCCCATAGGATTGCATACATGTACATACAATACATAAATAGAAGTGGAATGGTAATATGAAATCAGACTCTACCGGTCCTGCCAATATACCGGGCAGGGCAGCCTGAGCATGCAACATAAAGGTGGCTCTACCAGCCCTGCCAATATACCGGGCAAGGCAGCCAGACAATAATCAAGATGGTACAGGCTCTACCGGCCCTGCCAATATACCGGGCAAGGCAGTCTAACGGGAACCAGCAAACCAGACTCTACCGGCCCTGCCAATATACCGGGCAAGGCAGCCTGAAGGAACACAGACAGGCTAGGTTCTACCGGCCCTGCCAATACCGGGTAAGGCAACCATAAAATGGGAGGTAATAGGTTCTACCGGCCTTACCAATATACCGGGCAGGGCAACCTAATAGAAGAGGTGTCAACCCAAGTGGCCCCAAAACTGTCAGGAAGAGATGACAGTTGAAGATGTAATAATATGCGTAGCCCAATACTACAGAATATATGAGACCCTATGACAGGGTGTAGATGGAATAACGGCAGTAAAGACTGGAGAGCACACAAGTGCCAACAATATAACTGAGTAGTGAGCTACGAGGGCCAGGAGCGAACCAGCATCCGCACGCTGGGAGCCAACAGAGTTTTGTATAATCTAGCCACAAGGCTTTGGAGAGAACCAGCGTCCGCACGCTGGGAACCAACAGTGTTTTGTATAATGTAGCCACAAGGCTTTGGAGCGAACCAGCGTCCACACGCTGGGAACCAACAGAGTTTAGTATAATGTAGTTGCAAGGCTTTGAAGCGAACCAGCGTCCGCACGCTGGAAACCAACAGTGTTTATGTATACTATAGCCGCAAGGCTTTCGAGCGAACCAGCGTCCGCACGCTGGGAACCAACAGAGTTTAGTATAATGTAGCCGCAAGGCTTTGGAGCGAACCAGCGTCCGCACGCTGGGAACCAACAGGGTTTTGTATAATGTAGCCGCAAGGCTTTGGAGCAAACCAGCGTCCACACGCTGGGAACCAACAGTGTTTATGTATACTATAGTCGCAAAGCTTTCGAGCGAACCAGCGTCCGCACGCTGGGAACTAACAGAGTTTAATATAATGTAGCCGCAAGGCTAGAAGTGAACCAGCGTCCGCACGCTGGGAACCAACAGTGTTATGTATACTATAGCCGCAAGGCTTTGGAGCGAACCAGCGTCCGCACGCTGGGAACCAACAGACACTCAAGAATAGTATCGTGAGACAATGGAGCCAACCAGCGCTCGCGCACTGGAACTAACTGGCTGGAATGTCGCCAAGCGACCGATGAACAATGTCACCACCTCAGTAGGAATCAGGCTCATGAAGAAACAGGAACCAGCAACGACGTCCGACTGGATCAGGAACGGTAACGGAGAACAGCAGCAGGAAGCAGCACTTACAGGAAACTCAACCGGAACAGGACTGGAACCATCACAGCAGACAGCGGTACTGGAACAGCACGAACTCAGGATCTCAGGAACGCAGGTACTCAGGAACAGCAGAATGGCCAATAGTGTCTGTAGCATGGTGGAAATGAAAATACTCAGAGACACCACGAAAGGGCAACTGAAAGGTGCCCAGGCTAGGTTTAAATAGGCAATATGAGGCGGGCCAAAGGCAAGCAGCCAATGGGAGCCCCCTATAGGTGACAGACATAGCAAAGCAGCAATCACGGGCACCGTGATAGCTGCATGCTGACAGCCACCATCCTGCACCACTTAAACAAAATCTCCCCTATTTACAAATGTTACGAGTGGTGTGGACCACTACTGAGAAGGAGGCTTGCACTAAGAAATAGTTACTCATGGAACTCAAGTTTCTGGAAAGGGGGTATGACCCCAAAAAGGTTGAAATTGCTTTTCAAAAAGCTAACAAACTGGATAGAACTGCATTGCTACTTCCTAAAAGCAGTGTTACTGATAAACAGCAGAGATTTTGTATCCAAACGCAGTACACGACAGTGTCCCCATGTGTTAAGAAGGCTATTCTTCAAAACTGGCACATCTTAAGTGGTGATGCTAAGACAGGCCATTGGTTCCAAGACCCCCACTTTTCTGCTACCGAAGAGGAGGAATCTGGGGGATCTGCTGAATAAGGGTGACCCTATTGATAAATATAATCAAGCTACAAACTGATAGGTGCGTCCACAAGGAGTATACAAATGTACAGTTGTATACTTGTACAGTTTTAGTGTAATAGAGATAGTAGATAAATATGTACTGGCATGGCCAGAGGAGGGCAATCATAAAAACAATATTTCTGTACTACATATATACCAACATACAGTATAATGTAAAAATGGCAAAAATAAGAATAGCGTTTGTATGTAGGGACTAGACAAAAACCTCTTCAGCAGCCTAAGATTTGGTAGATGTGTCTCATGCTAGCTGCCTAAAATCCTCGTAATTAACAAAAATCTGAGCTTGAAACTAAGTAAATGTGATGATATCTTTGGACTGAAAATATATCCAATAATACCAATACATACACAGATCTCATTTATTAAAAATTATTACTGGACCTCCCATGCATCCATAAGAGCCCAAAACCAAAACAATATGTCAAAAAATTACCTATCACAATATGTATAGTATAAAGGTTATGATGGGAACTTGTGAACCCGTGTCACTCTGCTGACTGCCTCAGACACAGTACAATATCTCTGTCCCAAATAATAATCTTGATATACTCTCTGTATAAAATATCACTATATTACTTTTCACCACTCCCTATAATTAAAGGATGGTGTCAAGCTCTATAATGTAATACATATGTAAGAAATGGTAAAACATATTATTCATCCATATTTTGGGCCACAACAAATGAGATCCACTACTAATAGATACTAAACGGCAACTACACTGATATTCAAATTCTCCACCAGTGCACCACTAGCCCGACAGTCTCAGAACCACAGATGTCCCTATATGGCACTATCCAGACACTCAGCACAAACCCGCAGTCACCATTATCCCAAACATCAAACTTAGAATTACTGATGACTCCTAATGGTAGTCCCCAGATATCCACAACAACCTTGTGTCAGGGTTTGTTACTGTTTGTAAAAGAACACTCAGACAGTTCGGTAAGGTTAAAAGCTTTATTGAAAATAATGTATAAAAGCCCCACACAGGTCCAGATAAGGTCCGTAACGAGTACTTTCCAGATCTGATGCAGGTCAGGGCGAAACTACACAGACAGTAGTAGTCAGCAAACAAAAATAATGATCTTGGACTTGTAGGCAGATTCTCAGCGAGGTTCAGGAACAATAATATCTTCGACAGCCCTACACCGCAATAGGTGACACAGGCGATGGGTAACTGAAGGGCAATCCCTAGTGGACTAGAGTAATGAAGGCAGCACAGGTAGTGTACAGGTGGACAATAGGCCCTAGACTTCAAGGGTTAATGGAGGCAACACTGGCAAAACACTGGCAGAGGACTGACCCTAGGAGAGTAGGGTAAACCGAGGCAACATGGGCAGGACTCTGGCAGTAACTGAACCCTAGAATGCTAGGGTTAATTGAGGCAACACAGGCAGTACTCTGGCAACAGCTGAACCCTAGAACACTAGGGTTAACAGAGGCAAGACAGAATGGACTCAGACAGCAACTAGGCCCTAGCACGCTAGGGTTAACGGAGGCAACACGGCTGTGGCACTTGTAGTGACTGAACCCTAGAACGCTAGGGTAAGCGGAGGCAACATGGACCAGACTCAGGCAGTGACGGGACCCTAGCACGCAAGGGTTCACTTAGGCAACAGACACCAGATGCTGGCGATATAATGACCCTAGGTCACTAGGGTAAACTGAGGCAACATGGGCAACAGTGTGGTATTGGCTTGACCCAGGTATTATAGGGTTACCGGAGGCAACACAGACACTGGCGAGTGCAGGGACTTCCGCAGGCTCCAGGAGACAGTAGGAGTGGCAAGCGAGCGGGAGATAGGCACGTAACGTAACCGGTCCTGGACCGGTGTCTCCCTGTTCGGTATACGGAAGTAATAGGCTAGTCCCGTAAGCAACGGAACTAGCAGTACAACCAAGTCGGCACACACGGACTTCATAGCTAGTCAGGATGATCACCAACATTAGCCCAGCTAGATCAGTGCAAAGGGAAAGTCAGCCAGTCCTAGTCAGTAACGGAATCAGATACTCAGCCACGCCGGTTCGGTACACAAAGAGATAGTCAGTCAGTCCTAGTCAGTAACGGAATCAGATACTCAGCCAAGCCAGTTCGGTACACAAGGAGTTAGTCAGCCAGTCCAAGGTCAGCAACGTGATCGTTGTCGCTAGATACAGGTACACTATGAAAGGGCACTGGTATAGTGACAGGAGGGCGTATTTAAAGGCAAGTCCTGGGAGGAGCAATAACCCAGAGCCAATAAGAAAGCAGCCAGTGTAAACCTGGAAGTAACAATGTTGCTCAGGGATCACGGGCACCGTGATACCTTGGAACTACAGGTACTTCATAGAATGCCACTCAATGTTACCCTAGTGGAAAAACCGAATAGGATAACTTTCCTACCCTCAAATATTCTAAAACCAACTGAAACCTAACAATAAATTGTAAAATAAAAAAAAAAAAAATAGAAAAATTAAATACTCTAGACTTAGAGCAAAAAATCTGTAGTGACACTGGAAGAATCCAGTATAATCCTAAAGTTTATGATCTTCCAACACATAAATAAACAAGCCAAAAATGATGTGAGAGGCTCTGAGTACGAACAAAAGCACAATGGCCTGTTCTCTGGCTAGTCACCGCTCAAGAGTATCACATTTAAGCTCTCTAGTGCCATTACAGAGGAGAAATTTCCACATACATATTAGACTAATCCTGCCCCTAAGGGCAGTCCAGTACCAAAATGATGGGCAAGTCCCCTCTGCGCGGAAATAAAGTCTTTGATGTTATACTTCCGAATCTGTTTTAATTGAATATTCTTATATCTATAGCAATTGATCCCATACACAGATATTAGATGTATTCACACGATCATATATCACGTGTTAAACTCCAGTCTTGAAGCCAACTGATGTAAATACGCTTGTATGGATTTCTAAGATATAAGCAGAATTATCGATGTTATATTTCTAGATCTGGTTTGTACTTCAATATACTTATGTTTGTATATAATTAGCTAGTATGCAGCCATCAGATGAACACAATTATTCAATGGACTATCCACCAATCTGTATACACACATACATTCAACATAAAAAAAATCTTCTGGCATGCGTTGCTTCACTGACAAATAAAAGTTACATATATTGCATTCATATATAAACTGCCGACGGTGATTTTGAAAGTCAAGTAAGCGATGCAAATGATCCGACAACAAAGAACTAACAGCAATTCTGAAAAACTAGCGGACGTCCAAATATCGCCCATTGAGGCCAATATAAAAGCTAATCCCAGAGCCATGCAAATGTTTGCGATAGGGACAATGAATGATAAATTGCAACATTTACCGGCAGAAATTTAACACTCACTTTTACTAGGCAAACTCCACACAACACAGAGTGAAAACCACCATTGGAGAAAAGAAAACAGAGAAACAGCAGCTCATACAACACACACTACATAACCCAAGCATACAAAGGTCAAACATTAACCCCTGCAATGCGAAGCAAACAAACCAACAAGGCCTAGACCAGTGGTTCTCAAACTTCTCATCCAAGGCACCCCTAACATGCAATCTGGTTGTTTCAGGGCACCCCTTGAAGTTATAATTATTCACTCAAGGACACAATGAAAGCAACAAAACATGAAGATATAGTTATCATTAGGTGACAATAAGGAGAGAATTGTGCATAAGAATTCAAACTGGTTGAGAACCACTGCCCTACATCATACAAACAAGTCACAGACAAACAACAAGCAACCCCACAGGGACAAGAATAACACAAAGCAGCACAACATAAGCCATCACAACACACCCTGGAACAAGAGGGGTTAACAAAGAACCCAACAAGCACACCTGTCACTCACAAAACAAATCAAGCTCACCTAGGAAACATCAACAGCCAATGGAGACACAACATGCACCTTGCAATGTCACACACACCTGACAGGCACATACCAATTACAACTAATCACGCCACCAACCACAGACACACCAGCAAACACTTACCTGGATTACACACACCTCCTCATTGGTCAAGTCCAACCACATGACTGCTCCTGGACAACAACTTACTACTGTTTAAATGGACAGTTCACCCTCCCAGATGTAGCATGAGAGTGAGGAGACAGAGAGAGAGTGAGAGAGAGAGACAGACAGACAAACAGACAGACAGACAGATAGAGATATCAACCAGTATGTTCACATACCTATACCTGCGAAGGTGTGCGAGGGCTAGGGCTCACCATCCTTCCTCAAGTACACATTCACCTACTTTACTATCCAGCTGAAGAGCCACATAGAAGACCATCTTCACCTGGAGGACAGCATGTGCTGGCAGCACCCCAGCTGACGCAACAGGAGGTCCCCCAGCTGCCACAGCTGCCACAGCTGCCACAGGGACCTGTGCAGTTGCAACCTATGAGCATTTGTGATATGTTCCATTCAATATGTTAATGCTCAAACATCTTGTAACCCATATTAAATTAAGCCCATCCCAATCGAAATGCATCTGTTATTGCTGTATGAGAACCCATATGGATGGAATGATGAACAGAGTTCAGAGAGTTAGGTGTATGTTGTTTAAGTTCAATTCACAACACTGAAAAACACCACCTTCATGTTGTGTGGCTTTGCTATGTGGTCTGTGAGTTGAACTTGGAAAAAAGTGTCTGGATATGATGTGTGTGCTCATCCATGCTGTAACACCCTAATATGGCAGTAACTGTGTATGAGATGTGTTCACTGCATTGCTTTGCAATACATTGGAGACATCTCTGTCACCAGCCAGTTTGGATTACAAACAGACATAGACATAAATAGAATGAACTAGTGCCCATTTATTTGGGGACCAACAAAAATTATTATTATTTTTTTTGGGGTGGCGCTTTGGAGGGGTTGCAGGGGTGGACTTCTTCACCCTACGGTATGTGTGACCCTAGTGGGTCTGGTGGCTGTGGTTGGTGGAGTGCTGGCAGGGGTTGTGGTGCTCGATCCCTCATTTGAGGGCTGGGCCTGAAGCATCTCGATGAGAACCTGTCCCATGATGTCCAACATGCCAGTTGTAAATGTCACCAGGTGTGTGGACATGACGACCTGCTGTGCCTCCATTGCCCTCAGGCTCTCCATCATGCAGGCCGTGTTTCTCTCCAGCCTCCTCAGTGACCTGGCACGCCTCCTTAAGTTGCTCCTTTGGATGGCCACTCACTCCGCATCCAATACCATGGTATACGAAGGCGTGACCGGTGTGGAGGGCATTGAAGGAGGCGTGGATGCCTGGTGCTGGCTCTGTGGATCTTCCTCTGGTGGTGGAGGTTGAGGTGAGGGTGGTGGAGAACCCTGGGGACCCTGAAAGAGGGGAGGGCCACCCAGGAGGGATTGTGGGGACATCTCTAGGTCCAGCAATGACCCCTCACTTCCATGGGATGCCCCAGAGTGCATTGGTGGTGTGGGTGGTGTTGGTGGTGGTGGCAGGGGTGAAATCCTCCCTGGCCTGTGGATGTTGTGGCTCCCCTATGAGCCCCACATGCTCATACTCCAGGAACCATTTCAAATGTAGACCCCTGGGTGTCCTCCTGCTACATGTGCTGTTTTGGCTTGGGTGTAGGGCCATAGATCACATGCAGTGGCCTGGCCACTGTCTCTGGCATCCAGTGCCTTCCCATCTGTGGTGGTGGTGCCTGGCTAGATGGCTGCAGTGGAGGTGGCGGTGGAAGCTGCTTTCCTTTCCAGTGTCACTCCATCCTGGAATCCCGTGCACAGCTGTCACTGACATGGCCCTGCGCAGTACCTCCTCCCAGTCTTCACAGTGCATGCGCAGGGGCGGGCCCCTCCTGTGCCTCTAGCACGCAGCCCCTCCACACCCATTTTCTTTTTGTCGACTCTTTTGCAGTCCGTCCATCTTTTCTTGATTGAGTCCAGAGAGCGGCTGCAGCTGGACACAGAGTTAACAGCGGCCACCACTTCCCTCCAGGCATCCTTCTTCTTTGACACCATGCTGGTGACCCTCTGCCATGATGGCCTCCACTAGGACCCTATTCTCCTCAGTGGAATACTTGGGGTCTCGCATCCTCTCCTCCTCAGCACCACCATATGATAAATGAGTGCCTTGGCTTTGGCTCTCAGTCCCTGGCTGTGATGGGTGCTCCCCATGGAATACCCCTTGTCCCACTGCCATCTCAGGCCCTGTGTGCTTCCTCTTGTGTGGTTCCCCCTCCTCCCCGGGGCTCTTCTTCTCCCTCCCCTGACCAGGGATGCCCACCTGCGCTTCTTCCTCCTCCCCTCTCCTGTCCTCCTCTCCATCTCTCACCCACTCACACAGGCCCTCACACACACATTCACTCACTCTCTGTCACTCACTTGCACTCACAGACTCACAATGTCAAAAATGTAAAAAAAAAAATATAAAAGTGTATGTGATTTACTTACAAAAAAAGTAAATTATGTGTATTTGGATGCATGTCATGGGTATGTGCAAAAGTGTATTATGTGTATTATGGTGTACCAATACTCTCCAACTCCTTCTAACTGTATGTATGCTCCTCTCTACATGTCTCTCTGTCGCTAGCCTCCACGCCTGGGTCCTGTGTTATAGCTCATGGAACTCAATACACAGACAATGGTGCATCGGTTATTTTGTGTGTATATATAGGTCTTTCAGATGAACTTGATACTTTGGGGTGTTGTGATTGGCTGAGGCACTAGGTAACATCGGACGTTTGATTTTTTTCTTTGATAGGGAAGTATTGCACATTATTTATCATGTGTTATAAGATGACGATGAGGTCAGAAGTTTATGCAACGTAGTTTTTGAGGTGTAAGTTTATTTTGTTAGGAGTCATTCGTTAGCCATTCTGGGTAACGGAGATTTGAATCTCAGTCTTGGTTAAGTCGCGACTGCCGTTTTTTTCATACCATTGGTTTTTATTACAACATTTGGATTGAGTCCTTAGTCTTAAACTAATGGAAAGGCGCAGTAAGCCTGTTTATAAACTTTGAGAGATCACGTGGAAACTCTGGACATGTAAAGCTGAATGGTCATCATCATTATCAGCACCACTGCTTGGAAGTACAACCCCATACTTATGGCCCATAAGTAGCATAGCAGTTCAAGAACATCCCTGTCCCTGTGTTTCTGCTGCTGCTCAAAGTATAAAGACTACTTGTAACGGGCCATAGGCCATTACTGAGAACTCATATATGGACTGGTCATTCATGTCCCCTTGTTACAGGATGTAGGGCTATGGACTGTCGAATAGTTTTGTATGTTATATGTGCGAGGGGGATACACGAACACCGAAGCCGGTGGTTCCCCGGTTCCTTTGTTCGAGGCATTCCTGCCGCCGCGAACGCGGGAAACCAGAGGCAGTGAGTCGACGCCGGATTGGCCGACGTACGACTCACTGCGCACACTGATTGGCCAGGGTTGAAGCCGCATATTCAAACTAAAGTGTACGTGCTTCAACCCCTGGCCTAGTCCCCTAGATGTGTATTCCCCCTCATCAACCCTTTGTCTTTGTCTTAATCTAATTACACATGTTTGTATTGCAGATGTTGATCAATATGCTGATTAGGCTGTTTGCCATTGGTCCTTTTTCTCTGCCTGCTATTGGCCCTTTTGTTCCATCTGCCATTGGTCCTTTTGTCACCAGTGTCACCTGTCTATTGTGTTTGATTGGTCCCTAGCCCAAGTCCCTATTAGAATGCCTATCCCCTCCTGTCCCATTGTGACCCTGTGCTGAAGTGTATAAAAACATGTGTTCGGTTCAATAAAGTGTGTTCGTTTGGCAGCAAGAAGTCTCCTGTGTCGTTCTTGTTCGGATGGTCTAAAGGATCCGCTCTGATCCCCATCATCAGAGACGCTTCTGAGCTATTCACGTTCCTGCGAATCCCCGCCTCGAACTTCGATCTTCGGTCCTCCTGGATCTCCGGTCTCCGGTACTCGGCGGGAATTCGGTGTCCGAACCTGTCCCTACGTTCGACAGGTTCGAGAGGACTGCGAAGAGATTCGCTCCAATCGGGGTGTTCGACGGAGCCTAGCCGCCTTCGAGAGCAGGGAATCCGGTAACGACGGCCCAGGGCATCCCGGCTACCTGGGTTACCGTTATACTACTGCTATCACTATTGTAATATCTAGCTACTATAACTGCAATAACAGTATTTTATGAACGACTCAGCCTTATGATCACGTATGATCCAAAAGTTAAAGATGTTGCTATATGTGTTACCTGTGTAAAAACATGTGAGCAGGGGGAAAGCAGTATCTCATCTAGGCACCTCCTCATTGAGATCCCATCTAAAATACAATAATAGGTCTAATTGTAAGAAGCACGAGGGGCACACCAGTGGCATGAAGACAAGCAGCATCCCTAAAAGTGAAAGGGACAGATGAGTCTCTGTTAGGCTTAATTATCACAAGGAAAACCGTAAGAAAAAACATTTGTGGCAGCTTACATAACAATGCAAGTCTTGAAAAAATTATGATCAAGCTCTGTACAGAGTTCAAAGCTCCATAAAGCCATATATGCAAATTTGCAGAGAGAAAGACAAAGAGAGATTGAAAAGCTAAAGTGTGAGCCACTATGGCCAGTGGGAGACATTGGAGGGTTTCTGCTTCTGTTGTGGAAGAAGATTTTAATACAGCTACATATAGCCTGATCAGGCCAGCAGTGCCGTCATGTTCGTTTTCACACACCGTGCACATTACAGTTGTTGCTTTTCATGTGCCTAGAGGGAATCAGCTGCCCCCACTGACCACAAAGGCCAAAAGTACATCTGGGGTTGAGCTGTTTCTCTCATGCAAAGAGGATTTGCCTGACATTTCTGAGCTGAGCTGTCTGATATGAATATGGAAATAGCCTTTCTGCAATGGCACATGGGATTGAAAAACTTGGCTTGAGCAGCACCTGAGAGACTACCATACCTTGAACAAAAGACTTAATTTTATTCTCTCTCTGCGTGTGTTTGTCATAATCTTTGTTTTTGTAGTTGTTGATGTTGAGAACTGCACAGTGTCTCCCTTCTCCAGGAAATGTATTCCAACACCCATGATTTTAGGGGAGTCAGAGGGGAAGATGTATGTTGACTATGCCTGAAGAGACTACTTGTACTGTTGCTGCTGTCACAGCTGTGTCCACAGCACTAGGCTATTGCTAGGAACAATCATGACAGGCACCAGCACCTGTCCCATGTCAGCACTGCTGAATGATCTCAGTCACAATTATTAAAACACTCATTATGTGCAAGGTGGATACAGAAGCTGATTTGACATATGATACTCAGAAAACTCAGCAGCAGGAACTAATAAAGCAGAAAACACCATAATGTCATAGGTGGGTGGCATATGTTCCTGGCTGGCCCCGGTGGCATGCTAATAGCCTGGTCTGGCTTTCACCAATTTTTTTCAAGGCTTAACTTGCCAGTTGCCATTCAAGCCTGCTCCTATTTTTTCAAGGTTCACAGTGTTATGCAAGCCTGCTCCTAACATTTGTCAAGGTTTTCAGAGATTATGCAAGCCTGTTCCTAATTTTTACAAGATCTGCATTGTTATGTAATCCGGCAAATAATTTTTCAGAATTATTTCTCTATTATAATTAAGCCTGCAAACAATACTTATTATAAACTGCCTTAATATAAGCCTGAAAATAACTTTAGCAAATACTTTCCTTGTTATAACATGGGGATTTAAATGTGATTGATGCAGATGGTGGCACTAAAGTGTATTTAGGATGATAGCACTGGTCCCTTCTGGTGGCTGACATTGGCTTTATGCATCTCCCTACTCATTGTCAGTGCATATGCAATATGAGTCTATGTCTAGCATGTTTCCTTCCACTTCTATATGATATTCATATGGTATTAGATGCTGTTTAATTATAATTATAACATTATAAATATCACAGTCTCTCAGCCTGGGTCAGGGTTAGTTAGTGTGTAGAGGATATCGGAAGGCAGACACACTGGCACCGACACGGGGTCTGAACCCTAATGCAGAGTCTGGAAGCCGTATCACAGGTCTAGGGTTGAATGTCTGTTGGTCGTGCACAAAAGAGATGCAGGTAGTTGTATGGCAAGCCAGCAGTCGGTACACAGATAGTCGAACAGTCAGAGGTATACAGTTAGTCGATACCTTAGAGTCGGAGGGTTGGAGAGGTGCAGATAGTCGTAAGGCAAGCCGGAGGTCGATGCTCCGAATGAGACAAGGGGAAGGTCGTAGGCCAGAGCCAGAGTCTGTACACAGTAGGTCAGATGATAGAAGAGAAGCAGAGGGTCTCTGAGCAGAGCCGATACACAGTTGTTTGGATCACAATAGAACAGCGAAATGTTGTTGAGCAGAGCCGGAGTCAGTACACAGGAATACTATAACTTAGAGAAACAAGGTGCCAGCTTCATGGTGTGTACCTTGAGACGTAAGTGGCAAGTAGAGAGCCACACCTTATTACCAGGAGCTTAGGCAGGAGCAATAGATCACCTTTTGTCTGCACTCCTCTTTTGTCTTGCAGTGGCCTTGAGCAAAGCCTTCCTTATGGAACCCCAACACCGTCTGATGTTGTCTAGGTGAGTATCCAGTGCAGGAACCCAGGATCAGAGAAGGATGAAGAAAGAGCCACTGGATTCATCTGTTAGAGGCAAATTAAGGGAGACGTCTGAGTAGACTCCTGTAGATAGTTATTCTTTGCAAATTCTGCTAGAGGTAGAAGTTCAGACCAATCATCCTGGTTCTCATTACAGAAAATGCGGTGGTATTGCACCATCTCCTGATTAAATCTTTCTGTTGCTCCATTGGGTAAGCAGATGAAAATGCCAGGGAGACTCCAAGCCTCTCTCAGAAGGACCTGCAAAATTTAGAAATGAACTGACTTCCACGGTCAGACACTATCTGGGTAGGTAATCTGTGTAGTCTGAAAATCTCTTTGATAAATATCTGAGCCAGGTACAGAAGGCAGCTTGCAGAGTGGGATGGAATCGGTCGACAACCATCAGGATGGTAGTATTCCCCTCGGAGGGTGGCAATTCCACTACAAAGTCCATAAATAGATACGACCAAGGGTGAAATGGAATGGGAAGCAATGCAGCAACCCAGCAGGAAGTGACCTGGGAGTTCTGGATGCGGCACACGTCTGACATGCCAATGCAAAGTCCTTAGCATCCTGTCTCCACTCTGGCCTCCAGAAGACTCTGGAAAGTAAGTCCTTAGTACGGCAACTCTTGGGTGACCCTCCAGCTTGGAATCGTAACACTGTCTTAAGACCTCCTCTCTTTTCTGAAGGGGCACAAAAAGCTTTCCAGCAGGTACATTGACAGGAACTTAGGGCTCGATCCAAATGTTAGAGTTAAAACCAACGTGAAGAGAAAAACTGCCTTCGCGAGTTAACCAAGACTGGGTAACATGAGATTCAAATCTTCCTTACCCAGAAAGGCTAACGAGCAAAGACCAACAAAATACACATTCACCTTAAACCTGTTTCGCATAGAAAATCTTCCCTAAAAACACACGATAAAAATGTTACCTAGCACCACAGCCAATCACAGCACTCCATAGTAGAAAGTTCAGTCAGAAAATCCGAAACCAAAGTGGACAGTTCTGAACAGCATTCTCTGTGCTCCCCTTCCCAGCCAGTAGGGGAACACAGAGAAGGCTTTCAGCACCATGGACAGCTTTGAATGCCATAGGGATGTGCACTGCTCACCCCTGTGGCATTCAAAGGGTTACAATAAATAAAACTAGTACACCAAGCACTACACAATGCCCCCTTCCCCCCCCCCTTAGTATGTCACATATATTGCATATATGCGACATACTAACCCCATCCACATCCACCTCAGGGACTTCCATGTAGTGGACAAATCTGTCTTTTATTACTCAATTAACCTTTTGAGTACCAGAGAGGTAGGAAAGCATTGCTTAGCATGTTTCCTACCCCTCTGGTACCCAAAGGGTTAATAGGCAAGGTATGGACTACATACCTTGTCTGTATATATGTGTGTGTGTTTTAAACATTTTATTATTAAAATACAATTATTAAACACATATTAACTTAGATTAATTCATTTGTAATGCCCTACCTCCTGTGTCCCATTGCTATTAGTACTTTTGCTCCACTCTCCAACGGAGAGTGGAGCAAAAGTACTAATAGCAATGGGACACAGTAAGTAGGACATTATGAATGAATGAATGAATCATTTGTAATGTCCTACCTCCTGTGTCCCATTGCTATTAGTACTTTTGCTCCACTCTCCAAAGAATGAATGAATGTAATACTTAAACTATTGATGAAGCAACCCTACGCTGACAGCAGTGCTCCCTTCATCATATTTCTTTATTACTATATTGTTGTGGGCATCAGCAAGGCTGGGGACATTCTAGAGGACAGAGGCATTGGAGGAAGCGGGTGGAGGGGAGAGACACATCGGAGGAAGCGGGTGGCAAGCTTGTATTTGCTGCCCGCTTCCTCCGATACCTCTCTCCGCTTCACTAGTCGACATGGAGTCGCTCACTGAACAAAGTCGTTTTAATAATAAAATGTTTAAAACACACACACATATATAGGCAAGGTATGTAGTCCATACCTTGCCTATTAACCCTTTGGGTACCAGAGGGGTAGGAAACATGCTAAGCAATGCTTTCCTACCTCTCAGGTACTCAAAGGGTTAATTGTCGAATAAAAGATTTGTCCACTACATGACAGTCCCTGAGGTGAATGTGGGATGGAGTTAGTATATTGAATATATGCAATATATGTCGACATACTAAGGGGGGGGATGTCGAAGGGGGGGGGCATTGTGTAGTGCTTGGTGTACTATTTCTGTTTCAACCTTCGAATGCCACAGGGTTGAGCAGTGCACATCCCTATGGCATTCAATGCTGTCCATGGTGCTGAAAGCCTTCTCTGTGTTCCCCTACTGGCTGAATAGGGAAGCACAGACACACGTTATCCCTAACTCTCTGTTTTAGGGCTCGATCCAAATGTTGGCGTCGCCAGAAAAAACTGGCGACGCTGGTTTTAACGTCAACTGAGCAATGCAAATGTTCCACTAGTAACAAGCGACGCCAGTTCTGAAACACACGTCGCCCGTCGCCAGAACAGCAAGATCTCGCCCATAGAGGACAATGTACAAGCGACGCCAAAAGCTATTCAAATATTGGAGTTAGGGGCTAACGCGAGTTAAATTGCAACATTTCTCTCCAGAAATCTAACACCTATTTTTTTTGGAGAACAGCACACAACACAGAGTACAAAACCATCGTCGAGGGAAATAAAACAGAGAAGTAGGTCATCCAAGGACAGAAGCCAAGCATACAGAAGTCAGATATTAACCCCTGCAATGCCTAGCAAATACAACAACAAGGCCTACAACAGTGCTTCACAACCCCTCCACCTAAGACACCCCTAACATGCAATCTGGATATGCCAGGGCATCCCCTGAGGGCACAAGGGAATACCCAAATAAAAAAAAACATATGCCCAACATCAGGTCCCACTGTGTCAATGGCAATGAAGAGAAATAGTGCCTCAAATGTCCCATACACACATCTCCCCAAAAATGTGTAAAATCAATATTATCAAACACCAATGCAGAACATAGCAACATGGGAAAAGTGACGCACCCTGAGCTGGTGCACATGGCGCACCAACATCACATGACACCCTGGTTGGGAACCACTGGCCGACACCAGACAAACAAGTCACAGACAAACAATAACAATCAAGCAACCCCACAGGGACAGGGGGAACACAAAGCAGCACAACATAAGCCATCCCAACACACCTTTGAACAACAGGAGTTAACACACAACACCACATGCACACCTGTCACTCCAACAACAAATCAAGCTCACCTATGTAACCTCAGCAGTCCATGGAGACAAAACACACACCTGACAGGTACATACCAATTACAAATAATCACACCACTGACCACTCACACACCAGAAAACAATTACCTGGATAACTCACGCATTACCATTAGTCCATTATGACCACATGATACAGAAAAAAGGGAAGAAAGGAAAGGGTTAACCAGCCATAGGAGAACCACCAGGCGATGCCCCCCCTCAAAAAAAATGAAGAACTGGCGCACACTACAGGAGTATACCAAACCAAAGCTTTATCAGACAATACAAAATTAATCAAGTGAATACATCAAATCAATCAAAAACCATCCAGCACAGGAATATGGAGTCATGAAGACATTCCAACATTGAATAATGCCTCCATAGACTGAGAGCAGGTATATGTAAAGCAAACGTCCAATACCATGTATACACAAACAAATCAAAGTGTCCCATTAGCAATGTGCAATATCATCAGACATATAAAGTGCAACATCATAATAATCCCAAAAGTATGAATACACCTATACCTATCTCTATGAATATAAGGGGAGGGCAAACAATGTGACCCCTGGAGTCATGGAGATGAGTATATGATGTGTATTCATACTTTGTTCATGATCACCACTTTGCACCTCACATGTATGATAATATTGCATATTGCTAATGGTCCACTGTGATTTGTTAGTGGATACATGGTTTAGCACGTATGCTGTACATATACTTGCTCTCAGTCCATAGAGGCATTATTCTATGTTTGAATGTCTTCATGACTCTTTATCCCTGTGCTGGATGGTGCACAACTGATTTGATGTATTCACTTGATTAATCATATATTGCCTGATTAAGCTTTGGTCTGGTATACCCCTGTAGTGTGCGTCACTTATTAGGTGTGTTGTTGGGGGGGGGCACCGCCTGGTGGTTTTCCCTGGTTGGTTAACCCATTCTTCTCCTCCCTCCCCTTGGTATCATTGTATATCCCTATGAGTGCACCTCAGCTGATCACAGTTTGATCTTGAGTAAGGAGTTATGTACAGAGCTGGTGTGATTCCTTCCGTTTGTTTTGGTCCCATCACCATGACCACATGAACAACACCTTACTGCTGTTTAACAGTGACAGCCCACCCTCCTTAGTTGTAGTGTGAGAGAGACACTGACAGAGAGACAGTCCAACACCGGTATGTACACATGCTTGTACCTAAGATGACAGTGGAGGCGAATGTGTGAGAGGGTTAGGGGTCATCCCTCCCCTCCAAGCACCCCTGTCCAACAGCTGTCACCTGCTGCAACTGTTCATGCTCCCGCTGAAGGCCTGCTATGCTGACTTGTTCGTATGTGTGTGTGTAGTACAGTGAATATGCCACTCGATTGCTTATCAATGCCTTGTCTAGGCGTCAGGACCATGTGAGCTGTCCATCAAGGGGATTGCAAGCAGAAATATGTATGTGTGTCACAAGGACCCTGAGCACACACCTCATCAGTATGTAGATCAAGATCCATGAAATAGCTCCTCTGTTTCATGGGTCTTGGTTTACACACTGTTGTGTGTGCCCACTCACATATACATATGTCTGCATGCCATACCGTGATACGAACCTCATGAAATCATGATGGCTAGACAACACCCTGAAAAGCAATGGATTGTTCACTGTTTCAAATAACCAAACTGTCCTCATGGAGTGCAAGTAAGGTCTCCAAAGCAGTGATGACCAATGTGTTGTGTACACCTCTGGCACTCAAGGGGATGATGATGGGTCAGCAATAGCATGACTGTTGTGTTCGTAGTGCACCTTCCAGTCTTGTTTTCATCCTCTGCAGGCATCCATGTCAGAGGTTTATTCCGGTGACACGTTGAATCCACGTCCATGGGGATCACCTGTTGGTGTCCATGTCAATTACAAATCTGATCACATATGACTATCTTGTGTCATTGATCACCCCCTCCCCTGTCAGGGTTTAAAGGTATAGTAATACTGAATATGTTCCATGAACCTAACTAGTAGAGTTCATCCCCCTGAGTAAAACAAGGGAACTCCCCCTGCTTTGCATTCCAAAGTTAGTTCAGCTCACAGTTGAAGATCATACATGAAATCTCACAGTGGCCTGAATTTTTACAGTGGTTCTGTTGCTACACCATCCCATGGACAGCTCTGGTCACAGCACCTTGAATCTACATTGGATGGTGTAGCAACAGTGCCGCTTGACCATGTGAGACCACTGTGGTTTGCCTATGTAAAAACAACTGTGAGCTGACATAACCTGTGAATGAAACACCCTTCAGCAGTGGGAATTCCCTTGTTCTACTCAAGGGGATGAACTCTAACACATATTTGTTCAAACATTCTAAGCATTACTATCCCCTTAATTGTGATTTATGTTGTTGATCTGTTGATATATCTAATGTGTTCATGTTGTTTAAGTTCAAGTCACATCATGGAACAACACCCTGATGTTGTTTGGCTTTCAAATGTCTGTGAGTTGAACTTGGACAAACATGTCTGAATGTGATGTGTGTGTTCACCCTGCTGTAAAAGCTTGTGACGCCAGTCATCGTGCCTGAGTTGTGTTCACTGCATAGCTATACAATGCATTGGAGACAACTCATTCCTGACACCCATGTTAGATGTGCCTGAGTTGTGTTCACTGCATAGCTGTACAATGCATTGGAGACAACTCATTCTCTGAACAGACCACATCCTAAATAGGAAACATGCATGGACACAGATGTTATGAAGAAATGTAAAAATTTATTTCAAGGACCTTGAAAAGGTTGGCCTCACTTTTTTTTCTTTTTTGGAGGGTCGGTGGGGGGGGCTGTAGAGGAGGATTCCCTCCTACTTTGGCGGGTTACCCGAGGGGATCTGGTGGCTGGTGGTGGTGGTCGGGGATCGCTGCTGGCCGGTGAGACATCACTGGACCCCTCCCGTGATGGCTGGCCCATGTCCTGCCGCTCATTCAGCCTGCGGTTGGAGTCCCGCATTTCCACAAGCATGTTGCCGAGGACCTCCAACATCCCTGTGTTGAACTGTAGCTGCTGGGTGTTAGCTACCACTTGTTGAGCCTCAATGGCCCTGAGGCACCCCATGATCCGCCCCAGGGTCAGCTCCACCCGTCTGAGGGCTCGGGCACACCTCCTAACCACTGTGAGCTGCTCCCCCTGGATGGCCACACATGTTGCATCAAGGGCCACTGTGCCAGTGGGGGTTACAGGAGTGGAGGCTCGAGACGCTGGTGCAGGCGGTGGTGTGGCATGGGGGAACAGACTCCCATGGGGTGCCTCAGGGGGAGCTGCAACACCATGGGTGCTGTGTGGGGAGAAAACTTGCTGCTCCCTGGACCCGTCACTCCCTTCTGATCCTCTGTCCTCAGGTTGTCCGACCAGTGGTGGTGATGGTGTTGGTGGTGGTGGTGGTGGTGGGGTGAATACCTCCCTTCGCAGGGGGCGTTGTGGCTCACCCAGGAGCCCCACATGTTCATACCCCATGGGCCATTCATATGTGGACTCCTGGGTGTCCTCCTGCCACATATGTCCCCGTGGCCTAGGGGTTGGGCCAAAGCTGGACAGCTGGGGCTCTGCCACCATCTGGGGCATCAGGTGCCTATCCGGCGGTGGTGGTGGTGCCTGGTATCCCTGCTGCTGTGGGGCCTGGTAGCCCTGCTGCTGTGGGGCCTGGTAGCCCTGCTGCTGTGGGGCCTGGTAGCCCAGATGTGGTGGGGCCTAGTAGCCCTGCTGCTGTGGGGCCTGGTAGCCCAGATGTGGTGGGGCCTGGTAGACCTGCTGCTGTGGGGCCTGGTAGTCCAGATGTGGTGGGGCCTGAGGTGGTGGTGCCTGGTGGGCCTGAGGTGGTGGGGCCTGGTAGCCCTGAGGTGGTGGTGCCTGGTGGGCCTGAGGTGGTGGGGCCTGGTAGCCCTGCTGGTGATGGTGGGGTGGACCCTAGGTGCCATGGTGAGGCTGCTGCTGTAGTGGGCGTTGTGGTGGCAGTGCCCTGGATGTGGTAGCCTCCTCAGAGGAGGTGCCTCCGGAGTCCTCCACACGGGGTGACTGGTGTGCTGTGTGGGGAAATGACATGATGCAATCAGTGATGTGAGCCATAACAGGAGTGCTGCAAGACTATTACATTGACATGTGAACAGTTGAGTGGCAGGATGGTATCCATTGCATTGCTTTGCAATGCATTGGTTACCATCCTGACACACATTGCTTAGCTTGACTACATCACATACATTGATTCCACTGACCTACAGTGGTGGAGATTTGGTCATCATATGTATCCTGAGCAGTGGGTATGGCTAGGCATATATCTCCTTGCTATCCCCATTCATCAGGATCCATGTGGTGACCAAAAGTGAACCATCACACCTTGAGTGCCACAAAGCCACTGCATGTCATACACCTAGGCAGAGGCGGATTGTCCTACCGGGGGATCGGGCATCCCCCGGTGGGCCACACAGTCATGGGCCGGTTTCACTGTCTGATCTATGCTGTTTATATTTGAGGGATTGGCATGAGTGGAGAAGGCGTGGCTTATGAGCAGAGACAAAGAGCAGGGGAAGTGTGAAGGAGGTCTGTGATAATTGGATAGATGGCTCAGGGGACCGTAACTGGCTGGTCACTGCTTTTGCTGCACTGCTGTGCCATCTCCGGGTGAGGCTAAACATCCAATCAGTTGGAATGGAGTGGAGGTTGCCACAGGGTTTGTTTTATGTTCTACAGCTATTTACTTTATTGCTTATTTAACTTCACTACACAGTGGATTAATCCTTTGAGTACTAGAGAGGTATCCACACTGGATTGCTCTTTGACTTTAGCACTCAAAGAGTTAAGAGGGAGATAGTACACACTCTACATTCCCCTCCGAGTAATTCTGCTTTATAAGTTGTCATTTCTGTACAAAATATGTACGTGCAACTTCTCTTACAATTTATCTTGAACTCTTCGGTACCTGACCTTAGGCAGCAGCCATTCCGCAATGAGGGAGGAAAAGGGGTAGGCAAGTCATAGTGCAGTCCTTTCAGCAGTGCTAATTTATGGTCCTCAGGTCATGCTAAAGTGCTTTCTGATAATTGTTTAGAAAAGCAGAAGTCGCTCTCATATCGGCAGCATGTGGTCCAGCACACAGTAAAAAAAACACATATCAGCTAGCAAAGCAAAGTAATTAGGCAAGTAGTAATACCAATGTATTTAACACTTGGTGTGCTAGATAGATGTCCAAATAATTCTGAAGTACTTTCTAACATTTAGAGTTGTTAACCCTTTCATGGCCATTGGAGTGGACAAATTATTGCAACTTTTTGTGGCACCAAAGGAGTTAATCTCTCTCTCACTTTCACTCTCTTCCAATAGTAGCCCAGCATCTTCTCCACTGTGGCCCTGTCATCCATACATTGCACTCCCTTTCTGTAGAAACCAGATATATACATACATTTCTACTGAAAACAGATGCAACTGAGTCATTCAGCAGTAAACCATATGTACTAAACAGGGACAAATACAAAGTCCCATTAATTTAAATGGGACATTTAACCATTGAATATCTGTATCATTGAAGAGGATAAAGGCTTCTTATAAATCAGTGGGAATTTTGGAATTTTTAACTTGTTGAAAGGAGGAGAAGGGCTGGAGAGAGACACACACACACACATATATATATATATATATATATATATATATATATATATATATATAAATACATACATGTAATGGAATACCAGCTAGTGGGCCAGTTTTTAAAAAAATCCCCTGGGCTGGTATCAAGCTACAATCCGCCCCTGCACCTAGGCCTCAACAGCAAACACACTAGACCTCTAAACACAGCAATGCACCAGTAATGACCTATGACTACAGTCCAACCAATGATGTCGGCAACAGTAATAAACACACCAAGCACACCAACCAACATGATCTGTGGAACCCAGCAACCCAATCTGCTGGAGGACACACAAACACACCCTGGACAGCTAAAATCCTAACACACAGCAAACATGTGGATGGTTAGACTGTACTATTTGCGGTTGCTTCTACCTTTTCCCATGTTATGCTATGGAGACTAAGCACTGGTATGTCACATGTTGTTTAGATCTCAGTGCATTGTATCCACACAATAACACAGGGATTGCAGGTGTGATGACATTGCATTTGTCATGTACACAAAACCAAAACCAATATGGCTAACCAATAATTTAATTCATGAAATAAATAACAAGAAAGCAGCATTTAAACATTATAAAGCTGAGGGATCAGTAGAGGCATTTTCAGAATACAAAAATGCCAACAAAACCTGTAAAAAGGCTATTAAATTAGCTAGACTAGTGAATGAAAAAAATATTGCTAAGGAGAGCAAGAGCAACCCAAAAATAATCTTTAAATACATTAATGGCAAAAAATTAAAGTCTGATAATGTTGGATCCTTGTTAACTGAAACGGGTTAGATGGTCAAGGGGGACAGAGGGAAGGCAGATATTTTAAATAATTTCTTTTCTTCTGTTTTTACCAAAGAAGACCCAATGGACAAGAATCTGCAAACTACTTTTACAGAACAGTCACAGCAAACATGGGACTGGCTAACACAAGAAAAAGTATTAAAACAATTGAATGGTGTTAAGGTAGACAAAGCTCCGGGGCCAGATGGTATACACCCACGGGTACTTAAAGAGCTAAGCCAGGCCCTGGCCAGACCGTTATATTTGATTTTCAGGTATGGTGCCCATGGATTGGTGTAAAGCAGATGTGGTGCCCATATTTAAAAAGGGATCAAAGTCACAGCCAGGAAATTACAGACCTGTAAGCTTGACATCTGTGTTAGGGAAGCTGTTTGAAGAGTTGCTAAGGGAATATATTCAAGGGAATATATTCAATAACTCTGCTGGAACAGGAATATTATTAGCAGGAGTCAACATGGCTTTGTGAAAGACAGGTCTTGTCAAACCAACTTGATCGCATTTTATGAAAAAGTGAGTAATGATATAGATGCGGTAGCGGCGGTTGATGTGATCTATTTAGACTTTGCCAAGGCATTTGATACGGTTCCACACAAGAGGTTACTATACAAATTGAATGAAATTGGCCTAGGGGAAAATGTTTGTGTGTGGATTGGAAATTGGATGAAAGATAGAATGCAAAGAGTGGTAGTAAATGGCAAGTTCTCCAGTTGGATAAACGTGATAAGTGGAGTACCTCAGGGATCTGTCCTGGGTCCTCTTCTTTTTAATTTGTTTATTAATGACCTCCCAGAGGACATAGGGAGCCATGTATCAGTGTTTGCCGATGACACAAAATTAAGTAAGGTACTAAAGTCTGAACTGGATGTGTCTTCATTACAAGAGGATTTGGACAAATTGAGTAACTGGGCAGGCAAATGGCAAATGAGATTCAATATAGACAAGTGTAAAGTTATGCATTTTGTGTATAATAATAAAAATGCAACATATAGTTTAAATGGTGTTTCTCTGGGGAAATCTACAAATGAAAAGGATTTGGGAGTAATAGTAGACAATAGACTTAGCAGTAGCGTGCAGTGCCAGCTGCAGAGGCCAATAAGATATTGTCATGTATTAAAAGGGGTATTAACTCAAGGGAGGAAGATATGATTATGCCTCTTTATAGGTCCATGGTAAAACCCCACCTAGAATATGCTGTTCAATTCTGGGCGCCCTTTCTGAAAAAGGACATTATGGAACTAGAGAAAGTGCAGAGGAGAAACGGCGTCTTAGAGGGGATATGATAACACTATATAAATATGTTCAGGGCCCATACAAAGAGCTCTCCAAAGACCTGTTCATTAACAGAACAGTACATAGGACAAGTGGCCACCCGCTTAGACTTGAGGAAAGGAGATTTAATCTACAACAGCGGAAGGGTTTCTTTACAGTAAGGGCAATAAAGGTATGGAATTCACTGCCTGAGGAGGCAGTGCTATCGAATGGCTTTAAAAAGCGCCTGGATACTTATTTAAAAGAGCATAACATAGAGGGCTATGTACGTTAGTATTGGGATTAATATTTACTTAGGGCTTGTTAATCCAAGGAGAAATCTCATTGCCATTTGCAATCAGGAAGGAATTTCCCCCCCCCATTCAGGGCAGAATTTGAAATTGCTATATTGAGGGTGTTTTTTTTTTTCTTGCCTTCTTTTGGATCAACAATGGTAAACAGGAATAGGAAAAGGGTTGAACTAGATGGACGCAAGTCTTTTTTCAACCTAAATTACTATGTTACTATGTTACATTGTCACCTCTTTCTGACACCCTAGTGAGTGTCCCCACCATCAGTCTTGTGAATCACATATGTCCTGCAGAGTGGGGATGGCGGGGAATGCCCCCTGGCCATCCCTACTCTGCAGGCTATATATGATGCAGAAAGCTGAACCTTGACTATTCCGCTTGGACTAACTACCTACATGTACAACACCTAGCCCTGACATGCAGTCACAATACAATAGGAAACACACCAATTCCCCTCCTTGCTATTCTCTGTTAACCCTTTGGTTGCCAAGGGACTAGCCAATGTATTGTCGACCAATGCATTACTCATCCCTGTGGCACTCAAGGGGTTGTGTGCAGACCTCTTTGTCACTCTATGTATGACATTGTGATACACATAACAGTTAGATCTGTGACTGACACATGACAGTGTGCATTGTTTTTGTGCTGTGCATGATGTTGTTTTAGAAAGCATGAAGGGGGTTCAACAGGGACTTGACCATTACCATTCAGGCTGGTTTGGTCATGTATTCTGTCCTTGTTTGACGTCCCTCCAAGCTGTGTGGGTGAATTGTGGTGTGGAATGCTGTCCATGTGTTCAGGTGTCACTCTGTCTGGTGGGTGTCAGGAGTTGTGTGATGATGTGTGTGGGCCTTGATGCACTTACCAGTGGACTGGAGACTACTTTCATCCCCGGTGTCACTCCATCCAGGGACACCACACACCATGATGGAGGAGATGGTCCTACGCACGGCCTCCTCCCACTCGCTGTATTCCACACGCAGGGGCAGACCACCCCCTGTGCCAGCAGTGTGCAAGGCCTGCTCGCCCATCTTCTTCTTCACCTTTACAATGATGGACAGAAATGGGAAAAAGGTTGAACTAGATGTACACAAGTCTTTTCTCAACATACATTACTGTGTTAATATGTTACTATCTTACCTTAGCCTTGCAGTCTGTCCACCTTTTTTTCACCGACTCCAGGGACCGGCTGCGGTTGGACACAGCATTCACTGCATCCACAACCTCCTTCCAGGCTGCCTTCCTCTTGTGGGACAGCCCAGCTACGGGCCCCTTGAGAAACAGGATCCTGTGCCTTTGAACCACAGCCTCACAGAGGACCAGGTTTTCCTCCTCAGTGAACTTTGGCTCTCTGGACCTCTCCTCCTTCTCACCCCCAGAGGTTTGTTGAGAGCCCTGGCTGTGGCTCTCCAGCCCTGCCTGCACTGGCCCTGGCTGTGTGTGGTGCAGGGGGACTACCCCTCGTCCCACTGTCTCTGCCCCTGCACTAGGTGTGCCTGGTCTTGGGTGGCTGCCCCTCTGCCCCAGAGATCTCCCTCTCCCTCCCCTACCCTGACCAGGAATGCCCCCCTGAATCTGCTCCTCCTCTCCTCCTACACTACCCACCCCTCTCTCCTCTCCTCTCCTCCTCTCTCACCCACTCACACCCAGGCACTCACTCAGGCCCTCACACACTCACTCACTCTCCGTCACTCACTCGCACTCACAGACTCACACTGTCAAAGAAAATATAAAAAAGTGTGTGTGTTTTACAAAAAAAATATGGACTATGTGTATGTGTGTATGTGTGGATGCGTGTATTTGATATGTTCAAAAGTGTATTGTGTTGCTTTGTGTGCTGTCAAACTTTCCTTCTACCTGTCTGATGTGTGTGTGCGCGCCTCAGCTCTCTCTCTCTCTCAAAACTAACCTCCGCTCCTTGGGTCCTGATATCTAGCTCTTGGGAACTCGATAACAGTCAAAGGTGCGCAGGTGATTTTGGGTCTATTTATAGTTTATTCGACTCAACTTGCTACTTTGGGGTGCTGTGATTGGCTGGGGCACTTGGTAACGTTGGACGTTTCGCTTGTTTTTTATTTTTGGAGACGTTTATCGTGTGTTTGGTGTCGACGATGAGGTCAAATTGTAGGCGACTCCAGTTTTGTAGTTTTTGTGTGTTTTGTAGGCCGTCGCGCGTTAACTCTTCTGGGTAAGGAAGATTTTAATCTCTCGTTACCCAGTTTTGTTTAACTCTCGAAGCCAGTTTTTTGCTTCACGCTAGTTTTAACTTCAACATTTGGATCGAGCCCTAATTTCCCTCGACGGTGGTTTTCTACTCTGAGTTGTGTGATGTTCGACAAAAAAAAATAGGCGTTAGATTTCTGGAGGAAAATGTTGCAATTTAACTCACGTTAGCCCTAACTCCAACATTTGAATGGCTCTTGGCTTCGCTTCTACTTTGTTCTCTATGGGTGAGATTTTGCTGTTTTGGAGACGGGCGAAGTGTGTTTCAGAACTGCCGTTATTTCTTACTAGTGGAACATTTGCATTGCTTAGTTGACATTCAAAACCACCGTCGCCAGTTTTTTCTGCCGACTCCAACATTTGCATCGAGCCCTTTATCCTGATTGTCAGGAAGGTAATCCATGAGTGGAGAGGTGGGAGATGACTGCCAGTACCCTCCGAGGGGGTATTATAGGTTCCACCTTTTGATTCTCCTCATTGGAAGCAGTGAACATCCTGGAAAGGGTGCCGGCTTTGGTGTTCTTAGTGCCCGGCTGGAAGGAGATAACATAACTGAAATGAGAGAGGAACAGAGACCATCTCGCCTGCCTGGGGTTCATAGGCTTGGCATCACTGATGTAGAGGAGATATTTGTGATCAGCGCCAATCTCAGAGGCATCAACCTCAATTACAAAAGTCTGTGTAGGGCCTGGATGTCTCAGAACCGGAGCCGTGGAGAATTTCTGCTTCAAAATGTTTAAAGCCTTGATGGACTCTGGAGGCCAGTTAACACAGTCAGAGCCCCTCTTAGATTGGGCAGTGAGTGGAGCAGTGTTCTTGGAAAAGTCTTTAATAAACTTACGATAATAGTTTGCACACCCCAAGAATCACTGAAGAGGTCTGAGGCCAGAGAGTTGAGGCCAGTTGAGAATGGCATCTAGTTTGGATGGATCCATCTCAAATCCAGTGGACCCATGATGTACCCACGAAAGTCCACTCTATCCACCTCAAAGACACACTTCTCCAGCATAGCATACAGCCGATTTTCTCGTAAGCGAAGTAAGACGTTTTACATGGGAATGATGAGTGGTTAAGTCAGGAGAGTGGATTAGAATGTTGTGACTTTATATTCATAATACCCTGTCTGGTGTTAAACACCATATTCCATTCATATATATAGAACACAAAAGACAAAAAAGGGGGGAGCGCCCCAATAGTGTATTACTGTGATATAAAAGAAAAAATAATAAAATAAAATACACTCACATGTGAAGGTGGTCAGCAGACTGTTATCAGACTGTCTGACATACATGCATGTGGGGAAAAACACCTCCGTACCCACTCAGATAACAGACAAACAGCCAAATCACGTAACTCCAAAGATGACAGGATAAGTCCAAATATCACATTTATTAGAAAATATAAAAATGTATATACTAAAAAGGCTAACGCGTTTCGCAGCGCACAGGCTGCTTTATCAAAGCCAATATTGTAAAAAATCCAGCAAGGACTATAAACCTAACGTCTGACCAACATATCAACATATACCCTCTCTTTGGCGCCGATTGGATCAGTTCAAAAAAAGGAACAGCCAATCGGAGTCAAATACAAACCACCACAGCCCATAAAGTGACATGCATACAATATCAACAAAAAAACAAAACAACATAACATAAAAGATCATACAAAATAGATCATACAAAATAAATATACATTCATCATCAATATTCACATAACGGAGATACATGGCTGTTACATATACAGTAATATATATATAGATACATCGATCACCATATGTATAATAAAATCAAATCAAAAATAGATCAAAGATATCTCATAATGGACAGGAGAGAACTACCGCATCGAAACAGGAAGGATCAAAAGGAACCAACGGCAGGCTCTCCAGTCATAATGTGACACTATGGACAATCATCACCGAAAAATAACAATAATAGTCCTCTGAATAACCAACAAAAAATATATATCTTCAAATGTGCATAGCTTACCCTGTAACACCTCCTCCAAACAATCCTATTAGGGAAAGACAACACAAAGAGGGCTCACCATAAAATGAAACTGTAGGCTCTCCAGTTCCAAAATAATAAACCGGAGTTGTATAACTGACCCTATAGGTACCTCCTCCAGACATTATCAGGGAAAGCAAAAGCAAAGGGAGCTCACTATAAAATAAAACGATGGGCTCTCCAGTCTGTCCAGTCCCAAAACGACCAAGCTAAAATGGATGATAAAATGAAATGATGGACTCTCAAACCACAAATCAACAAATCCAAACATGTATATATTTATATTCTCGGAAGTTCAATAGTCTCATTTAACCCAAGAGGAACAAGGGTAGACCACCTAAAAATCCAAAGAGGGCTCACCATAAAATAAAACGGTAGGCTCTCCAGTACCAAAATAACAAACCGGAGGTGTATGACTAACCCTATAGGTACGTCCTCCAGACATTATCAGGGAAAGCAAAAGCAAAGGGAGCTCACTATAAAATAAAACGATGGGCTCTCCAGTCTGTCCAGTCTGTCCAGTCCCAAAACGACCAAGCTAAAATGGATGATAAAATGAAATGATGGACCCTCAAACCACAAATCAACAAATCCAACAAGTATATATTTATATTCTCGGAAGTTCAATGGTCTCATTTAGCCCAAGAGGGACAAGGGTAGACAACCTAAAAATCCAATAGCTTTCTCGGTTATTTAACTCCTGTATTCTATCAGGCACTGTAGGAGGAACATATTCAGTTGGTAAAACAGACAAACCATCCGTCTTCTTATCATGACAATGTAGAAAATGACGAGAAACACTGTGTTGTATAAACCCATTGTAAATATTCCTCCTATGTTGTCCAACCCGTGTTCGTCATTTTTGTGTGGTACGTCCCACATACTGTAACTGACAGCTACATGATAAGAGGTATATGACAAAGCTAGATCCACAATCCATCCTACTTTTGATGGGAAAGGATTCTAAAGTAACATTCGACCTGAAATGGTTTGTATCATTCACCACAAGTTGACATGTGAGGCATCTATTGATATTACATCTAAATGCTCCAACCGAATAAGTCACTTTATTCAAATCCGTTCCCAATTTCATGGGTTTGTAATAATCACTGACTGAACTCCTTCTGATCGGCCTATCTCTATCCGAGTCATTATTCCTCTTGAACTTGCTAGGCGCCAGAATATTTTTGAGGGTATGTGACCTTCTAAATGTGATCTTAGGGCATATGCCCACAGTGCCCTTCAATAGTGGGTCCATTAATATTAAATTCCAATGTTTCTTAATAATACCAGATATTGTATTAGCCTCAGTATTATATCGTGTAATAAAAGAAGGTGTCTCAACATACTCAGTCTTTCCATTTCCTTTCCCCTTATGATTAAGTGACCCCCAATTCAGGTTGGTATATGCTCTCGCTCTTTCATAGGAATCCTGAATCAACTTATAAGGATAACCCTTTTCTAAAAAACGTTGTCTCAAAATCTTCGACTGCGAGTCAAAATCCGTTATATTGGAACAATTCCTTCTTATACGTCTAAATTGTCCATAAGGGACATTGCGGAGCCACTTTTTATGATGGCAGCTATCAAATCTAAGGAAGCTATTACGATCAACAGACTTAAAATAAGTCTTGGTATGGATTGGTTCATTTGGGATCCCATTGAGATCCAGATCTAAAAATTGAATATTAGATGGATGATGATTTGAAGTAAATGTGATCCCCCATTCATTATGATTCAAATGGTCCACAAAAGTGTCGAGGCCAGACGTGTCACCCCCCCAAATGATCAAAATGTCATCTATATAACGGCGATAAAAGACCAGGTCCGCGCCAAGCCCACCAGAACCATATACAAGGAGCTCTTCCAGATATCCCATGAAAAGGTTGGCATAGCTGGGCGCGAACCTGGTCCCCATCGCCGTACCGCTAACATGGAGAAAAAAGCGACCGCCAAACTCGAAACAATTGTGGGTCAATATAAATTCAATGGCCCGAACAAGAAAATCATGTTGTTGTTTTGGCATCAACACATCTGATGTAAGAAAATATTCTACAGCTTTTAGGCCCCCATCATGTGGTATATTAGTATAAAGGGCTGTGACATCAAGAGACGCCCAACTATAACTTTTACTCATTTTTATGTCTTTCAATAAATCCAGGACATGTTGTGTATCCTTCAAATGGGACTTAAGTCCCACAACATGTCTCTGGAGATGAAAGTCCACAAAACTTTTTTTACAATTAGAAGGTCTTTTGAAGATAGAATGTAACCAATGGTGGTATATTGAGACTCTCAAGAAATATCTTGAAGTTAAAATGATACCTAGAGGTTTGAGAATGGGATTGTTACCCACTTTTGCACAAGATAACAAATTTACTGAATGTTGGTATAATATACTTGATCAGTGCTCTTTTTCTCTAATGAGTCTTTTGATTGAATACAGGGAGAGTAAATTGTTAAATCTGAATAAGTCTATTGAAAACAAAATATCAGAGATTGAATCCTTTAGGAGTTCTCAGAATTTGATACCTTTTGAAGAGAGAACAAATAGAAATATTAATAGCCATCAAATTGAACTTTTAGAGCGGAAAAAGAAAAAATTTAGTAGAGATATGCAGGATTATAAGAATAATCAGATACGTAAGTGGACACGTACTAATATTCCCAATAAAAGGGATAAAAACATTTCGTCCTCTGTGTATAAAACTATTCAGAAGCGAAATGTGGAAGATACACGAGGACTTACTATCCCTTTATCAAACCCCAATAGGATATCCCCTGATTCTGATAAATCTTTATCGGAGTTGTCTGGGGCTACTGGGTCTGATCAGTGCTTTTCTACCTCAGTGAATAGTGATGTTGGGGGGACCATTACTGACAAACATACCACACATGATATTATCCAGAATAGGGATGATACATTGAAGGGCCTTGTATCCAATGTGGGGGGGGGCAGGTAATATGATCTCGTTCGGATCTATCTGCAATTCTGGCCCTTCTACCTCTGTAGGGGTTTCCAATACCATGTCTTCAACTTTTGGTGCTTCATCTCTTAGGCAGTCATCGATTATTTTGGACCGTACCAGTTTGGCGGATCACAGCCGCTGGCGGAACCAACCGAACAGATTCCTTCCATTAAGATCAGAAGAGTCACCAAAAAGGGGAAACCTAGAGGTTCTAGAGGGGGAAGGAAAAAAGTCAAAGACAGAGGTGCCTTTAGGATAATTCCATCTGTCTCTTCATCTGAAGATAAACAGGTGGACAATGCTGTGATCAATCTATCAAGTCATACTTTGAATAAGAATGAATATTCACTTTTGAGTAAAGGGTTGTCCTTTTGTCCATCACGGTCTCCTAATATATATGAACTTTTTGTAGATTTGAATGATTATATCAGAAAGTTGACATTAAAAAGATATTTTGCTAACAAAGCCCTTAGGAATAGGAATCTTACTGGAACTCTCCCTGTAGTCAGTGAAGTTGCTCTTCTTGATGATGAATACAGAGAAGTAGTACCATATTTAGATACAGAGACAGATTTTATATTGTATGGTAGTGTCCCTTCGGGACTGAGGGCGAAATCTTCTTTTTTTCCCACAGCCTGGAAGGGACCCTTTATTGAAACTTTTAGTACCGCTGTTTTAGAAGATTTCAAAAGACTTGAAAATATAGATATAGTTGAGGGTAATCTGACCAAGGAAGAGTTGAACTCTTTACAAAATTTGAAACGTAATAGAGACATCACTATCAAACCCGCTGACAAGGGTGGGGCCATAATCATCCAGAACACTGTAGACTATTTGAGGGAGGCAGATCGGATCCTAATGGATACAGATCATTATATTAATCTTAAGACAGATCTTACAGTTCATTATCAGGAGGAATTTAGACATCTGATTGAGGAAGCATAGGATCGTGGAATTATTGATAAACATGAACGATCTTTCATTTATGTCAAACATCCACGTACACCAATATACTATCACCTCCCCAAAGTACACAAATCGCTATTAAATCCCCCGGGACGTCCTATAATCTCGGGGATCAATTCCCTTACATCTAATTTGTCTACTTTTGTGGACTTTCATCTCCAGAGACATGTTGTGGGACTTAAGTCCCATTTGAAGGATACACAACATGTCCTGGATTTATTGAAAGACATAAAATGGAGTAAAAGTTATAGTTGGGCGTCTCTTGATGTCACAGCCCTTTATACTAATATACCACATGATGGGGGCCTAAAAGCTGTAGAATATTTTCTTACATCAGATGTGTTGATGCCAAAACAACAACATGATTTTCTTGTTCGGGCCATTGAATTTATATTGACCCACAATTGTTTCGAGTTTGGCGGTCGCTTTTTTCTCCATGTTAGCGGTACGGCGATGGGGACCAGGTTCGCGCCCAGCTATGCCAACCTTTTCATGGGATATCTGGAAGAGCTCCTTGTATATGGTTCTGGTGGGCTTGGCGCGGACCTGGTCTTTTATCGCCGTTATATAGATGACATTTTGATCATTTGGGGGGGTGACACGTCTGGCCTCGACACTTTTGTGGACCGTTTGAATCATAATGAATGGGGGATCACATTTACTTCAAATCATCATCCATCTAATATTCAATTTTTAGATCTGGATCTCAATGGGATCCCAAATGAACCAATCCATACCAAGACTTATTTTAAGTCTGTTGATCGTAATAGCTTCCTTAGATTTGATAGCTGCCATCATAAAAAGTGGCTCCGCAATGTCCCTTATGGACAATTTAGACGTATAAGAAGGAATTGTTCCAATATAACGGATTTTGACTCGCAGTCGAAGATTTTGAGACAACGTTTTTTAGAAAAGGGTTATCCTTATAAGTTGATTCAGGATTCCTATGAAAGAGCGAGAGCATATACCAACCTGAATTGGGGGTCACTTAATCATAAGGGGAAAGGAAATGGAAAGACTGAGTATGTTGAGACACCTTCTTTTATTACACGATATAATACTGAGGCTAATACAATATCTGGTATTATTAAGAAACATTGGAATTTAATATTAATGGACCCACTATTGAAGGGCACTGTGGGCATATGCCCTAAGATCACATTTAGAAGGTCACATACCCTCAAAAATATTCTGGCGCCTAGCAAGTTCAAGAGGAATAATGACTCGGATAGAGATAGGCCGATCAGAAGGAGTTCAGTCAGTGATTATTACAAACCCATGAAATTGGGAACGGATTTGAATAAAGTGACTTATTCGGTTGGAGCATTTAGATGTAATATCAATAGATGCCTCACATGTCAACTTGTGGTGAATGATACAAACCATTTCAGGTCGAATGTTACTTTAGAATCCTTTCCCATCAAAAGTAGGATGGATTGTGGATCTAGCTTTGTCATATACCTCTTATCATGTAGCTGTCAGTTACAGTATGTGGGACGTACCACACAAAAATGACGAACACGGGTTGGACAACATAGGAGGAATATTTACAATGGGTTTATACAACACAGTGTTTCTCGTCATTTTCTACATTGTCATGATAAGAAGACGGATGGTTTGTCTGTTTTACCAACTGAATATGTTCCTCCTACAGTGCCT
The DNA here is from genome assembly GCA_037306005.1 of Rhinophrynus dorsalis. NCBI lineage: Eukaryota > Metazoa > Chordata > Amphibia > Anura > Rhinophrynidae > Rhinophrynus > Rhinophrynus dorsalis. Next base: position 177,819,626 of record CM074720.1, on the reverse strand, counting down.
GATAGAATACAGGAGTTAAATAACCGAGAAAGCTATTGGATTTTTAGGTTGTCTACCCTTGTCCCTCTTGGGCTAAATGAGACCATTGAACTTCCGAGAATATAAATATATACTTGTTGGATTTGTTGATTTGTGGTTTGAGGGTCCATCATTTCATTTTATCATCCATTTTAGCTTGGTCGTTTTGGGACTGGACAGACTGGACAGACTGGAGAGCCCATCGTTTTATTTTATAGTGAGCTCCCTTTGCTTTTGCTTTCCCTGATAATGTCTGGAGGACGTACCTATAGGGTTAGTCATACACCTCCGGTTTGTTATTTTGGTACTGGAGAGCCTACCGTTTTATTTTATGGTGAGCCCTCTTTGGATTTTTGGGTAGTCTACCCTTGTTCCTCTTGGGTTAAATGAGACTATTGAACTTCCGAGAATATAAATATATACATGTTTGGATTTGTTGATTTGTGGTTTGAGAGTCCATCATTTCATTTTATCATCCATTTTAGCTTGGTCGTTTTGGGACTGGACAGACTGGAGAGCCCATCGTTTTATTTTATAGTGAGCTCCCTTTGCTTTTGCTTTCCCTGATAATGTCTGGAGGAGGTACCTATAGGGTCAGTTATACACCTCCGGTTTATTATTTTGGAACTGGAGAGCCTACCGTTTCATTTTATGGTGAGCCCTCTTTGTGTTGTCTTTCCCTAATAGGATTGTTTGGAGGAGGTGTTACAGGGTAAGCTATACACATTTGAAGATATATATTTTTTGTTGGTTATTCAGAGGACTATTATTGTTATTTTTCGGTGATGATTGTCCATAGTGTCACATTATGACTGGAGAGCCTGCCTTTGGTTCCTTTTGATCCTTCCTGTTTCGATGCGGTAGTTCTCTCCTGTTCATTATGAGATATCTTTGGGTAATGTTGTTTTTATATGGGCTACTTACCTTACTATGATTAGATTTTATACTTTATATATTTTTGATTTGATTTTATTATACATATGGTGATCGATGTATCTATATATATATTACTGTATATGTAACAGCCATGTATCTCCGTTATGTGAATATTGATGATGAATGTATATTTATTTTGTATGATCTATTTTGTATGATCTTTTATGTTATGTTGTTTTGTTTTTTTGTTGATATTGTATACATGTCACTTTATGGGCTGTGGTGGTTTGTATTTGACTCCGATTGGCTGTTCCTTTTTTTGAACTGATCCAATCGGCGCCAAAGAGAGGGTATATGTTGATATGTTGGTCAGACGTTAGGTTTATAGTCCTTGCTGGATTTTTTACAATATTGGCTTTGATAAAGCAGCCTGTGCGCTGCGAAACGCGTTAGTCTTTTTAGTATATACATTTTTATATTTTCTAATAAATGTGATATTTGGACTTATCCTGTCATCTTTGGAGTTACGTGATTTGGCTGTTTGTCTGTTATCTGAGTGGGTACGGAGGTGTTTTTCCCCACATGCATGTATGTCAGACAGTCTGATAACAGTCTGCTGACCACCTTCACATGTGAGTGTATTTTATTTTATTATTTTTTCTTTTATATCACAGTAATACACTATTGGGGCGCTCCCCCTTTTTTTGTCTTTTGTGTTCTATAAATATGAGTTTACTACCACTCGGGGGAGTGTGTGTGGAGGGAGCTGCCTAGAGATTTCAAGCTCATCACTGGAACACTGTATCTGGGGGCAGTCTGATATCCCCAGCAGCCTTTTGAGCCGAGCTTGACGTATGCCAATCTCGGTCACTTATTCTGTGAGTACGCACTTTTGGGTGACGGTGGAGGTCAATTGAGACTTATTGATCCCGCACAAGGGGCGCTTGTTTTTTTCCTTCCCCCCTTTTTTTCTATTTTTCTATATTCCATTCATCATCCTGTCTTATCCGGATCAAATTGTATGCTCCACGGAGATCCAGCTTAGTAAACACCTTGGACCCCTTAAGTCTGTAGAACAGTTCAGATATCAGAGAAATGGGGGTTGGTATTTTTTTATGGTGATTTTATTAAGTCCTCTGTAGTCTATGCAGGGGCGAAGGTCTCCCTCTTTCTTTTTTTTACAAAGAAAAACCCTGCTCCTGCCACGGATGTGTATAAAGCCCCTCTTCAAATTCTCCTTGATGTACTCCTCCATGGAGGCGATCTCGGGCAAAGAGAGAGGGTAGACAGTACAAGGCAAGATATCTATTGACAGTCTAAAGCCCCGTGGGGAGGTAGCTTCTCTGACTCCTTCTTGCTGAAGACATCTGCAAATTACTGGTACTGTTCAGGAATCAAAGGAAAGGAGGCCTAGACAGTCCCAATGTGTACTGGTTCAGAGGCACTCAAACAGTGATGGGAACAGAGGAACCCCAGGAAGCAATCTGTCCTGTCTCCCAACTGATGAGGGGATTGTGTAAGGACAACCAGGAGCATCCTACTATATAAGAACAGAAGTGTCACGTGATCACATGTAGGCTCAAGGCCTTAGGGCTCGATTTAAAGGCAGCCGTTAGTAAAAAAAAAAAATCACTAACGGGTGCGTTAAGTTTCATGTAGCAATTCAAAGATCCGTCTAAACAACAGCTAATAGCAGTTTCAGAATCCTAACGGCCGATACACTTACGTGCATTCAGACGCATGGAACAACATACCCCAGAGCCATTCAAAGGCTTGCGGTACTGGTAACGGCTGAAAAAAAGACACACCTAACGGCAAAAAGTTAAGACCCACTTTTCTTAGACGTTAGACACTTAACGGGCAAAACAAAACACCCGTTACATAGGAAAATACACAAAATGCTTACCGCACAACCATGTAAATGGAAAAATTAACCCGTGCGATGCCAAAACAACACAAAAACATGGACACACAACACAAATCACTCAACACACAACAACAAACAACACCACAGGGACAACGACACCCAAACAAACAACAACACAACATGACACGGAATAATGGGAGTTATCACACAAAGCGGACACCTGCAAATATAAGCTCACCTGTGCAACATCAACACGCGACCTGCACCCCACAACTGCACACCCGCAAATGGCAGACACATAACAAGCACAACACACCACATCTTATAACACACACACCTGCAAACACTTACCTGGACAAAAACAACTCTCGATTGGTCAGCACTCACCTCATCACCACACCTACACAACGGCCTATCAAGTACTTAAAGGGACAACTCAACACACTCACTTGTGGCTTGTTTTCCACTCAGGGAGGGAGAGATAGACAGAGATATAGAGAGAGATAGAGAGAGCAAACAGTATGTTGGGTTACATATTGTTGCGAAGACTGCGGAGAAGTCGTGCAAGGGAGAGAGCTAGGGAACATCAGCAACCTCCAGGCACACCTGATCAACAGCCTTCACCTGTTGCAAGTGAGGAGGCTCTGGCTCAGCAGCCACACAGGAGTCCATCCCCACCTGGAGGGCAGCACCTGCCTGCAGATGCACAGCTGCAGCAACAGGATGCTCCACAGCAGCAGAGGATGTATAGATGACCACCAAGGACCAGGGTATACCGCCCAAGGGTCACCCTCTTTGGAATCACTGATGATGAGGTCATTGATCGCTACAGGTTGAGGCCTGACAGCATCATTTCCTTGTATGAGGTCATCAAAGATCAGGTGGATCCCATCTACATCCACAACCATGCCCTAACTGGCCTACAGAAACTACTGTATGCCATACACTTCATGGCAAGAAGGGCCTTCCAGTCCACTGAGGGTTACGCATCTGGCATGTCACAGGCCACATTCTCCAGGGTGCTGGTCCAGGTCCTGCCAGCCCTCAAAAGCAAGGCCAGTACCTATATACATTTTCCCACCACCGACATGGACTGGATACACGTCAAGCAGGCCTTTTACACAAGGGGAGGCATGCCCAGGGTCATGGGTGCTATAGATTGCACCCATGTCCGGATTAAGGCCCCAGCACGTGACGTACAGCTATTCATCAACAGGAAGAACTTCCACTCCATCAACATGCAGATGGTGTGTGACAGCAACATAAGGATAATGAATGTCTGTGCAAATTATCCTGGCAGCTCACATAATGCATACATTCTCCAAAACTCCTCAGTCCACAGAGATTTTGAGAATGGAACCTTTACAGGGGGATGGCTTTTGGGTGAGTTCACAATACAAAATCACACCACATACACAGGCGTACACACAACGCTGCTCAGCATGCACCTGACCCACAGCTAGTACGTCCACCACACAAAACATCATTCACACAACATGTGCTCCCTGTCTCACCATGTCACTCACATTACACAGGTGATGCTGGTTATGGATGCAAGTCCTGGCTACTGACCCCTGTGGCCAATCCCCAAAAACATGCCCAGGAAAGGTACAACAAGGCTCATGCCAGAACGAGGAATGCTATTGAGCGCACCTTTGGGCTCCTCAAGTCAAGATTCAGATGTCTGGACCACTCTGGGGGAGCACTGCAGTATGCACCTGCTAAGGTGTGCGACATAATTGTGGCGTGCGCAATACTGCACAACATCGCAGTGGACACCAGGCTGCTGGATCACATCCAGGACCCCCCCCATACATGAAGTGCCCATGGACATAGGCCATGTGCAGTAGACCTTGAGAGGGGCACAGATCAGAGACAGGCTCATCACGGAACACTTCACCTGTGAGTATAACACAGGCATGCAAACAATCCATGCAAGTCCCCCATCAGTTGTGTGACACTAACCACACTGCACATTATGTTCTGTTTCACCCCACAGGAACATTGACACAGCACTGCACTGGCAGCAGCATGGCCCCAAACATCAACCATTCCATGGACGTGGCAAATTGTGTGTGTGGATTCAAAAACCATCCTCCATTCCACTCTCCGCGTTGACATACAAACCCCAAGGATATCACGCACACCCCCAGGAGAAACAAGGTACAACATATAACCCATGTTCATCACCTTACAGGGCTTGACTGACAGCAACTAACTGGATATGCCATGATCGTAGCCTGAGCAACCATGTTAGCCCAGTAGCGAAAGAGTATTATCCAATGCTATGCATTGGATAATACTCCGGCACATCAGGGGTTAAAGGGCCATTGGACTCAATATGGGACCTGTACTGTGCTAGAGCTGAGAAGAGCAGCAGAGGGGTGGATGTACAGTGGTATTGTCACACACTATAGATGTCATGAAACGCAGATCAGGTTACCAGGGACTCCATGCTGACCTTAGAGTGTGCAGACATATGTGCCCCCGACATGAATACACACATCAACAAATATGTCCTAATAGTTCCATAGAACAAATGACATTGGGCTGCCACTGTCACTTTCACAGTGGCAGCACAATGTCATTACTTCCATGGAGCTCTCAGAACACTTGTTAATGTGTGTATACATCTCAGGGGCACATATCCATAGGGCTGGTGCACATGTCCTTAGTTCTCCACAGAATTGGTTACAGATGAGTACACAACACATTGTCAAGCAATGGTTTGTGTACTCACCTGTAATTGTGAAAATTAAGGGGATTAAAAAGACTAAATTGTTGTTGCTTGATGATCAGTTCAGGTCTACTGCTCCAAATCCTGTCCTCTTGTCCCACAGGCATCCGTAACATGATCCATCCTTGAACTGAAGATCTTCCATGTGACTGGATTGCTGTCTTGACAACACCTTCATGAAGATCACACCTTGCTGTTTCTGGTGATGTTGTTGGTGATGCAATGTTTGACCTGAGGTTCACACAGACCTCTACTGGAACATTCGCATATAGACACAGAAAACACAAATTCTCGAGTGTTATAACCTGTACAGTTAGGATGCTCAGCTACAGAGTTGACAAACCTTGTGTACAACACATGAGCAGGGCAGAGTTACTGAAGTAGTACGATTTAATTTCAAAGTATATTTAGTGTTCTCATAAAAGTGTTCAATGCATAAAGGCAATACACACAGAAAACACATGTACTTTCTAATGTACTTTGAGACACAATAAAGATGAACCATCACCATTCTATCTGTGTCTGTATAAGGATATATTTGAGAACACATTTGTCAATGCGCAACCACACCCAGGATAGAGTATCCCCCATACATGGAAAGGCATCACCCACATCACAGGAGTCCACCACTTGGTTGCCAGTGAGTGGACTCTGTGATGTATCCATGCAAACAGATGATGGTGGCAGTGATGCACTAATGTGTTGTGGGAGAGATAAAGAGGTGATACAGGGGACATACTTCCACAGTGAATTCCTGTCCACAGTATCTGTGTTGCTCAGTATAATCAATGTTCTGAGATTTTGCTCCACTTTGACATATCTCAGTACATGGGCTACATCAACGAACAACCAGACTAAATGGACATGTGTTATCACTGGTGAAGTCTGTTACACCCTTAGGGAAACAGCAACTCAACTTACTGGAGACCCCAATGCTCACCCCAGGATATCAATGTGTGTGCTACACATTGAAATCCTAGGTTGAAAACATTGGCTTCCCCAGAAAGTCAGTTGGACAATGAGTGTTTGAATCCCAAACGATATTGATACATGTGCCATTTATCTGTCCTGCTTGTTATGTCCCCGCTAAGTCACATCGCTGTTTGTCTGGTTATCCCATTAACCCACTGAGTGCAAGAGTGGTCCCCAACGCATTTATTTGCAATACGTTGCCTACCACTCTGGCACTCAAAGGGTTAAACACACCATATGATGTAGACGAATGTTCAATATTGTACTTTTTGTTGTGCTAAGGGGTATGTTTTGTTGTTCAAATTCAACACACAACATCGCCATATAACACAGTGGTGTAATATGGCTCCAGGTATGTATTTCTAGTTGCATTTGTACAATGGTGTGTGTGTGTGTGTGTGTGTGTGTGAACCCATGTTGTAGCATCCCACAAACATTTTACCCAGGCAGAGGTTGTGTTCACTGCATTGTATGGCAATGCATTGGAGACAACCCTGCCACCCAATCCATAACTGAAGACACAACAGATCAGACAGGAATCCAAAAAAAGTTTTTTTTATTGAGGGCAAAGTTGACAGGTTGGGCCTTTCATTTTTTCCTTTTTGGGTGGGGGGGCCTTAGCCTGGGTGCCAGAGGTGGATGCCCTTGTTGAACGCCTGGTAACCATCTGCCCCCTAGGTGTGGCTTCAGGGGTAACACTGGAGGGGTTGTGGTTGCAGTAGACCCCTCAGTGGAACGCAAGTTCACCCTCTCCATCCTCAGGTTCTCCCTGCGGTTGATCTCCCTCAACTCCACAAGGACCTGTGTTAACATGTCCATCAGACCAGTCCTCAGCTGGTGGAGTAGTGGCCACCTCCGACTCCAGGGCTTGGATCCTGGTATCCAATTGGGCAATGTTCCTCCTGGATTGCCTTCTGCTCCTGGTGATGTTGCTGTCAGTACTCCTGCTCGACCGAAGTAGTCTCCTCTGAAGGGCCATACACTCCGCCTCCATCCCTGTGAGGCGTGCAGTGCTTGAGGTGGATGTTCCCGGTGTCACTGGTGCTGCTGGTTCCTCTGCTGCTGCTGGAGGTGCTGTGGCTGCTGTGACAGCTGTTGGAGTGTCTGGTGCAGATGATGGGCATATGCCCACCACATCAAGTGATCCCGAGCTGCCCAAAGCTGTGTGTGCTGGTGGAGGTGTGAATATGTCCCTGGGTAGGGGGCGCTGGGGCTCACCTATCAGGCCCAGGTGTGGGTAGTCTAGTGGCCAAGGGTCATATGGTGGCCATTGGTAGGTGCTGGGACCCCACCTGGGATCATACCTTGGGGCATGCTGTGGAGCCATCCAGGAGGGTGGGTTGATGTGGGAGGCATATGGCCCATATTGGGTGGTGGCCACAGTCCCTGGCAGCCATTACCTCCCTGGCGGTGGTGGTGCTGCTGATGGAGGGTAGTAGCTGGTGGAGGTGGCTGGATAGGTCCACCTCTCCTCCTGTGGCATCCAGCCACTGTACTGGGGAGGTGCAGTTTGAAGGGGTGCAGCCTGTGGTGGTCCAGCTTGTAAGGGTGCAGCCTGTGGTGGTCCAGCTTCTAAGGGTGCAGTAGGTGGTGGTCCAGCTTGTAAGGGTGCAGTAGGTGGTGGTGCAGCCTGTGTTGGAGGGGATGGTGATGGTGGTGTCAAAACCGAAAGCAGACCGTAGCCTGCAGGGAAGGGAGTGCTGGCGAGCGGTGCTAGGGTCTCGTTGGCTGTCGGTAGAAGGCTGAAGAAATCCAGACCGGGACCCCCTAACGACAGCGTAAGCTCCCCTGCAGGGGGGAGTGAAGGCTAGGGTGCGAGAGTTAGCGTACGAAGCTAGGGTACGCAGGCCAATCTGGGCGTAACTCCCCAGATGAAGGGATGGAGGGAAACTTGGGACAGGAATAGCCCCGTAGGGGCGAGGAACTGAGAGATAGAGGGTTGGTCTAAAACAATGCCAGGGTCATACACGGACGGACTAAGACAGACCTAATCAGCAGACTAGAGAATAGTAAGTTCCGGAGCCAATGGTCATTCACAGGTGGTCCAGCAGGGAAGAATCGGCAGGCAAAAGAGTAGTGAGTTCCGGAGCCAATGGTCATTCACAGGTGGGCTAGCAGGGTAGAATCGGCAGGCAAGAGAGTAGTGAAATCCAGAGCCTAGGGTCATTCACAGGAAGTCTAGGCAGAAAGGAACACAAGGGTTAACTGGATACTGGACCCAAGGACTGAAGTACTGGGCAGGTAGGAACAGCGGGCAAGGAACAGGATAGGAGCAACAGCAGAGCCTGGGACCAGGTCAACGCTCCCTGGGAACACTGTGAAAGTGCACCGATAGCTGGGAAACGCTGCTAGATATAGAGAATGACGCCGTGACGTCATCGGGGAAGGACGCGGCGAACCCAGAAGCAAGCGCGAGCTCGAGGGGAGAGGGACAGACCACCAACCCGGACGCCGCAGGAGAGCAGAAACAAGGCGGCCGGGAGGCGGAAAGGTGACACTGCCCCCCAACCAAGAGGCGCCTCCGGAGCCTAAGGAGCGGGCTTAGAAGGATACCGCCGATGAAAATCCCGAACAAGAGCGGGCTCATGTAGGTCCGACGGCTTCACCCAGGAACGCTCCTCGGGACCATATCCCTGCCAATTTACCAGGTACTGCAACCGTCCGCGTGAACGGCGGGAATCAAGGATGCCGTCCACGACATACTCCTGCTGGCCGTTGATTAGTACCGGAGGGGGTGGTCTGGCTCGGGTAGAGGAAGAGGTGGCAGCAGGTAGGAAAGCCTTGAGCAGGGAAAAGTGGAATACTGGATGTATCCTCATACTCCGGGGCAAGGCTAATTTGTAGGTAACCGGAGACAAACGCCAAAGAACACGGAATGGTCCAATAAAACGAGGACCCAATTTCAAGGACGGTTGGGAGAGCCGTAGGTGTTTGGTAGATAACCATACACACTGACCTGTCTGAAAGAGAGGAGCCGGTGATCTGTAACGGTCCGCGGCAGCCTTCTGGCGAATCTGGGCCCCCAAAAGAGCGGTACGGATGGAACGCCAATGAGAAGACAGGGATTGGATCCTTGTTTCATAGGCAGGCACTATAGGCACTCCGGGAGCCAGGAAAAGAACTCTGGGGTTATACCCTAGGGCAGCGAAAAAGGGAGAACAGCCCAACGAGGAGTGGCGTAATGAATTATAGGAAAATTCAGCCCAGGGCAGAAGATGCACCCAGTTATCATGTTGCAGATTGCTATAGGCTCTCAAGTACTGTTCCAGACCCTGATTGAGCCGCTCGGTCTGCCCATTAGTCTGCGGATGGTAGGCGGTGGAGAAGTGCAAAGAAACACCCAGGCGCGCACAAAAGGCCCTCCAGAAACGTGAGACGAATTGGGTGCCCTGATCCGAAGTTATATGGAGAGGGAAGCCATTTAGGCGTACAATGTCTGAGATGAAGATCTCCGCGAGCCGTTCCGCTGTGGGAAGACCCGACAGAGGGGTAAAGTGTGCCTGTTTGGAGAAGCGGTCTATAACCACAAGTATGGTATCATACCGGCTGACTTGGGCAAATCCACGATAAAATCCATGGGTAAGTGGGTCCATGGGAGTTCAGGTACCGGCAGGGGTACAAGTAACCCCAGGGGTTTAACCTGCGGGGTCTTGACACGAGCACAGACCGAACAGGAATCAACCCAATCGGACACGTCCTGTCGACAGGTTGGGCACCAGAAATACCGGTTGAGGAGATCAAGAGTACGGTCTACACCGGGATGGCCCGCCACTGGAGACTGGTGAGCCCAGGCCAAGACCTTTCTTCGACAAGGCTCTGGAACTAGAAGGCAAGAGGAAGGGCAAGAGGCAGGTTCGGGACTGTCCGAGGCAGCGGACTCCTCATAGCCCCTAGACAAGGCTTCAGCCTTGATGTTCTTGGTACCGGGGATATATGAGATGGTGAAGTCGAACCGGGAGAAAAAGAACGACCACCTAGCCTGACGGGGAGTCAAACGTTTGGCCGAGGCCAGATAGGAGAGATTCCGGTGGTCAGTGAGGATGTTAATGGGATGAGTGGCTCCTTCAAGGAGATAGCGCAACTCCTCAAGAGCCAGTTTTATGGCAAGCAGTTCTCGATTCCCAGTGTCGTAGTTCCTCTCGGCCTTGGTAAAGCAGAGGGAAAAGTAGGAACAAGGATGCAAGGGACCGGCCGGGTCAGGACGCTGAGACAAGACGGCACCGGCGGCAATCTCAGACGTGTCCACCTCCAATGTGAAAGGCAAGGCCGGGTCAGGATAGGCCAAGAGAGGCGTGGAGGTGAAGGCAGACTTTAGGGAGGAGAACGCCTGCAAGGCTTCCTTAGACCAGGTACGTGGATCTACTCCATTACAGGTCAGTTGCACTATGGGCTGGATAATTCTAGAGAAGTTTTTGATGAATCTACGATAGTAATTTGCAAACCCGATAAACCTCTGTACCCCTTTAGTGGTATATGGAACCGGCCAGTCCAGGATGGCACTGAGATTTCCGGGGTCCATGGCCAAACCTGAGGCAGAGATTATGTACCCCAAAAAGGGCAATGAAGGCTGTTCAAAGCTACACTTCTCCAGTTTTGCATAGAGATTGTTTTCCCAAAGCCGCTCTAGGACTGTACGGACATGACTGCGATGTTCTTGCAGTGTCCTGGAGAAGATCAGTATATCATCCAGATATACAATCACATACGATAACAGGAGGTCTCGAAACACATCGTTCACGAAGGCTTGAAACACGGCTGGAGCGTTTCGCAGACCGAAGGGCATTACACAATAATCGTAGTGCCCGAAACGTGTATTGAACGCTGTCTTCCACTCGTCACCATTACGCACACGGACGAGGTTATAGGCACCCCGAAGATCTAGCTTGGTGAATACGGTTGACCCGCGTAGTCTCTCTAACAGCTCTGGTATAAGAGGGAGAGGGTAAGAATTCTTGCGGGTAACAGCGTTGAGTCCCCTGTAGTCTATACATGGTCGTAAGGAACAGTCCTTTTTCTTTACAAAAAAGAAACCTGCTCCTGCAGGAGACATGGAAGGACGGATGAATCCGCGAGCTAGATTCTCTTGTATGTACGACTCTAAGGCCTTGGTTTCAGGCAAAGACAAGGAGTAAGTTCTCCCTTTGGGAAGAATAGCGCCAGGTAAGAGATCAATAGCGCAGTCGTACTCCCGATGAGGAGGAAGAATCTCAGACGTGCTTTGGAAAAGACGTCCGAGTAGGACTGGTATGCGATCGGGAGCCTGGACTCTAGCGAGTCAAGCACATCTATGGCTGCGGCAGAGACGAGAGAAGCAGGAGAGAAAGTAAGAGTCCTCTTAGCCCAGTCAATGCAAGGATTATTTCTGGTTAACCAGGGCAGACCCAGTACCACTGGTGTCTGAGGGGCCGAGATTACATCAAACACAACATACTCCCGATGCCGGGGAGCAATGAACATGGCTAGAGACTCCATCTGTAGAGTGATACGTCCATCCCCAAGAGGCGAGCCATCTATAACGACAATGGAGACGGGCCTCTCCTTGGGAATAAGGGTTATACCATGGTCCCCGGCAAAAGAGAGGTCGATAAATACCCCGGCTGCTCCTGAACCTACAAGGGCTGCTACCTCCACTACAGAATCGGGAGTGGTTATACATACCCGCACGGTTAAGCGCTGTAGAGGGTCTGAGGGAACCTGAGTGTGACTTAGCAGGACTCCCTCTGGTCTCGCCAAGTCCGAGCATTTCCCGGCCTGTTGGGACAGGATTGGGCGTAGTGGCCAGTCAGACCGCAATAAAGACACAATCCCTGGTTGCATCTCCTGGACTTCTCCTCCTCTGTGAGGTGGGATAAATGCCCAATCTCCATGGGCTCTGGTGCTGACTCAGGAGAGGAGGATGGAGCCACAAAGCGAGGAGCCAATCGCGGCGAGGGCCGTTCCACCAGACGTTTGGATCTTTCTCGATCTTTCTCCTGTCTTCTTTCCTGTAAGCGGGTGTCCAGAGAGGAACAAAGAGAGGTTAGACCCTCCAAGGTCTCCAGGATGGCCCGAGTCGTCAGCTCATCTTTTAGACGCTCAGACAGGCCACGACGGAAAGCTGCCTTCAGGGAACTGGTGCCCCAATCCGTGTCATAAGCAAGCATGCGAAAGTCGATGGGCTGAGAACCTTGCTGGAGGTCCAGGAGTGCAGCTTCAGCCTTAGCCTGATGACCTGGGATGTCGAACACTGCTCGAAAAGCCTGGAGAAAGGAGTCACAGTCATCCAAAAGAGGAGACTGTTTGTCCAGCAGGGTAGAAACCCAGGACAAGGCCTGGCCCCGAAGCAGAGAGATTATGAAGGTAACTCTGAATTGGTGTGAGGAAAAGACATCAGGTTGATTGCGGAAATACAAAGAACAGTGGTTCAGGAACCCTCAAAGGAGTTTGGTATCCCCCTCATAACGATCGGTAGCTGAAGACGTGGTGTTGCGCCGTTCTGCCCACTCCCGGGTGCGTCAGGAGGGAATACACGATTCTCTGGCAAGGCCGGGGTGGGGTGTCGTGCCTCCAACTGTTGCTGCATGTGTTGTAAGATCGAGGTAATCGAGTCCAATTTCTGGTCAAGACTAGTGTTGAGCGAGCATGCTCGGCCGATGCTCGGATCGGCTCGAGCATCGCTCTGCTCGGTACATGGCGGTACTCGTACGAGTACCGCCATGTGCTCGCCCGGCATGTTCGGGTGGCGGGGATCTGTGCCGAAGGAGGCACAGATCTGAAGGCGCTCCGCTGGACCACCAGGGACTGGAGGTAGGGGGCATTGCGGAGATGAAGGGGGCATAGTGGAGATGAAGGGGGACATTGTGGAAGACGGGCATAGCGGAGATGAAGGGGGACATTGTGGAAGAGGGGCATAGAGGAGATGAAGGGGGACATTGTGGAAGAGGGGCATAGCGGAGATGAAGGGGGACATTGTGGAAGAGGGGCATAGAGGAGATGAAGGGGGACATTGTGGAAGACGGGCATAGCGGAGATGAAGGGGGACATTGTGGAAGACGGGCATAGCGGAGATGAAGGGGGACATTGTGGAAGACGGGCATAGCGGAGATGAAGGGGGACATTGTGGAAGAGGGGCATAGCGGAGATGAAGGGGGACATTGTGGAAGAGGGGCATAGCGGAGATGAAGGGGGACATTGTGGAAGACGGGCATAGCGGAGATGAAGGGGGACATTGTGGAAGACGGGCATAGCGGAGATGAAGGGGGACATTGTGGAAGACGGGCATAGCGGAGATGAAGGGGGACATTGTGGAAGAGGGGCATAGAGGAGATGAAGGGGGACATTGTGGAAGAGGGGCATAGCGGAGATGAAGGGGGACATTGTGGAAGACGGGCATAGCGGAGATGAAGGGGGACATTGTGGAAGACGGGCATAGAGGAGATGAAGGGGGACATTGTGGAAGACGGGCATAGCGGAGATGAAGGGGGACATTGTGGAAGACGGGCATAGCGGAGATGAAGGGGGACATTGTGGAAGACGGGCATAGCGGAGATGAAGGGGGACATTGTGGAAGAGGGGCATAGCGGAGATGAAGGGGGACATTGTGGAAGAGGGGCATAGAGGAGATGAAGGGGGACATTGTGGAGATAAAGGGGGGCATTGACCAGGCACCCTCCCCTCATCAGAGCAGGGGGTGCCTGGTGTAATGCTCGTGTCGCCCCATTCAATTCAATGGGGCTCGGGTGCTCGGCCGAGCACTCGAGCCTCAGGGGGTGCTCGGTCAGAGCACCCGAGCACCCGAGCATCGGGGTGCTCGCTCAACACTAGTCAAGACTAGAAATGTGGGAGGTGTGTTGTTCAAGCATGGCTGCTTGTTGAACAACCACTTTGGACAATTCCTTGGGATCCAAGAACATTGTTGCGGTAATGGCACTTTCACTGTGTCAAAACCGAAAGCAGACCGTAGCCTGCAGGAAAGGGAGTGCTGGCGAGCGGCGCTGGAGAGCGGTGCTAGGGTCTCATTGGCTGTCGGTAGAAGGCTGAAGAAATCCAGACCGGGACCCCCTAACGACAGCGTAAGCTCCCCTGCAGGGGGGAGTGAAGGCTAGGGTGCGAGGGTTAGCGTACGAAGCTAGGGTACGCAGGCCAATCTGGGTGTAACTCCCCAGATGAAGGGATGGAGGGAAACTTGGGACAGGATTAGCCCCGTAGGGGCGAGGAACTGAGAAATAGAGGGTTGGTATAAAACAATGCCAGGGTCATACACGGACGGACTAAGACAGACCTAATCAGCAGACTAGAGAATAGTAAGTTCCGGAGCCAATGGTCATTCACAGGTGGTCCAGCAGGGAAGAATCGGCAGGCAAAAGAGTAGTGAGTTCCGGAGCCAATGGTCATTCACAGGTGGGCTAGCAGGGTAGAATCGGCAGGCAAGAGAGTAGTGAAATCCAGAGCCTAGGGTCATTCACAGGAAGTCTAGGCAGAAAGGAACACAAGGGTTAACTGGATACTGGACCCAAGGACTGAAGTACTGGGCAGGTAGGAACAGCGGGCAAGGAACAGGATAGGAGCAACAGCAGAGCCTGGGACCAGGTCAACGCTCCCTGGGAACACTGTGAAAGTGCACCGATAGCTGGGAAACGCTGCTAGATATAGAGAATGACGCAGTGACGTCATCGGGGAAGGAGGCGGCGAGCCCGGAAGCAAGCGCAAGCTCGAGGGGAGAGGGACAGACGACCAACCCGGACGCCGCAGGAGAGCAGAAACAAGGCGGCCGGGAGGCGGAAAGGTGACAGGTGGGTACGGTGACCACCGGCTGGTCCCCTCCTCTGTGTACTCCTCACTGGGGGGTGACATTGCCTCCTCCACTGTCTCCCGCTGGGCTTGAGGGCTGTAAGCTGTGTGGAGAAATAAGATGTTGTGATTAGTAACCTTAGCATTATGTTTGTGGAGACAGTTATACTCCGATATGTGGTGACAAAATATATATGTGTTTGGGTTAATTCCCCTGGGTAAACAAAGGTACTCCCACTGCTGAAAGGTGTTTGAGTTAATACGGGTGAAGGTTTCATTTTGAGGTGCAATATCACAGTGGCCCGAAATAGTACAGTGGGGCTGTTGCAACACCCTCCCATGTAGATATCTGGTCCCTGTACCAGAGGTGTCCATATGATAGTGTAGTAACAGCACCACTGTACAATTTCAGGCCACTGGGATATTGCCCCTGACATATCCATGTCTGAGCTGTGATACCTTTTCAATCAACACACCTTTCAGCAGTAGGAATACCATTGTTTAACTCGGGGGGGGAATCCAACAACATATATTTGTCTTCACAACTTGTAGGGATGGCTATCCCTCCAAGGGGATGGCAAAGGTTAAGTCCACCTTGATGTCAGATTGTAGATATTGTGAAAACAGATGTTGTTCGCTGTTAGTCCTATCCCTCCTACCCTCATGGTTGTTCAGATATTGCTCTATTTGACAGATGTAGATTTCAGTCATTTGTCCACATGAGGGCCTTTCAGCAGAGTCCAAATCGCCCCATTTAGAGAACAATACTTAATTGGAATGGTGTACAGAGTGTGCATGGTTTGCAAGCACACTCTGTGGACCATTACAAAGAGGTATTTATCTCGAAATGTTGCGACTTTGGCTCCGCTGAAGAGCCTCCGTGTGGTCAAATAACAGATATTTCCACCTGTCACATAGAGCAATATCTGTATAACCATGAGTGTTGGTGGGATGGGACTTAGATGGAGACACATCTTTTAACGATGG
The DNA here is from genome assembly GCA_037306005.1 of Rhinophrynus dorsalis. Taxonomy (NCBI): domain Eukaryota; kingdom Metazoa; phylum Chordata; class Amphibia; order Anura; family Rhinophrynidae; genus Rhinophrynus; species Rhinophrynus dorsalis. The sequence goes on along the minus strand of CM074720.1, from coordinate 177,803,400 downwards.
CAATGATATGACATCATGATGACATTACCCATTGCTATCCCATTACAGTCACACACAAGTAGAAATGGTCATATATGTATGTGGATATGTACCCTTCATATGGATACAGTAATATCCTTCCAAGATGTGAAGCCAGAGAGCAGTTCAGTAGATTTGATTGCCTTACTGGCTATATATGTGCACCCATCCAACAATACATTGGATTGATATGATGGATATGAACATACCTCATATATCCCATCTACGTAGCGTGTGATATACTATGTATGTGTATTTGTATGGTAGCAATGTAGGTTGATTTGTGATGGGTGCACATATCTGGCCAGTAAGGAAATCACATCCAGTGAACTGATCTCTGTGTTCACATCGTGTTGGAACATATTTAGTAACATTTGAATCCTAAGAGCAACAATCCAGCCAGTAGTGAGGGATGTCTTTGATTGAGGCCTGTTTTTTTCTCTGTGTATGAGCCCATCCATCCTTCTGTGTGAGGCAACCATACTCAATCCTAGATATCCATCATTCATGGCCTGTTGGTGACCAAGGTACAATGTTTGCTATTTGTTTCCCATGTGTAGCCTGCAAAGAGTGGTTGGTGTACCATCCATCCATGGCATCAGCACCCCTGTGGATCAATGTGGGAATCAGATATGGGATATGTCATTTCAAGTCAGAGTAAATGATTGCAGCCACAACACCAATGCCTACTTTTTCCAGCTTTAATTCTGTGGAATAGTTTTCGGCCTGTGTGTTGCACATACAAGCATTTATTCTCTGGGACACTGTGGTGTGTGACCTGATGCCCCCTTTTTGTGATTCAGTAAGCGGTGATGTTGAACTGATGAAGTGAACATGATGGTGACTTCTCCAGTGATCTCCTTTCCCCATTTCCAGTGTTTTCCATGGAGTCTGTACAATGGGACCTTATAAACTTGATTCTTGTTTTTGCATATTCTCCATGGACTAACACTGGTATTGGTGAAGTGAGGGTGTGTGAGGGTTACTTTGTGTCCACCATCTCTTTGTCACCGCTAAGTGAATGTCCCCTGTGTAGCATGTGATCTTTGGCCTATTGACTTGTTTGTTGTCTGGTTAACCCATTGAGTCCCAGAGGGGTTGCCAACGCATTGTTGATCGATGCATTGATGATCCCTCTAGTACTCAAGGGGTTAGGTGCTGACTTCCCTGTGGGGACATGGGTGACACTGTGTGTGAACAGTGATGATATTTAACAGACGACATTTTGAACATAACGGTTTGTGTATTGTGTGATGAGCACAGCGACAGTAGTGTTGAAGTAGGACTTTGACAGGTTTGTCACAAGGTGGGCCTTGTCATTTGTCCTGGTGTTGTGTCCTTTTTTTAACCGTCAGGGTGCTGTGTTGGTGCAGTTGTATGGCTGAGTGATGGACATGTGTTGAGGTGTGACTGTGTGTGCAGCTGGTGTTGGTTGCTGTAGTGTGTTGTTCTGTAGTGTTGCACTTACCGGTAGTGTGGAGGCTCCTCTCATCCCCAGGGTCAGTTCCTCCAATCTGCCAATCTGCCGTAACTCATGTATTATTTGCGAGCAATGTGCCTTGTTCACTTAGCGGCTGGTTTAACGGGAGCCTTTACATCTAGCCCTTAGTGTATAGAACAACTACCTTGAGATGCAGGAACTGAGTCTCTTGAGTAATTGTAGAGGGGTGAAGTGGTCTCCCATCAATGGCCTCCCTCAGCAAAGGCTGAGTCTTGGAAAGGTAGGGAATCCCTTGATCTTTACAGAAAGTCTCATCAATAAATGAGCCAGTGGCCCCAGAGTCTATGAGAGCAAATGTAGATACATGATAACTATGCCAAGACAGTTGAACAGGGACTAATAAATGTTTGTCCTTTTGATCGGGGGTAAATGAGATAACACCTACAGCAGGGACCCTGATCTCACCTAGGTGCAGGTGTTTCCCTTTTTCTTTGGGCAGTTGCGGGTATAATGACCAGCCCTATTGCAGTATAGGCACAAGTTATCTCTCTCTCAACCTCATGGGCCCTAGTTGCATGGGCCCCGCAGGGGGAATGACCGGAGGTTCTGGATTGGAGAACTTGAGAGCTAATTTCTCTATAGCTTTCTTGCTGCAGTCCCACTGGAGTTGCCTCTCCCGGAGCCTGAGGTGAATGTGAGAAACAAAAGTAATGAGCTCCTCCATCTCCTTAGGTAAGTCTCTAGCAGCCAGCTCATCTTTTCAAGTGGTCAGAGAGTCACTTGGTAAATGATGAGACCAAAGCCTCATTGTTCCAATTAACCTCGGCAAAGGTGCGGAATTCGATGGCGTAGATCAGGAGAGAATGTGAGGCTTGTCTAAGGGTGAAAAGGGAGGATAAAGCAGTCGCAGCTCTGCCAGGGAGGTCAAAGACTTGATGGAGGAAGCAGATAAACTCTGTGTAATTATTCACCAGCTGAGTACTCCTCTCCCATAGGGAGCTGCCCAGGCAAGTGCACATTCCATCAGGAGAGAAATTACATACCCCACTTTAGCACGGTCACAGAGAAACAAATAGTGTGTCATCTCAAAATGTATAGAGCAAGGCCGGACTGACCTACCGGGATACCGGGAAAATTCCCGGTAGGCCGGCTTCCCTGGGGCTGCTGCCTTCATGAGAACACTCTGCCTCCATTGCACTGTCTGACTGACTGACAGTCCAGTAGACGCGGCTGTCAGTCCTCCTCCTTCTTCAAACAAATCCTCTATCTGTTCTTGCAGCCGCAGTCCTGTCACCTTGTGGCCGCGAGAACAGATAGAGGATTTATTTGAAGAAGGAGGAGGACTGACAGCCGCGTCTACTGGACTGTCAGTCAGAGTCAGACAGTGCAATGGAGGCAGCCGGCTGGGTCTAACTCTAGACCCAGTGACGTGACGTCAGATGCAGCACGCAGGCTATGCTGAGGTGTGAAGAAGAGCGCTGCGTGACTGCATTTATGCACCAACGGGCTGCCCGCACCTAAGTTAAGCCCCACTGCCCACTGCTGCGCCACAGTGACAGACTGACTGATGCCCAGGCCAGAGAGAGCTCGCTGAGCGGGAGGCAGCAGAGCAATACAGAGTCGGATAGCAGCCAGACTCAGTCCTCCTGTTTGAAAGCAAGAGGGGGAAGGGAATTGGGAAATGGGGAAACTGTAACAGGCCCAGCTGCCTAACAGGCAAAAAGGGGAGTGAATGACATCATCAAGGGGGGGAGAATTAGGCAAAGGGGGATCAAGAGAGGAAAGAGGGGGCATCAAGTGCAGGTCAGGTGAAAGAGGAAGAGAGAGGTGGGGCAAGAGGGACAAAAAGACAGGGGGAATTGGGGAAACTGTAACAGGCGAAAAGGGGAGATCATTCAAGAGAGGGAGAAAGGCAAAGGGGATCAAGAGAGGTAAGAGGGGGCATCAAGAGGGTGAATGAGGCAGAGGGGGGTCAAGAGAGAGAAAAAGAGGCAAAAGGGAGAAAAAAGAGGCAAAAGGAGGAAGGATCAGGAGGCAAATGGAGGGGGATTGGGAGGAGGATAAAGAAGCACAGGGTGGGATCAAGAGTCAAGAAGGGGAGAGAGAGGCAAAAGTAAGGGGGGATCAAGAGTCAATGAGGATCCAGGGAGGGAAAGAAAGAGTCAAAGGGGGGAGGGACCAAGAGGCAAAAGGGTGGGATCAAGAGTCAAGAAGGGGAGAGAGAGGCAAAAGAGGGGTATCAAGATCCAAGAGGTGGTGTGTGTGTGTGTGTATATATATGTGTATATATATATATATATATATATATATAATTACATATATAACTCTTTACTGCTCTGGTGGTGGCATTGAAATGTATTTTAAAATGCATTTTTTCCCCTTTGATAAACAAGAAAAAAAATGCCATTATGCTATGGGGCTGGTAAGCTATTTTTTCCAGGGCTGGTTTTTATTCCCATTCCGGCCCTGTAGAGGAAACTGCGACAAAAAGCTGTATCACCTCCATAGTAGAGGGGGTAGTTGGCAGTCTCATGGTGGGCATGGGTGTAGTATTCTACATCTGGGCTGGAGAGGTAGTTGCAGGAACAGAGAGTTGTGCAGGGTCTGTTGGAACCAGCAAAGTCTGTAAGGCCTGTGCAAATTGATCTATGAGATGATCTAAGTCCTCTATCCTGGCCTCGCAGGTATTCAACTTTTGTCTGATCTCCACAGGTTCCATATTAATGGCCCTTGGATACTATCAGTCTCTCAGCCTGGGTCAGGGTTAGCTAATGTGTAAAGGATGTCGGAAGGCAGAGACACACTAGCACCAATATGAGTTTGGAACCCTAATGCAGAGTCCGGAAGTCGAACCACAGGCCTAGGGTCGAAAGTCTTGGTCGTACACAGAAAAGGTGCAGGCAGTCGAACAACAAGACTGGAGTCGATACACAGATAGTCGAATGGCCACAGGTATACAGTTAGTCGATACCTTACAGTCGGAGGGGTGCGGATAGTCATAAGGCAAGCCCGAGGTTGATGCTCAGATGGTTGAATACTGAAGACAAGCATAAGGTTGTAGGCCAGAGCCGGAGTCGATACACAGTAGGTTGGATGATAGAAGAGAAGAGGAGGGTTGTGAGCTGAGCCGGAGTCGGTACACAGTTGTTTGGATCACAGCAGGACAGAGGAAGGTTGTTGAGCAGAGCCGGAGTTGGTAGACAGAAATACAGATAACTTAGAAAGTAGTGGGTAGTCGTAGAACAAAGCCAGAGTCAGGAAGACAGAAATCAGGAACAGTGATAAGCAGGCTGGGTCACAACAGGAAACAGACAAAATCAGGATCACAGATACTAGAAATGGAGTAGTGACCATCCAAGGGCAACGATAGTGGGAAGGATCAGGGTTAAAGTACGCTGCAACATGGTGTGGTTGCTTAGCAATCAGTGCTAAGTCCTCCTATGAACAGGAGGAGCTTGACGGGTTGTGACAATAACTAGCAGCACTGAAAAACCCTTCCCACTGCATGTTTGCTGGTGGGCAACTGTTTCCACTGCAATTCACACCAGTGTTTGTAAGTACTCCACTGAGTCAGCAAGAGGCGATAACACAATTTTGCCACTGTACAAATCATTGGTAAGACCTCACCTCAAATATGCAGTGCAATTGTGAACACAATGTATCAGTATATGGGGGGTCAATACAAGGATCACTCTGGTGGGAATCCTTTTGAAATGTCACACTCCGCATCACGCGTCTTAAAATGTCACTTTTTTTGGTTGCCTGATTGCGAATTACACATTTCACAATGTCGCTGGTTGATCAGTTGCACATTCAATATGTCGCCTTGTGAAACATGTTGCCTTCTATATGTCGCCTGCATCAAAATGTTGATCACATCTTCAACTAAGGCACGCTTAAGGATGCATTAAGGATGCAATAAGGGATGCAATAAGGTCGCATTAAGAGCGCAATAAGGGAGCAATAAGGACGCATGTACAAAAACTAGTAAAGTTATGTAGCAATCATTATTGGAAACAAAAAGATTTTACATGAGTTCTTAATGCGTCCTTAAGTCCGATAAGTGCGTAATGGCATTAAGGTGCAATAAGGGCACATTAACAGTGCAAATGTGACATTTACACACATTACAAAAAGGAGGGTGCTGTAGTGATGCATAGAGGGCTCAATAATGACGCAATGCGTCAAAATCACATCATTTCTCCCACGCACTTGAATCAGGAAGTGTATCACTATTGAAAACAAAACATGAAGTACAAAAGCATTGCGCCACTACAAAACGCACACACAGGTGAAGCAGCTGTATGCAAGGCATACAAAAGCATACAAAATGCCTAGAGAGTCTTCCTTTACAAATGTGGAGCTGGGGATGCTTATTCCCAGACAGGCTCAGGGACACAGTGGACTCTTTATTTCATAGGCACATTTTAGACAAAGTGGTCTGCAAAATACTAAGGTCCAGTGGCATCACGAGGACCAGGAGGCAGATTCTTCAGAAGTGGTCTGACCTCAAGATAAAAGAGTCAGGACTATTCATTCAGGTATGTTTGCTTTGATTTTTATTGCTGGGAGGGAGGTGTTGGTTGTAACATAATTGTAATTCATTTGTTTTTCCATGTTCAAACACTTCGCAACCCACCCTGAAGGACCACTCCTGATCCTCTGGTGGCCACAACACTAACGTCACTGCGTCCTACAAGTAAGTATTTTTATGACATGTACGGAGTACACACCAATTAGGAATTACATTACACATATTGACATTTTAATCAATTTATTTATAATCTGCACAGCATCCAGAAGGCTCTCTAGGCCTGCTCCACCTCCTCCTCCTCCATGTACGTACCATTGTAAGCCTTTAAAATGTAGCTCAGAAAGGACTAACTACTATGTATTGGTAACCTTTTTGTAAAACTTAGTTTGTAGCAGGCACACCAGCTCTGGTGAGCTTTCCGTTACAAGGCTTGATCAAATACCTAGGGGCCACACCTAAATATTAGAGGAAATAAGGTATCAGCTTCATCAGAGGGTTTTATACATAAGGTATGTTCAGTTGTAGAAATTGTTGACCAAGGATGTGGTAATGGTAGGTACAATGGTTACATTTAAGAAGAGATTTTTCTTTTAAGAGGGAACATACTGGGTTATACTATATATGAGAAGGATAAAACAGGAAGTTCCAGAAAATAGACTAATATTTATTTGTGGTAAGAAGACATAATTCTCAGTTTTCTGAGTTCTAAGATTAAGGTTGAACTTGATGGAATTGTGCCTTTTTCAACCTAATTTACTATGTTAATAAATACTGCTGGTTACACTTTGGCACAAATTCAGACATTTAGGGCTCATTTCAGTTGAGCCTGGTAAATGGATACTGGCTGACAAAACAAAATGTCTGTCGGTATTCAATTGCCCTACCAGCTAAAAGTACAACTGACATTAGGCCACAAAAAGGTCTTGTGGCCAAAGGTCTGTTTTGTGCATTAAGTTCCCAAAACACCACTAAATAATGGTAATAATGGGATCATAAGAAAATAAACCTAAGTATCAGTGCTTGACACACTGTAAGCACCAATCATTAGCTTATCTGTGTTACACTTACCTGTCATCCACTGTCCGTCTCCTTATTCTCTCATGTATCTTCTTTCTTCTTGTATCTTCTTTTTTGTAGCTGTAAAAAAACAAAAACAAAACAGATAACCATAAAGAAATGTTGTTAAAAACAGAACAAAAGCTTAGTAGTTTACTTCAGATCACATATGGATATTCCCACATGCATCCTTCCCCCTCACCAGGTTATTTACATATTTCTGAGACTGGAACCCATCTCTTTGTTTAAGTTTACTCAATTTGAGTGGGTCTCAGTGTTTAATAAGGGTCATTAACCAGGGTTATAACAAACTCACATATAAATGTATTAAACATTTAATTTTGGAGAATCAATATAAAATGTACAGATACATAAAACAATGTCCTACACATTTTGTAATGCTTATTACTTCATTAGGGACATATATCTCAACTGTTGTTGATCTAACTAAACAATTTCCAGATCATCATCCTATGTATCCCTTTCGTGTTTTCCTTAGACTCACTTAGCTCTCACAGATATAATGGATCCCAATATCCAGAAGTCTGCTCTCCTCCTCTAGCTTCCCTGATCACAAATCTGCATTCCAATTTCCTAATGAAACATAAGAACATTACCCAAGTGAACCATTCTAAAATTCAAATGCACAAAGCTTCTCCCTACCATTCTCTGTACCGGTGTTCCTAAAGATGAAAATATAAAACAGAAGGAGCCAGAGCAGAGTTGAAAAAATGGGTTATCCTACTGCCCATAGCTATACTCCATTTTGTTCCATCTACTTATGTTAGACACATATGTCTATACTCTGTTTTATTTTATAATTTATTCTAATTTAAATTCCAAATGAATCCAGGACTAATATCTCCAGGTTCATTTGTATATATTTATGAACCCACATGTATGTATGTATATATACACATACATAGTAACATAGTAAATTAGGTTGAATAAAGACACAAGTCCATCAAATTCAACCTTCTCCTCATACCCCAGTAATTTTATAGCTTTCCTGCTACCAAATAAATTAGTCTTTATCAGACCTTCCTGATCTGCCTGCTAATAAACTATAACTCTGTATGTTCCCTTTGGAAAGAAATGTATCTAATCTTCTCTTGAATGTATCCATTGTATCTGCCATAACCACCTCCTAGGACAAAGAATTCCACAATTTAACAGACCTCACTGTAAAAAACCCTTCCTCTGCTGAAGTCTAAACCTCCTTTCCTCTAATCTGGTCATCTGATCAGGCCTTGGAATAAATAGCTCACCGCAGAGATCCTTGTATTGACCTCTCATATATTTGTACAATGTGATAAGGTCTCCTCTTAGTCGAATTTTCTCTAGAGTAAATAAACCAAATTTGTCTAGTCGTTCCTCATACGTCAAGTCCTCCATTCCCTTAATTCATTTTGATGCTCTTCGCTATACCCTCTCTAGTTCTAGTATATCCTTTTTCAGAAATGGTGCCCAAAACTGCATTGCATACTTAAGGTGAGGTCTTACCAATGATTTGTACAATGGCAAAATAATGTTATCCACTCTTGCTTTAATACCTTTTTTATGCAAAACAGGATTTTGTTTGCCTTTGCTACTGCTGTTGACAAGGATACCGATGTCTTTCTCTAGAAACGAGCCCCCTAAAATGATTCCATTAAGTTTATAAGTAGCCTTGGGATTATTTCCTCCCAAATGCATGACTTTACACTTACCCACATTAAACTTCATATTCCATTTGTTTGCCCAATCTGCCATTTTATATAAATCCCTCAGTAGAGAGCAATTATCCTGTTCTGAATTAATTACCCTGCATAATTTAGTGTCATCTGCAAATATTGATAATTTGCTATCTATATCTATTTCTAGGTCATTTATAAACATGTTAAAAAGCAGCAGGCCTAATACTGAACCCTGAGGTACTCCACTATCCACTTTAACTGTATTGGAGAATTGTCCATTTACAACCACACACTGTTCCCTATCCTTAAACCAGTTTTGTATCCAATTGCAAAGGTCATCTCCTAGCCCCGATTTCCTTATTTTATATCCCAGCCTTCTGTGTGGCACTGTATCAAATGCCTTTGCAAAGTCTAGATATACTACATCAACTGCCTTGCCATTATCATGGTTGCTGCTTACTTCCTCATAGAAGCTGAAAAGGTTAGTTTGGCATGATCTGTTCTTCATAAAACCATGTTGATTCCTGCTAATGATCTTATTTTTTGTGTTGTAATCCTGAATATAGTCCCTTATTATCCCTTCTAGCAGTTTTCCCACTACAAAGGTCAAACTCATAGGTCTATAGTTTCCAGGTTCTGTTTTAGTTCCCTTCTTAAATAGAGGCATTACATTGGCTCCAATCTTGTGACACTGAGCCTGTGGTGAGAGAATCTTTAAAGAGTAAATATAGGGGTTTTGTCAACACTGCACTGAGTTCCTTCAGAACCCTTGGATGTATACCATCAGGACCCGGTGCTTTGTCAGTCTTAATTTTGTTCAGTCTAGGCAATCGTAAGGCACAGGCTGTAGAGCAGCACAACCGGAGGCAACAGTAAGGTACAGGCTGAATAGTAGCGTAATCGGAAGCAACCGTAAGGCACCGGTTGTATGGTAGCGCAACCGGAGACAATCGTAAGGCACAGGCTGAAAGGTAGTGCAACCAGAAGCAACCGCAAAGGCTGTATAGAGCTCAACCGGGCAACCGTAGAGCAATGACTATAGGACACGAGACTGGAGACAGAGGCACTAGCGGAATAGCTAGTGCTAGGAGTAATAGCCAAAGCTAGAATCGGTGCACAGAAAGCGAGACAGCTCAAGCCTGGATCGTACACAGAGAGCGGGAGTCAGCCAGAGCCTGGGTCAGTACACAGAGAATGGTAGTCAGCCAAAGCCTGGGTCGGTACACAGAGAGCGGTAGTCAGCCAAAGCCTGGATCTGTACACAGCGAGCAGTAGTCAAACGGAATCAGACACAAGAATCGGTAATCAGGCAAACCGACAGGAGCAAAGTCAGACAAAACCGGATCATACACAGAACAGGATAAACATCAACAAACGTCTGGTCAGGAACACCACGAAAGGGCACCAGTATAGTGACAGGAGGGTGTATATAAAGGCAAGTCCTGGGAGGAATTATCAACCCAGAGCCAATAAGAATGCAGCCAAGGTAAACCCGGAAGTAAGAATGTCGCTCAGGCAGAATCACGGGCACCGTGATAGTACCCCCCTCTCAAGGGCCCCCCCCATCTTGAGGGGGGTCTAGGCTTAGCTGGAAACTTAGCATGGAATCTGCGCAACAATAGTGGAACATGGATGTCAGAGTGGTTCACCCATGAGCGTTCCTCTGGGCCATATCCCTTCCAGTGCACCAAGTACTGGATCTGTCCACGGAATATATGTGAACACATTATGTACCTTCATGGAGGCAGGTAATTCTAATGCATAGGAGACAGGGTTAACTCTACGGAGTACCCGGAACGGACCCACAAACCGAGGAGCAAACTTGTAACAAGGTACTTGCAGCCTGAGATTCTTGGAGGACAACCAGACACAGTCCCCCACCTGGAATACAGGAGCCGGCAATCTTCTGTTGTTGGCATGCCGCTGGACTCGTAGGAAGGAATCACTTAGGGAATTCTGGACCTGTGCCCACGTGGAGTGGAGTTGCCTAATATGCTCATCCAGAGCTGGAATCTGTTGTGCTTTGAAGGTGTCTGGGAGCAAGCATGGTTGAAACCCATAGTTGATCAGAAAAGGTGAGCTCCCAGATGCGTTACATACTGCACAGTTCCTGGCGAACTCTGCCCACAGCAACAGGTCAGCCCAATTATCATGATGGTTGGATATAAAACATAAAAACTGTTCCAAGCCCTGGTTCGAACGCTCAGCGGCCCCATTAGTCTGGGGGTGATAGGCGGAGGAAAAGGACAACTGAATCCCCATCTGGTTACAAAAGGGTCTCCAAAATCTCGACACGAATTGACTCCGACGATCTGAGACCAGCACCTTGGTTACCCCGTGGAGTCAGAACACCTCCCTGGCAAACACTAGCCAGATCTTTAGCAGACGGCAAGCCAGGGAGTGGCACAAAATGGGCCATTTTGGAGAATCTGTCAACTATCATGAGTATCACCGTATAGCCTTTGAAAACAGGCAGCTCCCCCAGGAAATCAATAGAAACATGTGACCATGGATTGTCACCATTGAGAACTGCTTACAATAGTCCCACCGGGAGGTGTCTAGGAGTTTTGGAATGGGCACAAGTAGCACAGGCTGCGGTGAATGCCGCACAGTCATCTCTCATGCCTGGCCACCAAAACATCCGGGACAGAGACCAGATTAATTGATTTTTTTCCCACATGACCGGCCGCCCGGGAAGCATGGTAAGTCTCCATTAATTTAGCCCGAAAGGGCTCTGCCACAAAACACTTGCCCATAGGCTTCACTGGGGGGGCATTGGCCTGAGATGCCAAGATCTTCTCCCCCAATGGCGAAGTGATGCTCGTCCGCAATGTGGCGAGTATACGGTCCGGAGGAATGAGAGGCACTGGTACAGAGTCAGACTCCGGATCAGGACCAAATTGTCTAGATAAGGCGTCGGCCCGCACATTCTTTGTACCAGGTAAGTAAGAGACAATGAAATTGAAACGAGACAAAAACAGTGCCCATCTAGCTTGTCTTGAGGATAGTCGCTTGGTCTCAGAGAGGTACATTAGGTTCTTATGATCGGTCAAAATCAATATTGGCGCCCTAGTGCCCTCCAACAGGTGGCGCCATTCACATAAAGCCAAAATAATTGCCAAGATTTCCCAATCACCAATGTCATACAGGCTCTGAGCCTTGGTCATCTTTTTCGAGAAAAATCTGCATGGTCTCAAGGTCTTATCAGGACCTGGTCTTTGGCCCAACACTGCCCCTACTCCGGTTTCTAAGGCATCCACCTCCAACGTAAACGGTAGCCCAGGAATAGGATGCGACATGACTGGGGAAGTGGAGAATGTGGATTTCAACGTTTCGAATGCCCTGACCTCCTCTGGGGAGCAATCTGAGGCGTTGGCACCCTTATGGGTCATATCAGTGAGTGGTCTTACAATTCTAGAATAATCGTGAATAAATTTCCTATAATAATTTGCAAACCATAAAAACCACTGCAAGGGTTTGAGGACTGTGGGGTGCGGTCACTGCAACACTGCTGCAAGCTTGTCTTTATTCATGGCGAAACCTTCCTTAGAGATGACATAGCCAAGAAAAGACACACTGGACCTACGGAAATCGCACTTCGAGTTTGCAATATAGCTTGTTTTCTCTTAGCCTCTGCAAGACTGCCAAGACATGTTTGTGGTGAGTCTCCAGGTCGGAAGAATATATCAAAATGTCGTCCAGGTATACAACCACACAGGATTGTAACAAATCCCTCAGTACATCATTTATGAGTATTGAATGCAGTTTTCCACTCATCACCTTCCTTAATCCGGACTAGATTATATGCCGCCCTAAGGTCTAGTTTAGTAAAAACGAATGCGCCCTTTAACCGATCGAACAGTTCAGCCATGAGTGGAATGGGATAAGCGTTTTTTATCATGATTTTGTTGAGACCCATATAATCAATACAGGGTCGGAGCTCCCTGTCCTTCTTTTTAACGAAAAAGAATCCAGCGCCTGCAGGCGAGGAAGACTTATGAATAATGCCACGAGCCAAGGCATCACCAATGTACTCCTCTATGGCCTGGTTCTCGTCACACGACAACGGGTAAGTTCTACCCTTAGAAGGCATAGCGCCAGGCACAATATCAATAGCACAATCGTATGGGCAATGCTGCGGCAGAGTGCTAGCCTCTCCCTTACTGAATACATCGCTGAAGGACTGGTATTCATGCGGTAAGGAGGGAGAGGTACACAAAATCTTCGTAGGGTGCCTTAAACAATGAGTGTTACAGTGCTAGGACCAAGACAAGATTTCACACGTCTTCCAGTCTAGTCTGGGAATATGCATATGTAACCAGGGAAATCCTAAAATGACCTCAAAGTAAGGAGACTGAATTATCTGAAACTGTAAGGTCTCCTTGTGAAGTGCTCCAATCTAAACAGATAATGGGCATGTCTCCTGGGTGACCTGTTGTGGTACAAAAGGCCTCCCATCAATGGCCTCAATATCAAGTGGAGATTCTCTGTCCAGTAATGGAATATTATGTAATTTCTCAAAGTCCCTGTCCATGAAATATCCGGCAGCACCAGAGTCAATCAGAGCAGGAGTATTCACAGAATTGGCAGCCCAAGAGACTACAATATTGAGTACAGGTTTGTTCAACGTGCCCTCCGGGTACTGGTTTATGCCACCTAGGATCTGTCCCCTGCTTGAGCCTAGATACGTGCGTTTCCCAGCCGCACAGGACAGGTTTTTAGCAGGTGATCAGCCTTGCCACAGTACATACATAAGCCCTGTTTGCGGCGAAAGGAGCGTTCCTCCTTGGACAATCGTGTGAAGCCCAATTGCATAGGTTCTACACTCCCAGCAGCAGGACTCGGAGGTATGGGAGGAGAGGGAGGCAATGGTGGGAAATTAGCCCTAGTAGCAGACTCGCTCGTGGATCTTGATCTATGATCCTTATATATACTCCTCTCCCTTATACGGGAGTCAATCAGGATGGTATAATCAATGAAACTCTCTAAACCTTCTGGCAAGTCTCTGGCTGCAATTTCATCTTTGATCCTGTCCTCTGCTGCGAGCGTACGAAATTCAATGGCATAGTCAGAAACAGTACGTGTGCCCTGTTGGATTCTCATAAGATGTTTGGCAGCAGAGGTGGCATGCCCTGGGATTTTGAATACACTGTGGAAGGCCCTTACAAACTCGGCAAAGTTATTGGTGATCAGTTTGCCAGTCTCCCAAATCGGATTTGCCCAAGCTAGAGCTTTGCCCGTCAGTAGTGAGATCATGAACCCCACCTTGCTCCTTTCACTAGGAAATGCCTGAGGTACAAGTTCAAGAAAAATCTAAAGTTGGTTCAGGAACCCCCAGCAAAGAGTAGGCTCCCCGTCATATCTCAGAGGAAGGGGAGCAGTAGCGGATAGCCCCTTAAAGGATGGACTAGATGTATTGACCTGTGCCAATGGTGCCTGGACTGGAGTGGCCACCGAAGGCTGTACAGGTCTTTCGAGACAGGCAGTGCGCTCCAAAATAGTCTGGATAGCCACAGACAACTGGTCTAACCATTGCTCCTGAGCGTCCATTCTCCATAGGAGACTCTGGGAGCTACCTTCATCAGCCTTGTCATGGCCCTTTTGTACTGTCACGGTTTTAATGAACACTCAGACAATTTGGTTAAGGTAAAAAATACAGCTTTATTAAATAAATAATAAAGAACAGAGATGCCCTTCAACTGGTCCAGACCCAGACAGAGGATAAGCTCTTCTGGATCTGACACAGGTCAGGGTACAAACAGAAACAGGTATGTACAATACCTGTAATGCAGCGTGTAGAACTGGAACAGGAACTGGAACAAAACCTCAGCAGTACCAGCAAGGAGGTGCCCTAGGCGATGGTAAGTACTGCAGGGCAAAATCCCCAATAGAACAAGGGAAACAGACGAAACCACCGGACTTGCCCAGAAAACCAGGTATAGGCAGCCTAAGTGACAGGCAAAGACACAGGTACACGGAGGTTATGCCCAGAGGCACCCGGAGCAGGCACAGCCTGTATAATAGCGCAACCAGAGGCAATCATAATGCACAGGCTGTATAGTAGTGCAACCGGAGGCAATCGTAAGGCACAGGCTGAAGCACAGGCTGTATAATAGCGCAACCGGAGGTAATCGTAATGCACAGGCTGTATAATAGTGCAACCGGAGGCAATTGTAAGGCACAGGCTGTACAGCAGCGCAACTGGAGGCAACAGTAAGGTACAAGCTGAATAGTAGTGTAACCGGAAGCAACCGGAAGGCACCGGTTGTATGGTAGCGCAACCGGATGCAATCATAAGGCACAGGCTATATAGTAGTGCAACCGGAGGCAACAGTAAGACACGTGCTGAAAGGTAGTGCAACCAGAAGCAACCACAAAGGCACAGGCTGTATAGCGCGCAACCGGGGCAACTGTAGTGCAATGGCTATAGGACATGAGACCGGAGACAACAGAGGCACTAGCGGAATAGCTAGTGCTAGGAGTAATAGCCAATGCTAGAATCGGTACACAGAGAGCGGTAGTCAGCCAAAGCCTGGGTCAGTACACAGAGAGCGGTAGTCAGCCAAAGCCTGGATCGGTACACAGTGTCACGGTATTAGAAGACTCTCAGACTTAAGGTTTGGTAAAAACGTAACTTTATTAAAAAGTTAAGGCAATCCCATAGGGAATCATACATATATAACAATACAACAAGTAATGACAATATGAATAGGTTCTACCGGCCTTGCCAATACTACCGGGCAAGTCAACCAAGTGACAGTTGCAAATGTAGCAGTAGGCTCTACCGACCTTGCAAATACCGGGTAAGGCAACCGTGAGGTGTAACGTACCGGTTCTACCGACCTTACCAATACCGGGCAAGGCAGCCTGAAGGAGTACTGAGAGTAGGCTCTACCGGCCCTGCCTATACCAGGTGAGGCAACCTTAGAGATGTACCGTAAGTAGGTTCTACCAGCCTTACCAATACCGGGCAGGGCAGCCTGAGGGAACACTGAGAGTAGGCTCTATCGGCCCTGCCTATACCGGGTAAGGCAACCTTAGAGATGTACCGTAAGTAGGTTCTACCGGCCTTACCAATACCGGACAGGGCAGCCTGAGGGAACACAGATAGTAGGCTCTACCGACCCTGCCTATACCGGGTAAGGCAACCTTAGAGCTGTAACGTAAGTAGGTTCTACCGGCCTTACCAATACCGGGCAGGGCAGCCCACAAGAGGAGACGAAGATGTCAGATGACAATGACAATAGAGTGGGATAGGAATCAATGGTCTCGCTCAAGCAGAAGTCTCCAGACAACTGCAATAATAAGTTGGACAACAACCGGCCCTCAGTGTCAGAATAGTCAAGGAGCAAACCAGCGTCCTCACGCTGGGACTAACTGTAACATAACCCACCAGGTATAGTGGAGTAACCCAGCGTCTGCACGCAGGGACCAACAGTATATAATGCCACCAGGTTTAATGGAGAAAACCAGCGTCCGCACGCTGGGACCAACAGTAAAATGAGCCACCAGGTTAAATGGAGTAGACCAGCGTCCACACGCTGGAAACAACAGTATCATGAGCTACTAGATCAGAAGGAGTAAACCAGCAGGGATTGAGCCACCAGGTTAAAAGTAGTAAACCAGCATCCGCACGCTGGACCAACAGTAATTGAGCCACCAGGTTAAATGGAGTAAACCAGCGTCCGCACGCTGGGGCCAACAGTAATTGAGCCACCAGGTAATGGAGTAAACCAGCGTCCGCACGCTGGACCAACAGTAATTGAGCCACCAGGTTAAATAGAGTAAACCAGCGTCCGCATGCTGGACCAACAGTACTATATCGCCGGAGCGAACAAGCACAATGTCGCCTCTGCGACAGGGGAAGGAGCGAGAGCCCTGAGACCAAGCGGAGGCTAACCGGAACAAGCACCGCTACACTGACAGATGACTGGAAGAGAAGGAGCCACGGAAAACAACCGGAACCGGCTAGAGAGACAAGCAGGCAGGAGACTCAGGAACTCAGGAACGAATGAGGCTGGAACACTGGAACACAGGAACACCGGAACACAGGAACACTGGAACGCAGGATCCTCAGGCCCAAGCGCCTGACAAGCAGGTCAGAACACGTAATGTCAGAGACACCACGAAAGGGCAACCTGGGAGTGCCCAGACTGGGTTTAAAAAGGCTGTGTGAGGTGGGCTAACAGCAGACAGTCAATGAGGAACTTCCAGCAAGTGATAGACATAGGATAGCACAAGTCACGGGCACCGTGATACACAGAGAGCGGTAGTCAGCCAAAGCCTGGATCGGTACACAGAGAATCGATAGTCGGGCAAACTGGGTCGTAAATGAAATGGGCAGCGAAGACAGGAGCAAGGTCAGACAAAACCGGATCATACACGGAACAAGATACACAGCAACAAACGTCTGGTTAGGAACACCACGAAAGGGCACTGGTATAGTGACAGGAGGGTGTATATAAAGGTAAGCCCTGGGAGGAGTTATCAACCCAGAGCCAATAAGAATGCAGCCAAGGTAAACCCGGAAGTAAGAATGTCACTCAGACAGAATCACGGGCACCGTGATAGTCTACCCATGACATCTTCTTGAGTTAACTGAATATCTGATAATTGTATTGTCTTATTAGTTACTTGTTGAGGCTCTTCTACCATTCCTTGCTCCCTTGTATATACTGATGCAAAGAAAGTATTTATCGGCTTTTTCCTTATCCTCACTAATCAACTCACCCATCTCATTTTTGAATGGTCCAATGCACTCCCACTTAATTTTTTTGATATTTATATATTTGAAAAACTTTTTTGGATTAGTCTTACTTTCCCTTGCAATTCGAGTTTCATTTTCTATTTTTGCTACCCTAATTGTCTTTTTGCAATCTTTGTTGCTCTCCCTATATTTTAAAAAAGAATGTTCAGTTCCTGCAGACTTAAATAGTTTGAATGCTTTTTTTATTTGCCATTTCCTCCTTTACATGTGCATTTAACCACATTGGCTGTAACTTACTTCTTTTGCATTTGCTCCCCATTGGTATATACTGTTGGGTACATTTCTGCAACCTAAATTTGAATTCTGACCATTTATTCTCAGTATTTTTGTCTTTAAAGGGATAGTAATACTTCGTTTTAACTTTATTTTATTTTGTAGGCATTAAAAAAACATGAAGAACGATATAAGTCTTATCTCTCAAACCTTTATGGTTTATGAGATATTCACAAGCAAAGTTTCCCCTCCCCGCCCCTTTTACCTAGTGTAAGCCATCTCTTCTCAGATGTGAATCTGGTTGTATGACCAGACAAATAACAGAAGGGGACAGTCTTCTTTGTATTAAAACAATGAAAGCCCTTCCCCCTTGACAAGTTTTTCAGCTTTTTCCCGTATCTTAATTGAAGATTGTCCCTCTCTGCAGTCTACCTGGGCACCTCCCTTCTGATCTGGTTGAACAGGGAAGGGGTACTTTGTTTGTGAATATCTCTTAAACCATAAAGGTTTGAGAGATAAGACTTATATCATTCTTCATGTTTTTTTAATGCCTACAAAATAAAATAAAGTTAAAATGAAGTATTACTATCCCTTTAAATAATGTATTCCAGTCTACGTGTTGCATTGAAGCCCTTAATAATTTGAAGTTAGCTTTTTTAAAATTAAGAGTTTTGGCTGAACCTATAAAGTTTTGCTTTGACAAACTGAACTCAAATGTAACCATGTTGTGATCACTGTTTCCCAAATGATCACTTATCTTAATACTGGATACCATTTCTTTGTTATTCGTTATCATTAGGTCCAATATATTGTTATTTCTTGTCTGCACTTCCACCATTTGTGACATGTAGGTTTCACGAAATATGCTCACAAACCTGCTACCCTTAGCACTCTGACAGGTCTCATTTTTCCAGTTGATATCTGGATAATTAAAATCTCCCATAATTATAGTATGCCCAAGCTGGGCAGCTTTCCTCATTTGCAATAGCAGTTGTGCCGCAACATTGTCATCAATATTTGGTGGTTTGTAGCGTATACCCACCAACACCTTTTTTTTACACCACATTTCGGGCTTGATTCAAATGTTAGCGTCGGCAGAAAAAACTGGCGACGGTGGTTTTGTACCACCAGTAAGCAATGCAAATGTTCCCACTAGTAAAAATAACGTCAGTTCTGAAACACGTCGCCCGTCGCCAGAACAGCAAGATCTCACCCATAGAGGATAATGTACAAGAGACGCCAAAAGCCATTCAAATGTTTGAGTTAGGGCTAATGCGAATTAAATTGCAACATTTCACTCCAGAAATCTAACGCCTATTTTTTTTGTCGAACATCACACAAGTCAGAGTAGAAAACCACTGTCGGGGAAAATAAAACAGAGAGTTAGGGATAACATGAGTCTGCGCTTCCCTACCCAGCCAGTAGGGGAATACAGAGAAGGCTTTCAGAACCACAGACAGCACTGAATGCCATAGGGATGCGCACTGCTCACCCCTGTGGCATTCGAAGGTTTAAACAGAAACAGTACACCAAGCACTACACAATGCCCCCCCTTCGACATCCCCCTTAGTATGTCGACATATCCTATATAATAATTCGCTAAATCGTGTGTAACGCCGCAACATGCGCAGTAGAGACTGCCCGCTCCACGGCTGATACAGAGATGGATGTTCCGAAGGAGCGTCTAGCTCTGTATCAGTCGTGGCGTGGGCAGTCTCTACTGCGCGTGACTGGCCCGTGACTGGGTGGCAGTGGCACTATGGCCCGTGTAACGGGCTGTACAACTAATATTGCATATATTCCACATACTAACTCCATCCCACATTCACCTTATTGACTCACATATAGTAGTCAACTTGTCTTTTATTCGACAATTAACCCTTTGAGTACCAGAGAGGTAGGAAAGCATTGCTTAGCATGTTTCCTACCCCTCTGGTACCCAAAGGGTTAATAGGCAAGATATGGACTACATACCTTGTCTGTATATATGTGTGTGTGTTTTAAACATTTTATTATTAAAATACAATTATTAAACACATATTAACTTAGATTCATTCATTTGTAATGCCCTACCTCCTGTGTCCCATTGCTATTAATACTCTCCTTCAAACGGAGAGTGGAGCAAAAGTACTAATAGCAATGGGACACAGTAAGTAGGACATTATGAATGAATCAATCTAATAAAGAAACAATTGAAGGAAGCTGCCCTCCGCAGCGCTCTAGTCATATACTTTCATTGACATCCGATGGTTGGGGACATTGAAGAGGACAGAGGCATTGGAAGAAGCGGGTGAAGGAGAGAGAGACATCAGAGGAAGCAGGTGGCAAGCTTGTATTTGCTGCCCGCTTCCTCCGATACCTCTCTCCCCTCCTCACTAGTCGACATGGACTCGCACACTGAATGACTTCTTGCATGCAGGGGACAATGTCGACATTTATTGTACCCTTTGAATGCCGCAGGGGTGAGCATTGCACATCCCTATGGCACTCAAAGCTGTCCATGGTGCTGAAAGCCATCTCTGTGTTCCCCTACTGGCTGGGTAGGGAAGCACAGAGAATGCTGTTCAGAACTGGCGACGGTGGTTTTGGATTTTCTGACTGAACTTTCTACTATGGAGTGCTGTGATTGGCTGTGGTGCTAGGTAACATTTTTATTGTGTGTTTTTTGGTAAGATTTTCTAAGCGACGCAGGTTTAAGGTTAACATGTATTTTGTTGGTCATCGCTCGTTAGCCTTTCTGGGTAAGGAAGATTTGAATCTCACTTTACCCGGTCTTGCTTAACTCGCGAAGGCAGTTTTTTTCTTCACGTTGGTTTTAACCCCAACATTTGAATCGAGCCCTTAGTCTCAATTTCTACCCAAAAGGACTCCACATTTTGGCCAGTTTCCTCACTAATATCACCTCTCAAAATTGGATTTAACTCTGGTTTCAAATATAAGCACACAACTCCCCTTTTTCTATTAATCCTGTCTATCCTAAACAAGGAATAGCTCTCTATATTTACAGCCCAGTCATGTGATCATTCCACCATGTTTCTGTTATACCAGTTATGTCCAATTGGTCATTAACCACCAGCAATTCTAGTTCTCCTATTTTATCTACCATACTTCTTGCATTTGCTAGCATACAATTAATTTTGAAGTATTTACATATATCACTCCCTACATGCCTTTTATCTACATCTTCATTTACTAGGAATTCCTTCCTATTTTCTACATTTATCCCCACCCTTTCTCCACCCCCTGGTCATTTAATTGGACCCGGTTCCTATCTGCTCTATCTACCCAAATTTTGCTAACTATACCCCGCCCCCTTTCCTAGTTTAAAAGCTCCTCCAAGCTTCTTAGCTTCGCTCCCCTGGCACAGAGGCTTCTCTACCATTTAGGTGCAACCCATCACTTATATATAGATTGTACCCAGGAGCAAAGTCAGCCCAGTCCTCTATCCAAGAAAGGCGCAGGGATGGAAACCTCCATGCTTTTCTCCAGTGATACCTAAATAACTCTTTACAAAAAAGTTTCAACCGCTCGTTCACTCCCTCTGGTGTCAATGTTCCTAGAGTGAAAATCCAAAAACTTTCTTTTCTAAAAAGCTCCCTGTATCTATTGAGGTTCTTCACCTCAATACTCTCCAAACATGTAATTTTGAAATTACCTATACCTCCTTTGCCACAGCCAATGAAGTGATGTAAAGGGAAGAAAAAAGGGGGAACAAGAAATACAAACACCCCTGTGTATATCATAAAAATAAACGATGGCCACCACTCGCACCCTTCAAAGAGCTCACTCACAAGAATATTGACTGGAAAAAGGCGTACACCTGTTCTAGCAATTTGGCACCTGAGGAGTTAAAGGCTGCCCACAGACACAGTTTCAGACTCTGATTTTCAGATCTTTAATGGCTGCTTCCAGGTCCAAGCTTCCCCAAGCTGTAACAATAATCCATGAAGCCCAAAAATGGAAGTGCCCAATGGTGCAATAATGTAACACATCAGTATGTTATTATATCAAAAAAGCCCCGGGGCTAGATGGTATACACCCACGGGTACTTAAAGAGCTAAGCCAGGCCCTGGCCAGACCGTTATATTTGATTTTCAGGGACTCTTTTATTTCAGGTATAATTTCAGGTATGGTGCCCATGGATTGGCGTAAAGCAGATGCGGTGCCCATATTTAAAAAGGGATCAAAGTCACAGAAAGGAAATTACAGACCTGTAAGCTTGACATCTGTGGTAGGGAAGCTGCATGAAGGGTTGCTAAGGAAATATATTCAAGAATTCAGCTGGTACAGGAATATCATTAGCAGGAGCCAACATGGCTTTGTGAAAGACAGGTCTTGTCAAACTAACTTGATCGCATTTTATGAAAAAGTGAGTAAAAATATAGATGCGGGAACGGCGGCTGATGTGATCTATTTAGACTTTGCCAAGGCATTTGATATGGTTCCACACAATAGGTTGAATGAATTGAATGAAATAGGCCTAGGGGAAAATGTTTGTGTGTGAATTGGAAATTGGCTGAAAGATAGAATGCAAAGAGTGGTAGTAAATGGAAAGTTCTCCAATTGGATAAACGTGATAAGTGGAGTACCACAGGGATCTGTCCTCGGTCCTCTTCTTTTTAATTTGTTTATTAATGACCTCCCAGAGGGCATAGGGAGCCATGATTCAGTGTTTGCCGATGACACAAAATTAAGTAAGGTAACAAAGTCTGAACTGGATGTGTCTTCATTACAAGAGGATTTGGGCAAATTGAGTAACTGCGCGGGCAAATGACAAATGAGATTCAATATAGACAAGTGTAAAGTTATGCATTTTGGGTATAATAATAAAAATGCAAATAGTTTAAATGGTGTTTCTCCGGGGAAATCTACTAATGAAAAGGATTTGGGAGTAATGGTAGACAATAGACTTAGCAGTAGTATGCAGTACCAGGTGGCAGCTGCAAAGGCCAATAAGCTATTGTCATGTATTAAAAGGGGTATTGACTCAAGGGAGGAAGATATTACTATGCCTCTTTACAGGTCCATGATAAGACCCCACCTAGAATATTCTGTTCAATTCTGGACGCCCTTTCTGAAAAAGGACATTATGGAACTAGAGAAAGTGCAGAGGAGAAATGGCGTCTTAGAGGGGATATGATAACACTATATAAATATGTTCAGGGCCCATAGAAAGGGCTCTCCAAAGACCTGTTCATTAACAGAACAGTACAAAGGACAAGGGGCCACCCACTTAGACTTGAGGAAAGGAGATTTAATATACAACAGCGGAAGGGTTTCTTTACAGTAAGGACAATAAAGGTATGGAATTCACTGCCTGAGGAGGTGGTGCTATCGAATACATTAGATACCTTTAAAAAGGGCTTGGAAACTTATTTAAAAGAGCATAACATAGAGGGCTATGTACGTTAGTATTGGGATTAATATTTAGTTAGGGCTTGTTGATCCAAGGAGAAATCTGATTGCCATTTGGAATCAAGAAGGAATTTTTTCCCCCATTCAAGGCAGAATTTGAAATTGTTATATTGAGGGGTTTTTTTGCCTTCTTTTGGCTCAACAATGGTAAACAGGAATAGGAAAAGGGTTGAACTAGATGGACACAAGTCTTTTTTCAACCTAAATTACTATGTTACTATGTTGTAATCACATTTGTTTGTGGTCGGGCTACTTTTATCAGATAGTCTGACAAATACAAATGTGAAGACCTTATCCCCGTCTCTAATCGGGTTACGTCCAGACATACACCACTCCACACAACAACATGGCAGCTTGTTCAAATGAAGCAAAATAAAACTTTAATAAAAAAGTTAAAATATATATGTAATGGCTTACATGCTTACGCGTTTTGTAACACAAGGCTGCTTTTTCAAAGCAATAAAGCCTATCACAAATTAAAGGAGTTTAAAATATGTATAATTGTATAATTTGTATAATACTTTAAGCTAGTTTAGCTTTATGTTAAACTGAGAAGGAAGAAGAAACTTTTTGTTTGAGTTGTTTCTTTGTGTGTTCATGGATGGAGCAGCCATTGGGATCACCGAATGCTAATAGCTCCACATGCTTGATTGTCAACCTTGGTTATCCACAAAGTTGACCACACATAAATGTGAGTAGATTCACTGATTATTTACAATTCGAGAGAAATTTATGAAACGTTTTACACTATTGGGTGCTTTTTATTCTGTCAAAATAGTTGTGACTGAGAATAAAACGTGTGCCTTTCACTCTCTTTGAATAGGAGCCATCCTCGTATTGTTCTCCAAAAAGTATTCAACTGCCTCCAATCCAAGATTATGACTGACAGAGGTATGCAAAGACAGAACATCTAGCGATGCCCATAGATATTCCCCTCTCTTCTATTGGATTTCATTTATCTTTTCCAGGACCTGTTGCGAATCTCAAAAAAAGGCTGGGAGTGACATAACATATTTCCGTAAGTGTAAGTCTAAAATAGCCAAATGGTTTAAGGTGAAAGAGTCTATTCCAGATATAATGGAATGCTCAGGGAGGCTCAACCACTGATTTATGTAGTTTCTGTATATGGCAAAAAAATGTTTTAACTTGATGCTTTACCACAATAGACTAATTAATTTTTAGTGATTATTCCCCTCATGAGCGCCCCATTTGACAAATCAGTTAATTCCTCTGCATATTGAACCGAGAGATCACTTGATAATTTTCTATATGACTCCTGATCCCCCAGTATTCAGCATCCCTTCCTAATATATGCCTGTGTATCCTGTACAACTATCAAGCCCCCCTTGTCCACTTCCCTTAAAGTTAATTGTTGATTTTTGGTTAGTTCTATTATAGCCTCTCTGTCACGGTTATGCAGAACAGAAGCCCAGGTCTAGGAGCTAGAGAGCAACGCTAGAGGATGAGGCTTGTGAACGGGGAAGTTAATTGGCTTAAAAGTGGTGCTATCATGCGGAGCTTGGGAGCGGAGACAGTTGCACTTGCCCCCTTGCTGCAGCCTATGCTGGATTAAAGGTGTTAGCGGTGAAGTCAGATGCCTGATCCCAGTTGAGCTGGGACCCTGGCCTGGATGGGTGCAAGCGCACACTGTACAAACAACAGAACTGGACTATAAACAGGATTGTATCCCCAAGTAGAGAAAAAGGACTCCTATACAGAGAAGAACTCCTCATCCAGTAGGCAAGAATCTGTACACAACAGACTAAGGGCTCGATTTAAAGGCAGCCGTTAGCCAAAAAAAAAGACTAACGGGTGCGTTAAGGTGCAGTAAGCGATTCAAAGCTCAGTGTTATGTTCAGCTAACGGCAGAGCACAAGCCACAATGGCCGATACACTTACATGCATTGGGACCCGTAGAACAAAATTCCCCAGCGCAATTCAAAGGAGTGCGGGACTGCTAATGGCAGCGGAAGAGATACAGGGCTAGATTTAAAGGCAGCCGTTAAACCAGCCGCTAAGTGAAAAAGGCACATCGCTCGCAAATAATACATGAGTTACGGCAGATTCAATAGGTACTCTACGAGAATAGATATCGAGAGTAGGCACACAAAAAACACGTAACACAAAAGCCGTTGTCGCTCATGTTAATGCACAACGGGCGGCCAAATCACACAATAACATCGCTCAAAACAACATAACGGTTGCCGTTGTCTAGCAACCATGATTGATGCAAAAACAAATTCAAACATACAGCCAATCACAAAGCCCCAATGTATCAAAAAACTTCAAATACACCTATATATACCCAAAAATAACCGTCACACACTGTCTGTTATCGAGTTCTTCAGAGCCAGATTTCAGGACCCAGGAGCGGAGGATAGTGATTTAACGAGAGGGAGACTGCACCTTAACGCACCCGTTAGTCTTTTTTTTTGGCTAACGGCTGCCTTTAAATCGAGCCCTTAGTCTGTTGTGTACAGATTCTTGCCTACTGGATGAGGAGTTCTTCTCTGTATAGGAGTCCTTTGGAGGTAGAAGGAGATTTTGGAGAGAGGAGAGAGGTGCACTAAATATACACATATCACACTTTTGCACATATTACATACACACATACAAACACAAACACATACACATACATACACATAGTCCTTTTATTTTATAACACCTTAGACATTTTACATTTTATTTTGACAGTGTGAATCTGTGAGTGAAAGTGTGTGTGACAGAGAGTGAGTGGATCGAGTGTGTCTGTGAGGGCCTGTGGGAGTGCCTGGGTGTGACTGGGTAAATGATGGCAATGAGAGGAGGACAGGAGAGAGGGATGGGGAGAGTAGTGGAGGAGGAGGAAGGTCAGGAGGGTATCCCTCAGCAGAGCAGGAGTGGGAGAGGGAGATCCGCAGGGCGGAGGGGGACCCAGCCAATGAGAGCAGGCACACACAGGACAGGGACAGAACCTGCAGTGGGATGAGGGGTAGTTGCTGGGGAGCACCTCACACAGTCAGGGTCAGACCAGGCAGGGCACTCCGGCTCTGAGTCATCCCATGCCGGAGGTGACGAGGCCAGGATCAGGGATGCCAAATACACAGAGGAGGAGAACACGGCTCTCGTGGAAGCTGTCCTGTAGAGGCAGAGTGTTCTCCACCCTACTGCGAAGGTCCCTGGCCTGTCAGCGAGGAGGAAAGCATCCTGGAACCAGATATGCAGCCGGGTCAATGAGGTGGCTCCATGCAGGCGGGACATGGAGTCCATCAAAAAGAGATGGGGCGACTGCCGGAGGGTCGTCAAGAACAAGATGACCAAGCTCGCCAAGCACTCCCGAGGCACTAGAGGTGGACCATCTGTCCCTATCACCTTCTGCGGCTGGGAGGAGATGGTGCGGCAGACCATGTCCCCGACCCTGATCGAGGGGGTCGTTGGAGGAACTGACACTGGGGATGAGAGGAGCCTCCAAACTACCGGTAAGTGCAACACTACAGAACAACACACTACAGCAACCAACACCAGCTGCACACATAGTCACACCTCAACACATGTCCATCACTCAGCCATACAACTGCACCAACACAGCACCCTGAGGGTTATAAAAGGACACAAAACCAAGACAAATGGCAAGGTCCAACTTGGGACAAACCTGTCAAAGTGCTACTTCAACCCTCCTGTCGCTGTGCTCATCACACACAATACACAAACCGTTATGTTCAAAATGTCGTCTGTTAAATATCATCACTATTCACACACAGTGTCACCCATGTCCCCACAGGGAAGTCAGCACCTAATCCCTTGACTGCTAGAGGGATCATCAATGCTTCGATCAACAATGCTTTGGCAACCCCTCTGGGACTCAAGGGGTTAACCTGACAACAAACAAGTCAATAGGCCAACGATCACATGCTACACAGGGGACATTCACTAAGCGGTGACAAACAGATGGTGGGCACAAAGTAACCCTTACACACCCTCACTTCAACAATACCAGTGTTAGTCCATGGAGAATATGCCAAAACAAGAATCAAGTTCATAAGGTCCCATTGTACAGACTCCATGGAAAACACTGGAAATGGGGAAAGGAGAAGTCACCATCGTGTTCACTTCATCATTTCAACATCACCGCTTACTGAATCACAAAAAGGGGACATCAGGTCACACACCACAGTGTCCCAGAGAATAAATGCTTGTATGTGCAACACACAGGCCGAAAACTATTCCATAGAATTAAAGCTGGAAAAAGTAGGCATTGGTGTTGTGGCTGCAATCATTTACTCGGACTTGAAATTACATATCCCACATCTGATTCCCACATGGATCCACAGGAGTGCTGATGCCATGGATGGATGGTACACCAGCCGCTCTTTGCAGGATACACATGGGAAACAAATAGCAAACATTGTATCATGGTCACCAACAGGCCATGACTGATTGATATCTAGGATTGAGTACGGTTGCCTCATACAGAAGGATGGATGGGCTCATACACAGAGAAAAAAACAGGCCTCAATCAAAGATATCCCTCACTACTGGCTGGATTGTTGCTCTTAGGATTCAAATATAACTAAATATGTTCCAACACGATGTGAACACAGAGATCAGTTCACTGGATGTGATTGCCTTACTGGCCAGATATGTGCACCCATCACAAATCAACCTACATTGCTACCATCCAAATACACATACATAGTATATCACACTCTACGTACATGGGATATACGAGGTATGTTCATATCCATCATATCAATCCAATGTATTGTTGGATGGGTGCACATATATAGCCAGTAAGGCAATCACACCTAATGAACTGCTCTCTGGCTTCACATCTTGGACGGATATTACTGTATCCATATGAAGGGTACATATCCACATACATATATGACCATTTCTACTTGTGTGTGACTGTAATGGGATAGCAATGGGTAATGTCATCATGATGTCATATCATTGCCATCATTAAAAGATGTGTCTCCATCTAAGTCCCATCCCTCCAACACTCATGGTTATACAGATATTGCTCTATGTGACAGGTGGAGATATCTATCATTTGACCACACGGAGGCTCTTCAGCAGAGCCAGAGTCGCAACATATCGAGATTAATACCTCTTTGGAATGGTCCACAGAGTGTGCTTGCAAACCATGCACACTCTGTACACCATTCCAATTAAGTATTGTTCTCTAAATGGGGCGATTTGGGCTCTGCTGAAAAGCCCTCGTGTGGACAAATGACTGAAATCTACATTTGTCACATAGAGCAATATCTGAACAACCATGAGGGTAGGAGGGATAGGACTAACAGAGAACAACATCTGTTTTCACATTGTCTACAATCTGACATCAAGGTGGACTTAACCTTTGCCATCCCCCTGGAGGGATAGCCATCCCTACAAGTTGTGAAGACAAATATATGTTGTTGGATCCCCCCCCCAGTTAAACAATGGTATTCCCACTGCTGAAAGTTGTGTTGATTCAAAAGGTATCACAGCTCAGACATGGATATGTCAGGGGCAATATCCCAGTGGCCTGAAATTGTACAGTGGTGCTGTTACTACACAATCATATGGACAGCTCTGGTACAGGGACCAGATATCTACATGGGAGGGTGTTGCAACAGCCCCACTGTACTATTTTAGGCCACTGTGATATTGCACCTCAAAATGAAACCTTCACCAGTAATAACTGAAACCACACTTTTCAGCAGTGGGAGTACCCTTGTTTACCCAGGGGGATTAACCCAAACACATATATTTTACTTCACCACATATCAAAGTATAACTGTCTCCACAAACATATGGCTAAGGTCACTAATCACAACATCTTATTTCTCCACACAGCTTACGGCCCTCAAGCCCAGCGGGAGACAGTGGAGGAGGCAATGTCACTCCCCAGTGAGGAGTACACAGAGGAGGGGAACAGCCGGTGGTCACCTTACCCACCATCACCATCCCCTCCAACACAGGCTACACCACCACCTACTGCACCACCACAGGCTGCACCCCTTCAAGCTGGACCACCACAGGCTGCACCATCCCTTCAAGCTGGACCACCACAGGATGCACCACCCCTTCAAGCTGGACCACGACAGGCTGCACCACCCCATCAAGCTGGACCACCACAGGCTGCACCACCACAAGCTGCACCTCCCCAGTACAATGGCTGGATGCCACAGGAGGAGAGGTGGACATTTTCATCCACCTCCACCAGCTACTACCCTCCATCATCAGCACCACCACCACCCGGGAGGCAACAGCTGCCAGGGACTGTGGCCACCACCCAATATGGGCCATATGCCTCACACAACACACCCTCCTGGATGGCTCCACAGCATGCCCCAAGGTATGATCCGAGGTGGGGTCCCAGCACCTATCAGTGGCCACCATATGACCCTTGGCCACTGGACTACCCACACCTGGGCCTGATTGGTGAGCCCCAGCACCCCCTACCCAGGGACATATTCACACCTCCACCAGCACACGCATCTTTGGGCAGCTCTGGATCACTTGATGTGGTGGGCATATGCCCATCATCTGCACCAGCCACTCCAACAGCAGCCACAGCGCCCTCAACAGCAGCAGAGGAGGAAACAGCACCCTCAGCAGCAGCAGAGGAAACAGCACCCTCAGCAGCAGCAGAGGAGGAAACAGCACCCTCAGCAGCTGCAGAGGAAACAGGACCCTCAGCAGCAGAGGAAACATCACCCTCAGCAGCAGAGGAAACAGCAGCACCAGGGACACCGGGCACATCCACCTCCAGCACCGCACGCCTCACAGGGATGGAGGCGGAATGTATGGCCCTTCAGAGAAGACTACTCCGGTCGAGCAGAAGTACAGACAGCAACATCACCTGGAGCAGGAGGCAATCCAGGAGGAACATTGCCCAACTGGAGACCAGAATCCAAGCCCTGGAGTCGGAGGTGTCCAGGGGAAACACACTACTCCACCAGCTCAGGACTGGTCTCATGGACATGTTGACAATGGTCCTTGTGGACTTAAGGGAGATCAACCGCAGAAAGAACCTGAGGATGGAGAAGGAGAACTTGCGTTCCACCGAGGGGTCTACTGCAACCACCACCCCCTCCAGTGTTACCCCTGAAGCAACACCTAGGGGGCAGAGGGTTACCAGGAGATCAACAAGGGCATCCACCTCTGGCACCCAGGCTAAGGCCCCCCACCCAAAAAGGAAAAAATGAAAGGCCCAACCTGTTAACTTTCCCCTCAATAAAGAAACCTTTTTTTGGATTCCAGTCTGATCTGTTGTGTCTTCAGTTATTGATTGGGTGGCAGGGTTGTCTCCAATGCATTGCCATACAATGCAGTGAACACCACCTCTGCTTGGGTGAAATGTTAGTGGAATGCTACAACATGGGTTCACACACACACACCGTTGTACAAATTCAACTTGCAATACATCCCTGGAGCCATATTACACCACTGTGTTATATGGCGATGTGTGTTGAATTTGAACAACAAAACATACCCCTTAGCACAACAAATAGTACAACACTGAACATTCGTCTACATCATATGTTGTGTTTAACCCTTTGAGTGCCAGAGTGGTAGGCAACGCATTGCAAAGAAATGCGATGGGGACTACTCTTGCACTCAGTGGGTTAATGGGATAACAAGACAAACAGCTCTGTAACTTAGCGGGGATATTACAAGCAGGACAGATAAATGGGACATGTATCAATATTGTCTTGGATTCACACACTCATTGTGCAGCTGACTTACTGGGGAAGCCAATGTTTTTAACCAAGGATTTCAATGTGTAGCACACACATTGATATCCTGGGGTGAGCATTGGTGTCTCCAGTAAGTTGAGTTGCTGTTTCCCTAAGGGTGTAACAGACTTCACCAGTGATAACACATGTCCACTTAGTCTGTTTGTTCGTTGATATAGCCCATGTACTGAGATATGTCAAAGTGGAGCAAAATCTCAGAACATTGATTATACTGAGCAATACAGAAACTGTGGACAGGTATTCACTGTGGAAGTATGTCCCCTGTATCATCTCTTTATCACTCCCACAACACATTGGTGCATCACTGCCACCATCATCTGTTTGCATGGATACATCACAGAGTCCACTCACTGGCAACCAAGTGGTGGACTCCTGTGATGTGGGTGATGCCTTTCCATGTATGGGGGATACTCTATCCTGGGTGTGGTTATGCATTAACAAATGTGTTATCAAATATATCCTCATACAGACACAGATAGAATGGTGATGGTTCATCTTTATTGTGTCTCAAAGTACATTAGAATGTACATGTGTTTTCTGTGTGTATTGCCTATATGCATTTAACACCTGTATGAGAACACCAAATGTACTTTGAAACTAAATTGTACTACTTCAGTAACACTGCTGCCCTGCTCATGTGTTGTCCACAAGGTTTGTCAACTCTGTAGCTGAGCATCCTAACTGTACAGGTGATAAAACTCAAGAATTAGTGTTTTCTGTGTCTATATGAGAATGTTCCAGTTGAGGTTTGTGTGAACCTCAGGTCAAACATTGCATCACCAACAACATCACTATAAACAGCAAGGGGTGATCTTCATGAATGTGTTGTCAAGACATCAATCCAGTCACATGGAAGATCTTCAGTTCAAGGATGGATCATGTTACGGATGCCTGTGGGACAAGAGGACAGGATTTGGAGCAGTAGACCTGAACTGATCATCAAGCAACAACAATTTAGTCTTTTTAATCCCCTCAATTGCCACTGTTACAGGTGAGTACACAAACCATTGCTTGACAATGTGTTGTGTACTCATCTGTAACCAATTCTGTGGGGAACTAAGGACATGTGCACCAGCCCTATGGATATGTGCCCCTGGCATGTATACACACATTAACAAGTGTTCTGAGAGCTCCATGGAGGTAATGACATTGTGCTGCCACTGTGAAAGTGACAGTGGCAGCCCAATGTCATTTGTTCCCTGGAACTGTTAGGACATATTTGTTGATGTGTGTATTCATGTCAGGGGCACATTTGTCTGCACACTCACAGGTCAGCATGGAGTCCCTGGTAATCTGATCTACGTCTCATGACCTCTACATTGTGTGACGATACCACTGTACATCCACCCCTCTGCTGCTCTTCTCAGCTCTAGCACAGTACAGGTCCCATATTGAGTCCAATGTCCATTTAACCCCTGATGTGCCTGAGTATTATCCAATGCATATCATTAGATAATACGCTTTCGCTACTGGGCTAGCATAGTTGCTCAGGCTACGATCATGGCATATCCAGTTAGTTGCTGTCAATCAAGCCCTGTAAGGTGATGAACATGGGTAAAATGTTGTACCTTGTTTCTCCTGGGGGTGTGCGTGATATCCTTGTGGTCTGTATGTCAACGTGGAGAGTGGAATGGAGGATGGTTTTTGAGTCCACACACACAATTTGCCACGTCCACTGCCAGTGCAGTGCTGTGTCACTGTTCCTGTAGGGTGAGACCGAACAAAATGTGCAGTGTGGTTAGTGTCACAGGACTGATGGGGGACTTGCATGGATTGTTTGCATGTGTGTGTTATACTCACAGGTGAAGTGTTTTCCGTGATGAGCCTGTCTCTGATCTGTGCCCCTCTCATGGTCTCCTCCACATGCCCGATGTCCATGGCCACTTCATGTATGGGGGGGTCCGGGATGTGATCCAGCAGACTGGTGTCCACTGTGATGTTGTGCAGTATTGCACACGCCACAATGATGTCACACACCTTAGCAGGTGCATACTGCAGTGCTCCCCCACAGTGGTCCAGACATCGGAATCTTGACTTGAGGAGCCCAAATGTCCGCTCAATGGCATTCCTCGTTCTGGCATGAGCCTGGTTGTACCTTTCCTGGGCATGTGTTTGGGGATTGGCCACAGGGGTCAGTAGCCAGGACTTGCATCCATAGCCAGCATCACCTGTGTAATGTGAGTGACATGGTGAGACAGGGAACACATGTTGTGTGAATGATGTTTTGTGTGGTGGATGTAGTAGCTGTGGGTCAGGTGCATGCTGAGCAGTGTTGTGTGTACGCCTGTGTATGTGGTGTGATTTTGTATTGTGAACTCACCCACTAGCCATCCCCCTGTAAAGGTTCCATTCTCAAAATCTCTGTGGACTGAGGAGTTTTGTAGAATGTATGCATCATGTGAGCTGCCAGGATATTTTGCACAGACATTCATTATCCTCATTTTGCTGTCACACACCATCTGCACGTTGATGGAGTGGAAGTTCTTCCTGTTGATGAATAGCTGTGCGTCACGTGCTGGGGCCTTAATCCGGACATGGGTGCAATCTATAGCACCCATGACCCTGGGCATGCCTCCCCTGACGTAAAAGGCCTGCTTGATGTGTATCCAGTCCATGTCGGTGGTGGGAAAATGTACATAGGTACTGGCCTTGCTTTTGAGGGCTGGCAGGACCTGGGCCAGCACCCTGGAGAATGTGGCCTGTGACATGCCAGATGCGTAACCCTCAGTGGACTGGAAGGCCCCACTTGCCATGAAGTGTATGGCACACAGTAGTTTCTGCAGGCCAGTTAGGGCATGGTTGTGGATGTAGATGGAATCCACCTGATCTTTGATAACCTCATACAAGGCAATGATGCTGTCAGGCCTCAACCTGTAGCGATCAATGACCTCATCATCAGTCATTTTAAAGAGGGTGACCCTTGGGCGGTATACCCTGGTCCTTGGTGGTCGTCTATACATCCTGTGCCCTCCAGGTGGGGATGGACTCCTGTGTGGCTGCTGAGCCAGAGCCTCCTCACTTGCAACAGGTGAAGGCTGTTGATCAGGCGTGCCTGGAGTTTGCTGATGTTCCCTAGCTCTCTCCCTTGCACGCCTTCTCCGCAGTCTTCGCAACAATATGTAACCAACATACTGTTTGCTCTCTCTCTATCTGTCTCTCTCTCTCGCTACCTCTCTCTCTCTCTCTCTCTCTCTCTATCTCTTTCTCTCTCTCTCTCCCTCCCTGAGTGGAAATCAAGCCACAAGTGAGTGTGGTAAGTTGTCCCTTTAAGTACTTGATAGGGCGTTGTGTAGGTGTGGTGATGAGGTGAGTGCTGACCAATGGAGAGTTGTTTTTGTCCAGGTAAGTGTTTGAAGGTGTGTGTGTGTTATAAGATGTGGTGTGTTGTGCTTGTTATGTGTGTGCCATTTGCGGGTGTGCAATTGTGGGGTGAAGGTAGCGTGTTGATGTTGCCCAGGTGAGCTTATATTTGCAGGTGTCAGCTTTGTGTGATAACCCCCATTGTTTCGTGCCATGTTGTGTTGTTTTTTGTGTGTCCTTGTCCCTTTGGTGTTGCTTGTTGTTGTGTGTGGAGTGATTTGTGTTGTGTGTCCATGTTTTTGTGTTGTTTTGGCATTGCACGTGTTAATTTTTCCATTTACATGGTTGTGCGGTAAGCATTTTGTGTATTTTCCTATGTAACGGGTATTTTGTTTTGCCCGTTAAGTGTCTAACGGCTAAGAAAAGTGGGTCTTAACTTTTTGCCGTTAGGTGTGTCTTTCTTTCAGCCGTTACCAGTACCGCAAGCCTTTGAATAGCTCTGGGGTATGTTGTTCCATGCATCTGAATGCACATAAGTGTATCGGCTGTTAGGATTCTGCAACTGCCGTTAGCTGTTCTTTAGACGGATCTTTGAATTGCTACATGACACTTAACGCAACCATTAGTGATTTTTTTTTACTAACGGCTGCCTTTAAATCTAGCCCACATTTAACGGCCAAGAGTTAAGACCCAGTTTTGTTAGGCGTTAGATATCTAACAGACAAAAAAATAACCGCTACATGGTAAAACAGACTAACTGCTCCCGCACAAGAATACAAATGGGAAAATTAACCCGTGCAATGCCAAAATAACACAAAAAGCATGTCCACACACCACAGATCACTGGCACACATAACACAACAACCAAGAAACACCACATGGACATGGCCCAACAAAAAAACACCAACACAACATGCCACGGAACAATGGGGGTTAGCACACAACACTGACACCTGGCAACACAAAACAAGCTCACCTGTGCACCTGTTGTGTTACATGGCAACAAGGATGGGTTGCCAGGTGAATTTGGACAACGGTTTGTGTGTGTGTGTGTGAACCCATGTTGTAGCATCCCACAAACATTTTACCCAGGCAGAGGTTGTGTTCACTGCATTGTATGGCAATGCATTGGAGACAACCCTGCCACCCAATCCAAGACACAGCAGCTAAGATAGGAATCAAAAGCACAATGTTTCTGTATTGAGGGGGCAGTTAACAGGTTGGGCCTTTCATTTTTTCTTTTTTTGGGGGGGGGGCTTAGACTGGGTGCCAGAGGTGGATGCCCTTGTTGATCGCCTGGTCACCCTCTGCCCCCTAGGTGTGGCTTCAGGGGTAACACTGGAGGGGGTGGTGGGTGCAGTAGACCCCTCGGTGGAACGCAAGTTCTCCCTCTCCATCCTCAGTTTCTCCCTGCGATTGATCTCTCTCAACTCCACAAGTACCTGTGTGAACATGTCATGATACCTGTCTGGAGCTGGTGTGTTCACCCTGGCCACCTCCGACTCCAGGGCTTGGATTCTGGTCTCCAATCTGGCTGTGTTCCTCCTGGATTCCCTCCTGCTCCTGGTGATGTTGACATCTGTGCTCCTGCTCGACCAGAGTAGTCTCCTCTGCAGGGCCATACACTCCGCCTCCATCCCTGTGAGGCGTGCAGTGCTGGAGGTGGATGTGCCCGGTGACCCTGGTGCTGCTGTTTCCTCTGCTGCTGAGGGTGCTGTTTCCTCTGCTGCTGCTGGAGGTGCTGTTTCCTCTGCTGCTGCTGGAGGTGCTGTGGCTGCTGTGACAGCTGTTGGAGTGGCTGGTGCAGATGATGGGCATATGCCCACCACATCAAGTCACTCCGAGCTGCCCAATGATGTGTGTGCTGGTGGTGGTGTGAATATGTCCCTGGGTAGAGGGCGATGGGGCTCACCAATCAGGCCCAGGTGTGGGTATTCCAGTGGCCAAGGGTCATACGGTGGCCACTGATAGGTGCTTGGACCCCACCTGGGATCATACCTTGGGGCATGCTGTGGAGCCATCCAGGAGGGTGGGTTGATCTGTGAGGCATATGGCCCATATTGGGTGGTGGCCACTGTCCCTGGCAGCCATTGCCTCCCTGGCGGTGGTGGTGCTGCTGCTGGAGGGTAGTAGCTGATGGAGGTGGCTCCTGTTGCATCCAGCCACTGTACTGGGGAGGTGCAGCTTGGAGGGGGGAAGCTTGTGGTGGTGCAGCTTGGAGGGGTGCAGCCTGTGGTGGTGCAGCTTGGAGGGGTGCAGCCTGTGTTGGTGCAGAAGGTGGTGGTGCAGCCTGGGTTGGAGGAGATGGGGATGGTGGGTATGGTGACCACCGGCTGGTCCCCTCCTCTGTGTACTCCTCACTGGGGGGTGACGTAGCCTCCTCCACGGGCTCCCGCTGGGCTTGAGGGCTGTAAGCTGTGTGGAGAAATGAGATGTTGTGATTAGTGAACTTAGCCATAGGTTTGAGGAGACAGTTATACTTTGATATTTGGTGAAGAAAAGTATATGTGTTTGGGTTAATCCCCCCGGGTAAACAAGGGTATTCCCACTGCTGAAAGGTGTTGTTTGAGTTATTACGGGTAAAGGTTTCATTTTGAGGTGCAATATTACAGTGGCCCGAAATAGTACAGTGGGGCTGTTGCAACACCCTCCCATGTAGATTTCTGGTCCCTGTACCAAAGCTGTCCATATGATAGTGTAGTAACAGCACCACTGTACAATTTCAGGCCACTGGGATATTGCCCCTGACATATCCATGTCTGTGCTGTGATACTTTTTGAATTAACACACCTTTCAGCAGTGGGAATACCATTGTTTAACTCAGGAGGTGAATCCTACAACATTTATTTGTCTTTACAACTTTTAGGGATGCCTATCCCTCCAAGGGGATAGCAAAGGTTAAGTCCACCTTGATGTCATATTGTAGACACTGTGAAAACAGATGTTGTTCGCTGTTAGTCCTATCCCTCCTACCCTCATGGTTATTCAGATATTGCTCTATGTGACAGATTGAGATTTCAGTCATTTGTCCACACGAAGGCTCTTCAGCAGAGCCAAATTTGCCCCATTTAGAGAACAATACTTAATTGGAATCGTGTACAGAGTGTGCATGGTTTGCAAGCACACTCTGTGGACCATTCCAAAGAGGTATTTATCTCGAAATGTTGCGAATTTGGCTCTGCTGAAGAGCCTCCGTGTGGTCAAATGATAGATATCTCCACCTGTCACATAGAGCAATATCTGTATAACCATGAGGGTTGGAGGGATAGGACTTACATCGAGACACATCTTTTTACGATGCCAATGATATGACATCATGATGACATTACCCATTGCTATCCCATTACAGTCACACACAAGTAGAAATGGTCATATATGCATGTGGATATGTATCCTTCATATGGATACAAAAATATCCTTCCAAGATGTGAAGCCAGAGAGCAGTTCAGTACGTGTGATTGCCTTACTGGCTATATATGTGCACCCATCCAAAAATACATTGGATTGATAAGATGGATATGAACATACCTCATATATCCCATCTACGTAGAGTGTGATATTCTATATATGTGTATTTGGATGGTAGCAATGTAGTTTAATTTTTGATGGGTGCACATATCCGGCCAGTAAGGCAATCACATCCAGTGAACTGATCTCTGTGTTCACATCATGTTGGGACATATTTAGAAACATTTTAAAGGTACATATCTGACCGTTTTTGTTAGTGTCCATATCTCTTGTGAATAGATCTGCAGTGGGATTCAAGTGTTATTCAACCCTATCTTCTTATTTGTACAATGCACAATTTTGGATTACTTGACAGGTGACTCTCTGGTTGTCATGATGATGATATCCTATGCATTACATTGTGATGCATGGGATACCACCCTGCCAATCACAGATTGATGAATTTGACAAGATCCTGTCCGTGTTGCATGTTCCAGTTGAATCCTAAGGGCAACAATCAAGCCAGTAGTGAGGGATATCTTTGATTGAGGCCTGTTTTTCTCTGTGTATGAGCCCATCCATCCTTCTGTGTGAGGCAACTGTACTCAATCTGAGATATCCATCATTCATGGCCTGTTGGTGACCAAGGTACAATGGTTTATATTTGGTTCCCATGTGTATCCTGCAAACAGCGGCTGGTGTACCATCCATCTTTGGAATCAGCACCCCTGTGGATCCATGTGGGAATCAGATGTGGGATATGTCATTTCAAGTTAGAGTAAATGATTGCAGCACAACACCAAGGCCTACCTACTTCATCCACCTTTAATTCTGTGGAATTGTTTGCAGCCTGTGTGTTGCATATACAAGCATTTATTCTCTGGGACACTGTGATGTGTGACCTGATGCCCCCTTTTTGTGATTCAGTAAGCGGTGATGTTGAACTGATGAAGTGAACATGATGCTTACTTCTCCAGTGATCTCCTTTCCCCATTTCCAGTGTTTTCCATGGAGTCCGTATAATGGGACCCTATCAACTTGATTCTTGTTTTTTCATATTCTCCATAGACTAACACTGGTATTGGTGAAGTGAGGGTGTGTGAGGGTTACTTTCTCTCCACCATCTCTTTGTCACCGCTTAGTGAATGTCCCCTGTGTAGCATGTGATCGTTGGCCTATTGACTTGTTTGTTGTCTGGTTAACCCTTTGAGTCCCAGAGGGGTTGCCAAAGCATTGTTGATAGATGCATTGATGATCCCTCTACCACTCAAAGGGTTATGTGCTGACTTCCCTGTGGGGACATGGGTGACATTGTGTGTGAACAGTGATGATATTTAACAGATGACATTTTGAACAGCACGGTTTGTGTATTGTGTGTGATGAGCACAGCGACAGTAGTGTTGAAGTAGGACTTTGACAGGTTTGTCCCAAGTTGAACCTTGACATTAGTCCTGGTTTTGTGTCCTGTTTTTAACCCTCAGGGTGCTGTGTTGATGCAGTTGTATGGGTGAATGATGGGCATGTGTTGAGGTGTGACTGTGTGCAGCTGGTGTTGGTTGATGTAGTGTGTGGTTATGTAGTGTTACACTTACCGGTAGTGTGGAGACTCCTCTCATCCCCAGTGTCAGCTCCTCCAACGACCCCCTCGATCAGGGTTGGGGACATGGCCTGCCGCACCATCTCCTCCGACCCACAGAAGGTGATGGGGACAGGTGGCCCACCTCCAGTGCCTCGGGCTTGCTTGGCCATGTCAGACATCTTGTTCTTGACCACCATCCGGAAGTCGCCCCATCTCTTCTTCACGGACTCCACGTCCCGCCTGCATGTAGCCACCATGTTCACCCGGCTGCAGATCTGGTTCCAGGCTGCCTTCCTCCTCGCTGACAGGCCAGGGACCTTCGCCGTCTGGTGGAGAACACTCTGTCTCTCCAGGACAGCTTCCACAAGAGCCGTGTTTTCCTCCTCAGTATATCTCAGATCCCTGATCCTGCCCTCATCAGCTCCGACATGGGAGGATTCTGAGCTGGAGTGTCCTGCCTGCTCTGACCCTGACTGTGTGGGGTGCTCCCCAGCAACTACCCCTCGTCCCACTGCAGGTTCTGTCGTCCGTGTGCCTGCTCTTGTGGGCCGGGTCTGCCTCCACCCTGTGGATCTACCTCTCTCACCCCTGTTCTGCTCAGTTATACCCTCCTGACCTTCCTCCTCCTCCACTACTCTCCCCATCCCTCTCTCCTGTCCTCCTCTCCTGGCCATCACTCACACACTCACACCCAGGTACTCCCACATTCCATCACAGACACACTCGATCCACTCACTCTCTGTCACACACTTTCACTCACAGATTCACACTGTAAAAATAAAATTTTAAATGTGTAAGGTGTTATGAAAAGAAAAGGACTATGTGTATGTATGTGTTTGTGTTTGTATGGGTGTATGTAATATGTGCAAATGTGTAATATGTGAATAGTTAGTGCACCTGTCTCCAAACTCCAAACTCAAAAACTCCTCCACCTCCAATGTACGCTCCTGTATCCCTCTCTCTGATCACTATCCTCCACTCCTGGGTCCTGATATCTAGCTCTCAAGAACTCAATAACAGACAGTGTGTGACGGTTATTTTTGGGTATATATAAGTGTATTTGAACTTTTTGGATACTTTGGGGCTTTGGGATTGGCTGTGTGTTTGAATTTGTTGTTGCATCAATCAGGGTTGCTAGCCAACGGCAGCCGTTATGTTACGTGTTGTTTTGAGCTATGTTATCGTGTGATTTGGCCGCATGTTGTGCATTAACATGAGCGACAACGGGTTTTGTGTTACGTGTTTTGGCTGTGCCTACGCTCGATAGCTATTCTTGTAGAGTAACTATTGAATCTGCCGTAACTCATGTATTATTTGCGAGTGATGTGCCTTTTTCACTTAGCGGATGGTTTAACGTGAGCCTTTAAATCTAGCCCTAAGACAGCTAATGCTACCCTATAGGGTCAATGTAAAGCCAGGCAGCAGGCTCAGACCACAAAATAACCCCACATGAGATAGGTGGCCTACCGTAAGCCAGGGCTACTACAGGGCAACCCCAAGAGCTCACTGGGAGACCTAAGCAAGGGAACCAGGCTCCGCTAAAATGGGCAAGCAGCCAGTACCTAAGATGGCTACCCGAAGTGAGACCCAGCCCTGCCACAATCACGGGAAATCCAGATAACACTATATAAATATGTCAGGGCCCATACAAAGGGCTCTCCAAAGACCTGTTCATTAACAGAACAGTACACAGGACAAGGGGCCACCCACTTAGACTTGAGGAAAGGAGATTTAATCTACAGCAGCGGAAGGGTTTCTTTACAGTAAGGACAATAAAGGTATGGAATTCACTGCCTGAGGAGGTGGTGCTATCGAATACATTAAATGCCTTTAAAAGGGGCCTGGATACTTATTTAAAAGAGCATAACATAGAGGGCTATGTACGTTAGTATTGGGATTAATATTTAGTTAGGGCTTGTTGATCCAAGGAGAAATCTGATTGCCATTTGGAATCAAGAAGGAATTTTTTCCCCCCATTCAAGGCAGAATTTGAAATTGCTATATTGAGGTGTTTTTTTTGCCTTCTTTTGGATCAACGATGGTAAACAGGAATAGGAAAAGGTTTGAACTAGATGGATGCAAGTCTTTTTTCAACCTATGTTACTATGTTAGATCTGCTGCAGGGAATAGTTTGTCCCAAT
Source organism: Rhinophrynus dorsalis (assembly GCA_037306005.1). NCBI lineage: Eukaryota > Metazoa > Chordata > Amphibia > Anura > Rhinophrynidae > Rhinophrynus > Rhinophrynus dorsalis. Next base: position 177,762,086 of record CM074720.1, on the reverse strand, counting down.
GGAGGACAAGAACTAGGCTGCAGAGGCAGGGGAGAAATCCCAGACGTGCCAGAGGAGAGTTCTGGGGAAAATGGAGGACAGCCAACGGGAAACTGGTCAGAGGTACAGTGTAGTGAGGCCCAGGAACTGACTGTGGGACCAGTAGTTGAGGTAAGTGGAGCAGCCAGAAACAAAGACAAAATATTTTCTTTCTAGAAAGAAAGTATTCTCTTTCATGCACTCCGTTGGACCCCTTAGATATGGTAGTAAATAATCTACCATATTGTTTTATAGAAAGTTTGGGTCATTGGGAAGATCCTTGTTTCAGTAGCGTGCCGGCAGGCCAAGAATCGAAGTCGGTAGTACAAGCCAGAGTCAGCAGCAGAGAATAATAGAGGAACAAATTCACAGTAACTAACAAGCATGAATAATTGAGCACTGAGGCTCAGAGCAGGCTAGTAGATAAATTAATCTGCACAAATGAAAACAAAGAGGTGGGGGGGAAGGAAGTAAGGAATGAGACAGCTGACAAAGGTGAAGAAAAGACAATTCCTTACACTCTCTTTGGGCTGGATTCTGTTACAGGTGCTAATTTTATCTCTGCTTTTATCTCCTGTTTTCCCCATAGACTTCAATAGAAAAATGTTTGATAAAACATTTGTCTCCTGCAATAGAATTTGTCCCTTTCTCCTGTACACATATTGTATTTCTTACATTTTTCTTGGGTATGGTTTTTTCCTACTCATCCATAACCACTTTAAGGAATGCGTCCACGAATGGGGTTATATAGCTTGCAGGATAAAACTTGGAGGGTCCTCTGAAATGACTCCAAATTATTGTCCCTGATTCTTTACCTGGGCTTTTAAATCCTTCATTCCCCTCACGCCACAAATCTTCCAAAATTTGTAAACATTCCTTCTCTTCCTCTGAGGCATTAAAATGTGGGTTTACTTCTTGCATTTGTTCTTTTAAATCTCTGCTTTTAAAAAATCTATTTAAGCTACGTTTTCCTAGAAAAACCTTTGGAGGCCCAAGAAGAAATCAAAACTTTTTGATATATTTGTGGGAGCATATTTTAAACCCTTTTGTAAAACCATAAACTGATTGCTAGAGAGATGATAGGTGGATAGATTAAATATCCCATCTCTTTCATCTCCCACCTTCAGTCTTACTTTTAATTTTTGGGTCTTTTTGCCTCCCATTGTTTTTCTTCTGCCAATCTTTTCTTTTTCTCTACTTTCCGACTCTCCAAAACTAAAAAAGACAGCATGATCCAATTAAGTTTGAGGATCGGAGATATGGGAGAAAGAAAGTGGAACAAGCTTTTACTAAGGCTAAAGCCTTTGAAAGAAAATCTGTTGACCCCCCCAAAAATCAAGTGAACCACGGTTTTAGTTCCCACATTCTAAAATTCAGAATGGATAGAGAAAATAGATATGAAGATACCCTTTCCTTCATTATAAAGTATAATGACTTTTTCAAAGATATTTAACATATCATAAGCACTGGAGCGTACTAAAATAGGACCCCTTATTGAGTGAGTAACTAGGTGATAAATCCAAAAAAATATAAGAAAAGGGAAAAATTTATGTAACTACATAGTCCCCAAGCGCCCTAAAATCTTACAATTTAAAGAGAACCCTCGGTCATTGTTAACACCCCTTATGGGAAACTACAAGTGCAATAAAAGATAATGCTTGAATTGTAAATATATGGAAAATAGAATGAAAACTTTCTCAGACAAGCAAGGAAAGATTTACAATTTAAAGCAATTTATTAATTGTGATACAAAGTTTGTAGTATGCATGCTCACATGTGGCTGTAGAATAAAATATTTGGGAAGGACCACCAGATAGTTGAGAGAGAACTAATGAGCATAGGAGAAAAATAATTAAGGGGGATAAGGATGATGGAGTGCCACATCACTTCAATGGCTGTGATAGGTAATTTCAAAGTTACAGAATTGGAGAGTATTGGCTTGAAGAACCCCAATAGATATGGGGAGCTTTTTAGAAAAGAAAGTTTTTGGATTTTCACTCTAGGAACATTGACACCTGAGGGACTGAATGAGGGTGTGGAACTTTTTGTAAAGAGGTATTTATGTATCACTGGAGAAAAGCATAGAGGATTCCACCCCACCCCACCCTCCTCCTTGCTTGGATATATATACATATGGGTTCATAAATATATACAAATGGATCTAGAGATATTAGTCCTGGATTAATTTGTAATTTACATTAGAATAAAATATAAATATGTGTCTAACATAAATTTATGGAACAAAATGTAATATAGCTAGGAGCAGTAGCATAACCAATTTTTTCTAACTCAGCTCTGGCTTCTTCTTTTTTCTAGTTTCATATTTAGGAACACTGGTACATGTGAACGGTAGGGAGAAATTTCATGCATTTGAATTTTAGAATGCGGGAACTAAAACCGTGGTTCACTTGAGTAGTGTTCTTATGATTCCTTGGGAAATTGGAACGCAGATCTGGGATCAGGGAAGCTATGGGGGAGAGCGGATTTCAGGATACTGGTATCCATTATATGTGTGAGAGCTAAGTGATTCTAAGGAAATGACCAAAGGTATACATAGGGTGAAGATCTGGGAATCATTTAGTTAGGGCTGCAGAGGTGGCAGAGAAAGCTACTTTCAATGCACCACCCCTGTACCACACAGGGCGATGCCCGTTCCATTGTGAGGGAATTTGAACAGACTGCCTTTATTTATGGGCAGCCTCTGATCAAATTCCCTCACAGCCATTGGCTGGGATGTGTGCTTATACACCTCTCAGCCAGTCAACTTCAAGCAGGATACAAGAAGAAAGAAGATGGAGAAGATACAAGAGAGGAGAAAGAAAATGGACAGTAGATGACCATGGTGCTGAGGACCCTGATGGACATCAGGATCAATGGTAAGTGTTACTTTGCAGGTGCTGTTGCTTTGTTACTTAGTTATTTTAATGCTATGAGTGCGGGTTAGGTAAGCATACCCCCACTGGCACTCATAGGGTTAATTCTACGAACATTGGACACATTTTGGGTGTACTTTGGATGTTTTGATATGGGGCTTAGTGTCCCATATCAGTACATCCACTGGGGACTTAGGTTTTTTCACTTTGTTTTATTTCAATTGCTGCATTCGTTGTTTTAAGATCCGATAAGGGACTCTAGTCACAAAAAAACTGTGAGTCCCTTATCGGATCCTAAGGCCTAATGCAGTCAATTTAAATTGCATCCTGAGGTAGTGTCACGGTCCTTGCCTCTATCCCTGTCTCCATTCCTCCGTCTGTCTCCCCTTGCCGCTCTGGTCTTGTCCTGCTAGGCTGTCTTGTCAAGCGTCCATGTGTCACGTTTCTTGCCCCTTTCCCTGTCTCCATTCCTCCGTCTGTCTCACCTTGCTGCTCCGGTCTTGTCCTGCTGGGCTGTCTTGTCGGGCGTCCATGCACTTCCGGTTTCGGCGCCATCTTGGCGATGATGTCACCTTCTGGCGCCCATATCTGCTGCATTCCCCTTGCGTCTGGTGCACTCTCACAGTGTTCCAAGTCTCACTGCTTGTGTGATCTCATCTTGCCTATTGTTCCAGCATTTTGATCTCTGTGTACCAAACCAGCTTTGTCTCGACTACTCTTTGCCTGCTCCCAGTATTGCTTCACAATCTGTCTCCTGAGTACTACCTGCAGCCTGTTCTACTCTGGGCACCTGCTTGCGGCCCTCCAAGCTGTCAGGACTCCTCTCCAGTATCACTACACCAGGTCAGTGTCTTTTATTCTGGTTGTTCCATTCCCAGGTGTCTTGGTTTCAGGGGAGTTTCAGCTACTAGGTGGCCTCCACTCCCCAGCTATGACCACTACACTCCACACTCCAGCCTTCCCTCCCCCCGTGCAGGGGAGCTTGTACCATTAGTAGCGTTGCCATCCAGGTCTGGGTTCTGGCTCAACCGGGATCGGACATCTGGCTTCACGGCCAGCAACTCTATCCGGCCACGGCGGCAGCAAGGCGTCGCTATTAGCAGTCCCCATCTACAAGCTCTGAACACTAGTGACTCTCCCCAGCACTCCCTTCCCTGCAGGCAGATGCCTGTGCCACCCTGTGCTCGACTCCGAGTTGTGATAGGTGTTTTCATTATTTGCTATGGGCAAAAACGCATCTTACTTTTTCGCCCGGCGGGTTTGGTGTTTTGCCGGCATATTTTCACAGTACAGCTTACCATGCTTGAAAAATTGCTGTAGGCAGAAAAAACAGCAGTTGGACACAGTTTAATGGAGGCCTTAATGCTTAAAGCTGGGATATAGCAATGCAGAAAGAAAACATTTCCTTTTGCTTTTTATAGACACTATTCTAGGGTCCTGCTCAAAGCATGCTGACATTTCAGCCACCAGCAGGTTTATATTTGTGTTGTCATTATGAACAGATTCGTCCTCCATGACCTTTAGTTTTTCCTGCAATAAATAAAGGAGAGTATTTCCCTTATCCCTGCACCAGAACAACTAACCAGAAAGGTGGCCTCCTTAAAAAGATTCAGGAGCTTACAGAGGTCTGACAAAAGCAGCTCTTGACCATTTGACAAATAAGCCCTCTCCAAAGCCATACAGATAAGCATTAAATTTTCTGATGGCCTGGTTCTGCTCATACACAAGTTCTAACATGTACAATATGGCATTCTAACTAGTAAGGATCTAAATTTTCAGCTGGTGATGGTTTACACGATTACATTCCTGCATGGAGTTTAAAAAATTGATTATGATGGAGTCTGACAGAAAGCGAGTGACTATTAGGTTGAGGACATGGGGAAAGCAAGACATATGCACCATATCTACCATTGTCAGGGCAGCTATACGTAGTAACATAGTTGATAAGGCTGAAAAAAGACATGTGTCCATCAAGTTCAGCCCATGCCATATCACCCCTTTTGATCCAAAGGAAGGCAAAAAAAAAATTTAAGCCATTTCCAATTAAGCCCCAAGTGGGTAAGAAAATTTCCTTCCTGACTCCAAATGGCAGTCAGATATTTCCCTGTATCAACATCCTATCTTCTTTGAAGTCAACTGTCATAATTCTCAATCTTGTTCTGTGCTAGGTAGGTATCCATTTCCTTTGAAATCCATTACAGTCTCTGCAAGCACAGCATCCCAAGGCAAAGAATTCAATAATTTTACTGCCCTAACTGCAAAAATCCCTACCTTTGTTTTAATAAAGAACATTTTTTGCTAGTCGTAAGGGATGACCTTTTGTTCTTGGCACGGTATTTTGAGTAAATAGTTCCTTAGAGAGTTCTTTGTACTGACCTCAAATCTATTTTTAAATGGTAATATAATCACCCCTTAGACCTTCCTTCACTAACATAAACAAACCCAGTATGGCTAGTCTCTTTTTATAATTCAGATCCTCCAATCAAATAGAGGTAGAATTGTACTTGCATCAATAGCGTACTATCCTGCATAAAAAGGGGTATGGATGCATGATCCATACCCCTTTTTATGCAGGATAGTACCATATTTGCTGTTGCAGCAGCTGGGTGACTCTGCACATTGCTGTAAAGTCTATTGTCTATCAGTACTCCCAAATCTTTCTGTAATGAGGATTCCTCCAGTAGTTTTCCATTAATTGTATTTGGTATATTCTACCAAATGCATAACCTTACATTTATTTACATTAAACCTCATCTGCCACTTTTTTTCTCACCACTCAGTTTATCTAAATCTTTCTGCAGAGAAAAAATATCCTGCTCTGTATGCATTTCCTTACACAGCTTAGTGTCATCAGCTAAGATTGAGACATTACTTTTAATTCCCACTTCTAAATCATTAATAAACAAATAAAAAAGAACTGGGCCCAGGACTGAACCCTGTGACACCTCACTTACATCTTTAGGCCAATTTGAAAAGGTTGCATTTACAGCTACTTTCTGCAATCTATGTTTTAAACAGTTTAACTGTAGATATCACCTCCCATGCCGAAGCACTTAATTTATACAGTAACCGATTGTGAGGCAAAGTATCAAAGGCTTTTCCAAGTATAATACATCAACACAATTCCCTTGTCCAGACTGCTATTTGCCCTTTTGTAAAATGCAAGTAAAAGAGTTTGACATGATCTATTCTTCATCAAACCATGCAGGCTCCTACTAAAAATATTGTTGGTCTTTACATAGAAGGGTTGATAACTGATAGTATCCAGGATTAATAACTTTCCCACTATCAAACTCACAGGTCTATAATTTCCTGGTTTAGATCTGGCCCCCTTTTTGAATAATGGTACACATCAGCTTACCTCCAATCACAGGGCAGTATGCAGATGAAAGTGAATCAATAAATATTAAGTTTAATGTTTCTGTTACTGAAACAAGTTCCTTAACCCTTTAAGTACCAGACGCACACGCACCTTTTTTTTTCTTTTCATGATCCTGTTTCAGGGCTCCCATACGGAGTGCAGTCACGTGGGGAGCCCTGAAATCCATGACGGTCCAGGACTGTCATGGGTCCTTATGGGGTTAAGTACCCTTGGGTGTATACCATCAGGTTCAGGTGCTTTATTCACCATAACATTTTCCAGTCTCTTTTGGACTTTGTCCTCATTGAGCCATTTATATGATGGAGGGAATTCTGTGATTTTGTTTGTTTGCCCATAACCTGCCTATTTTACTTCCTTTGCATATACAGAAGAAAATAATTTGTTTTAGGTGTCAGCCATAACCTTATCCTCACTAAGCAATTTACTTGTCTCAGCCTTAAAAGGATAAATATTAGCCTTAACCCAGGCCCGGATTTATGAATAGGCAGACAAGGCACGTGCCTAGGGCGCCCGATTTTCAGGGGCGCCTTGCAGTGCCTTTGTCACGCCCACAAATCCGGGTGGCTCACAACTGCCATTTCCCTGTGAGCGTGCGTGCGCCTAGGATATGCCCTCAACTCGAGGGCGCAGGCGCTGTTACCTTGTTCTGGCTGCTGGGCAGTGCTGGCTCAATAGTGTATGCCGCCGGGGCCGCCCCACGTGACCCACTGCTGCGTCTGATGTAACAAGACGTCCCGAGGTGGCCAATGAGAACAGAGGTAGTGGCTCTCTGTTGTCATTGGTCACCGTTCTCTGTTCTCATTGGCTACCTCTGGATGTCTTGTGAGAGCATGAAGCTGCCCGCAAGGAGGTGTTGGGAGCGCCTCTGAATTAAATAAATGCTCCCTTAAGCGCCCTACACCCCACATTTCAAGCCTGTGTCAGCGCTTTGTTGGAGCTCAGAGGCGGGTTCCCAGAGCTCCAGTGTGGCAGACGGCAGTTTTACTTCGGCGCAGAGGCGGGTTTCCAGGGCAGTAACAGGCGCAGTGGAACTTGTGTGGACTAGGCAGTTGTGGACTACAGTGGTTCTGCTCAGAGGCGCTACAGACAGCAGGCTGGCTAGTGGTTTTGGACAGGTGGCAGTGGTATACATTAGCCAGGTATGTGTGTTGCCCACAATTATATTTATTTCTTAGGCGGATGTACTGTACTGTTAGTTTGAAATGTGTGCTGTAGCAACCATCTGTGTTATTTCTGGTGTTCCAAGCTTGTATTTATTACTTCACTTACAAAGGTGCTGGGAACACAGGGAACTACCATCCCACACAATCCTTACTTTCACTAAGTCCCCATCTGGCAACTAGCTGCTTAGTAGCTCTAGTCGCCAGAATAATTACCTCATTTCCTCATCTTGCCATTGTGACGTCATGCGCCTGCGCTGTCAGTCCCAGCTGGAGCCAAATGGCTCCTAGCAACACCTCCTATGGGACTGACAGCACAGGAGCGAGGACGTCACAATGGCAAGATATCCGCACTCAGTCCTGTCGCCCATGGAAGAGGAGAAATCAATTAAATGAGGTAATTATTCTGGCGACTAGCGCTACTAAGCAGCTAGTCGCCAGATTGGCACTTGGTAAAAGTAAGGATTGTGTGGGGTGCTAGTTCCCCTTTAAGTGTATATATAACTTCACTTTTATTAAGACATGATAAGGTAATCCAACGTTTTAACTTTAATTCCCTATCTGGGACTTTTGTCAGGGATAGTAACTATCCCTGACCAAAGTCGCAGATAGGTATTGAAACACTGGATTATTTTATCATGTCTTAATGAAAGTGAAGTTTTATAGACATTTAACTGTGTGCTCAGCTACTTTGGAAGTGAACTCTGTACCGATGGTAGTTATCAGCACAATGTTTCACGAAAGTATCAAGAATGAGTAAAATTAAAAATCGTAATGGAGAGATATGGTGAAGGAACCTAGAAAGTGTATATCAGTTCATATGACATGCAAATGTAATTCATCCAACAATAAATGTACATAACTTGGATGTTAGTATTCCCATATGACAATCCCATATGATAATTGTATATTTTTGGTTCTACTTTTATGCAGAAGCACTTGTCCTTCCTTTTTGCTTATTTGTTTACTGACTGTGGGCCACATCCAAGTTATGTACATTTATTGTTGGATGAATTACATTTACATGTCATATGGGTTAATATACACAGTATTTCTAGGTTCCTTCAGCATCCCCCTCTTACTGTTTTTACATGGTTTTTAATTTTACCCATTCTTGATATTTTGACTGGCAATAAAATGATTTTGATGATTCAGTTTCAATTACTCTTACTGCCTTATTTGTAGAGACCTTCTGTGTGGAAGAGTGGCTTATGTCACCGCTATTCCACACACACACACACACACATTGTTAACAGTTCAAACACTTACCCACCAGCACACAACCTTAACACTTACACATCACACACCCTTAACACTTGCACACCATCAAACACCCTTAACACTTGCACACCATCAAACACCCTTAACACTTACACATCACACACCCTTAACAGACTGAAATTCTGTCTGTCTCACACCTAACCCTTACTATACAATACAGACGGTGTTAATACTTACATCGCCTAACTAAATCCTCATGCCGCTCTCACATGCCCACATGACCTGTATACTATTAAATTCACCCTTCTCACCATTTTCACTTACTAAAACATACAGGTGATCCTATAGAGGAATTAAATATGAATGGCATCATCTTTATGGACCATAATGATGATGATACCATTCATATTTAATTCCTCTATACAATCACCTGTATTGTCATGTGGTGTATGTGTCCACTGACCACTATACAATCTTCCTGTAGTGTATGGTGTGTGTTGTCTGTACAATCAAAATGCACTGTAATGTGGCATTATTGGCATATGTTCCCTCTGTACAATCACACTGTAATGTAATGTGGTATATGAGCTCTGTCTAATCACTGATAGTATAATGAGGTTACGGTGTATTTGCCCTGTGTGTAATTGCCTGCCCTGCAGTTTAATTTGGTGTATGTGTCGATTGATCTGTACAATCACTTGTATTGAAATGTATTTTTTAGAGTGTGATACTGTGATCCACGCAAAAAATGAAATGATTTAATATTAAATGCAAGTAATGCAGCAAGCTTCATTTTATTCAGGTTTCTCTTTTTCTTGGTTGGAATGGTTGATTTAAAAATCTTGCAACGAGCTTAAGATACTTAATGTGTTGGTACAGTTGAAGATGTGTCTAGTGTCCAATGAATTAAGGTCAACAGTAAATCTCTGTTTATAGTGCATATGGTAATCCTTACTTATGATTAAAAAAATGGCATATCATTTGTGTGGTTATAAAAAAAATGAAACTGAGGAAAATTTATAAATAAAAGGCATACTAAGAAGGCCACAATTGCTCTTGTCCTCTATTGTCAAAAAGCCCTCGTTAGTCGTCGCTAAGGGGTTAATTCAGTTTCTCAGTCTTAATATTACAATGCGACAGTATGTAAACTATACAGTTATGTGCAATTGCAATAAGATTCCAATAGGAATAGATAGCCTTGGATACAGAAGTGGTGCGCTTTGTTGGATTTTGTGTTTGTTTATTGCATCTGCTGACAAGTTCAAACTGTTACTGTATTGGATGCTTAAAAAGCTTTGTAATGCAAAGGAGTTAATGATGTGAATGTATGACTCTGCAGGTGCAGCTTTAGTGGCATTATCTTTCAATGGCAGCAGCTACATTCCAGGGCATGCATTACATCATATGATACTTAAAGGGAGAGTAATGTTTCATAATAAAAGCAGCTCCAATTATTCATCATAGTATTTGGACTTTGGAGACTGTTATTTCAATTCCGTCACAGTTGTAGTTCAAGAGTAATTCAATGACACAGTATCCCCCTCCCTCCCCTTTTACTGATGTAACACTGCTCAGCCACAGCAGAAGGGAGGCTTATGAATATGTCTCAAACCATACAGTTTTAAGAGATGAGACATATTGTTCTTCATGTTTTTTTAATGCCTGCAAAATAAAGATAAAACGAAGTATTACTATCCCTTTAAGACTGTCTGTTTGTTATAGGTTAAGGGTATATTCAGACTGAAGAGATGAGTGAGCTCAAGAAGAAACTGAGTGGCTGCCAGTATAAGAGAAAGAGAGAAGCTGAAAGTAAAAAGACAGCAGAACTTTTAAGTAAAGTTCCCAAAATTGCCTCTTATTTTGGTGCTCAGAAGAGTTCAACAGAGAATGCAGAGAAAGAGGCAATCAGTACTGATGCAGATAGTGAAATGCATGACCTACCTGGTCCATCTGTGTCAGTGCCTACTACAGAGGAATGCAGCAGTGAAGTGATAGGTGAGGATGTAGAAGATACTATACTCCAAAATGATAACGATCCAGCTACATGGATTATAAATGAATCCACGCGAGACTACATAGCAATGCATGGTGTACACAAAACCAAAAACATAGACTTCAGTAACTCAAAACGAATATATGCTGATGGCGTTATCAGATACTGCTCTGAGGAACTTTTTAAAAGAAGGCTTAAAAATGGTGAAACAACAGCAAGAGAATGGTTAGCCTATTCAGAGAGTAAAGGCAGTGTATATTGTGTGCCTTGCTTGGTGTTTGGTGAAAAGTCTAATTCTCTTTCTACTGGATTCAACGACTGGAAAAATGGTGGTGTGCGTGTTGAACAGCATGAAGGGTCTCATTATCACCGGTCTTGTCTTGCGGCAATGAAACTGAGAGGAACTGCCAAGGGGCGAGTTGACAGTCGTCTGGTAGCACAGCTTGAAGAAGAGAAACATTACTGGCGAAATGTTTTAAGAAGAGTTTGTGTAGCAGTGAAGTATCTCGCAGTTCGTGGATTGCCATTCAGGGGTGATGATGAGAAGTTTGGAAGTTTACGAAATGGCAATTATCTTGGATTCCTGGAGGCTGTTGCACTGTTTGATCCATTTCTTGCTGATCACATAAAGTCTTATGGGAAAGCAGGAAGTGGACATACCTCCTATCTCTCCAAAACAGTCTGTGAGGAATTTGTAAAACTAATGAGTGAGCAATTAATAACCAAAATTGTGGCTGAAGTTAAAAAAGCTAAATATTTTGGCTTAAGCATTGATTCTTCACCAGATCTCTCACATGTTGACCAGTTAACATTCATCATAAGATATGTTAAAGATGATGGGATAGCGGTTGAGAGATTTTTGGGTTTTATATCCAATGCAGGACATAAATCAAAAAACCTTACAGATGCTGTATTGAGCACTTTACAAAAGCATGAACTTGACATTAAAGACTGTCGTGGACAATCTTATGACAATGCTGCCAATATGTCTGGCCCATACACAGGAGTTCAAGCCAGAATAAAGCAACTGAATCCTTCGGCTCAGTATGTCCCATGTGCTGCTCACACACTAAATCTTGTGGGATCTTGTGCTGCTGAGTGCTGCAAAGAATCTTCATCCTTTTACGATATGTTGCAGTTGCTGTACAACTTTTTTACAGGATCTACTTCTCGGTGGGAAGTATTATTATCTTGTATGCAACCTGGTGCACGTGTTGTTAAAAATTTGTCACAGACACGTTGGTCTGCAAGACACGATGCCTGTCAAGCTGTACGAGAAAGCTGGAGTGACATATTAAAAGCACTTAAACAAATAAGTGATGACAAAGAGGAGAAAGAAATTACACGAAATGCAGCAAAAAATCTTTTTGACTTGATTAACCGCCTGGAAACTGTATTAATGGCAAGCATATGGGGAACCATACTTCAGCGTTTCCAAGCTGTAAGCATCAAGCTACAACGTGTGGAAACTGATTTGGGAACAGTAATCCAAGCGTACAAATCTCTTAAAGGTTTAATAACTAGCATAAGAGAGAATTTTGATCATTATGAACAGCTTGCTAAATCCCTTTCAGGACTTGATGACTATGAGTTTGACCATATCAGAAAGAAAAAACCCAACACAAAATATGATATGAATAAGGAATTTCACGTCCATCAAACAGGACGAGATCACTATCGCATAAATTCATTTTATGTAGTAGTGGATAGACTACATGAAGAACTGGCCAGGCGAAGTGTGGCTTATGACGCACTTTATGAGCGCTTCAGCTTTTTAGAAAACTTACATTTATTGAGCATACCGGAAATCACATCATGCGCTGGCAAGTTGCTGGTACAGTTTAAGGATGATTTGGAGGATTGTTTTACAGACGAATGTATCCATCTTCACGAGCAACTAAAGGTGTTGTTGGAGAACACAGCCATTCCATTATCTCTGGTACAACTATGCAAGCTACTACGTCAGAAAGACCTGCATGATATTTATGTTAATGTTTACATTGTTCTTCGAATGTTCCTCTCAAGTCCAGCTACAAATTGTTCTGGAGAGAGGTCCTTTTCAACACTGAGGAGGGTCAAAAACTATTTGAGATCCACTATGGCTCAAGAACGCTTAAACGCACTTTCCCTTCTAACAATTGAAGGAGAACTCTTCAATGAGATGGATTGTGAGGATCTCATTAATGCTTTTGCAGACCAAAAATGCAGAAGGAAGACTTTACATTAAATACAGTGCTTTACTCTGAAGAGATTCTGAGAATAACTGAGATATGCACAGCACTAGTAATAAGTGTTAACACATCATTGTTTTGGCTATTTTATATTGTTAAATTTTGTTTAAAATTTGTTATTTAATATTGTTGTTTTGTTATTTAATATTTATATTATGTTATAAGAACATGTTAATATTTGTTAAATTATATTTGTTATATACAGACTACATAATAAAGCTAAGCTGACATATTGTCTGTATCCAATAAAGAGTTTGTTATTTGCTGTACCTAAAAATGTTTTTTGAAAGTTTATTTTTTTTATTACAATTAATTGTAGAATGCCTCTACTTTCAGCTACAATACACTTCAGAAATCATGTAGCACTCAGACATACTGTAGCTGTAAGTGGTTGGTTTTGTATAATTTAGAACTCGCTGCTTGATGTATCAGTATTGAGTTGATCTTTGGTACTGGTACCTTTATAATTACTTGGGTCTTAAACATTGGGAAATAAAGGGCAGGTTACACATATAATAAAGGTGATTATGCTGTCTGAATATATACCACCACCGGGCCTGCACCTCGCTATACATACTTTTTTCCTCTAACTCTGGGAAATTGTCACAGTACTGTGACGAATACGATAAATCTAAAAATGGGTGTGGTCAATGGAGGGTGTGGCCAAGTGAGAGGTGTGGTTAGGGGTAGGGTAAAGGCGGGGCTAGGGGCGCCAGCCGTTGTTGTGCCTAGGGGCGCCTGAGATGTAAATCCGGCCCTGCCTTAACCCCTTAAGGACCATTGCTGTACCAGGACCGTCACGGCAGTCCGGCACTTAAGGACCACTGACGGTCCTGGTACATCATGGAGTTCAGGGATCCTGGTGCGGCGTGCCCTGAACCGGAATTGCTATAAAAAAAAAAAAAAGCCCTGTGGTCCTCAAGTGCCGGCCACGCATGCTCCGGTCCTTAAGGGGTTAATATTTACTTATTTATATACTTGTACACTTGTATACTTGTACTTGTATAAGATTTTTTCCTGCTCTCTTTTGCAATTCTTTTCTCATTTTCAATTTTAGTTAGAATATTTGCTTGTTTGTAGATTTTATTACATTCCTTGATTTTTAAATGATACACCTGTCCCTTCTGACTTAAACAATTTATTAAGACACTTTGGTCTGAATTTGATCCTCTTGTACTTATTCCTTAACGGTATATACTGGCAGGTATATTTGTCTAAGAACATTTTAAACACATTCCATGATTCTTGGACATTTTTTATCTTTGAACATTACATCCCAATGAATGCCCTATAACACTGTTTTTAGCATTATAAAATGTACCTTTTTAAAATGTAATGTTTTGGTTAAACCCTTGCTAAAGGGTTTCTCATAACACATTTCAAAGGATACCATATTGTGGTCACTGCTGCCTAAATCTTCCCTTACCTGTATACTATTTATCATTTCAGAATTGTTTAAGAGCACTAGGTCCAGCAAAGACTCTTTTATAGTTGGGTCCTAGTTTGCACATGAAATTGTCATTAACCATATATAAAAAATAATTTCCCTTTGTTGTGCTAGAAGTCATATTTCTCCCATTATTATTACATTTCCTGACCAAGAAACCTTTTCCATTTGAAGTAATATCTGGTTTTCTTGAAACCCCCCGATATTAGGTGGCTTGTAGCAAATCCCCATTAATATATTTTTATTATATATGCCTCCAAGTGTGTATTTCATCCCACAGGGCCTCTACATTCTCACTGGACTCTACATTAATATCTTCCCTTATGCTAGGTTTTAAGGAATGCTTTACATATACACATACACCCTTCCCTTTTACTAATCTTATCCCTTCTAAAAAGGGAATAACATTTTAGTTTGACTGCCAAGTCATATGAATCATCTAACCAGATTTAAGACACACCAATTAGATCATACTGCTCATATATTGCAATCCTTTCCAGTTCCCCCATCTTTCCAGGTAGTTACATGCTAACATTTTAGGTTATAGTCATTCTAAAAAAATGTATTCTTTGAAATAATCAGGCTGTAAGATTTGCACCTCCCTATTAAAAACTAGCCCATCCCCCTCTCCACCCCATGGACATTCTATTATCCCATTTTCTCATTTACACTGCCTTTTTCATCCTATATTGCATAACCCCCCCCCTTTCCTAGTTTAAAGTCTCCTTCAACCCAACTTAAATGGGATCCTGCTGTCCCCTTGTTCTCATGTTTTAAACAGACAACAGACAGCAACATTTCAGGACATTGGATCACATGTTTAATATCGCCAGGCTGGAGATTTCATAGACTAAGGCATTCCACACAGCTATTACAAATAGAGGGTATAGATGTTACAGTCATGATAGCAGTAGGCTCTACACTTCAGTAGGAACACTCATAGCTGGGAGGGATGTTCTTGATGTGTGAGGTTATTTACTTAATATTACAGATGACAAGTATGGCCATTTGGGGGTTGAACTTACAGGCAGTTACACTGATGAAGATGATAATCAAAAATGTGGGGGTTTTTTGTTTACTTGGTCAGACTTTCCACATGTGCTCTCAGACAGTTTATAATTGGGCTTTCTGCTCCTATCCATTGGTGAAAGGCTAAGACTTTTCCTTTCAGCTAATTGTTGGTGAAATTCATTATTGCCCCCACTCTCTACTGGATCTGGATCTGAACAAAAAAGGGTGGATAGTGGATGAACATATTCTAAATCAGCATCATCAGTGGAGGAGACTTTAAACTAGAAAAGCGGGGAGGGTGATGCAACACAAGGTAGGTAAGGTAGTTTAATTGTGAAAATTGGATTAGAGAAGGGGCAAGGGGTAGAGAGCGGGTTAATGGGCTAGTACATCTAATAGGGAAGTGCCAATGTTTCAGCCTGATAAAAGGCAAATGCATTTTACAAACAATGTTATTGTTCAGAATGGCAATAAGATAAAATGTATGCATGAAAATGATTATAGTCTGGCTTGTAAATGGGGGGACTAAAAATGATTTCAGTATCTGAGCAGTATGATCTGATTGGTGTGTCTGAAACCTGGTTACATGATACATATGACTTGGCAGTCAATCTATAGGGTTATTCACTTTTTAGGATGGATAGGGTTAATAATAGTGGAGGGGGTGTACCTATATGTAAAGCATGCCTTAAAACCTAGTATAAGGGAAGATATAAATGAAGGATCCAGGGATATTGTAGAGGTGCTGTGGGTTGAAATAAGCACTGGGGGCACACATAATAAAAACATGTTAACAGGGATTTGCTACAAGCCACCTAATACTGGTGCGTTTGAGGAAGCCCAACTGATACTGCAAATGGAAAAAGCTTCTTTGGTCAGGAAATGAAATCATAATAGGATATTTCAACTATCCTAATATTGACTGGAGAAATATGACTTCCAGCACAACTAAGGGAAATTATTTTTGAACCCATTTTGAACCCCTGAAAGGGTTAAGTATGATAAATGACAATTTCATATCCTATCTAGTAGATGAGCCAACTAGAAAAGAGGCCTTGCTTGACCTAGTGCTCTCAGACAATTCTGTCATGATAAACAGTATACAGATATAGGACAGCAGTGACCACAAAATGGTATCTTTTGACATTTGTTACGAGAAACCCAATAAGCAAGGGTTTAACCAAAATATTAAATTTTTTAAAAGGCTAATTTTACAAATCTAAAATTAGTATTAAAGGCTATTCAGTGGAATATAATCAAAGGTAAAAATGCACAAGGATCATGGAATTTGTTTAAAATACTATTAGATAAATATACTATTGGGGAATAAATACAAGAGAATCAAATTCAGAACAATGTGGCTTAATAAAGAGGTTGCAGGGAAATGAGAAATAAGAAGTAGGATTTTAAAGAGTTTAAGTCAGAAGGGAGAAGTGCATCATTTAAAAAACTTGTAACAAATAGAACGACTGGGTACACCAGTTATCTGTGGATGCTAGAGAATGCTGAATTGAATGCAAGGCTATGGATCATAGACAGTGTGACCTTATACCCTTGCTGCTGCCAAGGCCAGAGGTAAAGGTGCAGGCCATGAAGCCTGATGACAGTATGAGTACAGGCCACACCAATGAACAGATACTTGGTGTAAGGGTTGGGGCCAGTAGGTAGGCTAGATAGGAACTTCGGAGTAGTTGAGAAACTGACACAGGATTCAGAATAATGAACAGACAGGAGTTGAATAGTTGGACACAGCCGAAGGTCAAAGAACCAGAGCAGGCAGTCGTACAAGACAGAGTCAGGAACCAGGAATTTAAGACAGTTAGAACCAGCTCAGATAACTATGGAAACTATTCCAATTTCTATGACTATTGGGGCCCTCCACATGGAGGAACAGCGATTTCAGATAATCCATTCTCCTCATCATGCGGTCATTCTGGGGTTCCCATGGTTACATGTGCACAATCCCCAGTTTGACTGGCAGAGTTGTGAGATCACTTCTTGGTCCGAGTACTGTATGGAGCATTGTATGACTCATCCAGTTAAGATTTTGTGTACCTCTCCCTCCATGCCAGCCGAATACCACCAATTCAGTGACGTTTTTAGTAAGGGAGAGGCTAGCACATTGCCCCAGAATAGGGCGTATGATTACACCATTGATTTGCCCCCTGGGGTTGTGCCCTCTAGGGGCCGCACATATCCACTGTCATGCGAGGAAAATCGGGCCATGGAAGAATACATTGATGATGGCCTTAAAAGAGGGATTATTTGGAAGTCTACCTCACCTGCTGGTGCTGGTTTCTTTTTTGTGAAAAAGAAGAATGTGAGTTAAGGCCTTGTATTGATTACCGGGGGTTAAATAAACTTATGTCCAAGAATGCCTACCCCAAATCACTCATTACTGAACTATTTGACAGGTTAAAACATTCTTCAATTTTTACGAAATTAGATCTACGGGCTGCCTATAACCTGATCAGAATAAGAGCTGGGGATGAGTGGAAAACGGCATTTAATACCAGATCTAGGCATTATGAATACCTAGTTATGTCATTTGGCCTCTGTAACGCACCCGCTGTATTTCAAGAATTTATTAACGATATCCTCCGTGATATGCTACAGTCCTGTGTAGTAGTCTACCTTGATGACATACTCATACACTCAGCTAATCTGTCTCAACACATCAAGGATGTGTCCGAGGTCTTGCTTCGTTTACACAAGAATAAACTATTCTGTAAAATGGAGAAGTGTTTCACAGGTCCAAAGTGTCCTTTTTGGATTTCTTGATCTCTAAGGATGGTATTGCTATGGACCAGGAGAAACTCGCAGCAGTCTTGCAATGGCCACGACCCAAAGGGTTAAAAGCAATTCAGTGTTTTCTTGGGTTTGCCAATTATTACAGGAAGTTTATCCAAAACTTTTCCACTATTGTTAAACCTCTGTCTGACCTTACTCACAAGGGTGCTAATCCATCCCAATGGTCTGATGCTGCTGATCATGCTTTTGAGACATTAAAATCTGCTTTCGCATCCGGCCCTGTACTGTCCCACCCCAAACCTTCCCTTCCATTCACGTTGGAGGTTGGGGTAAGGGCAGTACTGTCACAACACCCAGTGGCTGGGGGTACTCTGAGACCATGTGGGTATCACGGTGCCCATGATTCTTGTGCGACATTCTGACTTCCGGGTTTGTGCTTTGCTGTCTTTTATTGGTGCTTGCTGGCTAGCCCCTCCCAGGGTAGCCTTTATATACACCTCCCTGTCACTAAGCGGGTGCCCTTTCGTGGTGTTCCCGACATTCGTGATTCAGTGCTCCTGTTCGGTGTTGATCTGGTTTCTGGCTGACTACCGCTCCTGTGTACCGTTCCAGGCTTGGCTGACTACCGCTTTCTGTGTACCGACCCCGGCTGTGGCTGACTACCGCTCTCTGTGTACCGACCCAGGCTTTGGCTGACTACCGCTCTCTGTGTACCGACCAAGGCTGTGTCTGACTACAGCTCTCTGTGTACTGACCCAGGCTTTGGCTGACTACTGCTCTCTGTGTACAGATCCAGGCTTGGCTGACTACTGCTCTCTGTGTACCGATCCAGGCTTGGCTAACTACCGCTCTCCGTGTATTGATCTAGGCACGACTGACTTCCACTGTCCTGTTGCCCTCGCTATTACAGTCAGTGCTGTCCGGTCACTAAGCGGTTACTGTTGCCTTCCTTATCGCTCAGCCTGTAACTATCTGTTGCCTCCATTAAGCACTTCCAGTCAGTGCTATCCGGTCACTAAGCGGTTACTGTTGCCTTCCAATATCGCTCAGCCTGTGACTATCTGTGGCCTCCGTCAGCTATTCCAGTCAGTGCTATCCGGTCACTAAGCGGTTACTGTTGCCTTCCTATATATCTCAGTCTGTGAATATCTGTGGTTTCTGTTAAGCACTACCAGTCAGTGCTATTCGCTCTCTAAGCGGTTACTGCTGCATCAGATATCAGGCTGCCTTACCCGGTATTCGGTAAGGCCAGTAGAGCCTCCTCTGTTCCTTGTTGCACCAGATATTAGGCTGCCTTTCCCGGTATTCTGTAAGGCCAGTAGAGTCTCCTCAGTTCCTTGTTGCACCAGATATTAGGCTGCCTTACCCGGTATTCGGTAAGGCCGGTAGAGCCTCCTCAGTTCCTTGTTGCACCAGATATTAGGCTGCCTTACCCGGTATTCGGTAAGGCCGGTAGAGCCTCCTCAGTTCCTTGTTGCATCAGATATCAGACTGCCTTACCCGGTATGAAGCCTTTCTTCATAACTAAAGCTTTCCATTCCCCTTACTAGTTTTGTAGCCCTCCTCTGCACTTTCTCTAGTTCCATAATGTCCTTTTTCAGAAAGGGCGCCCAGAATTGAACAGCATATTCTAAGTGGGGTCTTACCATGGACCTGTAAAGAGGCATAATTATATCTTCCTCCCTTGAGTCAATACCCCTTTTAATACATGCCAATCTTATTGGCCTTTGCAGCTGCCAGTTGGCACTGCATGCTACTGCTAAGTCTATTGTCTACCATTACTCCCAAATCCTTTTCATTTGTAGATTTCCCCAGAGAAACAACATTTAAACTATATGTTGCATTTTTATTATTATACCCAAAATGCATAACTTTACACTTGTCTATATTGAATCTCATTTGCCATTTGCCTGCCCAGTTACTCAATTTGTCCAAATCCTCTTGTAATGAAGACACATCCAGTTCAGACTTTATTACCTTACTTAATTTTGTGTCATCGGCAAACACTGATACATGGCTCCCTATGCCCTCTGGGAGGTCATTAATAAACAAATTAAAAAGAAGAGGACCCAGGACAGATCCCTGAGGTACTCCACTTATCACGTTTATCCAACTGGAGAACTTGCCATTTACTACCACTCTTTGCATTCTATCTTTCAGCCAATTTCCAATCCACACACAAACATTTTCCCCTAGGCCTATTTCATTCAATTTGTACAGCAACCTCTTGTGTGGAACTGTATCAAATGCCTTGGCAAAGTCTAAATAGATCACATCAACCGCCGCTCCCGCATCTATATTATTACTCACTTTTTCATAAAATGCAATCAAGTTAGTTTGACAAGACCTGTCTTTCACAAAGCCATGTTGGCTATTGCTAATGATATTCCTGTTCCAGCAGAATTCTTGAATATATTCCCTTAGCAACCTTTCAAACAGCTTCCCTACCACAGATGTCAAGCTTACAGGTCTGTAATTTCCTGGCTGTGACTTTGATCCCTTTTTGAATATGGGCACCACATCTGCTTTACGCCAATCCATGGGCACCATACCTGAAATAAAAGAATCCCTGAAAATCAAATATAACGGTCTGGCCAGGGCCTGGCTTAGCTCTTTAAGTACCTGTGGGTGTATACCATCTGGCCCCGGAGCTTTGTCTACCTTAACACCATTCAAATGTTTTAACACCTTTTCTTGTGTTAGCCAGTCCCCATGCTTGCTGTGACTGTTCTGTAAAAATAGTCTGCAGATTCTTGACCATTGGGTCTTCCTTGGTAAAAACAGAAGAAAAGAAATTATTTAAAATATTTGCCTTCTCTCTGTCCCACTTGACCATCTCACCTGTTTCAGATAACAAGGACCCAACATTATCAGACTTTAATTTTTTGCCATTAATGTATTTAAAGAATTTCTTTGGGTTGCTCTTGCTCTCCTTAGCAATATTTTTTTAATTCTCCAGTCTAGCTAATTTAATAGCCTTTTTGCAGGTTTTGTTGACATTTTTGTATACTGCAAATGCCTCTGCTGATCCCTCAGCTTTGTAATGTTTAAATGCCACTTTCTTGTTATTTATTTCATGAATTACTTTACTGGTTAGCCACATTGGCTTTAATTTGCTTCTTTTGTATTTGTTTCCAACAGGGATAAATTTATGTGTGTATTTTTGCAGTGTTATTTTGAATGCATTCCACCTACCTTCTGTGTTTTTTCCTGAAAATATTTTATCCCAGTTAACGAGACCAAGGGATGAATTAAATCTGCTAAAGTTGGCCTTTTTAAAATTCAGTGTTTTGGTGGGACCCATACTAAATTGCTTTTTTGAATTTATCTCAAACAATACCATGTTATGGTCACTATTCCCCAAGTGCTCCCTAACTTGGATGTTAGAGATAAGTTCTTCATTGTCAGTTATTACCAGATCCAGACATGCATTCCCTCTGGTTGAGGTATGCACTAGTTGAGACAAAAAATTGTCATTCAACAAGTTCAGAAACTTGCTGCTTTTAGCAGAATTAGCTGTTCCATTTTTCCAGTCTATTTCTGGATAATTAAAATCCCCCATAATTAAAGTTCTCCCTATTTAAGAAGCCTTTTCTATTTGCATTAATAGCTTTGATTCCTCAAGGTCACCAATGTTTGGTGGTTTATAACAAATACCCACTAATATTTTTTGGGCAGTTTTACCCCCGGTGACTATTTCAACCCACAGGGATTCCACATGTTCACTACTGTCATCACATATATCTTCCCGCAATTGAGGCAATAATGCTGGTTTGACATACAGGCAGACCCCACCACCTCTTTCGTTTGACCTATCTTTTTCTAAATAGCATGTAGCCCTCCAAATTGATTGACCAATCATGTGTGTCATCCCACCATGTTTCTGTTATGCCTATCAAGTCATAGATTTCAATTTCAGCTACCAGCTCCAGTTCCCCTATTTTACCAGTTAAACTTCTGGCATTTGCAAGCATACAATTTATGCCACTGCTATGTTTCATTTGTGAAATAATTTTGATGTGGTTTATAGGCTTCTCCCTATCATCTGTACTAACCCCGCCCCCAGATCCTCCCACCTGGTTATTAACTACATCGCCTTCCCTTTTTATACTATCTATTCGAGTATTTATTGGTCCCTCCCCCCCTTCCTAGTTTAAAATCTCCTCCAGCCGTCTAGTCATCCTCTCCCCAAGCACTTGAGACCCCCTTGCATTCAGGTGCAATCCATCCCTGCTATACAGATTGTACCCCAAAGCAAAATCAGCCCATTGCTCTAAAAACCCAAAGCCCTCCTTCTTACACCAAGACTTCAGCCATGCATTGAGCTCCCTAATCTCCCGCTGTCTCTGGCGTAGTGCATGGCACAGGTAGTATCTCTGAGAATACTACCTTGGAGGTCCAGTTCCTAATCTTACTGCCTAAATCCCAAAAATTACCTTTTAGGACTCTCCACCTTCCTCTTACTTTGTCATTGGTACCAATATGCACCAAGACAGCTGGATCCTCACCAGCCCCTCCCAATAATCTGTCCACCCTGTCTGCAACATGCCGAATCCGGGCACCCGGGAGACAGCAAACCATTCGGTTGCTGCGATCAGAGCCACAGATTACCCTATCTGTTCTCCTAATAATAGAGTCCCCTACCACCACAACCTGCTTAGGCTTCACTTTCCTCTGGATCCCCTGTGTGCTAGAGGAGCTGTTCTCCCAGCTGTTAGAGAGAACAGTCTTCTCCAACAATTCCACTTCTGGGTTTGCCTCCCCAACATCTTCACTTAAATGAGCAAATTTGTTTGGATGGAAAATCTCAGGACTGGCTGCCCTCTTCCTCTTCCCTCCCCCACTGCAACCACTTCTAACTATTACCCAGCTATGTGCCTGGTTCCCTTCTAGCTGATCTCCTCCCTCTTTGCTAGGTGACCCAGCTAGACTCTGCTCAGTTAGCAAGAGACTCCTCTCAAGGTTGTCAATATCTCTCAGTGTTGCAATATGACTCTCTAGAGCTCCAATCTGAGCTTCTAGAAGGGCCACTTGCTCACACTTGCCACAGCGGTACGGACCCTGGAACAGCTGTTCCAAGCATGCATACATATGGCAAGATGTGCACTGAGTGAGATCGCCAAACTTGCTCATCATGTATAGTGCAAATGTGAGTTCTTACAAAATGTAAACAATTAATTTACCTTTGTTTCTCTAACTCCTGTGTTTCTCTAACTCCTGTGTTTCACAAACTCTGCACTCATTCCAGAACACTTAGGAAAGAGCACGCTCTATTTGTGAGCAAGCTCTGTGAGTCCTGTCCCTAGCTTTTGACTGAGGTTGTGGGAGAGAGGTTGTGTGTTGGGAGGCTCTCTGGGGGGGCCTCTTTGAGGGGAGTTTTCTTTTCTTTTGTTTTCTTTCTTGGTTGGTTTGGTTGAGTAAGAGTTGGTTTGGGTTTTGTTTCTTTTTGGGGAAAATTGGGTGAATTTTTGGTTGATTTTTGCACTTTTTAGGTTGAGCCCCAGGAGGCAGCAGCTTCTTGCCTGGCGGGGCTCGCTTCCTGTGGGCTCCTTTCTCCTGCTCACGCCCCTGACCCATCCCCTGCTGCTGGGTCTTTTTTCTGCTTTGGTTTGGTTTGATTCTTTTGTTTATTTTGGAAATCTTTTGTTTGGAGGGTGGTGGGGAAGTTTGTTTTCTGTTGGTTTAGGTTTTTTTTTTAATTTGGGTATGTTTTTGAGGGAGAGAGGCGGCGGCTGGGAGGAAAAGAATTTGAACATCTTTCGTTGCTGTTGACCCTCCCGGTCCCAGTGCATAGCACTGCAGCTCTCCCTCGTTCTTTTTGTTTGAGAGGAGGAGTTGATTTGGTTTATTTGTTTTGATTTGCTTTATTTTGGTTTGGAGCCCCAGGAGGCTTGGGTTTCTTTCCAGAGGGGGCTCACTTCCTGGAGGCTTCCAGCCCAGCGGCGCTCCCCTGGCCCTTCCCCCACTCCTGGTGGTTAGTTAGTTGGTTGATTGATTTCAGTTGTTTTGTTTTCTTTTGGGCACTTTTTGGTTTGGTGGGTGGTGGGGAAATTTATTTTGTGTTTCTTTGGGTTTCTTTTTGATTTGACTGTCTCTGAGGGAGAGATGGGGGTAGCTGGGAGGGACAGATTTAAAACACCTGTTTTTCTGTTGGCCCTCCCAGTGCCGGGGGACCACAGTCAGCCTCTCCCTCCAGGGTCACTCTCCAGTGGCGAAACTGGGGTAATACCAACTCCCCAGGATGTGCCACTCCTGAAGGCAATCGACTTAAGCATAATGCCCGTTCAGGACCCTGTAGAGGAAAATCCAGGGGAGGGTGATGCAACAGAGGCAGTGGTAATGGAGGAGGGTGACCAAGCAGTCCCTCCTATTAATACCGTGGAGGTGACTGCTACAACCTCGGAGATCCCTCCTCCCACTTCATCCACTGACCCAAACCTAGGCATCATCCAAGCTGCGCAGGCGGCGGTGGAGAAGGCTGAGGAGGCATATAAGTCCTCCAAAGCTCCCCATGTCACCAAGCCGTCTGCCGCCGTTCAGCCAGCTACCCCTGAGTGTGCCCCTAGTACTAGCAAGGGGGTACAAGATTCTTCTCAGGGTTCAGTCGCGAAGGGTGTATTAGACCCCACTTCAATGACATCTAGAAGTGGGAGTGTTAAGATCAAGCTGAGAAGGCTTACCCCCTTAGAGGAGGAGGGGGTTTATAAAGTACTTAGCGAGGAGGAGCCCAGGGATGGCAGTGAGGCTTCCACAGCCTCAATACCTTCACCTAGCCCTGTCATCCCTGCCAAGGAAATAACAGCTTTCCTTGACAGCACCCTTCGTGGACAAAACAAAAAGAAGGTGCGCCTGGCCCTTGAGAGGTGGAATGATCTGCAGTTAATCATCCACTCTCTCAGAGAATATCTTAGGGCCAGCAATTGGGCCAAGAACTTCGGGTCTGCCGAACGTATCCGGGCCCGCAAGTTCTTAAATTTGTGTCTGTCCCATCAGGCCTCACTAGGAGATGGGACGAAAGCACTTCCTGACACACAGTAATGGCTCTGAGCATCAGCACTCTTAATACCAACGGCTGTAGGGATGGGTTTCGCAGGTTCCAGATACTCTCCTATCTACAGCAAGGGGGGTACTCTGTGAGCTTCCTGCAAGAGACCCATACCACTCCGGAGGCTGAAGCCAACTGGCATCTGGAGTGGCGAGGCAGGGTTTTCTTTAGCCACTTCACTTTGGCGTCATGTGGAGTGTAGACCCTGTTCTCAGAGTCCTTTCAGCCTGAAGTGCTGAGTGCGAAGGCTGTTATCCCAGGCCGTCTGCTGCATCTCCGCGTCTGAGAGCTAGGCTGCACGTTTAGTCTGCTGAACGTGTATGCACCCTCTGCAGGACCGGAGAGGGTGGGGTTCTTTGCTAGTTTGTCGACCTATCTGGAGTCGATCGATGCGGATGAGTGTTTGACCGTGTCGGGACAGAGCATTATCCACCATCCGCGTCGGCCTTGAGGGAGGTCATCACCCGCTACTCCCTGGTCGACATCTGGCGAGGACAGCACCCAGGGGCATCAGACACTTTCACCTATGTCAGGGTGAGAGATGGTAGGGTGTCCCACTCCCGGATCGATAGGCTTTATATATCTAGCCACTACATGTCGCTGGCCCAGTCCAGTGCCATTGGGTTGGCCCCGTTCACGGACCACAACTGTGTGTCCGTGAAGCTTTTCGTCCAGATCATCGGCGACAAAAGCCGCCTATTGGCACTTCAACAATACCTTGTTGGAGGACGAGGGCTTTGCGGCATTGATCCGGGAGAGGTGGGCGGACTGGAGGGGTTTCAAGGGTGACTTTGCCACGCTGAGTCAGTGGTGGGACGTGGGCAAGGTGCACTTGAGACTCATGTCAGGAGTATACTAGGGGTGTGAGCAGTCACCGCAATGCTGAGATTGAGGAACTCCGGGGGGAGGTGCTTGGCCTTGAGCAAAGGCTGGCTGCTGAATCTAGGGATCAAGCCTTGCAGCGCGAATACGTAGAGAGTAAGGAGGTTCTCTGTCACTTGGAACAGCACCAGGCTAAGGGAGCCTTCATGCGAAGCCGCTTGCGATTCCTTTGGGAGATGGATCGCGGCTCACGCCTCTTCTACGGACTGGAGAAGAGGGGGGGTAACCATACACATATCACCTGCCTCCTCCCGGAGGACGGTGCCCCTCTTTTGGATCCGGAGAGCATCCGGGACAGGGCCCGGAGATTCTATGCAAACCTGTACTCTCCGGATCCCATCTCTCCAGATGCCTGCAAGGTGCTATGGGATGGGCTTCAACGGTCAGCGAGGGTGGAAGAGAGAGGCTGGATCAGCCCATCTCTCTAGCTGAACTCTCTGAAGCCCTCAGTCTAATGCCCCATGGCAAATCTCCAGGGCTGGACCGTAGAGTTCTTCCAATTCTTTTGGGAGACTCTAGGACCTGATTTCCAACTGGTCCTAACGGAGGCCCTCGAGACTAGTGAGATGCCCCTTTCCTGTCGAAGGGCAGTAATGAGCTTGCTGCCCAAGAAGGGGGATCTCCGCCTTATCGAAAACTGGAGGCCAGTCTCGCTGCTCAGCACGGATTATAAGATCATAGCCAAAGCTGTCACCTTAAGGCTCAGGTCCGTGCTGGCAGAGGTGGTCCGCTCAGACCAGTCCTATACAATCCCGGGCCGGACCATCTTTGATAATATCTTTCTGGTCTGGGATCTGCTCTGCTATGCCTGCAGGACTGGTCTGTCACTCGCCCTTCTCTCACTAGACCAGGAGAAGGCGTTTGATAGAGTGGATCACAAATATCTCATAGCTACTCTGCAGGCATGCGGCTTTGGCCCACGCTTTGTGGGCTACCTTAAGACGCTGTATGCCTCTGCAGAGTGTTTAATTAAGATCAACTGGTCCCTAGTGGCACCCCTGGTATTTGGACGAGGGGTATGGCAAGGAAGCCCCGTATGATGGGGTATGACCGGCAACTATTCTTCATCAAGACAGAGGGGTTTGGGAGCGACCTCTCAGTGCTGCCGCCATACTACCGGGAAACCCTCAAGGCCTGGAGCATGGTCTCCGTGTCAAGGCAGGGCACAGTGCAGGGGGCAGACATTCTAGCAGAGCCCCTGCTCTATAATCCAGCTGTGGGGGCTCAGATGTTGGAAGCCCCTAGCATATGTCGTTGCCTTCACCAAGCATGGATGACCCGAGTCGGGGATCTCCTGGACTATGAACGGGCGGACTGGGTGGAGCCCGATGCGCTTATGCACCGTATGGGTTTCCAAAGTCCCAGAGTTCCGTACCGTTTGCTCCAGGAGATCAAGCTTGCCATCCACCCCAACTCGCGCACCTTCATTGACGAGGCCTTATAGGCCGGAGAGCCACATCTACCTGTGGAACCCTCGCCTCCGGCTGTGAGCATACGACCAAAGCCTCGTCAATCCCCCTTGACTTCTCCAGCCCCCAACTTAAGCCGGTTGGGGGTGATACCCTTGGCATGTTTCCGTGGCATGCCGAGGAAGAGGCTGTATTCCCTCGTGCTCCACACGGTGCACTTCCTCGCCCTCGTCGGTCACCCAGACACCATCTGGAGGCGAGTGTATCACGGTGCCCGTGATTTGTGCTGCTCTGTGTCTATCACCTGCTGAGTATTCGTGATTGTCTGTCTGTCATTAGCCCTCCTCACACAGCCTTTTTAAACCCAGGTTGAGCACTTCCAGGTTGCCCTTTCGTGGTGTCTCTGACTCCACTCTTGTGGTGGCTATCCAAACTATTCTTGATCGCACGGTACTTGCAGATAAGAACGGTGCTAACCCGGTGGTCTCGCCAATTATGACACCAGAGAATGAGTCTAGGCCCTCAGGGGCCGCAGTCAAAGGGTTAACGGCTTCTGCACCCTTGCCGCTGAGATATGACGGCGACCCTCAACTATGCAGAGGGTTTATCAATCAACTTGAGATATTTATGGAATTGACGGCACACGCATTTCCTAGTGATCGCAGCAAGGTTGGGTTCATGATATCCTTGCTGACTGGCAGAGCATTGGCTCTCATGGAGATACAACAGGGCAGATGCACGGTTGGCGATTTTGCCATTGAATTCCGCACCTTGGCAGGAGAGGTAGGATGGAATAACGAGGCCCTGTTGGCAGCCTTTGCTCAAGGATTGAGTGACCAGATTAAAGATGAGATCGCAGCAAAAGATTTACCTACTGACCTAGATGATTATATCGAATACATGATTCTAATTGACTCCAGAATACGTGAAAGATTAACCGCCAGAGAGCGACGAGTATGGTTAAAAAATAATGGGTCCAGTAGCATATTTTGCCCACCCATCCCTCCCTCAACATCCAAACCTAGTGATCCTATTCTGCAACCAAGTGAACCTATGCAGGTGGGTTTCACTAGGTTAACTAAGGAGGAGAGAAGGTATCGCAGGACACAAGGTTTATGTCAGTATTGCGGTAAAAATGGTCACCTGTTAAGATCTTGTCCGGTACGTCCGGGAAACGAACACACCTAGGGTACCTTGGGGGACAGACCCTAGGTGGTGTCCAATCGTCCCCATTGTTGGGCACACTTAAACCCACCATACAGGTGGTATTGTCATGGGCACAATGCTCGGTTGAGGTTTTGGCCTTGGTTGATTCTGGTGCTGCTGGGTATTTTATGGACAATACCTTTGCTGAATTGCATGGGGTACCACGGATTCAGAGAGAAACCCCTCTTGCTATTGAGGCAATTGATGGCAGACCTTTGGAACCCGCCCAAGTTACTTTTGAAACAATGCCCTTGTCCATGACTATTGGGGCTCTTCACAAGGAAGAGCAGCAGTTCCAATTGATTAATTCTCTTCACCATGCCGTGATTTTGGGCTTTCCTTGGTTACAGTTGCACAACCCACAATTTGATTGGCAGAAATGTGAGATTGCTGCTTGGTCTCAGTTCTGTATGGATAAGTGCGTTACCCATCCTGTTAAGGTCTTGTGCACCTCCCCTTCACTACCTGATGCCTACCAGCAGTTTAGCGACATTTTCAGTAAGGGAGAGGCTGGCGCCCTACCTCAGCACAGACCATACGATTGTCACATAGAACTGAGTCCTGGAGCAGTACCACCAAGGGGACGCACGTATCCATTGTCTTGTGAGGAGAACCAAGCTATGGAAGAATACATAGCAGATGCCCTTAGTAGAGGGATCATAAGGAAATCTACTTCTCCGGCCGGTGCCGGGTTCTTTTTTGTTAAGAAAAAAAGTGGCGAACTGCGACCTTGCATAGACTATCGTGGGCTGAATAAGCTGATGGCAAAAAATGCCTACCCAATCCCACTCATCACCGAGCTGTTTGATAGACTTAAGGGGTCCTCGATTTTAACCAAATTGGACCTAAGGGCAGCCTACAATTTGATACGTATCAGAGCCGGTGATGAGTGCAAAAACTGCCTTCAATACGAGATCTGGGCATTATGAATACCTAGTCATGCCATTTGGTCTATGTAATGCTCCTGCAGTATTTCAAGAACTGATCAATGACGTTCTTAGAGATATGTTACAATCTTGTGTGGTAGTCTATCTTGACGACATACTTATCCACTCCAAAGACCTGTCACAACACATCAAGGATGTGTCTGAAGTCTTGCTGCGCTTACAAAAAAATAAATTATTCTGTAAACTGGAGAAATGCGAGTTCCACAAAACCAGTGTACCGTTTCTGGGGTTTATAATTGGCAAAGACGGCATTGCCATGGATAAAGAGAAATTGACGGCAGTCTTACAATGGCCTAAACCCAAGAGCCTCAAGGCCATCCAACGATTTCTGGGCTTCGCCAATTATTACAGGAAGTTTATTAAAAACTTCTCCTCTATTGTGAAACCTCTGTCTGACCTCACGCATAAGGGCGCTAACCCATCCCTCTGGCCGGTGGCTGCTGAAGAGGCCTTTGAGAAGTTGAAGGTAGCCTTTACTGAAGCTTCTGTGTTGTCCCACCCTAATCCAATACTCCCCTTTACTTTGGAAGTAGATGCCTCAGATATTGGGGTCGGGGCAGTGCTCTCTCAGCGACAGGTTAAAGGCGGTACACTCAGACCCTGTGGATTCTTCTCAAAAAAACTGACTAGTGCTCAAAGTCATTACGAGATTGGTGATCGAGAATTACTGGCCATTATCCTCGCTCTCAAAGAATGACGTAATTTACTTGAAGGCACAAAAAACCCTGATTTGATTCTAACTGATCATAAGAATCTGACGTATCTTTCTGAGGCCAAGAGACTGTCTTCTCGCCAGGCCAGATGGGCACTGTTTCTATCCCGATTCAATTTCATTGTATCATACCTGCCGGGATCAAAGAATGTTAGGGCTGATGCTCTGTCTAGACAATTTGAAGCAGAGGTTGACAGAGAAGAGGTACCAGCACCTAGCATTCAACCTGATCGAATATTGGCTACCATACGTACTAGTATTACTTCACCACTAGGGGAGGAGATTTTGGCATCCCGAGCCTCTGCTCCTCATGAGACTCCAGTGGGCAAATGTTTTGTCGCTGAGCCATTCCGTACTCGATTACTTGAGACCTACCACTCCTCTAAGGCTGCGGGACATATTGGTAGGGATCAATTGTTCTGGTCTCTCTCTCAGCTATTTTGGTGGCCTTCTATGACAGCTGATTGTGCCAATTTTACGAATGCCTGTGCCACCCGTGCCCGTGCCAAAACCCCTAGACATCTCCCTGTGGGCTTGCTTCAGCTGGTGCCTAATGGTGAACGCCCTTGGTCTCACGTCTCTATCGACTTTATGGGAGAATTGCCCAGGTCTAGAGGGTACTCCTTCATATTGATGGTGGTAGACAGGTTCTCTAAAATGGCACACTTCGTACCCCTCCGTGGCCTTCCTTCGGCCAAAGAACTGGCAATGGTATTCGCTCGAGTATTTCGGTTACATGGAGTACCCAGGGTGCCGGTGTCTGACGGGGGAGCCAGTTTGTGTCCAGATTCTGGAGAGCATTTTGCGAACAGATGGGCATACAGCTATCATTTTCCTCGGCATATCATCCCCAGACTAACGGGGCCGCTGAGAGGGCCAATCAAGGATTGGAACAGTTTCTGCGATGTTTTGTGACTGACCATCATGATAATTGGGCCGACTTGTTGCCTTGGGCAGAGTTCGCCAGGAACTGCGCAGTTAATTCTTCCTCCGGGAGCTCTCCGTTTTTGATCAATTATGTATGTATGTATGTATGTATCTTTATTTATATGGCGCCACACAGTGTACGCAGCGCCTTACAATAGACATATGTTACAATAAATAAGAGAGGATGAAATAAGTGCGACATTCATAGAAACAATGGGAGAGAGGTCCCTGCCCCAAGGAGCTTACAGTCTAAATGGATAAAGGGAGACATACAATGGGGTAAGAGGGTGTTAAGTGCTGAGATTACAAGTGCTGAGTTTGGCCAAAGGCAGTGCATGGTCCTAGTGCTCCAGAAGATAAGACTTCAGGGTAGACTTAAAGACAGAGGGGGATTTTTCTAGGCGTAAGGAGAGGGGTATGGAGTTCCATAGGTATGGAGCAGAAAGCGAGAAAGGTTTGAGACGGGAGAGGGCAGAGGGTGTGGATGGTACAACAAGAAGTGCATTGTGTGCTGAGCGAAGGAAGCGGCCAGGAACATAATAGGAGATGAGGGAAGAGATGTAAGGAGGGGTAGCAGTGTGGAGAGCGTTAAAGGTGAGAAGAAGGACTTTGTAATTGATGCGCTGCTGAATTGGGAGCCATGACAGATGTCTGAGAATTATGTGGGCAGGTTCAGTTTTTGGGGAGAGTGTGGTGATTCGTGCAGCTGAGTTTAAAACAGATTGCATAGGTGAAAGATGAGTAGCAGGTAGGCCAGTTAGTAGGATATTGCAATAGTCTAAGCGGGACAGAATGAGGGCAAGTATAAGAGTTTTAGTAGTTTGTTGGGAGAGGAACAGGCGGATTTTAGCAATGTTACGGAGAAAGAAGTGAGATGATCTAGCCACAGAGTTAATGTGAGGGCAGAAGGAAAGAGAGGAATCAAATATGGCCCCAAGGCAGCGTGCTGAGCTGACCGGATCAATATCAATTCCATCAACTGTAATGGTGAAGCTAGGTGTTCGGCAGGGTCTTGGTGGGAAGATTAGCAGTTCGGTTCCAACCCTGTCTGCTCCCGGATTCCTTTCAATCACAGCATATTCCAGCTCTGGATGAGCATATAGAGCAACTCCGTTCCACATGGGCACAAGTTCAGAGGGCATTGGGCCAATCTTTTCAGCGACATCAGCGTCATGCCAATCGCAGAAGGCTTCCATCGGTTTCCTTCCAAGTCGGGGATAGAGTATGGCTGTCCTCCAAGAATCTAAAACTCAAGGTCCCATCTAATAAGCTGGCACCTCGGTTCATTGGTCCGTACAAGATCATTCGCAAAATTAACCCTGTTTCTTATGCCTTGGAATTGCCTGCTTCTATGCGCATTCATAATGTATTCCATGTGTCTTTCCTTAAACCTCTGGTTTTTAATCGTTATACTACCACACCTGTGATGCCAGGTCCTGTTGAAGTCGAGGGGCAGGAAGAGTATGAAGTACAAAGCATTATTGATTCCCGCAGACGTAGAGGAGGGGTACAGTATCTGGTGCATTGGAAAGGTTATGGTCCTGAGGATCGTTCCTGGGTTGACAGTAAGAACCTTCATGTACCCAAATTACTACGAGTATTTCATGCCAAATACCCTCAGAAGCCTGGACCCTACTCTAGGAGAGGGGGTCTTTGAAACGGGGGTATTATCACGGTGCCCGTGATTCGTGCTGCTCTGTGTCTATCACCTCCTGAGTATTCGTGATTGGCTGTCTGTCATTAGCCCTCCTCACACAGCCTTTTTAAACCCAGGTTGAGCACTTCCAGGTTGCCCTTTCGTGGTGTCTCTGACTCCACTCTGCCTGACCTGCTTGTCAGATCTCTGGGCCTGTTTCCAGTGTTCCTATATGCTACATTCCAGTGTTTCAGTGTTCCAGTGTTCCTGTACATTAACGTTCCGGTGTTCCAGTGTTCCAGTGTTCCTGTACGTTAATGTTCCGGTGTTCCAGCGTTCCAGTGTTCCTGTATGCTAACGTTCCGGTGTTCCAGTGTTCCAGCGTTCCGGTGTGCCTGTATTCCGGGGTTCCTGTGCTCCAGCACCGCGCGGGTTAACCTGTACGAGTTCCTGAGTCTCGCGCTCCAGCTGTCGCTCCGGCGACATTGTTCTCCTCGCTATTGCATACACATTGTTGGTTCTAGCGTGCGGACGCTGGTTTGCTCCACTAAACCTGGTTGCGATATACATTGTTGGTTCCAGCGTGCGGACGCTGGTTTGCTCCACTAAACCTGGTTGCGATATACATTGTTGGTTCCAGCGTGCGGTCGCTGGTGTGCTCCACTAACCTGGTTGCGATATACATTGTTGGTTCCAGCGTGCGGACGCTGGTTTGCTCCACTAAACCTGGTTGCGATATACATTGTTGGTTCCAGTGTGCGGTCGCTGGTTTGCTCCACTAAACCTGGTTTCGATATACATTGTTGGGTCCAGCGTGCGGACGCTGGTTTGCTCCACTAAACCTGGATGCGATATACATTGTTGGTTCCAGTGTGCGGTCGCTGGTTTGCTCCACTAAACCTGGTTGCGATATACATTGTTGGTTCCAGCGTGCGGACGCTGGTTTGCTCCACTAAACCTGGTTGCGATATACATTGTTGGTTCCAGCGTGCGGTCGCTGGTTTGCTCCACTAACCTGGTTGCAATATACATTGTTGGTTCCAGCGTGCGGACGCTGGTTTACTCCTTAAACCTGGTGGCGCTATTTACCATTAGTCCCAACGTGCGGACGTTGGTTTGCTCCTGAATATCCAGTACTGTGGTCAGTCGCTGTCCACTCCCTTGCAGTTGTCTGATTATCCCTGGCTATAGACTTCTGCTGAGTAAGACCTCTAGACTTATGCTCTCTGATGTCTTAGTCACCTAACAGCTGGTCTATTTGCTCAGGCTGCCCTGCCCGGTATTGGTGAGGCCAGTAGAACCTTGACGTTACCATCCTGTAGGTTGCCTCACCCGGTATTGGCAGGGCCGGTAGAGCCTCCTACAGTACCTCCTTGGGCTGCCCTGCCTGGTATTGGCAGGCCCGGTAGAGCCTACATTCAGCATCCCATTAGGCTGCCTTGCCCGGTATTGGTAAGGCCGGTAGAACCGGAATTATCATCTCACGGTTGCCTTACCCGGTATAGGCAAGGCCGGTAGAG
The DNA here is from genome assembly GCA_037306005.1 of Rhinophrynus dorsalis. NCBI lineage: Eukaryota > Metazoa > Chordata > Amphibia > Anura > Rhinophrynidae > Rhinophrynus > Rhinophrynus dorsalis. The sequence continues at coordinate 177,727,715 of CM074720.1, read as the reverse complement.
CCTGTCATTTATATTGTCACTTGGGTTGCCTTGCCCGGTATTTCGGCAAGGCCGGTAGAACCTTTTGTATGTTCTATTGATGTTATATTGTTATGTATGTTTACCCTAAGGGAACTGCCTTTAACTTTTAATAAAGTTAAATTTTACCAAACCTTAAGTCTGAGAGTCTTCAAAAACTGTGACAGAGTGCTTGAGGTGGGCGAGAGACCCCGGTGGAGGGCACTCTATTCCACCTTGGTGCCCAGACCCATCGGGGATTTGAGTTGGAGAGTGCTCCATGGTGCACTGGCCCGTTTCACGGACTCCCCTGCCAACTGTCCTTTCTGTGGCAGGGGTGAGTCAGTTTTTCATATTTACTTTTCATGCAGCCGACTGCAGCCCCTCTTGTCATTCCTGAGGGGACTCCTCCTGCAGTTCTGGTTGCACTTCTCTCCACAACTTTTCATTTTTGGGCGCACAGTGTCCCGGCACAGTAGGGCTGAGGACCTCCTCATAAACCTGCTCCTGGCACAGGCTAAGATGGCCATCTATGTGTCCAGGAAGCAGGTACTGTCAGGGGAGGTTCCAATGACGCCTGAAGCTTTATTCCGGGCATTTGTGTGCTCCCGTATCCGAGCAGAGTACACCCAAGCCCTTGCCACTGGGAGTATGTCATCTTTTACCTCCCAGTGGGCCTTAAATGTGTGCTCTGCTCGGTGTCCCCCCATCTGGACTCATTTAATTTAACATTTCACATATAAGTTACTTCCATTTTATGTTACATACCGTTTTTTTTTTCAATTTTCTTTTTGTGACCTTTCTGGGTGCTGGGGGTACGCAGTGTGCTAAATAATGGCACGCTGCTTGCTCCTCTGGAGCTCAGAGGGTTAATGTTTCTTTAAAAAAATAAAATTACTGTGTACTGATTGGCTGGCTTGCCTATAAGGCAAGCACCTTTGGTTTCTTTTCATAATATCCTGTACTTAGATTTTGACTGAGGTTGTAGGAGAGAGGTTGTGTGTTAGGAAGTTCTCTGAAAAGGCCTCTTTGAGGGGAGTTTTTCTTTCTTTTGTGTTTCTTTTTTAGTTAGTTTAGTTGAGAAAGAGTTTAGTTTAGGTTTTATTTCTTTTTGGGGAAAATTGGGTGAATTTTTAGTTGATTTTTGCACTTTTTAAGTTGAGCCCCAGGAAGCAGCAGCTTCTTGCCCAACAAGGCTCACTTCCTGTGGGCTCCTTTCTCCTGAGCACACCCCTGACCCATCCCCCGCTGCTGGGTTTTTTTTCTACTTTGATTTAATTTGATTATTTTATTTATTTATTTTGGAAACTTTTGTTTGGAGGGTGGTAGGGAAGTTTATTTTCTGTTAGCTTAAGTTTATTTTTGAATTTAAGTTTATTTTTGAGGGAGAGAAGCAAGCAGCTGGGAGGGAAAGAATTTAAACATCTTTCATTACTGTTAACCCTCCCAGTGCCAGTGCATAGCACTGCAGCTCTCCCTCTTTCTTTTTGTTTAAGAAGAAAAGTTCATTTAGTTTATTTATTTTGATTTGCTTTATTTTAGTTTAAAGCCCCAGGAAGCTTGAGTTTCTTTCTAGAAAGGGCTCACTTCCTGAGGGCTTCCAACCCAGCAGCACTCCCCTGATCCTTCCCCCACTCCTGGTGTTTAGATAATTAGTTAATTGATTTCAGTTGTTTTTGTTTTCTTTTGAACACTTTTTGGTTAAGTGGGTGGTGGGGAAATTTATTTTATGTTTGTTTAAGTTTCTTTTTATTTAAGTGTCTCTGAGGGAGAGATAAAAGCAGCTGGGAGGGACAGAGATTTAAAACACCTTTTTTCCTGTTAACCCTCGCAGTGCCAGGTGCATAGCACTGCATCTCTCCCTCTCCCTCTCTCTCACCTCTCTCTTAAAAAAACAAAACAAAAACAAACATAAATAAATAAAAACATTCCTTCCTTTTATTTTATTTCTTTCTTTAAGTTTGATTTAAAATGGGGAAGGGGATAAAGAGGCCTCAGGATCCCAAAGATGGAATAAGGGATCCTGGAAATACTAGCTGTAGCCCTGCTGTGTCCCAAGCAGCAAGCCCCAGACCTCAGGCTCCCTCTGCCTCCACTCAAGCTGCTCCTTCTGGCACTGCCCCTGTAGCACCTACTATTACTAGATCCTTTGCACAAGTGGTTAGTGCCAGCCCCAGTCATGCCAACTCTGGGGGAGAGCAGCTATCTAGGAGGCATGGAGTAAGATGTATCATGTCTGGGGTTCACAGCATAGGGGCATATGTTAAGGCTACAGCTGATGTTTTGAGTCCCTCTGCAGTTGTAGCAGCCAGCAAAATGTATGGCAAAGCTGTACTATTTCTGCGTACGCTGGCTGCTGCACATACTTTGGTACAGAAGGGGCTCACACTGGAAGGGATGTGCACACGACTTGTACTATCTAATGTGCCCCCCTTCCTACTGGACCCTTTACTGCGCCCCCACTTGCAAGCCCTAGGGGAGTTAAAATCTAACATCACTAAGATTCCCCTAGGCTGCAAAGAGAGAGCACTTAGGCATGTGCTCTCTTTTAAGAGGCAGGCACAAGTCCTCCTGCCTCGGGGTGCAGATAGCATTGGGGGGTCCTTTGGGGTTCATTTTGAGGGGGTGCTGTACCGTATATTTTACAGCACAGAAGAAGTGAGGTGCTTTGCTTGTAAGGAGCTGGGGCATACACGCCAGAGCTGCCCCAAGGGGCAGGTTCTAAAACATCAGCCCCAGCTCCAGTGCCAGTCGCAAGCACCTCACGTACAGCACCCAGCCCTGCTAAGACCACCGTGGCAGGGCCCTCAAAAGGGAAAACCCCCCCTTCAGAGAGCTATAAGGAGGCTGTTCAAAAGCCCACCACCTCAGCCTCCATGCCTTCTTCCTCCCCACCAAAAACATCATTAGCTGCAGCTACCTCTGAGGCTGCAGCAAAAGGGAGGAAGGAGAAGAGTGTCACCACTACCCCCTGTGTTGCCGCTGCCCCGGTGCCACCCCCCCCCCCCAAGTATAAACACTTCAAAAAGTGTAGGGGATGAGGGGAGGGAGGAAAGATCTCAGCCCTTTAAAGAGGGCACGGGTAGCGGCGGCACCTCTTCTTCGAAGAGGAAATATAAGACCAATAGGGGGACACTGGAGGAATGGGAGGAGCTTATCTCCTATCCCTCCAGAGTAAAAAAGAGGAGCCATCCATCGCCTCCTCAAGTGGTGACATTGTCTGACCTGGCTATTGATCTCAGCCAGCCAGGTACAGACCACACACCTCTCTCCCCAGACCTGGCGGGGGATAATGTGGCCAAGGGTCTGGGGAATGTGCAGGGGAATAAGGGTCTCCCTGAGGAGACAGGGGCAGACAGCCAGCCAATAGCTATGCAGCTTGTCTTGCCCCTGATGTATGAAGGGAAGCCCAATAAAGCCCCTGCAGAATGGGCAGTTAGTGTCCTTAAGGTGATGAGCTTTGGGGACCACAGTCAGCCTCTCCCTCCAGGGTCACTCTCCAGTGGCGACACTGGGGTAATACCAACTCCCCGGGATATGCCACTCCTGGATGCGATAGACTTAAGCATAACGCCCATTCAGGACCCTGTAGGGGAAAATACAGGGGAGGGTGACGCAATAAGGGCAGTGGTAATGGAGGAGGGAGACCAAGCAGTCCCTCCTATTAATACCATGGAGGTGACTGCTACAACCTTGGAGATCCCTCCTCCAACTTCATCCACTGACCCAAACCTAGGCATCATCCAAGCTGCGCAGGTGGCGGTGGAGAAGGCTGAGGAGGCATATAAGGCCTCCAAAGCTCCCCATGTCACCAAGCCGTCTGCCGCCGTTCAGCCAGCTACCCCTGAGTGTGCCCCTAGTACTAGCAAGGGGGCACAAGAATCCTTTCAGGGTTCGGTCGCGAAGGGTGTATTAGACCCCACTTCAATAACATCTAGAAGTGGGAGTGTTAAGATGAAGCTGAGAAGGCTTACCCCGTTAGAGGAGAAGGGGGTTTATAAAGTACTCAGCGAGGAGGAGCCCAGGGATGGCAGTGAGGCTTCCACAGCCTCAGTACCTACACCTAGCCCTGTCATCCCTGCCAAGGAAATAACAGCTTTCCTTGAGAGCACCCTTCGCAGACAAAATAAAAAGAAGGTGCGCCTGGCCCTTGAAAGGTGGAATGATCTGCCGTTAATCATCCACTCTCTCAGAGAATATCTTAGGGCCAGCAATCGGGCCAAGAACTTCGGGTCCGCCGAACATATCCGCGCCCGCAAGTTCTTAAATTTGTGTCTGTCCCATCAGTCCTCGCTAGGAGATGTGATGAAAGCACTTCCTGACACACAGTAATGGCTCTGAGCATCAGCACTCTTAATACCAATGGCTGTAAGGATGGGTTTTGCAGGTTCCAGGTACTCTCCTATCTACAGCAAGGGGGGTACTCTGTGAGCTTCCTGCAAGAGACCCATACCACTCCGGAGGCTGAAGCCAACTGGCATCTGGAGTGGCGAGGCAGGGTTTTCTTTTGCCACTTCACTTTGGCATCATGTGGAGTGGTGACCCTGTTCTCAGAGTCCTTTCAGCCTGAAGTGCTGAGTGCGAATGCTGTTATCCCAGGCCGTCTGCTGCATCTCCAGGTCCGAGAGCTAGGCTGCACGTTTAGTCTGCTGAACGTGTATGCACCCTCTGCAGGACCGGAGAGGGTGAGGTTCTTTGCTAGTTTGTCGACCTATCTGGAGTCGGTCGAGGCGGATGAGTGTTTGACTATCGGGGGTGATTTCAACTGCACCCTCGAGGCTCTGGACCATGTCGGGACAGAGCACTATCCACCATCCGAGTCGGCCTTGAGGGAGGTCATCACCTGGTGAGAACAGCACCCAGGGGCATCAGACACTTTCACCTATGTCAGGGTGAGAGATGGTAGGGTGTCCCACTCCCAGATCGATAGGATTTATATATCTAGCCACTACATGTCTCTGGCCCAGTCCAGTGCCATTAGGTTGGCCCCGTTCACGGACCACAACTGTGTGTCCGTGAAGCTGTCGCCCACGTCATCGGCGACAAAAGCCGCCTATTGGCACTTCAACAATATCTTGTTGGAGTACGAGGGCTTTGCGGCATTGATCCGGGAGAGGTGGGCGGACTGGAGGGGTTTCAAGGGTGACTTTGCCACGCTGAGTCAGTGGTGGGACGTGGGCAAGGTGCACTTTAGACTCTTGTGTCAGGAGTATACTAGGGGTGTGAGCAGTCAGCGCAATGCCGAGATTGAGGCACTCCGGGGGGAGGTGCTTGGCCTCGAGCAAAGGCTGGCTGCTGAATCTAGGGATCAAGCCTTGCAGCGCGAATACGTGGAGAGGAAGGAGGTTCTCTGTCACCTGGAACGGCACCAGGCTAAGGGAGCCTTTGTGTGAAGCCGCTTGCGATTCCTTTGGGAGATGGATCACGGCTCGCGCCTCTTCTACGGACTGGAGAAGAGGGGGGTAACCATAGACATATCACCTGTCTCCTCACGGAGGACGGTGCCCCTCTTTTGGATCCAGAGGGCATCCGGGACAGGGCTCGGAGATTCTATGCCAACCTGTACTCTCCGGATCCCATCTCTCCAGATACCTGCAAGGTGCTATGGGATGGGCTTCAATGGTCAGCGAGGGTGGAAGAGAGAGGCGTTATCAGCCCATCTCTCTAGCTGAACTCTCTGAAGCCCTCAGTCTAATGCCCCATGGCAAATCTCCGGGGCTGGACGGACTGACCGTAGCGTTCTTCCAATTCTTTTGGGAGACTCTAGGACCTGATTTCCAACTGGTCCTAACGGAGGCCCTCGAGACTGGTGAGATGCCCCTTTCCTGTTGATGGGCAGTAATGGCCTTGCTACCCAAGAAGGGAGATCTCCGCCTTATCGAAAACTGGTGACCAGTCTCGCTGCTCAGCACGGATTATAAGATCATAGCCAAAGCTGTCACCTTAAGGCTCAGGTCAATGCTGGCAGAGGTGGTCCACTCAGACCAGTCCTATACAATCCCGGGCCGGACCATCTTTGATAATATCTTTCTGGTCTGGGATCTGCTCTGCTACGCCCGCAGGACTGGTCTGTCACTCGCCCTTCTCTCACTAGACCAGGAGAAGGCGTTTGATAGAGTGGATCACAGATATCTCATAGCTACTCTGCAAGCATACGGCTTTGGCCCACGCTTTGTGGGCTACCTTAAGACGCTGTATGCCTCTGCAGAGTGATCAACTGGTCCCTAACGGCACCCCTGGTATTTGGACGAGGGGTACGGCAAGGATGCCCCTTGTCTGGACACCTATATGCACTAGCCATCGAGCCCTTCCTATGTCTGTTAAGGAAGAGGCTCACAGGGCTGGTGCTGAAGGAGCCAGACATGAGGGTGGTCCTTTCAGCATATGCCGATGATGTTCTCCTCGTGGCCCAAGACCTAGTTGACCTGGAGCGGGCTAAAGAATGCCAAGAGGTTTATACAGCTGCCTCTTCTGCTCAGATCAACTGGTCCAAATGCACAGGCCTTTTAGAGGGTCCCATACAGGTAGACTCCCTGCCTCCCACCTTCCGTAACATCAAGTGGGAGGCTACAGCTTTGAAATACCTTGGAGTCTACCTGTCCGCTGCGAATCCCACAGTCCCTGCAAACTGGAAAGAACTAGAGGAATGAGTCCTCTCTCGGATGGGACTGTGGAGGGGTCTTGCGAAAGTGCTTTCCCTAAGGGGGAGGGCTTTGGTGATCAACCAGCTGGTGGCCTCACAGCTATGGCACCGGCTGATCTGCTTTAGTCCGACCCCCGAGTTCATCAGCAAAATCCAGAGAATGCTGCTGGGCTTTCTCTGGATGGGGAAGCACTGGGTCTCTGCGGGGGTGGCGTGTCTCCCACCGGGAGAGGGCGGTCAAGGAATGGTGTGTATACGCACTCAAGTGCACATCTTCCGCCTCCAGTACCTGCAGAGAAACCTGTACGCAGACCCTTCACCGCAGTGGTGCGCACTGGCCTCCAGCTTCTATCGCCAGTTGCGCAATATGGGGTATGACCGGCAACTATTCATCATCAAGCCTGAGGGGTTTGGGAGCGACCTCTCAGTGCTGCCGGCATACTACCGGGAAACCCTCAAGGCCTGGAGCATTGTCTCCGTGTCAAGGCAGGGCACAGCACAGGTGGCAGACATTCTACTGGAGCCCCTGCTATATAATCCAGCTGTGGGGGCTCGGATGTTGGAAGCCCTTAGCATATGTCGTTGCCTTCGCCAAGCACAGATGACCCGAGTCAGGGATCTCCTGGACTATGAACGGGTGGACTGGGTGGTGCCCGATGTGCTTAAGCCCCGTATGGGTTTCCAAAGTCCCAGAGTTCCATACCGTTTGCTCCAGGAAATCAAGCTTGCCATCCACCCCGACTCGCGCACCTTCATTGACGAGGCCTTACAGGCCGGAGAGCCACATCTACCTGTGGAACCCTCGCCTCTGGCTGTGAGCATACGACCAAAGCCCCATCAATCCCCCTTGGCTTCTCCAGCCCCCAACTTAAGTCGGTTGGGGGTGATACCCTCGGCATGTTTCCGTGGCATGCTGAGGAAGAGGCTGTATTCCCTTGTGCTCCACACAGTGAGAGACCCCAGTGGAGGGCACTCTATTCCACCTTGGTGCCCAGACCCATCGGGGATTTGAGTTGGAGAGTGCTCCATGGTGCACTGAGCACGGGGGAGTACCTGGCCCGTTTCACGGACTCCCCTGCCACCTCTCCTTGGTGTGGCAGGGACGAGTCTGTCTATCATATTTACTTTTCATGCAGCCGACTGCAGCCCCTCTTGTCATTCCTGAGGGGACTCCTCCTGCAGTTCTGGCTGCACTTCTCTCCACACCTTTTCATTTTTGGGCGCACGGTGTCTCGGACAAGTAGGGCTGAGGACCTCCTCATAAACCTGCTCCTGGCACAGGCTAAGATGGCCATCTATGTGTCCAGGAAGCAGGTACTGTCAGGGGAGGTTCCAATGACGCCTGAAGCTTTGTTCCGGGCATTTGTGCGCTCCCGTATCTGAGCAGAGTACACCCAAGCCCTTGCCACTGGGGGTATGTCAGCTTTTACCTCCCAGTGGGCCTTAAATGGTGTGCTCTGCTCGGTGTCCCCCCATCAGGATTCATTTCAGCTCATATTTCATCTTTAAGTTATTTTTATGTTACAGCTAGTTTTCTCCGGTTTCTTCTATGTACCTTTGGGTGCTGGGGGTGCGCTGTGTGTTAATTAATGGCACGCTGCTTGCCCCTCTGGCACTCAGGGGGTTAATGTTTATTTAAAAAAAAACAAAAACTTTTATGTTGCAGTTCAGTTTTTCTTCTTTCTTTTATGACCTTTTGGGTGCTGGGGGTGCGCGGCGCGTTGAATGATGGCACGCTTCTTGCTCCTCTGGCACTCAGGGGGTTTATTTAAAAAAAACAAAAAAAAAAATACTGTCTACTGATTGGCTGGCTTGCCTATAAGGCAAGCACCTTTGGTTTCTTTTCATAATATCCTGTACCTAGATTTATACAGGCCTACACAGGGGATTGTTCACAAACCCCATCCTTAATTAACTAATCACACTCCCAGAAAAAACACAACTTTTTACACTTTAACCCTTTAACCTTCTTACTGCAGGTTAGGATATGATGGGGAGCCAACACTTTGCAGTGGGTTCTTGAACCAGCTTGAAATTTTTCATGAACTAGTGCCATAGGCGTTTCCCAGTGACAGAAGCAAGGTGGGATTTATGATCTCACTACTCACGGGCAAGGCCTTAGCTTGGGCAAATCCGATTTGGGAGACTGGCAAACCTATTACCACAAATTTTTTTGAATTTGTAAGGGCCTTCCGCAGTGTGTTCGAAGTTCCAGGGCATGCCATCTCTGCTGCCAAGCACCTTATGAGAATCCAGCAGGGCACACGTACTGTTTCTGAATTTGCCATTGAATTTCGTACACTTGCAGCAGAGGTGAGCTGGAACGATGAGGCGCTGTTTGCTGCATTTTCCCAGGGCCTTGATGATAAAATTAAAGATGAAATTGCGGCCAAAGACCTACCGGTGGGTCTAGATGAATTCTGACTGACTCTCGCATAAGGGAGAGGAGTCTATACAAGGATAGCAGTGCAAGATCCACTGGCGAACTTGGAAATAGGGTTAATTTCCGACCCATGCCTGCCTCTCCTCCCATACCTCCGGGTCCTGCTATAGGGAGCACGGAACCTATGCAGGTTTGTTTTACACGAATATCCAAGCAAGAGCGCTCCTTCCGTCACAAACAGGGGTTATGCCTGTACTGTGGCAAGGCAGGTCATTTGCTAAAAACCTGTCCCGTGCGACCGGGAAACTAGCGCACCTAGGGTCATGTGGGGGACAGATCCTAGGTGGAGTATACCAGTCCCCAGAAGGCATGTTAAGCAAACCTGTGATTGACATTGTGATCTCTTGGGCCTCTGAATCTGCTAAGATGCCTGCCCTAATTGATTCTGGTGCAGCCGGGTATTTCATGGACAAGAATTTTGCATTGATGCATAACATTCCGTTGGTAAGTAGAGACTCTCCACTCGACATTGAGGCCATTGATGGGAGACCGTTGGTACCACCTCAAGTCACGCAGGAGACATGTCCTTTATCTGTGTGCATTGGAGCCCTTCACAAAGAGACCATTCAATTCCAGATTATCCAGTCCCCCCATTTTGAGGTCATTTTGGGGTTCCCGTGGCTACTTAAGCATAATCCCAGACTGGACTGGAGAAATTGTGAAGTATTGTCTTGGTCTGAGTACTGTAAAAACCACTGTCTGAGTCAGCCTACCAAAATTTTGTGTACCTCTCCCTCCTTACCGCTGGAATATCAGTCATTCAGCAATGTATTCAGTAAGGGTGAGGCTAGCACTTTGCCTGTACATCGTACGTACGACTGTGCTATTGATCTTGTGCCAGGCGCTATGCCCCCAAAGGGGAGGACGTACCCATTGTCTGGTGATGAAAACAGTGCCATGGAGGAGTATATCAGTGATGCCCTGGCTCGGGGTATTATACGCAAGTCATCCTCGCCTGCGGGGGCTGGATTCTTTTTTGTTAAAAAGAAGGACGGGAAACTAAGACCCTGTATTGATTATAGGGGTCTTAACAAAATAATGATAAAGAACGCCTACCCCATTCCACTCATCACCGAATTGTTTGATCGTTTAAAGGGCGATTCCATTTTTATGAAACTGGATCTGAGGGCGGCGTATAATTTAATTTGGATTAAGGACGGTGATGAGTGGAAAACAGGGGCATTACGAGTATTTAGTTATGCCATTTGGTCTATGTAATGCCCTGGCAGTGTTTCAAGAATTGATTAATGATGTCCTACGTGAATTCTTACAATCCTGTGTGGTCATGTATCTAGATGACATTTTGATTTAATCGCCTGACCTGGAGACTCACCGTGGCCAGGTTTCTGCGGTCTTGCAGAAGTTAAGGGAGAACAAGCTGTATTGCAGACTCGAGAAGTGTGAGTTCCATAGGTCCAGTGTGGCCTTTTTGGGGTACGTGATCTCTAAAGAGGGCTTCGCTATGGACAAGGACAAGCTTGCAGCTGTGCAACAGTGGCCGCGACCTACAGGCCTCAAACCCTTACAGCGTTTCCTAGGATTCGCAAATTATTATAGGAAATGTATTTGTGACTAGTATTGTCAAACCAATATGACCCACAAGGGTGCCTCCCCCTCTGAATGGTCCCCAGAGGCGATTGAGGCATTTGAGACTCTAAAATTGGCTTTTTCTACTGCTCCAGTTCTGTCATAGTAACATAGTAATTTAGGTTGAAAAAAGACTTGCGTCCATCTAGTTCAACCCTTTTCATATTCCTGTTTACCATCTTTGATCCAAAAGAAGGCAAAAAACCCCCCTCAATATAGCAATTTCAAATTCTGCCTTGAATGGGGGGAAAAAAATTCCTTCTTGATTCCAAATGTCGCATCCTATTCCTGGGTTGCCATTTACTTTAGAAGTGGATGCTTCTGAGACTGGAGTAGGGGCAGTCTTGGGCCAAAAACCAGGTCCAGATAAGACTTTGAGACCATGTGGGTTCTTTTCGAGAAAGTTGACCAAGGCACAGAGCCTTTATGACATTGGAGACCGGGAACTCCTAGCGATTATTCTGGCCTTACGTGAATGGCGACACTTGTTGGAGGGAACTAAGGTACCTATTCTGATCCTGACTGATCATAAAAACCTCATGTATTTATCAGAGGCTAAAAGGCTTTCTCTGAGGCAAGCAAGATGGGCGCTATTTTTGTCTTGTTTTAATTTCATTGTCTCATACTTGCCTGGTACTAAGAATGTACGTGCTGATGCCTTATCCAGACAATTTGGCTCAGATCAAGAAGCTGACTCTATTCCTGTGCCTATCATCCCCCCGAACCGTATACTTGCCACCCTATGAACCAGTATCACGTCTCCCTTAGGAGAGGAGATCTTGGCACCTCAGGCCAATGCTTCTCCAGAGAAACCTGTGGGCAAGTACTTTGTGGCCGAGCCTTTTCGGGCTAAACTTATGGATACCTACCACTCTTCCCGGGCGGCCAGTCATGTTCGGAAGAATCAATTGATTTGGTCATTGTCCCGTATGTTTTGGTGGCCTGGCATGAGAGATGTCTGTGTGGCATTTACAGCAGCTTGTGCCACTTGTGCCCATTCCAAGGTCCCCAGACATCTTCCCGTGGGTCTCTTACAGACTGTTCCTAATGGGAACCAGCCTTGGTCACAGGTATCTATGGATTTCTTGGGAGAACTGCCGGATTCCAGAGGGTTTACCGTAATCCTTATGATAGTTGACAGGTTTTCTAAAATGGCCGATTTTGTGCTACTCCCTGGCTTGCCATCTGCTAAGGAACTGGCAATTGTATTTGCCAGGGAGGTATTCCTACTCCACGGGGTACCCAAGGTGCTTGTCTCGGATTGTGGGAGTCAATTCGTCTTGAGATTCTGGATGGCCTTTTGTGAACAGATGGGGATTTAGTTGTCATTTTCCTCGGCTTATCATCCCCAAACTAATGGGGCCGCTGAGTGTGCCAACCAGGGATTGGAGCAGTTCTTGCGTTGTTTCATTTCCAATCACCACGACAATAGGGCTGACTTGTTGCCATGGGCAGAGTTTGGCAGGAACTGTGCGGTGTGCAGCACATCTGGGAGCTCACCCTTCCTGATCAACTATGGGTTCCAACCATGCTTGCTCACAGATAACTTTCAGGCACAGCAGATTCCGGCTCTGGATGAGCATATTAGGCAGCTCCGCTCCACATGGGCACAGGTCCAGAATACCCTACGTGAGTCTTTTGCACGTGCCCAGCAGCATGCCAATAACAGACGTCTACCGGCTCCTGTAGTCCAGGTGGAGGACCGGGTCTGGTTATCCTCTAAGAATCTCAGGTTGCAAGTTCCATGTCTCAAGTTTGCTCCCCGGTTTGTGGGTCCGTTCTGGGTGCTCCGTTGAGTTAACCCTGTCTCCTATGCGTTGGAGTTTCCGTCTTCTATGAGAATACACAATGTGTTCCATGTGTCACTCCTCAAACCATTGGTGTGCAACCGCTACACTACCACTCCTGCTGTCCCTGGTCCTGTGTGCATACAGGATCACGATGAATATGAAGTGCAGGGTGTTCTGGATTCACGTAAATTCCGTGGCCAGGTCCAATACTTGGTGCATTGGAAGGGTTATGGTCCAGAGGAATGTTCATGGGTTAACCACTTTGATATTCATGCTCTTATTCTGTTGTGCAGATTCCATGCCAAGTTTCCTAGCAAACCCAGACCCCCTCAAGGAAGGAGGGGGGGGTCTTTGAGAGGGGGGTACTATCACGGTGCACGTGATTCTTGTGCGACATTCTGACTTCCGGGTTTGTGCTTTGCTGTCTTTTATTGGTGCTTGCTGGCTAGCCCCTCCCAGGGCTAGCCTTTATATACGCATCCCTGTCACTAAGCGGGTGCCCTTTCGTGGTGTTCCCGACATTCGTGATTCAGTGCTCCTGTTGATCCGGTTTCTGGCTGACTACCGCTCCTGTGTACCGTTCCAGGCTTGGCTGACTACCGCTCTCTGTGTACCGACCCCGGCTGTGGCTGATTACCGCTCTCTGTGTACCGACCCCGGCTGTGGCTGACTACCGCTCTCTGTGTACCGACCCAGGCTGTGGCTGATTACCGCTCTCTGTGTACCGACCCAGGCTTTGGCTGACTACTGCTCTCTGTTTACTGACCAAGGCTGTGGCTGACTACCGCTCTCTGTGTACCGACCCAGGCTGTGGCTGATTACCGCTCTCTGTGTACCGACCCAGGCTTTGGCTGACTACCGCTCTCTGTGTACTGACCCAGGCTTGGCTAACTACCGCTTTCCGTGTATTGATCTAGGCATGACTGACTTCCGCTGTCCTGTTGCCCTCGCTATTACAGTCAGTGCTGTCCGGTCACTAAGCGGTTACTGTTGCCTTCCTTATCGCTCAGCCTGTAACTATCTGTTGCCTCCATTAAGCACTTGCAGTCAGTGCTATCTGGTCACTAAGCGGTTACTGTTGCCTTCCGATATCGCCCAGCCTGTAACTATCTGTTGCCTCCGTTAAGCACTTCCAGTCAGTGCTATCCGGTCACTAAGCGGTTACTGTTGCCTTCCAATATCACTCAGCTTGTGACTATCTGTGGCCTACATTAAGCTATTCCAGTCAGTGCTATCCGGTCACTAAGCGGTTACTGTTGCCTTCCTATATATGCTCAGTCTGTGAATATCTGTGGTTTCCGTTAAGCTCTACCAGTCAGTGCTATTCGCTCTCTAAGTGGTTACTGCTGCATCAGATATCAGGCTGCCTTACCCGGTATTCGGTAAGGCCGGTAGAGTCTCCTCAGTTCCTTGTTGCAACAGATATTAGGCTGCCTTACCCGGTATTCGGTAAGGCCAGTAGAGCCTCCTCAGTTCCTTGTTGCATCAGATATCAGGCTGCCTTACCCGGTATTCGGTAAGGCCGGTAGAGCCTCCTCAGTTCCTTGTTGCATCAGATATCAGGCTGCCTTACCCGGTATTCGGTAAGGCCGGTAGAGCCGCCTCAGTTCCTTGTTGCATCAGATATCAGGCTGCCTTACCCGGTATTCGGTAAGGCCAGTAGAACCTCATTATTTTATTGCTATCTTGTATGCCCTGTCCTGTGTCAAACTTTTTTACTGCTGTTTGTAGAGTTTGTACCTGTGAGGGGCCTTGTGCGCTTTATTCTGTCTAATAAAGCTTTCCTATTTTATCCTACCCAATTGTCTGAGTGTTCCATTGGCCTAGTCTCCATTACTGCTTCTGCAGAGTGCAAGTGTCTGCCTCCGTTACTGCTACGGCAGTGTGCCATTGGCCTTGTCCTCCGTTACTGCTCCTGCAGAGTGCAAGTGTCTGTCTCCGTTACTGCTACGGCAGTGTGCCATTGGCCTAGTCTCCATTACTGCTTCTGCACAGTGCAAGTGTCTGCCTCCATTACTGCTATGGTAGTGTGCCATTGGCCTTGTCCTCCGTTACTGCTTCTGCAGAGTGCAAGTGTCTGTCTCCGTTACTGCTACGGCAGTGTGCCATAGGCCTAGTCTCCGTTACTGCTCCTGCAGATTGCAAGTGTCTGCCTCCATTACTGCTACGGCAGTGTGTCATTGGCCTTGTCTCCATTACTGCTCCTGCAGAGTGCAAGTGGCCTGTCTACGTTACTGTTACTGCAGTGTGCCATTGGTCTTGTCTCCGTTACTGCACCGGCAGAATGCGAGTGGTCTGGTCTCCGTTACTGCTACGGCAGTGTCCTATGAATCTCAATTCCTGATATTACTCTGGCAGTTCACGTTTGTTCTGCTAACCTGTTTCTGGGTGTTACGTATCCTTAAGCTCTCTATATGGAGAGAGCTCCATCACAGACCTCTCTGCACATGGGACTGTTTACACTCATTGAAGACCATTAACCCATGCAGTACCTTTCTCCTGGGAATTCTACATATTCTACTTGACCTGTGTCAGTATAGACTGTTATGGACTTTCTGGTTATACTGGACCTGTGTAGGCATATGTATATGTAACCTGTCGTGTGTCTGTATTAGTCTGCTTAAATACTACAGGACCTGTGAGGGTTATTATAATACTGTGATTTCAATAAAACTTGGTTTTATCCTAAACCACTGTGTCTGTGTGTCGAACAAACCGTTATACCGTCACAGAGGTGATCGACAGGAGTAGGCAGAGAGGGCTCTAATACGGAATGATCAACAGGTCAGTGTGCGATCATGACAAAAATACAAAGAATGTAAACAAAACTTCAAACAAGCAATAGGCTAGCTAAAATTGAAAAGTATTGCAAAAGAGAGCAAGAACAATCCTAAACAAATTCTACAAGTATATAAATAGCAAAAAGATTAAGGTTGATATTGGTCCTCTTAAGGCTTGGACAGGTGAATTGATTAGTGAGAATAAGACTATGACCATCACCTTAAACACATTCTTTTCTTCTGTATGTACAAAGGAAGCAACAATGACAGACTATGGGGAAGCAGACAAAACCATGTAATTTCCTTTATCATGTACATGGCTTACTGAGTAGGGGTGGACGAAAGTTGTTGCCGTGTTCCTGCGAGAAATCCAGCGAAAACCACGTTATTGCCTGCTATTTCGTGGCATAAATCTGCTTTTAAAACAGCTATTAAAATCTTTGCAGTTTTCGCACATTAACCAAAATTCTTCGTCAATTTTTCAATGGCTAGAAAGTTTCTGCCCATTGCTTTAGGTGGTTTTCGCCTTTTCACTATAAAAACGTGACATATTTGCGGAAGTGGAACACAATAGAAACATCTACAGAGCTAGAGGTAGACATGCTGTGCTATTCTGCTGCGATCCTGAGGCAAAATTGATGCAGGTGAGGCTCATAGTGTCTGCTATCACTATGAGAAAATTTAAAAATAGTAAAAGGAGAAACTGTAAGTACCATTATGTGTCCACTCAATGAGTCTAAGGAGGAGGAGGAAGTGAGCACTACTGAACTAATGCTGTCCAGTCCCCATAAATCACCTCTAGGGATCTGTCAAGGTTTGGCTGAGCTGCTCTAACTCTGCTCCTTGATTCTGCTGTCTGAGCTAATTCCCTTTCCTGGATCAGACTGAATCAGCTGACTGCTCTGTGATCGCTCACCTGCCTGTTATCAGCCAACCCTCCCAGGGTATTTAAAGCGGAACTACCACCTCCACTAAAGTTGCCCTGCAATACTTATGCAGGTGGCGACTAGCTTTGTAATCATTATTTTACTTCTAAAAAGTGCTAACAAATAAATTTATCCTTAAGCGTCCGAGACCGTAAGCCAGGCAGCACCACGGACATCTTTAATGTGCGCCTGCATGGTCAGTCCTCTTAACCCTTCACAGGTATTTCACTGGCCCGGACGGCTTCGGAAGAGACTGACGGCGCAGGCACATAGGCTGCACTAACCTGGCCATCAGTCTCAGAAACTTAAGGATAACTATTTGTGGGCACTTTTGAGAGGTAAAATATTTATTACAAATCTAGTCACCACCTGCATAAGAATTGCAGGGCAACTTTAGTGGAGGTGGTAGTTCCGCTTTAAAGCAGCTTGGCTCACTTCCTGATTGTCCTTGTGTTTGTTGCTGCTGGCTGCTGTGGATTCCCCTGTGCTCCTGTTTATCTGTGTATGACCTCTGATGATTCTTCTGACTCCTAACTTGTTCCTGACATCTCAGACTTCTGTGATCCTATCACAATCTCCCTTAGAGGCCTAAGCAATCCTGTGCTTCCTTCCTCTGTGGCATGGTTGCGGCTACTTCCTCATTGCTGACATCAGGAAACAGGCACTGACACGGACGCCTGATTATGGGGCTATTTTGTTTTGCCTAATTGGGTCCCACCTTCTCCTGCTCCTTTATATACTTCCTTGGGCCTAGCAGTCATTGCCCTTATGTGGGTGCTTCTGCTAGTATCTTTTGTGCTCCGTTGTGACCTGTGCCTATCTGAGAATCCGCTCCATGACCCCAGCTTGTCTGACTACCTATATTGGTTCTGACCTGTGGCTCTGGCTTACTATCTCACTCTGTGTATGACCCTGGCTTGTCTGTCCTCTGGCTTTGGTTACTGACTCGCTCTGTGTAGTCCCCGGTTTCCATGCCC
Organism: Rhinophrynus dorsalis; assembly: GCA_037306005.1. Classification (NCBI taxonomy): domain Eukaryota; kingdom Metazoa; phylum Chordata; class Amphibia; order Anura; family Rhinophrynidae; genus Rhinophrynus; species Rhinophrynus dorsalis. The sequence goes on along the minus strand of CM074720.1, from coordinate 177,710,572 downwards.
TCTGGCTCTAGCTACTAACTCGCTTCGTGTAGTCCCCGGTTTGTCTAACCTGTGGCTTTGGCTGCTTACTCATTCTGTGCATTCATAGCTTACCTGACGTGTAGCCTCTGTGTTCTGTGGCTCTGGCCTGCTCTCGCTCCCTGTTGCTTCCGGTCGAGTGACCCGGAGTGGTGACTTACGCTATATACACTGTTCACTCTGATGTTCTACTCAAGCCTCTTTCCTAGTCTCGGTACAGCCGGCACGTTATTCATGAGACTCACCCCTTGTCTCTAAGGGTAGCGGCACTCCATGTGGAGACACAACAATTCCAGGTGATTCATTCTCCCCATCATGCCATCATTCTGGGCTTTCCTTGGTTGCAGACTCACAACCCAAGAATTGATTGGCAGACTTGCGATATCCTGTAGTGGTCCTCTCATTGTATGAAATCTTGCCTCCAGCAGCCTACTAGAATATTGTGTACCTCTACCTTGTTACCTGCTGAGTACCAGTCTTACAAAGATGTATTTAATATGGTAGAGGCCAGTACGTTACCACCACACAGGCCTTACGATTGTACCAGGGGCCAGACCTCTTAGGGACTGAGTATATCCCTTGTCAGTGGAGGAGAACAAGGCCATGGAGGACTATGTGGCTGATGCCTTAGCCAGGGACATTATCCGGAAGTATTCCTCACCTGCAGGCGCAGGTTTCTTTTTTGTTAAGAAAAAAGATGGGGAGCTCAGACCATGCATTGATTTTAGGGGACTGAACAAACTGATGGTAAAGAACGCTTATCTGATTTAGTTGATCACTGAGCTATTTGATCGTATCAAAGGCTCGACTGTTTACACTTGACTTGAGGGCCGCATACAATTTGGTACGAATAAAAGAGGGCAATGAGTGGAAGACAGCGTTTAACACTAGGAGCGGACACTATGAATACTTAGTGATGCTTTTTGGATTGTGCAACTCTCCCACTGTCTTCCACTAATTCATTAATGATGTTTTGAGAGACCTCCTACAGAGTTATGTACATGGGCGGATTGTCCTATCAAGGGATCGGGCATACCCTGGTGAGCCGCTAGATCATGGGCCATTGGGGAGATCAGAGGATCTCACCGTCCCATGATATTTTGAAGGAGAGGTCTGTGGCAGAGCGCCAGGATATGACATAATATCCTGGCGCCTGCTCTCCCATGCCACACAGGGACCACAAGGGGGCGTTGATAGGTACGTTGGTGCAGCTAGTGGGCTGCTTTAAAAAAAAATGCCCGGGCTGGTATTTCCCTACAATCTGCCCCTGGTTATGTCGTAGTATATTTGGACGATATACTTATCCATTCTCCTACCTTGGAGGCACATAGAGTAGATGTAGCTCGGGTCCTACAACTGCTGAGTGAGAACAAGTTGTTCTGCAAGCTACAAAACTGTGATTTCCACAAATCCCAGGTGACTTTCTTAGGCTTAGCCATGGACCCGCAAAAACTGCCGTCTTGCAGTGGCCACTTCCAGTGGGGCTAAGACCCATACAGAGGTTCCTGGGCTTCACTAATTACTACAGGAAGTTCATATGAAACTTCTCCACAGTAGTCAAACCTTTCACGGACATGATTCAGAAAGGTGCTAATCCTACAGACTGGGCACCAGAGGCCTTGCAGGCATTTGAGGACTTGAAGTCGACTTTTGCAAAAGCCCCGAAATTGTCCCACCCAAATCCCACCCTAACGTTCACCCTCGAGGTTGATGCCTCAGAGTCTGGAGTAGGTGCTTTGCTGTCCCAGAGTGCGGGCCTGTCACGGTTTGTTTTGACTCTCAGACACAGAGTTAAGATAAAAACACAACTTTATTGAAAATTTAAAGAAAACCCTCACGGGTCTGACATATACATATATCTCAACGCGTAATAGTACAATGCAATGGTGAACAGTGGTACGGTGAATAATAATAGAGGCTCTACCGGCCTTGCCAATACCGGGTAAGGCAGCCTAGAATAGGCACAATATGGAAATAGGCTCTACCGGCCTTACCAATATACCGGGCAAGGCAGCCTGGAGAATAGTACAACGAGAGAGAAGGCTCTACTGGCCCTGCCCATATACCGGGCAGGGCAGCCTGGAGACTGGTACAACAAGAGAGAAGGCTCTACCTGCCCTGCCAATATACAGGGCAAGGCAGCCAGGAGGCTGGTAGAACGAGAGAGAAGGCTCTACCGGCCCTGCCAATATACCAGGCAAGGCAGCCAGGAGACAGGTACAACAAGAGAGAAGGCTCTACCGGCCCTGCCAATATACTGGGCAAGGCAGCCAGGAGACAGGTACAATGAGAGAGAAGGCTCTACCGGCCCTGCCAATATACCGGGCAAGGCAGCCTTGGACCCAGAGGCGACAAGTACTGGTACAGGAGAGTAAGTGGCCTCAGCGACTGAGAAGTGGTGGAGCAAACCAGTCGCACATACTGGACTACACAGAGGCCTACCGGTGCTATATAGGTGTCAGCAAGCAGCCGGTGAATTAGGAGCAAACCAGTACCCGTGTACTGGGCGACACAATGAGACTACCGGTGCTGTATGGAAAGCAGCAAGCAACCGGTGATATATGGAGCAAACCAGTACCTGCGTACTAGAGTACACAGTGACACTATCTGTGCTGTAGGGGAAGCAACAAGCAACCGGTGATATATGGAGCGAACCAGTACCCGCGTACTGAAGTACACATAGACACTACCGGTGCTGTATGGGACCCAGCAAGCAACCGGTGATATATGGAGCGAACCAGTACCTGCGTACTGGAGTACACAATGACACTACCGGTGCTGAATGGGAATCAGCAAGCAACCGGTGATATATGGAGTGAACCAGTACCCGTGTACTGGAGTACACAAAGACACTACCGGTGCTGAATGGGAATCAGCAAGCAACCGGTGATATATGGAGCGAACCAGCACCCGCGTACTGGAGTACACAATGACACTACCGGTGCTGAATGGAAATCAGCAAGCAACGGGTGATATATGGAGGGAACCAGTACCCGCGTACTGGAGTACACAAAAACATTACCGGTGCTGAATGGGAAGCAGCAAGCAACCGGTGATATATGGAGCGAACCAGTACCCGCGTACTGGAGTACACAATGACACTACCGGTGCTGTATGGGAAGCAGCAAGCAACCGGTGATATATGGAGTGAACCAGTACCCGCGTACTGGAGTACACAATAGCACTACCGGTGTAGAATGGGAAGCCGCAAGCAACCGGGGATAGATGGAGTGAACCAGTACCCTCATACTGGAGTAGACAATGACACTACCGGTGCTGTATAGGAAGCTGCAAGCAACCGGTGATAGATGGAGCGAACCAATACCCGCGTAGTGGAGTACACATAGACACTCAGGGATGAAAATGTCACCCAGGCGAAATGAGGACGGAGAACTCTGCACACGATCCAGAAGCAGGAACAGACATCCAGGCAGGGACAGGAAGCTGGAACAGTAACGGCAGATGACTGGATCAGAAACGGAAGCAGGAACGTCAGCCCAAACTGGATCAGGAATGGAGGCAGGAACCACTTCAGCAGAGGAGGCTGTCAGGCAGGTAAGCAGACGGAATCTGGAAGGTAGTGTATGAAGCAAAGGCCCAGGGAACTCAGGAAAAGGATGCAGGTGGCTATAGACATAGAGACACCACGAAAGGGCAACCAAAGGGTGCCAGAACCCAGTCTATATAGGCAATACTGGGTGGATTCAAGACAGGCAGCCAATGGAGAGCCTTCACAGATAACTCACAGCAAAAGGCAGCAATAACGGGCACCGTGATAGGGCCCTGGGAAACCATTGCTTTTGTGCGGATTTTTCTCTAAAAAATTGTCTAAGGCTGAGATTTTATGTGATACAGGTGACCGTGAATTACTTGCCATCATCCTGGCCTTGAAAGAATGGCGATATCTGTTGGAGGGTGCGACGGTGCCTATCCTGATACTGATTGATCACAAGAACCTCACATACTTGTCTGAGGCAAAGAGGTCGTCTGCACGTCAGGCCAGATGGCCCCTATTCCTCTCGAGGCTTCATTTTGTGGTTTCCTACCTCCCTGGAACTAAAAATATTAGAGCAGATGCTCTTTCTCGACAATTTGGGGCCGAGTCCCAGGAGGAGTCTCCTCCGGTTCCTATTATTCCTCCTAACCGCATCTAGGCTGCGATACATACCAGTTGAGCGAGGAGATTTTGGCTGCTCAAGCTTCCGTCCTGGCGGAGAAACCAAATGGGAAGTGTTTTGTGCCTGAATCCCTCCAGATTGCTGGAGACATACCATTCCTCGAACGCTGCAGGGCACTGTGACGTACCAATCACAGGATGTACCTAATAGGAGCAGAGGGTACCTGCCGAGTGAATACGGACGATGAAAATCAATCTCCTCCAACAAGGGATATGGGTGCAAGCAGCTAGGGGGCGACACTAGAGTACGGGGTCTAGGGAGCAGGGTGGTTGCCTACAGGGACTGGTGCTGCAGCTGCAAAGCTAGATTGTCCCCCTCCAGTTGAGCCGAAGGAGACCCCGGATGACCTCCCTCTAGGCAAACTACACACCCCTATCCCCAGAGAGGAAACAAACTCCAACAGGAACAAGATGTACTCACTCAGGCCTGGATACACAGGAATCCAGAGGGTTAACTGGAGAGTGATGGGGTAGTCCTAAGGCAAGCTGCATCATACACTGTAGAGCAAGCGCTTGGTACAAAATCAAGATGCAGGAGAGTAGTCACAGGAGGGAAGCCAGGTCATATACAGTAAATCAAGCCCAGGTAGAAAATCAGGATGCAGGAGAGTAGTCACAGGAGGGAAGCCAGGTCATACACAGTAGATCATACACTGGAAGTTAAAGCAAAGCACAAGAATAAGCGAGATCTCTGAACTAGACACTATAACGCGTCTGACAACTGAAATGCCTGCCAATATATAGCTGCAACCTGGAAGAGGGGAAGCGGCATGTCTAGCAACATGGATTAGCTGATCCAGTGCTAGACGCATTGCCGCCTGACATCCTGAGGCAGAGGACTTGATTGCCAAGGCCCTGGCCCAAGACAGTAACTGACCTCCCAGATTGCACAGTAGCCCCAGTCTAACAAACTGGATGGGAAGCAGTTGGAGAAATGTCACCCCCTGAAATTTAGATCCGTCCAGAGCCGCTGGCAACAATATGCAGACCACAAGAAATAATATAGGAATATCTCCAGTAGAAAATGAATGCACAGAGAGTCGCTGTCTGCCAACTCTCAATGCCTAACTCAGCTAGGGATACTCCAGAGCCCTCAATACCTCCTGGGGTGGTAAGGAGCGAATCCGCCAATGTTCCAGTACCCCTGACTGGCCTACCGCACAGCCAAGCAGGAAATCCGGACAAGGCAACAATCACCTGTACCTGCGAGTGAGAGAGGATGCAGGAGAGACGCCAAATAAACTAGGTAGGATGGCCGACAATAGAGTACCACTGAGCATACTACAGCAGAGAGGGAGAGACACCGAACCACCTGGCGTGGCACAGGACTGCGAGGGAACAACAGCGGTGGATACACAGAGTGTGAAGCAAGCCAGGGTCACCAGGAACAGATCGGATATCAGAGGGTAAGCAAATCGTAGTCAGTAAACAAGCCAAGGGGGTCAGAGCCAGAACAACGGAGACAAAGCCAAGCTATCATGGTTTTGTTAAGAACGCTCAGACAGTTAGGTAAGGTTAAAAGCTTTATTGAAAAATAATAAACAGATCGCCCCACTCAGGTCCAGATGAGGTCCGTACCAAGTACTTTCCAAATCTGACTCGGGTCAGGGTGAGAACACACACAGTAGCAATAATACGAGATAACTGTGATGATCTTGGACTTGCAGGCAGGATTCGTAGATCGTTTTAGGAACAAGAGTATCCTCAACAGCCTTACACCGCAATAGGTGACACAAGCAATGGGTAACTGTAGGGCAATCCCCTAGTGGACTAGGGATAGTGGAGGCAGCACAGACAGTGTACAGGTAGGCACCTGACCCTAGTATTGTAGCGTTAATGGAGGCAACACAGGCAAGACTCTGGCAGAGAACTGACCATAGAAGTTTAGGGTAAACGGAGGCAACAAGGACAGGCCTCTGGCAGCGACTAGACCCTAGCATGTTAGGGTTAACAGAGGCAACACGGAAACAACTCTGGCAGTGGACTGACCCTAGAATGCTAGGGTGAGCTTAAGCAACACGGGCAGAAGTCTGGCTCAGACTTGACCCTACTGCTATAGGGTTACCGAAGGCAACACAGACACCGGTGAGTGATTGGGCTCCCGCAAGCCCCAGGAGACTATAGGAGCGATTAGGCCTAACAGGCGCTATGCGGTAAGCGAGAGGGAGAAAGCAAGGCACGGGGTAGTGAGCCAGTCCCGTTAGCAACGGAACCAGCAACTCAACCAGGTCGGCACACACGGAAGATACAGCCAGTCTAGATGGACAACCACACGCTAGCCCAGCCAGGCCGGTGCACACAGAGTAGTTAGCCAGTCCTTAGTCGGTAACAGAATCAGATACTCAGCCAAGCCAGTTCAGTACACAAGGAGTTAGTCAGCCAGTCCTTAGTCTGTAACGGAATTGGGTACTCAGCCAGGCCAGGTCAGACACACAGAGTCAGTCAGCCAGTCCTTAGTCGGTAACGGAATCAGATACTCAGCCAAGCCAGTTCGGTACACAAGGAGTTAGTATCACGGTTCCCGTTATTTTCTGTCACTCTCTCCTGTGGTGTGTTCCTATTGGTGGAGCTTGGTTAAACCCGCCCAGTGTGGCCTTCTTATACCGGGCCTCTGGCACCTGTCAGGTGCCCTTTCGTGGTGTTCCAGTACCAGTGCTTCCGTTGCTGTGTTCCTGCGTTCCTGTGTACTGATTTGGCCTGTCTGACTATTCTACTGGTTCCTGCTCCGTGTATGACCCGGCCTGGCTGACGTTCCTGCTCCGTGATTGATCCGGCTTGTCTGACGCTCCTTCTCCGTGTATGATCCGGCCTGGCTGACGTTCCTGCTCCGTGATTGATCCGGCTTGTCTGACGTTCCTGCTCCGTGTATGACCCGGCCTGGCTGACATTTCTGCTTCGTGACCTGTGTCCTGGGTGTCACCGTGTGTCCCTGCTTCCTCCCCGCCGGCCGACTGCTTCTTGTTTGCTGTGTGGTGTTTTCTTCCTGGTTGCGGTGGCTGGCAAATCGCGCATGTGCAGGATGCCTCGTTCCTCCTTCTGGCGTCTGCACATGCGCCTGGCGCCACTGCTCATTTGTCCACCCTCCGCCTATCACATAGGGTTCCTTGGCGAGCCCCTCTCCTCTTCCTACCCTATTGGCTGCTTCTAGTGTTTGAATGGGCAACTCCAGGCGTGGAGTGCCCATTCCACAAGCTCTGTTAGCCTTTATAGTTTTCTGCAGTTGCTTGTTTTTCTGGTTTTGACACGGCTTGCTCCTGACTATCCTGAACTCTCCAGCCCCTGGTTCTGACTATGGCTTGCTCCTGACCATCCTGAACTATCCAGCCCCTGGTTCTGACTACGGCTTGCTCCTGACCATCCTGAACTCTCCAGCCCCTGGTTCTGACTACGGCTTGCTCCTGACCATCCTGAACTCTCCAGCCCCTGGTGCTGACTATGGCTTGCTCCTGACCATCCTTAACTCTCCAGCCCCTGGTTCCGACAATGGCTTGCTCCTGACCATCCTGAACTCTCCAGCCCCTGATTCTGAAGAACCACCTGCCTGTTTTCTGCCTGACCTGCTGACTTGGTTCTTAACAGTTCCCAGTGTACTCCTATCCTGGTTGCACCCCGGCTCAACTGGGGTGGAACGATCTGGTTTCACGACCAGCACCTCTACCCAGCCTTGGCTGCAGCACAGGGGTACCTGGCACGCCATCACCGAACCCTAACATCGCTCTCTAGCCTCGCACCCTAGCTTCTGTACCAGTGTCGGCATCACTAGGGTCATTACCCACCGGGTGGTGACAGTTGGAACGGGCCAAGCCATGGATCCGGCTGAAGCATCGCGTATCGTGGCTAGGCTGGACCACTAGGAACAGGTACTGTCCTCCCACGCTGCTCACCTCCAGAGCTTGGAGAGTAAGTTAGACGCAGTGTTAGAGATGCTACGTAACACGGCTTCGCAGACGACCGCTGCTGCTGCTCCTGCGGCTGCAGCCGCTGCTGGCACCTCCGGCGCACCTCCTCCTGGATACGTACCCCCCCCGCATACCCATGCCAGACAAGTTCTCGGGTCGGCCAACCGAATGTCGAGGATTCCTCAATCAATGTCAGCTTCACTTCCGGACCCTGCCCCAGACATTCGGTACGCACGCCTCCCGGGGCTCCTTCATCATCTCCCTCCTCAAGGGTGAGGCCCTGGCCTGGGCATCCCCACTAGTGGAGCAACAATCTCCCTTACTGGATGATTCTGACGCCTTCGTTGCTGCCTTCAAAGCCGTTTTTGATGCACCTGGACGAAGAGCTTCGGCTGAATCAGCTCTGTTGAGCCTACGTCAAGGGTCTTGTTCAGTCAGTCAATATGCGGTGGAGTTCCGCACCCTCTCCTATGAGACTGACTGGAACCAGGGAGCCCTGAAGGAGGCTTTCCGGCGTGGTCTTAGTGAACGCCTTAAAGACGCCTTGACCTGTCGCGACATTCCTGACGGTCTGGAGGACTTCATATCCCTGTGTTTGGATCTGGACAGACACTTGCAAAAACACCAATTGGAGCGTGACCGTAGCAGAAGGCGCTCTGCACCAGTCTTGCCCCCGGCAGAGGGTCCCGCTGCGAACGAGACATCAATGGAGATAGGGGGAGTCACAAGACTGACGGATGAGGAAAGAAAAAGATGCAGGGCTTTGGGTCTGTGTCTATACTGTGGGCAGGCAGGCCACATGCTGCGTCAATGTCCCGTCCATCCAGAAAAAGATACGGCTTAGCCCATTCCCGAGGCAGTCAGCTAAGCCATTCCTGCCAGCCTCCCCCTGGCCGCTCCAGGTTGTTCCTCCCCGTGACTCTTCAGTGGAACACCGGGACGGTGACTACTGACGCCTTTATTGATTCTGGTGCCGCCGGGCTGTTTGTGGATTGCACCTGGGCCCAGACCCATGGCGTACCATGCAGGAGCAAGAGGCAGCCCCTGCTGGTGTCCTCCTTGGATGGAGGACCCCTGGGTACTGGACAGATAACACAGGAGACAGAGGTCCTCCAACTTACTACCAGAGTCATACACACCGAAGATGTGATCCTGGACCTGGTATCCTCCCCGTTTGCTCCTGTCGTCCTGGGGCTCCCCTGGCTCCGGTGTCACAACCCTGTCTTCGACTGGAGGTCTGGCGACCTCACTAAGTGGAGTGAGTCATGTTTCCAGACATGCCTTCCTGCGTCTCCCGTGTCTCCGCACCTGTCTATTTCTGCTTCCTTGAGTCAGCATGAACTGCTACCCGCTGTTTACCACGACTTTGGTGACGTCTTTTCCAAAAGCCAAGCCGAACGCCTTCCTCCACACCGTCCCTATGATTGCCCGATTGATCTCCTGCCTGGCTCCCATCCACCTAGATTTAGAACGTTTCTGCTCTCTCCTCCAGAGATGAAAGCCCTCGCCACCTACATTCAAGACAACTTGGCCAGAGGTTTCATCCGTCCGTCCACGTCACCCGCTGGAGCGGGGTTCTTCTTCGTGAGCAAAAAAGACGGTCCGCTTCACCCCTGCGTGGACTACTGTGGCCTAAATCATATTACTATTAAGAACAAGTACCCTCTGCCTCTCATCTCCGAGTTGTTTGACCTTCTCCGTGGGGCCAACTGGTTCACGAAACTGGACTTGAGGGGGGCGTACAATCTGATTCGTATCAGGCCAGGAGACGAGTGGAAGACAGCCTTCAACACACGATATGGGCACTATGAATATCTGGTTATGCCCTTTGGGCTCTGTAACGCCCCGGCTGTCTTCCAGGCTTTCCTTAATGACGTCTTCCGGGACATGCTCACCTCTCATGTCATGGTATATTTGGACGGTATCCTTGTGTTCTCTTCCACCTTATCACAGCACCGACTTCATGTCAAATCAGTGCTCCAACGGCTCCGTAAAAATGGTCTGTATGCCAAACTGGAGAAATGCGAATTCGAGAAGACTAGTCTTCCTTTCCTGGGATACATTGTCTCCAGCTCTGGCCTCGAAATGGATCCTGGCAAACTCACGGCCGTCACTAAGTGGACTCAACCCAAGGACCTGAAAGCAGTACAGCGTTTCCTGGGATTCGCCAACTATTACAGGAGATTCATTCATCACTACGCAACCCTCGTAGCGCCCTTGACCGCTCTTACTAAGAAGGGAGCCGATCCGCGGAATTGGTCCCAAGAAGCCCTGGCTGCCTTCGCTAAACTCAAAACAGCATTTACTACAGCTACAATACTCCGTTATCCGGATATCACCCGTCCTTTCCTCCTTGAAGTGGATGCATCCGAACATGGAATCAGTGCTGTCCTGTCTTAAAGGGATCCCGCTACCAACGCTCTTCACCCCGCTACTATCTCTCCCGGAGACTAACACCTGCTGAGAGTAATTATGATATGGGAAACTGAGAGTTGCTCGCCATGAAGGTAGCCATAGAAGAATGGCGCCATTTACTGGAGGGGTCTGGTATTCCCTTCACAATCTTTACCGACCACAAACGGCTCACAGCCCGCCAAGCCCGTTGGGCCCTTATCTTTTCCCGATTCCAGTTCATTGTGACTTACATTCTGGGCACCAAGAATTAAAGCCGACGCCCTGTCCCGCCTGTACTCTGTTCCAGTCTCCAGCGATCCACCCGAACTCACCTTGTCGCCCCACACGGTTCTTTCTGCATTGTCCACTGCCATGCTGGCCAGAATCCAACAAGCTCAGACCAACGTAGATCCTTCTTGTCCACCTGGACATTTGTTCATGCCTGTCCAACACCGAGTCGAGATTCTCCTTTGGGCTCATCAATCACCCACTGCTGGACATCCAGGGATTGTCCGTACCACCGATTTGGTACAGCGTCAGTTCTGGTGGCCCTCATTATGCAAGACGTGAAGGACTTCGTACAAGGTTGCCACCACTGTGCCAGACACAAGCAACCCAAGTCCAAGCCATCTGGTCTCTTACAACCACTTCTGGTGCCTTCCTCTCCATGGACACACATTGCTATGGACTTTGTGGTGGATCTACCACACTCTAGACGTAATACAGTCATTTTGGTTGTGGTGGATCGCTTCTCTCAACAGGCACACTTCGTCCCTCTGCCAAAACTGCCTTCCTTCCAACAGCTGGCTGATATCTTCCTCCAAGAAGTATTCCGGCTCCACGGTCTTCCCCTTCAAATAGTATCGGACAGGGGCAGTCAGTTCACTTCTCGATTCTGGAGAGCTTTTTGTGCCCGCTTAGGCATTGCTGTGCATCTATCAACCGCTTACCATCCACAATCCAACGGCCAGACCGAAAGGACTAACCAGGCACTTAAACAATACCTGTGCCTGTTTGTGGAGCCCCTCCAAGACAACTGGACTGATCTCCTGCCATTAGCGGAGTTTGCCTTCAACAGCTGCTGTCACGAATCGCTCCAGTGCTCTCCTTTCTTTGCTGCTTGTGGGTATAATCCAGCATCTCTTCCTATCTCATCTTCTTCTGGTGTTCCCGCTGTGGATAAGCACCTGGACGACCTGGAGACTCACTGGCGCCGTGTTCATTCTCGGCTGGTGACTGCAGCTGCCTGGTATAAAACGGCGGCCGATCGAAGATGGATTCCCGGCCCTGCTTATGCTGTAGGCAGCGAGGTGTGGCTCTCCTCTAAAAACCGACTGCCAAGTTCGGGCCACTCTACATCGGTCCCTTCCAGATCCATTCACAGATCTCTCCGGTGACGTTTGCCTTGGACCTGCCTCCATCCATGCGGATACCCGATACCTTCCATGTGTCTCTGCTGAAACCTCTTGTTCGTATCAGATACTCCCCTCAGGCCACTGGCGGTTCCCCTGTACACGTGGACGGACATTAAGAGTACCTCGTCCAGAAGATCTTTGACTCCCGCCTTGTTCGGGGTTCCCTCCAGTACCTCGTGGATTGGGTTCCTGTTCGTGACCTGCATGCCCCGGCCCTCCGTAGGGTGTTTCATCGTGCTCATCCCTCCAAACCTGGTTGTCCGGGGGCCTCCCGTTGAGGGGGGTGGTGTCACCATGTGTCCCCGCTTCCTCCCTGTCGGCCGACCACTTCTTGTTCGCGGTGTGGTGTTTTCTTCCGGTTGTGGTGGTTGGCAAATCGAGCATGCGCAGGACGCCGCGTTCTTCCTTCTGGCGTCTGCACATGCGGCCGGTGCCACTGCTCATTTGTCCAGCCTCCGCCTATCACATAGGGTTCCTTGGCAAGCCCCTCTCCTCTTCCTACCCTATTGGCTGCTTCTAGTATTTGAACGGGCAACTCCACGCGTGGAGTGCCCGTTCCACGAGCTCTGTTAGCCTTTATAGTTTTCTGCAGTTTCTTGTTTTTCTGGTTTTGACTCGGCTTGCTTCTGACCCTCCTGAACTCTCCAGCCCCTGGTTTTGACACGGCTTGCTCCTGACTATCCTGAACTCTCCAGCCCCTGGTTCTGACTACGGCTTGCTCCTGACCATCCTGAGCTCTCCAGCCCCTGGTTCTGAGTACGGCTTGCTCCTGACCATCCTGAAATCTCCAGCCCCTGGTTCTGACTACAGCTTGCTCCTGACCATCTTGAACTCTCCAGCCCCTGGTGCTGACTACGGCTTGCTCTTGACCATCCTGAACTCTCCAGCCCCTGGTTCTGACAACGGCTTGCTCCTGACCATCCTGAACTCTCCAGCTCCTGATTCTGAAGAACCACCTGCCTGTTTTCTGCTGACCTGGTTCTTAACGGTTCCCAGTGTACTCCTATCCTGGTTGCACCCCGGCTCAACTGGGGTGGAACGATCTCTCTACCTCTACCCAGCCTTGGCTGAAGCACAGGGGTACCTGGCACGCCGTCACCAAACTCTAGCATCACTCTCTAGCCTCGCACCCTAGCTTCTGTACTAGTGTCGGCATCAATCGGGTCATTACCCACCGGGTGGTGACACTGTGATCCTGTTCCAGCGAGATCTCATCTATGTCGACTGGCAACATTGTGAACTGTGTATTTTGAGCAGTATATGCTGACCTCCCACTTCACCCTTGCAGTGCTAGTTGCTTCCGATCCTGAGCCCATCCGTTACACTTGCTGAGCTTGTTGCCTCCATTACCGAGCCAGTCCGTTAACACTTGCAGTGCTTGTTGCCTCAGATACCGAGCCTCTCCGTTAACACTTGCTGAGCTTGTTGCTTCCAATACCGAGCCTCTCCGTTAACACTTGCTGTGCTGGTTGCCTTCATTACCGAGCCTGTCCGCTATACTTGCAGAGCAGTTGGGGCTTCCGTTACTGTGATCCGATAGCTCTTGCAATAATACTCGCTCCATTTACACACCGGAAGGGTGCTACTGGCTCTGGTCCTACTCAGCTCTGGCAGTGTTTGTGTATCCGTTAACGCACCAAGGAGTGCTACTGGCTCTGGTCCCATTCAGCTCTTGCAGTGTGTGTGTATCCGTTGACGCACCAAGGGGTGCTACTGGCTCTGGTCTCATTCAGCTCTCGCAGTGTTATTAACCCGTTTAGCAATGGAAGGGTGCCGTTGGCTCTGGTCCCATTCAGCTCACGCAGTGTTGTTAATCCCATTACGCATGGCAGAGTGCTCTTGGCTCTAGTACCATTTAGCTCTAGCATAAGTGGTTGGTCTTACATATTGCTAGTCCTTTGTGGACTCATGCTTGGACTCAATACTAAGGTGCTCTCCACCTCGCACCTCAGTCTCTGGCTGCTCTTGTCATCTACTGGGCGTTGTCTTCACACACCACAACAGAGACTGATTACTTGCATTGGACTTTAACCCTTGTTATACTCTGTTCCCTTTGCATTATACAGTATTGCTCCTTACTGTGTCTGCTATACATCCATATTTGCCTTCAGTTACGTGTCATTACCTATTTCTGCCCTTAGGGGGCCGTGTTCCTCATTTGATCTCAATAAAACTGTGTTTTATTTTTTACCTCTGGTCTGAGTGTCTGATAAAACCGTTACAGTTAGTCAGCCAGTCGAAGGTCAGCAACAGAATCGGATCAAAGGAGCGTCAGGAACTAAACGTAGTCAGGCGAGCCGGGTCATACACGGAAACAGGAACAAGAACTTCTAGTCGCTAGATATGAGTACACCACGAAAGGGCACCAGTAGAATGACAAAAGGGTGTATTTAAAAGCAAGCCCTGGGAGGAGTCACCAACATAGAGCCAATAAGAATAAGGCCAGAGTAAACCCGGAAGTAACAATGTCGCTCAGCACAGATCACGGGCACTGTGATAGTACCCCCCTCTCAATGACCTCCCCTGTCTTGAGGGGAGTCTAGGCTTAGCTGGAAACTTAGCATGGAATCTGCGCAACAATAATGGAGCATGGATGTCAGAGTGGTTCAACCATGAGCATTCCTCTGGGCCATATCCCTTCCAGTGCACCAAGTATTGGATCTGTCCACGGAATCTACATGAGTCTATAATGCTGTGTACTTCATATTCATCGTGATTCTCAATGCGCACTGGAGCTGGAACTGCTGGAGAGGTGGTATAGCGGTTACACACCAGGGGTTTGAGAAGGGATACATGGAACACATTATGAATTCTCATAGAGGCAGGCAACTCCAAGGCATAGGCAACAGGGTTAACGTTGCGGAGCACCTGAAACGGACCCACAGATCAAGGGGCCAACTTGCCACATGGAAATTGAGGTTTCTGGAGGACATCCCCACTTGGAACACGGGAGCCAGCAGCCGGCAGCCATCTGTTGTTGGCATGCCGCTGAACTTGTTGAAAAGAGTCACTGAGAGAACTCTGGACTTGTGCCCAAGTGGCGTGGAGTTGCCTAATGTGCTCATCTAGAGTCGGAATCTGCTGTGCTTGAAATGTGTCTGGAAGCAAGCATGGTTGGAACCCATAGTTGATGAGAAAGGGTGAGCTCCCAGAGGAAGAGCACACAACACAGTTTCTGGCAAACTCAGCCCATGGCAACAAGTCAGCCCAGTTATCGTGATAGTTGGAGATTAAACATTGTAAAAACTGCTCCAACCCCTGGTTGGAGCTTTCAGCGGTCCCATTCGTCTGGGGATGGTAAGCAGAGGAAAATGACAGCTGGATGCCCATTTGGTCACAGAAAGCCCTCCAAAACCTGGATACAAATTGGCTCCCGATATCGGAAACAAGGACCTTGGGTACCCCATGGAGCCAAAACACCCCTCTAGAAAAAACCATGGCCAATGTCTTAGCCAAGGGTAAACTGGGGAGTGGCACAAAGTGAGCCATTTTCGAGAATCTGTTGACCACCATAAGAATGACTGTGTAACCGTTAGAAGCAGGCAATTCTCCCATAAAATCGGCTGACACATGTGACCATGGTCGATCACCATTAGGAACAGCTTGCAAGAGCCCCACAGGGAGATGCCTTGGTGACTTGAAACGAGCACAAACTGTACAAGCTGCCGTAAATGCTGTACATCTGCCCTTAGTGTAGGCCGCCAGAACATTTGAGACAAAGACCATATTAGCTGATTCTTGCCTACGTGGCCGGCAGCACAGGATGAGTGATAAGTCTCCATTAGCTTAGGCCAAAAGGGTTCAGCCATGTAGCACTTTCCCATGGGTTTCTCTGGAGGAGCATTGGCCTGGGCTGCCAAAATCTCTTGACCCAATGGGGATGTGATACTGGTGTGTAGAGTGGCAAGGATACGATCCGGAGATATAATAGGCACAGGCGCAGACTCAGACTCCGGATCTGTACCAAATTGTCTGGATAAGGCATCCGCCTTAATATTCTTAGTGCCCGGCAAGTATGACACGATGAAATTGAAATGTGACAGGAACAAGGCCCCCCTGGCTTGTTTAGGGGATTTTAGGTTTTTATGGTCTGTGAGAACCAGAATCGGCGCCCTAGTGCCCTCTAACAGATGGCGCCATTCACAAAGTGCCAAGATGATTGCCAACAATTCGCGATCCCCAATATCGTAGACACTCTGGGCCTTTGTCATTTAAAAAAAAAAAAAATCCACATGGCATCAAGGTCTTCCCAGGACCCGGTCTTTGTGACAGTACTGCTTCTACACCAGCCTCAGAGGCGTCCACTTGCAGAGTAAATGGCAAGCCAAGTATAGGATACGACAGAACTGGTGCTGAGGGGAATGTGGACTTTAAGGATTGAAACGCATTTACAGCTTCAGGGGACCACACTGAAGCATTAGCACCCTTGTGTGTCATATCAGTCATTGGTTTTATAATCATGGAGTAGTCACAAATACATTTTCTATAATAATTTGCAAAGCCCAGGAACCGCTACAAGGGCTTAAGACCAATGGGACGAGGACACTGCAACACAGCAGAGAGTTTGTTTTTGTCAATGGCAATGCCATCTTTGTCAATCACATAGCCTAAGAATGGTATCTATAGATTTCGCAATTATCCAACTTGCAAAATAACTTATTTTCTCTCAGCATCTGTAGCACTGCTTTAACATGTACCCGGTGTGTTTCCAGGTCAGTGGAATAAATCAGAATATCCTCCAGGTAGACCACTACACAGGACTGTAACATGTCCCTAAGGACATCTTTAATAAACTCTTGAAATACCACCGGGGCATTGCATAACCCAAAGGGCATCACTAGATACTCGTAGTGCCCTGTCTGAGTATTGAAGGCGGATTTCCACTCGTCACCTTCTTTTATTCTGACTAAATTGTATGCCGCCCTTAAGTCGAGTTTGGTGAAAATGGAAGCTCCCTTGAGCCGATCAAACAATTCTGTTATGAGTGGAATGGGGTAAGTATTCTTGATCATTATCTTATTCAGACCTCTATAGTCGATACAGGGTCTGAGTTCCCCCTTTTTCTTTTTCACAAAAAATAATCCAGCCCCCGCGGGCCAGGGAGACTTATGAATTATTCCCCGGGCCAGGGCATCAAAGATATACTCTTCCATTGCCTGATTCTCCTCGCAGGACAATGGGTAGGTTCTACCCTTAGGCGGCATTGAACCGGACACAATATTAATAGCACAGTCATATGGATGATGCTATGGCAAAGTGCTAGCCTCTCCCTTACTGAATACATCGCTGAATGATTGGTATTCTACCGGTAAAGAGGGAGAGGTACACAAAATCTTCGTAGGTTGGTGTAAACAATGTGTCGCACAGAACTCAGACCAGGCCAGAATCTCGCAGGAACTCCAATCCATTTTGGGACTGTGTGTTTGCAGCCATGGGAAGCCCAGAATAATAGCATAGTGCGGAGACTGAATGATCTGGAACTTCAGGGTCTTAGTGTGGAGGACTCCAATGTGGATTATCAAAGGACAGGTCTCCTGGGTGACCTGGGGAGGAACCAATGGTCTCCCATCAATGGCCTCAATATTCAATGGAGACTCCATCTCAATCAATGGGATATTCTGACGGCTCTCAAAGTCCTTGTCCATAAAATAACCAGCCGCAATGGAATCAATCAGGGCGGAGGCAACAAAGGACGACCCAGCCCAGGATGCCAGGACCTCCACCACAGGTTTATTCTGGATGCCCTCTGGGGACTGGTATACTCCACCTAGGATCTGGCCCTACAAGACCCTAGGTGCGTTCGTTTCCCGGCCATACTGGACATGAGTGCAAAAGGTGACCAGACTTGCAAAAGGTGACCAGTCTTGTCTGCGCTGGAACAGTCATTCCTCCCTGGATAGGCGCGTGAACCCCAACTGCATAGGTTTGCTACTACAGTTCGTGGTGCCTGGAGGCGTGGGAGGAGAGGGAGGTATGGGTGGGCAATTAAGGTTAGGCAACCCATCAGTGTTTGGCTTCTGTTTGCGGCCCTTATAGAGACTCCTCTCCCTTATGTGGGTATCAATTAGTGTAGTGGATTCAATGAATCTGTCCAGCCCATCTGGTAACTTTCGAGCGGCTATCTCGTCTTTTATTTTGTCATCGAGGCCTTGTGCAAATGCTGCCAAAAGTGCCTCATCATTCCAGCCAACTTCTGCAGTTAGTGTCCGAAATTCTATAGCATAATCCGCAACCGTTTGTGCGCCCTGCTGGATTCTCATTAATCATTTTGCTGCAGTGGTGGCACGCCCAGGAACCTCGAATACACTACGGAAGGCCCTTATGAATTCATTAAAGTTTGCTGTAATAGGTTTGCCCGTCTCCCATATTGGGTTCGCCCAAGCTAGCGCTCGACCAGTCAACAACAAAATCATGAATCCCACCTTACTTCTCTCGCTCAGAAAAGCTTGGGGTACCAGTTCCAAAAAAATTTCTAGCTGATTCAGGAATCCCCGGCATAAGGTGGAATCCCCATCATATCTCAATGAGAGAGGAGCCGTAGCCGACAACCCTCTATTAGGCGTACTGGGGTTCATAGTTTGTGACATTGGTGCCAAAACTGGGGTGGCCACTGATGCCTTCACAGGTTTGTCTAGGTGAGCGGTACGCTCCAGGATGGTCTGTATGGCCAGCGACAACTGATCCAGACGTTGCTCATGCGCATCCATTCTCCAATGGATGTTCTGAGAACTACCTTCACCTGAATTGTCTGAGGTCATTGGCCCTTTCGTACTGTCACGGTTTTGTTTTGAACGCTTAGACAGTTAGGTAAGGTTAAAAGCTTTATTGAAAAATAATAAACAATCGCTCCACTCAGGTCCAGATGAGGTCCGTACCAAGTACTTTCCAAATCTGACTCGGGTCAGGGTGAGAAAACACACAGTAGCAATAATACAAGATAACTGTGATGATCTTGGACTTGCAGGCAGGATTCGTAGATAGTTTCAGGAACAAGAATATCCTCAACAGCCCCACACCGCAATAGGTGACACAAGCAATGGGTAACTGTAGGGCAATCCCCTAGTGGACTAGGGATATCGGAGGCAGCACAGACAGTGTACAGGTAGGCACCTGAGCCTAATATTCTAGGGTTAATGGAGGCAACACAGGCAAGACTCTGGCAGAGAACTGACCCTAGAAGTTTAGGGTAAACGGAGGCAACACGGACAGGACTTTGGCAGCGACTGGACCCTAGAATGCTAGGGTTAACTGAGGCAAGACAGACAGGACTCTGGCAGAGACTTGGCCCTAGCACGCTAGGGTTAACAGAGGCAACACAGAAACGACTCTGGCAGTGGACTGACCCTAGAACGCTAGGGTTAACTTAGGCAACACAGGCAGGGATCTGCCAGCGACTTTGCCCTAGCACGCTAGGGTTAACGGAGGCAACAGTCACCAGACACTGGCAGTATACTGGCCCTAGACCACTAGGGTGACCGTAGGCAACACGGGCAGAAGTCTGGCTCAGACTGGACCCTACTGCTATAGGGTTACCGGAAGCAACACTGACACTGGTGAGTGAGTGGGCTCCCGCAAGCCCCAGAAGACTATAGGAGCGATTCAGCCTAACAGGTGCTATGCAGTAAGTGAGTGCGAGAAAGCAAGGCACGTAACGTAGCCGGTCAGTACCCAGTGTCACCCTGATCGGTACACGGGGTAGTGAGCCAGTCCCGTTAGCAACGGAACCAGCAACTCAACCAGGTGTAACGGTTGTATTTGACACTCAGACATGGTAGGTTAGATAAAACACAGTTTTATTGAACAAATTCAGAAAAACAATAACCCTCACAGGTCCAGTAATATATAACACAATATAGTACTGACACAGGACAGGTTACAGTAATATATACCCACACGGGTCCAGTATATGTCCAATTCAGCAACAACAATATACTGACACAGGTCAGGTAACATTCGTGTGATACTCAAACGAGGCAGCACTGAATGGGTTACTATTAAGCCAGGAAGACTGAAAGGCCCTAATAGCGCAAGGCCCTTTAGACTCTCACTCTGCAGAGAGTGCACAAATATCGAGAAATGCCACAATAGTAAACGGAGACCCAGGACAAGCTTGTGAACTGCCATAGCAGTAGCAGAGGACTGACTCTATGCCTGGAAGGGCACCCAACGAAGACTGCACGGATGGATTGCCGGTGGAATCGGGCACCTTCCCCGAAGGGGTTAACAACGCTCAGACCAATGTCGACTGCCTGATAGAGAGAACAGTCTAAGGCGCCCAGAGTAAGAGCAACCTCGGCGTTTATGGCAGGAAGAAGGGTCAAGCGTACCTTGGTGCACAGATGGAGGAAACACACCGGAAATGTCGCCCGCGCAACACCGACAGATAACCGAGACTAGACTGCAGGAATATAGTGAGTCCACAGTGACACTGTCCGGAGACAGAGAGGAGCTGTAACGGTTTTCTGACACTCAGACCAGGATGTAAAGTAAAAACACAGTTTATTGAATTAAACAGTAATACGATGCCCCTAGGGGCCAGTACAGGAATGGCAGAAATAGCAAACACGAACAGAGTGAATGCAATACAGCAAATACTGGACAATGGATAGATAGTAAATGACCCCAAAGGGTTAACAAGTGCAAGAGGAGAACTAAGTCCTAGTTTGGCCAACACCCAGGATATATAGCAGTCTCTGGTTAATAGTTCTTGAATCACAAAGCTGGAACTCAGTAGCAGTCTCTGGAACACAGTTCTTGAATCACAAAGTTGAAGCAAGGTGTCTGTACTAGATTTACTCTCAAAGGGAAATGGAAGGCACAGGTGCCAGAGCTGAGTACATACCACCACCGTGGGATAAGAGGAAGTGCTATTGCCAAACGGTAGTACCAGAACCTGAGCCGCCCTTAACTGGAAATGGAAGTTAACTCTGCATGTACCCAATGGATAGTGCCCTGACACCTCTTGGATGTCAATTAATGGTATCGAATGCACAAGCACTGAGAGCCAAGCACTGGATAGTGCAGATGGATAGCGTAACCTCTGTATGACAGTAACCCGGAGCCAGGACACCCCTCCGGTGCCGTACCGGACCTTCCCAGCAAGAGTTGAACGGATAGCAATGCCCACAGGCGTGGTCACGGTGCACACCGAACACCGGACCGGCAATACTCTGCTGAAGGTAATGAGGCGTTTCAGAGGTACCGAAGGAATGGCTCTTAACGATAAGTGTATGCTTGGCAAGAACTGAGGCACAAGACTGAGACTACAAAGTACTGCAGGAGTTAACTGGTTCTGTATCGGAACACAGCAACGTACCAAGTATGGCAAAGCAACCTTAATCTCAGCAGAGTAATGAGAGTAATAGCGAGACACCAAGTGATCAGAATGTCGCGGACGCGACCGGGCCGTGCAGGTACACCGGAACAGCAGACTGGAACAGGCAATAACCGGAACCGGAGTACAGCAGGAACAGCAGCCGAAGAACTGGATCAATCACAGAGCAAGGTCGTCTACCGGAGCCGGGTCGTACACGGAGCAGAATCATCAGCCAGAACCGGATCAATCACGGAGCAAGGTCGTCAGCCAGAGCCGGGTCATACACGGAGCAGGATCATCAGCCAGAACCGGATCTATCATGGAGCAAGGTCGTCAGCCAGAGCCGGGTCATACACGGAGCAGGATCATCAGCCAGAACCGGATCTATCACGGAGCAGGGTCGTCAGCCAGAGCCGGGTCATACACGGAGCAGGATCAAAAGAAGAGTCAGACAAGCCGGGTCGGTACACTAGAGAACTGGAACACAGCAACAAGGCGCAGATACTGGAACACCACAAAAGGGCAAAGCACAAGTGCCCAGGGCCAGAGTATAAAGGCACATCCTGGGCGGGCCAATTAGCCTCCTCCAATGCACAACCCTGCTCCAATGGAACAACCCTGATTGACAGTGTAGCACGGGAACCGTGATAGGAGCCCGGATAACAACCCCAACCGAGGACTGAATGGGACCATAGGCAGGACTGATACACGGACAACGGAGCCCAACCGGGCCAGTACACAGAGCCGGAACGTCAGCCAATCCAAGTCGGTACACAAAGCAGGAACATGAGCCGGGCCAGGTCGGTACACGGAGCAGGAACGTCAGCCAATCCGAGTTGGTACACAGAGCAGGAACGTCAGCCAGGCCGGGTCGGTACACAGAGCAGGAACAAGATGCAGAGTAGTCAGACAGTCCGGGTCAATACACAGAGCAGGAACGGATACAGCAGAGTAATCAGGCAGTCCGGGTCAGTACGCAGAGATCACACGAAAACTGGAACAAGCGCTGGTAACAGAAACACCATGAAAGGGCACCGGAGAAGTGACAAGGCCCAGTATTTAAGGACAAATACTGGGTGGTACAAAGCCACTTCAGGCAGTAAGCGTAAGCAGTGGCAAAAATGACAGAGTGTCGCCAGCATAGCATGGGCACCGTGATACCAGGTCGGCACACATGGAAGATACAGCCAGCCTAGATGGACAACCAGACACTAGCCCAGCCAGGCCAGTGCACACATAGTAGTCAGCCAGTCCTTAGTTGGTAACGGAATCAGATACTCAGACAAGCCAGTTCAGTACACAAGGAGTTAGTCAACCAGTCCTTAGTCGGTAATGGACTCAGGTACTCAGCCAGGCCAGGTCAGACACACGGAGTCAGCCAGTCCTTAGTCGGTAACGGAATCAGATACTCAGCCAAGCTAGTTCGGTACAGTTCAGATACTCAGCTAAGCCCGTCCAAGGTCAGCAACGGAATTGGATCACAGGAGCATCAGGAACTAAACGTAGTCAGGCGAGCTGGGTCATACAGGGAAACAGAAACAAGAACTTCTAGTCGCTAGATACGGATACACCACAAAAGGGCACCGGTAGAATGACAGAAGGGCGTATTTAAAATTAAGCCCTGGGAGGAGTCACCAACACAGAGCCAATAAGAATAAGACCAGGGTAAACCCGGAAGTAACAATGTCGCTCAGCACAGATCATGGGTACCGTGATACAAGCCAAGAATCGTAACAGGAAAATCAAAAACACAGAAGCTCAAATAATTGGGCACCGAGCACCAATCTCTCACAACTTAAAAAGGATCATCCCCCAATGGAAGTGAAGGGTAAAGGTCGTAGGGTCAGCAGAGTACTGAAGGGAAGCGTGACAGTTACACAGTCATCCTCATGACTGTGGATACATTTTCCAAGATGGACCATTTTGTGCCATTGAAGGGACTCCCCTCCTCCAAGGAGCTGGCTGAAATATTTGCCAAGGAGGTGGTTCGTCTCCATGGTATACCCAAAGTGGTGGTCTCAGATAGTGGAAAGCCTTTTGCGGACAAATGGGCATCCAGCTCTTTCTCCTTGGCTTACCATCCACAGTCTAACAGTGCTGCAGAGAGGTCTAATCAGGCGCTGGAACAGTTTCTCCATTGTTTTATCTCCGACCAGCATGATAATTGGGCACACCTGTTAACGTGGGCAGAACTTGCCATAAATAGTGTTATCAATTTCTCCTCTTGGAACTCTCCCTTTCTGATTAACTATGGGTTCCAACCTTCCCTCCTGCCTGAGTCCTTTGGGGCTCAAAATATTTCTGCTCTAAAGGAGCACTTGAGGGCGCTCCGCTCCACATGGGTACGGGTTCAGAAATCTCTGCAGAGTTCCACATAAGTGAAAAGCAGACCGTAGGTGTCTACTGGCTCCAGTGTTCCAGGTGGAAGAGAGAGTATGGTTGTCCTCATGCAATCTTCATCTCCAGGTGCCTTGTAAAATGCTGGCTCACCGATTTGTGGGCCCCTTTCGGGTTCTCAGTAGGATTAACCCTGTAACCTATGCTCTTGAACTCCCTGCTAATATGCGCAATTCTAATGTATTCCATGTGTTGCTACTGAAACCATTGGTCTGTAACAGATATACTACTGCTCCTGCCCATCCCAGACCTGTCCACGTAGGGGGCCATGAGGAATATGAAGTGCAGAGCATTTTGGACTCTTTCAGGATCAGAGGACCGGTATAATATCTTGTCCACTGGAAAGGGTATGGGTTTGAGGAGCGTTCCTGGGTTGCTAAGAGAGATCAACATGCAATTTCTCCATGAATTCCACTCCCATAATTCCTCTGGTGCTGGTCCTCTTCTGCGGGGGAGAGGTAGTTAAGGGGGGGGTATTATCACAGTCTACCTTAGAGGCCTAAGCGATCCTGTGCTTCCTTCCTCTGTGGTGTGTCGGCCGGCATGATTGCAGCTACTTCCTCATTGCTAATGTCAGGAAACAGGCACTGGCCTATTCTGTTTTGTGTAACTGGGTCCTGCCTTCTCCTGCTCCCTTATATACTTCCTTGGGCCTAGCAGCCATACCTTTACGTGGTGTTTCTGCTAGTATTTCTTGTGCTCCGTTGCGACCTGTGCCTATCTGGGAATCCACTCCGTGTATGACCCCGGCTTGTCTGTCTACCCACATCGGCTCTGACCTGTGGCTCTGGCTGACTAACTCGCTACATGTAGACCCCGGCTTGTCTGTCCTCTGGCTCTGGCTACTGACTCACTTCGTGTAGTCCCCGGTTTGTCTGACCTATGGCTTTTGGCTGCCTACTCACTCCATGCATTCCTAGCTTGCCTGACCTGTAGCCTCTGTGTTCCGTGGCTCTGGCCTGCTCTCGCTCCCTGTTGCCTCTGGTCGCGAGACCCGGAGTGGTGACTTACACTATATACACTGTTCCCTCTGGTGTTCTACTTGAGTCTCTTTCCTAGTCTCGGTATCGTGAGTAGTGCAGTGCACAGCAAAGTGGGCAGCTCCGGGTAGGTGCCTGGGTCCTATCATCCTGTGGTCTGGGATTGTGTGGGCTATACTATAATTGCTGTATATATTCTTAATAAAGGTGGTTACATTTTAAATTGTGCCTCTCCTTCTTTGCCTGAATTCCATGACAGTTCCTGACTCCTGCCTTGTTCCTGACATTGTGGACCTCTGTGTTCCTGACTCCGGCTTGACTGAGTACCTGTCTTGGTTCCTGACCCTGGCTTGCCTTTTTGTTTTATGCCACTGGATCACGATTCTGTTTTTGTCACTTTAATAAAGGTGTTTGGCAATTTACATTTTTGTGTCTGTCTGGTTCCTGACGCAAGGACCAGGTAGACCAGCGCCTGGACCAGTTTGCGTTAGCCCTCCAAGCTTTGTTGCTCCTTACTGAGCATCTGGTGCCACCACCTCAGTGGTCCCCTGCTCAGGCTGTCCGTGTAGCTGCTGCCACTCCCACTCCTGCTGATTCAATGTTGCTAGAGGAATGACAGGGTCTGCCCCGCTTCCTCAGCGTTATGGGGGTGAACCTAACCAGAGCAGAGGTTTCCTGAACCAGGTCGGTATCTATCTGGAGATGGTACCACAGTCCTTTCCGTCTGATAGGAGTAAGGTGGGCCTCATGATTTCCTTACTCTCTGACAGGGCCTTGGCATGGGCTACCCACATTTGGGAGACTCAGAAACCTATAGTATACAATTACCCTGAATTTGTGGCATCCTTTCAAATGATATTTGTTGTACAGGGCTGCTCCACCTCGGCTGCCAGCAGGGTACTAGGAAGGTGTCGGATTAAGCCATAGAGTTTCGTACCCTAGCAGCCGAGGTTGGTTGGAATAACGATGCTCTCATGGATGTTTTCTCTAATGGGCTCCCGGATACGGTTAAAGATGAGATTGCAGCCTGAGACCTCCCCAGAGATTTAGAGGAACTGGTCTCATATTGAATCATGATTGACTCCCTAATCCGTGAGACCTTCCTTCAGGGAGTGCCTGCGGAGACATTCTATCTGTTTAACTCCAAGCTTTTCGTCCCCACCCATGCTTCTCTCTCCTCCCGCGTCTCCTAGTCTCAAACCCTCAGGCGATGTGGAGCCCATGCAGCTTGGGTTCACTCGCCTTTCAGTTGCGGAAAGGGCCTTGAGGAGGAGGAGGGAGGGCCTGTGCCTTTACCGCGGTAAGACAGGGCACCTACTGTAATCTTGCCCCACACGTCTGGGAAACTACTGCACCTAAGGTCCTATGTCTCAGTGTCCCCGGATATTAATACAGATAAACCAATAGTCTCCATAGGGCTCTCTTGGGGCAAGATTTCCATTAATTCAGAGGCACTCATTGACTCTGGTGCAGCAGGCCTCTTTATCGACAGTGCCTTCGCCCAGAAGCACTCCATTCCATTGCAGCTCCGTACCACTCCACTTGCCCTCAAGGCAATTGATGGAAGACCCCTACAGCCACCTCAGATCATCCACAAAACCACTCCTTTGTCTAGGAGCTCTCCATCAAGAAGCCTTACAATTCCAGGTGATCCACTCGCCTCACTATCCTGTGATCCTGGGTTATCTATTGTTGCGCAAACACAATCCCAGGGTTGATTGGGTAAGGGCATGGTCACCCAACTGTTCCAAGACATGCCTAGTAAAGGTGGGGAGGGTGCTAGCCACATCCCCTCTCTCATTGCTGCCTGAAGAATACCAAGAGTTCTGTGATGTATTCGATAAAGGCCAGGCTGGTGAGTTCCTGCCTCACCGCCCACACGATTGTACCATTGAACTGCAACCGGGTACCATACCGCCTCTAGGTCGAGTCTACCCTCTTTCTGTCACGGAGAATAAGGCCATGGAGGTGTATGCTGCGGATGCGCTGTCCCGAAGGTTCATCCGCAAGTCCTCCTCTCCCGCAGGGGGCTGGATTCTTCTTCGTGATGAAAAAGAGTGGTGAACTGAGACCCTGTATTGATTACAGAGGGCTCAATCGTATCATGGTTTAAAATGCCTACCCTATTCCCAATGATTACTGAGTTATTCGATTGATTGAAAGGATCCAAGGTATTTACTAAACTCGGCCTGTGAGGGGCATATCATTTGGTACAGATAAAGGAGGGCTACGACTGGAAAACCGCATTTAACACCAGGAGTAATGCCCTTCGGTCTCTGCAATGTTCCTGTGGTTTTCCAGGAATTCCTAAATGATGCCTTTCGGGACATGCTCCAACAATGCATGGTAGTATACTTAGATGACATTCTGATCCATTCCTCCTCAATGGAAAGCCACCACACAGATGTAAACAGAGTTCTGCAAAGATTAAGAGAAAATAACATATTTTGCAAATTAGAGAAGTATGAGTTCCACCACAAACAGGTCACCTTCTTGGGGTACATAATTTCAGATGTTGGTTTCGCTATGGACCCTGAGAAACTCTCGGCTGTTTTCGAGTGATTTTGATCTGTAGGTCTCCTCTCTCTTCAACATTTCCTTGGGTTCGCTAACTACTATAGGAAAAGTATCTGCAATATTTCCTCTATTGTAAAACTCCTTACCGACATGACCAAAAAAGACTATAACTCCACTCACTGGTCCCCAGAAGCCATCAGAGAATATGAATCACTAAAAGCTGCTTTTGCCGCAGCACCCATTTTGGCACACCCGAGCTTCCATTCATACTTGAGGTTGATGCGTTTGAGACAGGAGTAGGTGCCCTCCTGTCTCAACATCCTACTTCTGAGAGCCAGTTGAACCCGTGTTGGTATTTCTCCTGTGGATGCAACTATGAAACTGGCGAACGTGAGCTGCTGGCGATAATACTGGCTCTCAAAGAATGGAGGCATTTGCTCGAGGGAACTTCCATGCCAGTCCTAATCCTCACGGACCATAAAAACCTCACCTACCTGTCCGAAGCTAAGCTCTTGTCTCCTAGGCAGGCCAAATGGGCCTTATTTTTGTCTTGTTTTAATTATGTGGTCTCGTATCTGTCAGGTACCAAAAATATCCGGGCTGATGCCTTGTCTAGACATTTCTCTGTCTCCAAAGAGGAGAGTCCTCCTAGTCCTATTATTACTTAGGACAAAGTACTAGCCACCATATGTACCAGCATAACATCTCCCCTTGGGTAGAAAATACGGGCTGCCCAAGTAGATGCACTGGCTTCCCAAGTAGATGCACCGGCTGAGACTCCCTGTGGGTGCTGTTTTGTACCTATTAACCTCCGTACCAAGGTACTATCAACCTACCATAATCCTAAGTCAACATGTCATCCCAGAAAGAACCAGATATTGCTGCCTTTGTCGCTGCCTGTCCAGTCTGTGAGCAGACTAAATCACCCCGACACCTTCCAGTGGGCCTTCTCCAACCCATAGCTAATGGGAAGAA